>CAWUFW010007281.1:0-600000 GCA_963921515.1 Calotriton arnoldi
TTGAAGTCTCAGGGCCATCAAAGACTTCCTTCTAACCCTGCACAGCACCTGGACTCTGCCATCTTGTGAGTCCTGCCCTGCCAAGTGGTGCCAATCCAGTCCTGGGCCCTGAAAGTTGGCTTCTTCTGTCTAGAACCAACAAAATCGACACAGTGACAACTTAGCACCGATCAGAACCGATGCATTACCCTTCGACACAGAAGCCATTTGACGACATTGCCTTGGCTGACTGGGCAGTTCATCGACGACGGACAGCGTGGCTCAAAAACGACACAGTGCCTGTATCGTAAAGGGGTTTGTCAATGAAGCCTTCATCGCCTGCGTGGATCTGAACTGATGCATGGAGGCTTAGACGTTGACACTTGTTTCATCCAATTTACTTTTTCAGCTGGGCCTGCTTGAGTCCTGTAGTTAGCCTGCCCTCCATCATGGTCGGCCTCAACTTTGGATTTAGCCCGGTCCAGCACAACCTCAAGTAACCCCTAAACGCTATGTTTCTAAGCACTATTTTTGTATGTGGTCTTTAAAATTTCATAACTCCAGTTCTACTTATTAAATGTTTGTCGTTTTGGTCTTTACTCATGAAAATATCTATTTTTGTAACCCTGTGTAGTGTATTTTTGTGGTGTTTTCATTGTGTTACTCTGTGTGTGTTGCACAAATACTCTACACATTGTCTCTTTAGAAAAAACTTACTGCTCTGTGCCAAGCTGCCAGAGGGTGAGCACAGGTTATCTTTTAGTGTTTATCTAGCTTACCCTGACTAGAGTAGTGGCTCCTGCTTGTACAGGGTGCATACTTTGACAACCAGAAACCCCAGTTCTAACATCCACTTTTAGTGACGAGCATACATAAAGCTCCAGTCCACACCAGAGGAGATGTGGCTCAACAGAATTCACTCCAGGAGGCAGGCTTTTGGATCCCACAGATCTAGGCAAGCAAAGTGCAGGCACCGTCATAGTGGTGAACTGTAGCTCTTCTGGGGTTGATTTATTTCCTCCTTCTGAGAAAAGGCCTCAGTGTGGAAACTGTCCATTGACTGACATGAGAATTCCAGCACAATGTTAGTAGACAGAGAGGGTAAATGGGACACAAGGAGTCAGTCACACAAAGACTGCAACACTGTAAATTGGTTATCTGTAACTAAATCTATTGACAATGATATTTAGGCAAGCACACTTTCTTGGCTGGTGCCCATCCTGGTCTTGGTTGCAGGGGTTGGACTGTCTTAGCTGGCCAACTTGTGTCTTTGCTGTGTTGACTCTATTGGGATTCTGTTGGAGTTAGATGTATTTATCCCACCCTGGTGTCTCCAGAGGGTCTGTTGGGGGTTAACCAATGCTCTGCTTTGGGCCCTGTCTTTGTTGTGAATTGGCCATTTGAGTTCTGATGCAGTTCAGTCTGCACCTTTAGTATGGAGGTATAAAAAAAGATTTTAAACAATTCTCCTTCCTTTGTGGCTCTTTTGTTCTATCTCGGGTGCTGGCCTTCCTGGGATTTGACCTCATGGTGACAGAGGGAGGGTGTGGGTTGTGATGTGCAGGTTCCTTGTGCCTGGTGGTGTTCAGGGTTCCTTATTTATATCCCCCAGGTAGATTAGGTCCACACAGTTTTGTTGAGTGGGGTTTGGTTTCTTGTTTCTCCTCCTTCCTGTTTTCCTGCCCAGTGCTGTTCTCTTGGTCTTGTTGATGTTTATCACCTTGTCAGGTCCAGTGCCGTACTGGGACTCCTTTTTACGGGACTGTTGCTTCATCCATTGCTCACTGCTTGGATTGGAGCTTCTGGTCTGTAAGCTCCTCTTGTCTTCCTACTGGGCTTGTGAGACTTTTCCATAGGGATGTTGTTGCCTTGTTCTTGGCTGGGTTCTGCCTGATGTATGTGGTGCTTTGTGTCACCTTCAAGGGACTGGTTTGCTCCCTCCCTGTATTTATGATAGGGTATGTGTGGGTCTTTGGTTTGATCCTGGCTCGGTTCAGGGTGTGGTTACTGTCTCCTTGTATTAGTTATTGTTTGGTACCCCCGAATACATTCCATGCTGTGCTTGGGTGGCATGTGGTTCTAATTCTGGTGTTTTGTCAGAGTTTTATTTGCGAACGACTGGGCTATGAGTTAGATTGTGTTCCTTTCCTTTATGGTTCTTTACTTTATATCTCCCACTTATGGTTCTTGACCACTAGGTGCTGACTATTGGCTTAGTAGGCTGACTGTGTTTAGTTCGGGGAATCTCTTTTTTGTTCCATTGCATAGCTCTGCTTTCCAAGTGATTATCTGTTCTTGGACTGTTAGTTGTGCTCCTTTCGGGCCTTGAAACTTGTGGTGTGTGTGTGGCCTAGTTACACCAATGCAATTGCTTGGCCATCTCCTTCTCCTTGGATTTTGATTTCAGTGTTTGGCATTGGGGCATCTTCGAGCCCTGCAATCCATTCCTGGCTCTTACTGTATACATCTGGTGGACGTCTTAGCTCTCCACTTTTCACCCCTCTCCTACCTGTTATTTAGGTCATACCATTGGACCCCTTATCTCTTTGGTCTTTTGTTCTGGATCAGTTGTGATTATTTGGGCTGCTCTGCTCACACTGGCTCTCCTTGCGCTTCCTCTTCGGCTTGGGGATTGCCTTCTCCATATGTTGATCCTTCTCTAGGCCCCTTTCTCTTTTTGTTCCTCGAGTCTGTGTCTTATGAATTTAGAATTGGTGACTTTAGCAACCCTGGCTACACTTGTGCTGTGTACTAGGCTTGGTGATTACCTTCTGTCTTCTTGGGTCACTTATCTCCTTGGACCTTTGCTCTGGGTCACTCAGGACAAATTATAATGGCTGTGGTAGCCCTGGCATACCTCAAAGTCCATGGGATGCTTGGAGCTTCAAGACTGCCCTTTGACTGCCTGAATCCTTCTCGTAGGCCCTCATTCACTTTAATCTTATTCAGTTATGGTGGGATTCAGTGTCTCTGAATACCCTAGATTTCCCTTGTGCTCCCTGCTGGTCTTGAGGCTTGAGAGCTTTTGTATTGTGACTTGGTGTGGTATCTGTTGGACCTGTGTGTTTGGGGGAGTCAGGGGCTTACATGTTGGCTTGGGTCCCGATTGAGCCTAGGTGGAGTTTGCCTACGTGAAACTCCATGAAGTGACAAACAACTCTTCCAAGCTACGCGGAGTTCCGTGAGCACTGGAGTGGGTTACCTTGCGCCGTTCACAATGATTTTTAGTGGCGGGTGTTTGTCCTGCACTGTAACATCAGCGCGAACGGCATCTCGTACAGTGCAAGAGAGTGCTGCTTCTTTCTGCTGCTCGAGTAGAACTTCTACTCGAGCGGTAGCTTCCTCAACGCGAACGGAAGGTTTCTCAACGCAAGCGGTAGCGACTATCCGCCACCGCCCGCGTTGAGAAATCTTGCAGGGAAGTGGTCTAGCATTGGATTTTCCCCACTCGCGCTCGCCAACTTACCATTAGCGAGCGTGGAAAACACTCCGCTGCGGACTTTTTCGGAACTGTGCGAGCACAGAGTGAGAAAACTCAGCAAACTCCGCAAACGGAGTTCACCGCCCAAGCTTAGTGCCTATTAGGTTAAACTTGCCTACTCTGTGTGCTTAGCCTGATATTTTGTTTGGCAGGGAGTCGTGATTTCTTGACTATCTGCCCAGACCTGGACATTCACTCCCCATTCCTTGTGGTGCTGTTTAGAATTGGGGGTCCTCATGTTGTGAGTCCTGCTGGATTTGGGTCTTTTGCTGTGACACCTAGACTGGCTCTCTTTTAGCAGCATCTTTCCCTCCCCTTTGGCTTGTGGGGTTCATGGTGTGACGCCTAGCTGACCTCTGTGCCTGTTGATGCTTGACTAGCACTGCTTGGGTTTCTGATTGTAGTGGTTGATTCTTGTATTGTGCACTTGGCTCTTCTGGGTAATCCTGCTGTCTTTTAGTTGTCCTGCTGTCTACCCCCCCTTGAATAGATGTGGAGGCAGGTTGTTGTCCCTTTGGTGGTTCACTGTGCTCACTGAGGCAGTGTGTTTAAGCCTTTTTGCCTCTCCTGAGTACTGGTGGGGAGTTGTGGTGGGTGATGGCTTTACTCTCTTTTGGCCACTTATTGTTCTTGCATTCTGTTTCCTTTGCCTGCTGTGCTGTGGTTGGGCTTTGCTTTATAGGCTCAGATCTCAGCCTGTTGCTTCCCTCCTGGCTACTAGGGGCTTCTGCACCAGTTTTTGTAGTATGGTACAAGAGTATTGCTTGCCCTTTGCTTTGGGGGGGGTTCTTTCTGTTGTCCGTAGTTCAATCTTTTTTCTTTTTTCAGCTTCTCTCTTCCCATTGTGGCGTCATGAGGCTTGACTTCAGTGTTCCTCTATGACTGCTGTCTCTGGTCTGTCATGAGTGCTCCTTTTCTCAGTGGTCCCCAATAGATTCTTTCTTGAGCTGTTGTTTTCCTCAGGCCTGTGGGCTACCATTCTCTGTGTGCCAGGATCTCTGCTTTACTTTCCACAGTGACTGAGTGTAACATCTTGGTGGTATTCTTTTTGTTGAAATCTGGTTGTGCTATCATATTTCCTGGGCCTGTTCTCTGGTTATTCAGCTGCCTGCTGGTATGCCTCTGCGTGGCTATGTTTTTTGGTTCCATTCTACTGATGACCTTCTTTTTGCCTGCATCTAATTTGTGGAAATCTTGGCTTTCCTCCTCCCTTCTTCTGGTTTTGTCTATTTCATATTGGTTGGGTTTCTGTGTTCTGATCCATTACAACCTGTTCTATCTGACTTTGGGGAGTTCAGTCCATGGGCTGGTTGGCTTAGTATAGTTGATGTGCCTTATGCCTCTCTTCTCCAATATGTTTCATCCACTGCTGTGGTGATTCTTTTTCTGTGAGTGTCTTGCATTGCTTGATTTTTGGCTGTGACATGGATGTGGGACATGGAACTAGGATGAGGATGTACTGAGGATGTAGTTAATTGATTGCTTACTGGTATTCTTCATTGCTCCAGTTCACATTCCAGTACTTTTATCCTGCCCTTACTTTCCGTTGTCACTAATGTTTGGGAATGTCAGCAAGATCCGTAGGTCGGCTCCTCATTTACAGTTCAGTGGGTGTGAGAAAGTGTATTATTGGTTGAAGTGGATGGTAGTCCTCTTCTAGTAATAATGACACTATTCCTTACTAGGTCCAGTTAAGTCTCAATAATTTAAACTTGAGCTCAACCCTTGGTAGCTGTAGCACAGAGCAGACAGGCTTAACTTAGGAGAACTGTGTAAAGCATTTATCAGTAGCAAAGTAGTTAACAATTAAAAAACACAATACAATGAAAATCCCACTCCCATTTATAACAACAGAGAAACTTTTAATGAGTAAATACAAAATGACATAAATTAGATGTACTGAACCATAGATATGCTTTTCCAAAGGGTCAGATGTTTCTAGCTCCGAAAAGCACAAAGCGCAAACTGGATATCTGGTCGCACTAGAATGGGTCAAAGTCAAAAGTTAAATTCAATTGAGGTGAAGCGCGGGTTGGATACAGGGACTAGGTTCGGTCCGGTTAAAAGCTTTACCTTCTGACATAGGGGCATATTCACAAGGACTTATCGCCGAGTTATCGGCACTTTAGCGCAGCAAAAGTGGGGATAGAATTACCGCCCTTTCGCAAGCTGGTGCTAACTGCACACATCACCACATTACCCGAGATAGCTGCCGCAAAAACATCGCCACGGTTGACCCCGCCAACTAACGCTAATGAGATGCAGAATAGGCGTGTCCGTGCAAAAACACATGAAAAGACAACACCGCCCGATTCTCTACGGACAGCCAGATCTGCGATGCGAGGCAAAAACAGGCGATAAGCCGTGGTAGCAGCAGGGATTGTACACCTGCCTTTTGCTGGTGCTAAGCAGGACGACTAACTGCACCACAAAAGGGAGAACAGCCCACAGCCACACCTAAAGAACAACAGATGCCATGGAGCCACTGCCCATGCAGCTCGGAGACCCCTGAGGCCCACAACACCAAGCGCCACCACCCCCAGGACCCCCCACACCCATGGCCCACCCCCAGCCCACCCACCCCGGACAAAGATGTGCCACAGCAACTTACGAAATCACGAGATAAATAAGAGCCTGATGTCGCACAAATACAACAACAAACCCACATGTGTGGTCAGAATAAGGAGAAACAAACATACAACTCCGAAATCACACAACAGAACTTTATTAATGCACAACACAAAACAACAATTCTGAAGAGTCCATGCGGATCCACTCCGGACAATCCTGAAGTCACAGCCTGCAAGAAAAAATCTGAAATAAGAAGGTGTGTCATGCGCTCATCAAAGGAAAGAGAGAGAGAGAAAGAAAGGGAGAGAGAGAGAGAAAGAAAGGGAGAGAGAGAAAGAAAGCGAGAGAATGAAAGGGAGAGAGAGAAAGAAAGGGAGCGAGAGAAAGAAAGGGAGAGAGAGAAAGAAAGAAAGGGAGAGAGAAAGAAAGAAAGGGAGCGAGAGAAAGAAAGGGAGCGAGAGAAAGAAAGGGAGCAAGAGAAAGAGAGGGAGAGAGAGAAAGAAAGAGAGAGAGAGAAAGAAAGGGAAAGAAAGAAAGAAAGGGAGCGAGAGAAAGAAAGGGTGAGAGAGAGAGAAAGAAAGGGAGAGAGATAAAGAAAGGGAGCGAGAGAAAGAAAGGGAGAGAGAGAAAGAAAGGAAGCAAGAGAAGGAAAGGGAGCGAGAGAAAGAAAGGGAGCGAGAGAAAGAGACCGCTGCCCATGCGCACCCCGGACCCACTGCTCACCTTCCGCCACCGGTGTGTCTCCAACCACGTGCCGGTGCACGCTCCGAGCCCGGGACACGCGACCTTGGCAGCCTCCACAACACGCGGACCCGCCCCGCGGCCCACTAGGTCACACACCTGAATCTGGGCCTTGAGTTCGGAATGGGAGAGTCCATTACAGTGCACATGTCATCATCACAGGCTGCACACCCGCTCAGCTCCATAGGTGCCACTAACTCTGTGGACCTTGAGGCAATGCCACGTGGCGGTAGGCCCGCGTCGCACGCAGGCTCTGACCAACACTGCAGTCCGATACAAAAGGGGATGATGGACGGAACGTTTGAGCCAATCAAACACTCACCCCCAGTCAACTGATCTGGGTTTAATCCATCATCATTCTTTAGCTCACTCCACCACCCCAGTTCAGACATGGCCATATGCAAATCAGTCTGACCCTGTGCCTCATGGGAACAGTCCAGCCCGAACTGCCAAGCCATGTCTTCCCTGGACCGGAAACAAGCATCCTAGGACCGGTTTCTGGCATTTCAGCCGTCATCAGCCAGGCTTGCTTGAATCCAGTGGCAAAGTGAGCAAGGGACCCACGTCTGGGCATACCCCCGCCAACTTAGGGCGACCAAAGCGATACAAAAGGGGATGATGGACGGAACGTTTGAGCCAATCAAACACTCACCCCCAGTCAACTGATCTGGGTTTAATCCATCATCATTCTTTAGCTCACTCCACCACCCCAGTTCAGACATGGCCATATGCAAATCAGTCTGACCCTGTGCCTCATGGGAACAGTCCAGCCCGAACTGCCAACCCATGTCTTCCCTGGACCGGAAACAAGCATCCTAGGACCGGTTTCTGGCATTTCAGCCGTCATCAGCCAGGCTTGCTTGAATCCAGTGGCAAAGTGAGCAAGGGACCCACGTCTGGGCATACCCCCGCCAACTTAGGGCGACCAAAGCGATACAAAAGGGGATGATGGACGGAACGTTTGAGCCAATCAAACACTCACCCCCAGTCAACTGATCTGGGTTTAATCCATCATCATTCTTTAGCTCACTCCACCACCCCAGTTCAGACATGGCCATATGCAAATCAGTCTGACCCTGTGCCTCATGGGAACAGTCCAGCCCGAACTGCCAAGCCATGTCTTCCCTGGACCGGAAACAAGCATCCTAGGACCGGTTTCTGGCATTTCAGCCGTCATCAGCCAGGCTTGCTTGAATCCAGTGGCAAAGTGAGCAAGGGACCCACGTCTGGGCATACCCCCGCCAACTTAGGGCGACCAAAGCGATACAAAAGGAGATGATGGACGGAACGTTTGAGCCAATCAAACACTCACCCCCAGTCAACTGATCTGGGTTTAATCCATCATCATTCTTTAGCTCACTCCACCACCCCAGTTCAGACATGGCCATATGCAAATCAGTCTGACCCTGTGCCTCATGGGAACAGTCCAGCCCGAACTGCCAAGCCATGTCTTCCCTGGACCGGAAACAAGCATCCTAGGACCGGTTTCTGGCATTTCAGCCGTCATCAGCCAGGCTTGCTTGAATCCAGTGGCAAAGTGAGCAAGGGACCCACGTCTGGGCATACCCCCGCCAACTTAGGGGCGACCAAAGCGATACAAAAGGGGATGATGGACGGAACGTTTGAGCCAATCAAACACTCACCCCCAGTCAACTGATCTGGGTTTAATCCATCATCATTCTTTAGCTCACTCCACCACCCCAGTTCAGACATGCCCATATGCAAATCAGTCTGACCCTGTGCCTCATGGGAACAGTCCAGCCCGAACTGCCAAGCCATGTCTTCCCTGGACCGGAAACAAGCATCCTAGGACCGGTTTCTGGCATTTCAGCCGTCATCAGCCAGGCTTGCTTGAATCCAGTGGCAAAGTGAGCAAGGGACCCACGTCTGGGCATACCCCCGCCAACTTAGGGCGACCAAAGCGATACAAAAGGGGATGATGGACGGAACGTTTGAGCCAATCAAACACTCACCCCCAGTCAACTGATCTGGGTTTAATCCATCATCATTCTTTAGCTCACTCCACCACCCCAGTTCAGACATGGCCATATGCAAATCAGTCTGACCCTGTGCCTCATGGGAACAGTCCAGCCCGAACTGCCAAGCCATGTCTTCCCTGGACCGGAAACAAGCATCCTAGGACCGGTTTCTGGCATTTCAGCCGTCATCAGCCAGGCTTGCTTGAATCCAGTGGCAAAGTGAGCAAGGGACCCACGTCTGGGCATACCCCCGCCAACTTAGGGCGACCAAAGCGATACAAAAGGGGATGATGGACGGAACGTTTGAGCCAATCAAACACTCACCCCCAGTCAACTGATCTGGGTTTAATCCATCATCATTCTTTAGCTCACTCCACCACCCCAGTTCAGACATGGCCATATGCAAATCAGTCTGACCCTGTGCCTCATGGGAACAGTCCAGCCCGAACTGCCAAGCCATGTCTTCCTTGGACCGGAAACAAGCATCCTAGGACCGGTTTCTGGCATTTCAGCCGTCATCAGCCAGGCTTGCTTGAATCCAGTGGCAAAGTCCACCAGGTCCCCTATCTGAAACGAGTACACAACAAATAATTGCAGACTCCAAATCATTGCACACGGCATCATCGCCTGTCCACCCCTGCGCACACATGCTGCTGCACCCCAGCCCCTCCCGCCACCCAGCAGTGAATGTCCGCCCCTGCGCACCCAGGCCCCACTGCTCACCTGCTGCCACCGGTGTGTCCCCGACAGGGCACACCACGTGCCGGTGCCAACTCCAAGGCAGGGGGCCCGCAGCCTTGGTAGTCCACACATCATGCGGCACCCCCCCCGCGGTCCCGCGGGTCACGCACTTGATACTGGGTCTTGAGTCAGAAATGGCAGAGACCATATCAGTGCACACGTCATCATCGCAGGCTGCACACCAGCTCAGCTCCAAAGGTGCGACTAACCCTGTTCAACCCAAGCCAGCGCCACGTGGTGGTAGGCCCGTGACGGCCGCAGGACGTCGGGGGCGACTAACCCTGTGCGCCACAAGTCATGGAGCCTCCATGATTGAGTCCCGTTGCGCGTACGTTGTCAGGTCACCCCCGGCAGTGGGGAATGTGACGTTGCAGACCCCTTTTATTGGCGGTGTCACATGGCCCGTGACGCATCTGCTGGATGGGTGTGGTGTGTGTGCAAACCTGCCCTCAGGGAGTGGCTGTGGCATGGTGGCAACTAGAACAGTGACCAACAGATCCCAAGCGTGGAATCCTGGGACATGTAGCTATGTCGTCCCCCCTCTGAGCGTAAGCGCAGTGGTCTGGCCTGGCGTACGTCGGACCTGCTTCGGGCGTGCAAGAATGACCCCGGGGCTGTGTGCACTGGTTCAGTCCTTGTCCGGACAAGGAAGTGACGGATGCGTGTGTCCCTGATGTCGTGACTACGCCGCACGGAACGCAATCGGCAACGTAGCACCCTGTGACTCATCTTCCACGACGTGTGCAACATGGACGTCAGGGGGAATCACTGGCCCAACACACATCCACACTCACATACTTGAATGATCGAAGACATGACACAACTGTGCATTGGTGAATGATTTATTGTCATCCAGTGGAGTGTTGCAGCTAGGGCAGTACAGGGCCTGGCAGACCCCACTTCACATCATTGGCACATGGCGGCCCAGCCAGAGTCCTTCAGGGTATGACAAGTACACCGGAAGAGGAAGAGTCCAGACCGCAGTCTGATCACTGTGTCATCGGACATCTAACAGAATATGGCAGTCCATGTCGAGGTCCAAGGTGAGAGTCAATGAGTGCATCGGGGGGCAGTGGAAGGTCATGATGCCAAGGGCAAAACCAAGAGAAAACAGGCCAAATGGGTGGGAGGAATGCTACTGCCGCCTCATGATCATGAAGCCTGGATCATCCACATCCTCGTCCTCTGATGTGTGCTCTCCCTCACCTGTGGGTGCTGCAATTCCGGCTGCAGCACTGTAGGCCACTGACACATCAGGGGCCGGAGGTGGATTGTTGGCCGCACCGTGTGGTAGTGACACATCAGGTGCAGGAGTGGAACTGTCTGCCGCACTGTGAGGCAGTGACACACCAGGGGGCGCAGATGTGGATGGTGTAGGGGCAGCAGCATCCATCTGTGCCAGGCCTTGTGGCAGCAATGCCATGACGAGGATCTGCAGGGCATGGTATATCCCAGCTACATTTTGCTGATGGGCAGCAGTGACAGCCAACCAATCCGCCTCCATCCGCACCATGTCCTCCATGAGCCTCCGCATTTGTGCCAAGTCACTGCGATGTCGGACAGTGCTCGTTGTAGGCCATGGAGCGGACTATGGGTGTCTTTCAGGGACTGTAAGTGGTCCCCGAAGGGACGTAGACACCCATGGATGGCATCAAGTTTGGCTGCCAGGAGGTCAAACCCCACCCGCACCTGATCAGCCAGCTTCTCCTGGGCCTCTAACACACGGGTTTGGAAGGCCAGGTGTGTTCCGTTGGGGTCTTGGGAGACAGCCGGTGTGGCAGGTGCTGCCTGCTGTGTGGTCTGTGCAGGGGGTGGGGTCTCCTCGATGCAGCTGTGCTGCCCTGATCCTGGAGGTGGGAAGCTGATGCGGCCGATGAGCTCTCTGAGGGCTTCGGTGTTGATGATGGGGTTGTCATCCTCACCATCTGTGTAGAGTTGTTGGGTCTGCTCTGCAGGTGGTGTTGATGGTCCCTCTGCAATGTTAAGGGGAGATGCTGCATTACATTGTGTTGACATGTTTCTACAGGCATTGTGCAAGTTCACATACAGACTGCTTGACGAGGTATATTGTGGCTGTGTAGGTGGAGATGCCTGTTGGATGCGGGACAGTTGACATTTCGACACCATCATGGATGTGAGTTTGTACTTGTGCAGTTTCATCTCACATACCCCTGCTATGCCAAATGTAATTGGCCAGAATCTTCAGACAAGCGGCAGCAGTTTCGCCCTCTGTCCTGTTGTTCACGTGTTGCAGTTTGTCCCACACTGTTGTCTAAGCTGCTGTGCTCTGAATGTCATATGTGTGTGCTGCAGTTTAGTGAGGGTCGCCCCTGCAGCTCTGAGTCTGCTGGCTCTTGTCCCTTGCAGGCGGTGTGCCTTTGACTTCTGTGTCCATGCAGTGTTGAGACGCTACCAGTCTTGGGTGGGTGTTTGTCTTGGTGGGAGAGGGGACTCTGGGGCATGGTTTGTCCGCAGCTGTGTTGTTGACGTCAGGGGTTGATTGTGCAGGTGGATGTGTCAGAGTGTGACCTGCTCCTTTACGGATGTGGTCCACACTCAGCTACCTCAGTGTCGTTGCATGCACCATGTCATGGTAATCGGACTGCAGGCATGGGATTCGTCATGCAGTGTCACTTACGTTGTCATTGTGGCTCACGGACCAGCAGCTTGCATGGGTTGTATGTGAGCTGTGTGATGTGTGGGGTGGGCCCACTCTGGACAGATGGTCGAGGGTGACGTACTTGGTGTTCCTATGTGTGCTGCAGTATGGCAAGGGGATCAGGGACATGATCCGTAGTCATTGTGGGTGTGCAGTGTGGTCTGCTTATTTGTGCATGTGTGCCATTGTGCCCATCTCCCCCCGTCCCCCAGTCCCTGGTCGCTACGCACCCGGTTGCTGTTGTGTCCGGTCCTGTAGAGCAGTGTCCGGGCCCCCAACTCCTGCCACCGTATCCACACTGATGACTGTCGACACCATCTCCTCCATCTCATCCAGCTCCTCCTGCGGCGCAGGACTCCCAACTCCAGTCTGCATTGCTGCTTTGAGGTTGTTGGCGAGTTTGCTCTTGGTTTTGCGCTTGATATCAGTCCATCGCCTCTTGACCTCGTCCATTGACCTCCTCTGCACTCCGACAGCATTCACCTTGTCCAAGATGGACTGTCATATTCCATTTCTTGTGCCCAATGACACGGTGGAGGTGATGAACAGTTGTTGATGGTGTCCTATCACCTCTGTGACCAGGATCTGATTCTCCTGCGGACTGAACCGCGGCTTCCTCTTCTTCTTGTCCTTCCCTGTCCCTGAGGGCCCTGGCTGGGGCTCCGGGGGGCTTGTGGGGTTCCGATCGTCCCCTGTGCCTGCTCCGCCTGACTCCATCATGCTTCGCTGTTGGTGTTTTTTTGTTTGGTGTATATTTTTTCTGTTTTTGTAGTGGTTTTTCCCGCCTGACGTGTGTGTATTCAGGCCTTGTGCTCCTTATCGCGGATTGTCTCTTCGCGATTGGGCCCATCACAACTTTTTTCGCATTAAGGTTTGAATTTTTATCGCCGTCGCGCTAGTTTCGTGGACATTCGCCGCGTTATCGTGCGGTTATCGCACGGTATCGCCGTGTTGTGAATGCCACGTTAACACAGCGTTATTTTCACGCGATGGACTGCATTGTGAGAAGTTGCGGTAAGCTATTTTGGTGATGTTTAGCGCACGTTCTTGTGAATATACCCCTTAGTCTCTGGAATGGAAGTTGAAGATCCTCAGTAGAGCAAGGCAGCAGGCTGTGGCCGAGATGGGTTTCATGAGGCCGAATAGCCGTTGGATGATGTCCCAATTAAGCCGTTAACTTTTGCTGATGTACAGTGTGGGAGAGGCTTCCATATTGCCGTATTGAGCATGCATATGACGCATGTATGCTTATGTTCATCTGGGCGAGGCCGGAACACTGGATGCCTGAACACCGCGGAGCACCGCCGAGTACGAGCCTCACACCACCGAAGCAATTGTCGCTGCCTGCTGCTTGATGAGAGACGTTGAGAGCCCACAAGAGTGCGGGGGAGACATGTTGCTTTTGAGGTAGCAGCTGTGGTCCCTCAGGGGTTTCTCAGTGAGTTGGTGAGAGAGCTGAGAGTGCTGACAGTGTGTGGTTCTGCTTCTGCCCTCACTCCCCAGACCCACTTCCTTGCTCCCTCAGCTGCCAGTTTCTTTACACTCTGTTTCCTGCTCTGGTTGCCGGCTGGTTTCTTTTTTGTTGGCACTCCCAGCCTGCGCGTGTGTGTCTTTATCGCCCTCAGAGATTGCACTAACCCCCAGTGCCTCGTGCTCATAACTACAGCTGCAGTGGAGAGGCAGTCAGGCTCGCACGTTGTGGAGGCAGCGTGAGGGGTGGATAGGGCAGGGTGTTCTGGGATTTTGGAAAAGACCAACAGGGACCACAACACTTTTTTTATCATCTCCATGGTATCTTTAATATAGAAGGTGATTTTGAGATTATGGGGACGTAAGCAGTTATCAATAAATTTGGATACTGGTTCAGTGATAGTACCAATTGTGGACACTATAGGTCTATAAGGTGGATCATGAATATTCTTGTGAATTTTGGGCATACCATAAATACAGGCTGTTTTCCCTAAATTGTGGTTTAAAAAATCATATTCTTTGGTAGTAATGTCACCTGCAACTAATGCCTGGTAGGACAAGGTCTGGATTTTTTTGATATTTTAGTAGCGGGGTTAGATTGTATTTTAGAATAGAACATGGTATCATTGAGCATGGTGGTCATTTTATGTTCGTAGTCATCAGTATTGATGACCACTATTCCTCCTCCTTTATCACATCCTTTTATTATTAGATTTTTGTTGTCAGCTAAAGAATGGGGGGCCGTGTATTCACCTTTATCTAAATTGTACAAGGGTTTGGGTATGAATTGAAAGGCTTTTTCTAATCTTTGAAGAACTACCAGTTCAAAAGCAGCCACTTTGGGTCCTAATTGGTCCAGGGAAGGACAAAAAGTGGATGGAAGGGCTAAATGTTTTGTACCTTGAGATTGGGAGTCCTGATCTATATCTTCTTCAAAGTGTTTTTTTAGTCTAACCTTACGAAAAAAACTATCCATTGTTCAGGGGGTCCTTGTTTTTTCTCATTTGGCATTGTGGCAATGTCAGGATGTGGTGTGAAGGCCACTAATATGGGCCATGTTGCCCCGTCTTCTCCGAGTGGGCCTAATCTTACTTTTCTTCGTACGTGGGGTAGGGCGCCATTAAACCAGTAATAATGTTCCTGGTAAGTGAGTGGAATCTCTATGTCCTCAAACGGACAATATTCCGCTGGTGCATCTCCTTCTATATAGTAGTGAAATGTCTTTGTTATTGCATTTTCTGCTGGGAATGTAACCCATGAATAGAACACCCTTGTTTTGTTTGATTCGTGTGCCTCAATCACGAAAACTACCATGCCACCCTTTGCCTGTAAACCATTTTCTAATAGTCTTAGGTTGACTGTCATTCTGAATTTTGGTGCAATCTGTATTGCATCCGTAGGATCTTCTCCTTCTTCTGAAAAATTCAGTTCAACTCTCTCTGCCCTTACCTCGGCATCAGTCATGTTTAGAGGAAGAAGTGTTCCAAGGGAACTAAGATAAGGTGTTATGCACAATTTTAGGAACACTATGTTCTTTCAAGCTTGAATAACCAACAGCCAATAAATAGTATTTTTGTACTACTCAGCTGCGGCGGATTTTGTGCCCACCCACTCCAGACGTCTCTGGGGTTTTGTGAGTAGGTTCTTTGAGAATAGGACGACTGAACTACTCAGATTCTATTGTTAAATAAGTACCCAACCAACGTTGGTGGCGCCATGTCGTGTAGTTCCTATAGTACCCATGCAGGACCTGTACGTTTGGATAACATAAACTGCTGGCTTGGTGGCAGACTGGCTCTGTGCGCCCCCACCGCGTATGTTAGCCTGTTTTGCATTAGCTAGCTCACAGTGCCACTAGAATCTCCTCTTATTGGGGAGAAATTAGCTTCTGGCAACCTTAGATCATGACAACACTGATCCCTCAGAATCGTGGAAACAATGTACTACTTTTCGCTCAGTCACTCGTGCTTACTTATTCGGTTTGTCTCAGAGAGTTACACAGAATGAACAGTCTGGGCGTTTCAATAAGTATTTATTGGACAGTTGTTATTCTAGTGTAGAATATATGTGCTGTAACAACCAGCAGACAGTAGCAGAGATATATTATCAGCAGTACGATAAAAGTGAAAGGATAGTACAGTTCTACCATATTGCAATAATCATGGATACATACATGAATATATAAAATGCATTATAAAAGTGCGCGTACTCCTACGATGCCTACCTAGATGTACCTAAGTGTACCTAGCATGTGTGTAGGTCTAAAAGCCCAAGAGCCAAGAATCCCTCTAGGATTTAGTCGAACCCCATTACCTGAATAGAGAGAGTGTGGGACCCCGTCCTGGTCTCGAGTTGGACAACCCGCAAGGGCTGTGTTAGACCGCTGTCAGCTGGAGCGACTGCATGCAGGAGCCTCAGTGTCTCTGGTCAGTGTGTCGGCATGGAAGTCTCGGTTCCCTCTATCTTACCGTGGCAAGATGTGGTGTATTTATACCCTAAAGTGTCTCGTCCCTTAGTATGGTTTGTATTGGTCTTTGTTAGACATGAGGAAGACATCAGGGGTGAACTTTGTACATACACATTATGCAGGAGATGTAGCTGGTGAATGCTCATGCATAATTTATGAGTACATTGTTGGCCTGTGTTCGGGAAAAACCCTTCAGTGTTCAAACCACAGACTAGATAACGTTCAACCCTCAGAGTTCATTGTGTACTGTAGGGAACTAATGTAGGTGAAAGATCATGCCTATATTAGGGCATAGGAGATCATGACTATAATAGGACATATATGATCATTACCATAATAGGGCATATATAATTATGACCATAATAGGGCATATACGATTATGTCTATATTTAGGTCATATATGGACGTATTTACATTATGGCCTCTTATACGAAACATAACACCACATAAGTAGACTTTCAACCTGTCTCAGGCCTGCCATTGCAAAGCCTGTGTGTGCAGTTTACTGACACTCTGACTTGGAATTTAAAAGTATTTGCCAAGCCTTAAACTCCCCTTTTATTTCACATAGGTCACCCCTATTGTAGTCCCTAGGTAGCATGTAGGGCAGGGTGCTCTGTAATTAAAAGGTAGGACATGTACTTTTAAGTTTTGCCTGTCCTGGTAGTGGCAAACACCTACATTCCTTTTTAATTACTGTGAGACCTGCTTCTCTCATAGGTTAACGTTGGGAATTACTTAATACAATTTTAAGCTGTAATCCCTGATCAGAAAGGGGTGGCTGCATCATGTTTTATATCTTTCGACTGGTAATGATAAATCCTGTTTGAAAGTAAAGTTGGATTTAACATTACTTTTTAAAAGAAATTACACTTTTAAAAGTGATAATTTCTCTCCCCTTTCTGCTCTGTGTTCCTGCAGCTTGTCTCCAATACACGTCTGGTGTGGGCGACAGCTACCCTTTGCTCATTCCTTCTAGACAGCCACAAACACAGGATGGGTGGGTGTGAGAGAGGACCCATCTGCATTCATCTGCATTCTAGGCAGGAAGAGAGAGGTGGGTTGGCACTTACACCTGAATAGGCAGTGTTCTGTTTCCCACACAAAGGGCTGATTACCCCCAACTGACAGTCTGGAGCCAGGGCTGAAAAGAAAGGTGACCTGTGCAGTTCAAGGGCCTGTTTTGAAGTCACCCTGACCTCAAAGACTCGACTGGGGAGTACTGGGCCTCTGACCCTACCAAGACAGTATACTACCGTACCTGTGAAGAACTCTGCAAGGAGTAAAGACTGCTGTGCTACAAGGATTGACACTCTGCTTGACTGCTGCTCTGCAAGAACTGCTTTTCTGCTTTGTGGACTAGACCCATCTCACTTGAACTCAGAGTGACTCCAAGGGCTTGCTGACTTGTCCCCTGTTTTGAAGTCTCAGGGCCATCAAAGACTTCCTTCTAACCCTGCACAGCACCTGGACTCTGCCATCTTGTGAGTCCTGCCCTGCCAAGTGGTGCCAATCCAGTCCTGGGCCCTGAAAGTTGGCTTCTTCTGTCTAGAACCAACAAAATCGACACAGTGACAACTTAGCACCGATCAGAACCGATGCATTACCCTTCGACACAGAAGCCATTTGACGACATTGCCTTGGCTGACTGGGCAGTTCATCGACGACGGACAGCGTGGCTCAAAAACGACACAGTGCCTGTATCGTAAAGGGGTTTGTCAATGAAGCCTTCATCGCCTGCGTGGATCTGAACTGATGCATGGAGGCTTAGACGTTGACACTTGTTTCATCCAATTTACTTTTTCAGCTGGGCCTGCTTGAGTCCTGTAGTTAGCCTGCCCTCCATCATGGTCGGCCTCAACTTTGGATTTAGCCCGGTCCAGCACAACCTCAAGTAACCCCTAAACGCTATGTTTCTAAGCACTATTTTTGTATGTGGTCTTTAAAATTTCATAACTCCAGTTCTACTTATTAAATGTTTGTCGTTTTGGTCTTTACTCATGAAAATATCTATTTTTGTAACCCTGTGTGGTGTATTTTTGTGGTGTTTTCATTGTGTTACTCTGTGTGTGTTGCACAAATACTCTACACATTGTCTCTTTAGAAAAACTTACTGCTCTGTGCCAAGCTGCCAGAGGGTGAGCACAGGTTATCTTTTAGTGTTTATCTAGCTTACCCTGACTAGAGTAGTGGCTCCTGCTTGTACAGGGTGCATAATTTGACAACCAGAAACCCCAGTTCTAACATCCACTTTTAGTGACGAGCATACATAAAGCTCCAGTCCACACCAGAGGAGATGTGGCTTGTTGGACTTGGCCCTTTTTGGCCGGTTCACCCCTAAACTTTTTGCCTTATATGTCAGTAGTTTTAAGTCTCTGGGCACTTTAGCACTGTGGGCCAGTGTAAAGTGCGTGCGCGCTGAGTGCGTGTGGTGAGATTGTCCTGCCCTCCCATAGGAATGCATGGGGGATATGTGTGTCCATGGTAATTCCTGGTGTGAGAGGAGTGCAGGGGCGAGTTTAGTATGTGCGAACTCGTGAGAATAAATGCTGCGCAATGGTGTGCGCAGATTTATTATGGCTGGTGTAGAAATGCCACTTTTAGAAGTTGGCATGTATGTGTGCTCTGTGCCTGCCTGCCTGATGTGAATTGCATGTCTGGATTGTGAGTGACAGGGGCTGGGAGGTGTGTGTGGCTCCAGGAGGGGCAGGATGAGTCAGCGCAGGGCTGAATAGGAGATCTGCATCTAGATGGGAGGGAGGAGTTGCACCTGGGACCTGAATAGGGCTGTGCCTTCCCTCCACAATGCTGGCTCCACCCCCTGTGGTGCGTCTGATGTCCCTAGCCTGTCCTGTGAAAGGAGAGAGGAGCTGAGCAAAACAAAGTGCTCCAAAGCTCCCCCAAACCAGTTGCATCTGGTTTTCCCTAAACCCTACACCTTTAGACAAAGGAAAAGGGTGTATAAAAGAAGGGGCTGTGACCCCATGTAAATGTTCACTCTTGCAGTTCAGTGTTTTTGGTGCTGTTCCTGCTGGGGCATGCTGCTGCTGGGGCCCAGGGGGGCTGCCATGAGGGCTTGCCTCCCTGGGCCCTGCTTTGCCCCTGGATGCCTCAAGGACTTCTTGGAGCCCTTTTGCCTTTTTCTGCCCAGCTTCCAGGACTTTGAAGGAGCTTGTCCTGACCCTAGCGCCTGGTGAGCGCTGTATGCTGATTTGCCCAGGAAAAGGAGCGGGGGCTGTGCAGCGTCGCGCTGCTTAGAGGGAAGAGAGAGGGAATCCCCAGATTAGGGATTCCCCCGTGACGCCTGCCGTGCGGGTGCCCACCCCGCATCTTTCTGTGTTTCGCGGGTGCCCACCCCGCTTTTATGCCGCATTCACTTTTATTTGGATGGCGGGAGCCCACCCCGCTGTGTGTTCTAAGTTGAGAGGGAGCCTACCCCTCAGTGCCGCCGAAGAAGGCTGTTCCCGGTCGCTGCAGCGCGACTAGGAAGTCAGGCACGTCTGCCTGGGACAGGGGCGGAGCGAGGACAGGAAGTCCCGCCCCGCCGCCAGAGATCCGACCGGAGCCTCGAGGGCTCCCTAGAGAAGTCCCGGGTCCCATGGGAGGGCCCGGGTGAAGCCGTGCAGGGTTGCGGGCGGTGCAGGGAGTCCCGGGTCCCAGGAGGGGCCCGGGTGAAGAGTAGCCGCCGGCAAGTCTCTGCGGGGCTCTCGTAAGCTGAGAGAGCCCCGCCCGCCGTCCAGAAGCTGCCGGTCCCGCCACCAGAGGAGACAGCGGGAAGCCGCCAGTGAGTCCCGGTGAGTGTGGACTCCAGATGGGTGGTGCCGTGCCAGTGAGGGCATGTGGCTGTTTCCTTGAGCGGCCCCCGCCTGATAGGGGGTCGCTCCAACGACGGGGGCCATATTTTATTGAAGGGCCCCAGTGGAGGCCCCGAAGGCACAGAGTTGCCAGGGCCCCCTTGCTCCCTTCCCAGTTGCCCTGCGAGAGCGCAGGCAGCTGCAACGTCGGGGGCATGTTTTGTTTAAAGCCTCGTGTCGAGGCCCATTTGCTGAGCGGCCCCGCCTGATAGTGGGCCGCTCCAACGAGGGGGACAATTATTTTAAAAGGGCCCAGAGGGGCCCAAGCCCCCCCTTTGAGTGGCCATGTCCCCTACAGCTGCCCCGCTTGCTAGAGGGCAGCTGCATCGTCGAGGGAGGATTCCAGGCCAGAGATCCCAGTGGGGGATCGGAGCACATTGTCGGTGCTCGTGCTCCTGCCTGGGGGCACATTTGTTTTCAGGGCGCAGTCGGTGCCAGTGCCCTTATTTTGATATTTACAGCTGCGCAGCACTTAGTGCCAGCTACATCGTTTAGGCTATTCTTTCTTTGGGGGCACGTCTTTTTAGAGGTAGGAGTGAGATGCACTCCTTTGCCCCATATCTTTCCCAGCTGCCCAGCAAGTAGTGGGCAGCTGCTACGTTTAGGTTTGCGCAGTTGCGCACCCTTGACTTTCGCTGCCCTTGCAGCGCGCCCTGACATTTTGGACACAGGGCATTTGAGTCCCTTTAGAGAGGGCCAGTTGGCCAGGGGGGACAGTTAGGTTTATAGGGCGCCAGGCCCTAATGTGATTCAGGTGCTAATGTGATTTTGGGTGCTAGGAAATGTAATTCATGTAGTATGATTTACGCACCCTGTTTTATACCTCTAATGTAATTATGATTATGAGGTTATTTGCATACTGTGGTTATGCTGGTGAGGTTGGCGCAGAATGTAATTCGCGCCTAATGTGATGCTGTGCATAATGTGGTTTATGTTACAGGCTGATGCTAAGTACAGTGATTACCAGTGATTACTGGCTGTACGTTTATGATGTGTTCTACATTTATTATAAGTGATACATATACTAAGTTCGCTTTGTGCTGGTTCTGACAGTGGTCCAGTTGGCCCTGTCAGGTGTAAATAATCCCTTGTAAATATGACCTAGTGCCAGGTGGCACCATGTATATTATGTGAGTACTATTCTAATGTGTTATGATAATACAAAGGCTATTTTTGATATAACCTTGTGTGGAGTTCCTTTTTGTGGTGTGCCTAGTATGTTGTTGCTGTGGGTGTGTTGCGCAAACGCTTTACACATTGCCTCCGGGATAAGCCTGACTGCTCGTGCCAAGCTACCAAGGGGGTGAGCAGGGGTTATCTTTGGCGTGTAACTCCCTTGCCCTGACTAGAGTGGTGGTCTCTGCCTGGCTTTGGCGCAAGCCTTAGCCAACCAGAGATCCCATTTCTAACATTGGTTGTCAGCGGTGGGGATTAGGACTTGCGTTTGCGCAGTACCACAGCGACAACTGGCTGCACTACAAAACTCTGCATTTTAGATAGTCACATGGAAAGGGATTATTGTTTCTGAGTTTGTTTTAAGTGTCATTTCTTTTTGAAATGTGTTTCTTGTGCACTATGAGTTGGGTGTCCTGCCAAGGACAGAAACCAGAGAATCTGGAGGAGTGACTGCCCTTGTGCAGACTGCTATTGGGTTGGCCTAAAGCTGGAGGAGGGACTGCCCTTGAGCCATTGTGCTGGTTCTTGGGTTGGCCTGCAGCTGAGGGAGGGACTGCCCCTGTGCTGTCTGCTAGTTCTTGGGTTGGCCTACAGTGGGGACTTAATTGGTATGGAGTCACTAGCTCGGGAGGGTAGATTATCCCCTAAGTGCAGTGTGAGTTTTCTGGATTCACCAGTAAGGGTGGGATCCAGTGGTGGCAGCGAAGTGTGTGTCCAGTGCATGAATTCCCCGTCCCGTTCCCAGAGTATGGTACCTGGCGCTCAGTAAGAGGGGTGCAGGTTGAGATTCAGGGACAGTAGATACTGTCTCACCGGTCTGGGGGGGGTGTGTGTGGATAAATGGTGTGTTGCACTGGACGAGTGGGTGTGAGTTCTCTGAAATAAGGAGCTTGCTGAATACTTGGGTGTGAGTTCTCTGAAATAAGGAGCTTGCTGAATACTTGGGTGTGAGTTCTCTGAAATAAGGAACTTGCATTGGGGAGTAACCTTGAGGGATGGTGCAGGTGTCTCCCAACCCGTGTGGCGGAGATGGTTCAGAGGAACCCAACTAGGAACCGTTATAGTGAGGAGGTTGCAAGGCCTCACATCATGTCCTGCGAGGAAGGTGTGAGACTGGGCCGTATTCCGAGCCTCAATCTCAAGTCTCCGGTACTGGATGGTTCTTAGAAGGAACACCAGGAAAGGAACCTAGTCTGTCCTGTTGGACTGTTCTGTATGGGGGACCTCCCCGTAGTAGGTGAGCTGGAAGTGATTCCAATAAGAGTGGCTCAGGTGTCTTCCGTGGTGGAGGAGGTTCAGTGTAGCCCAGCTAGGTCCCGGTGTAGGGGCTCACATCTTGTCTCAAGAGGAGAAAGAGTGAGTGGTTCTGTCCCAAAGTGCCCGAAACCCAGTCTCAGGACCTGGATTGTTTCTTAAAGGGAACATCAGGTTGGGGGCCTAGGCTGTACTTGTAGGCCATTTGAGGAGGATCTCCCAGTGTCTAGAGGACGTGGAGCGTCTGTAATCAGAGCTCCAGCAGTCCTAGTGTCTGGTAGTACCACTCCCCTTGGGAGGGTGCAGAAGTCCAGAGTGAGGGGTGAGAGGGGGAAAAAGTACCCAGTGGAAGAGCCAGTGGGTCAGGGGCCAGCCAGCAGGGCTGAGTCGCCAATGAGTGACCATGGTGATGCCACTTCTGCCCTGGGTTTGCGCCGGGCAGACTGTCACACGACCCATTAGTTATGTGTCACCCTCGTGAAGTCCTGGTTCGCCGGGCATCTGACCAAAGGGTACGTCCCTGGGTTGGGGAGCCAGTAGCCGGTGTTTCCGGATCTGGACGGCAGGGCGACTGTAATCAGTGTCCTGGCCGGTTTTGCCTTCTAGGGGGTACCACTTCAGTTGGGAGGGTATCGGACTCTGGAAGGGGGTGCAGAGGGAGGGAGTCCTCGCCTCTGACCCCGGTGCAGCCGGTGAATTTATTTCCCAGGTGGTAGACCAGTGATGGAGAGAGGTCCTGAACTGGTGGGAGAGTTGTGTTCTGGTAGGTGCTTCTCCTGGGAGAGCGCGAAACGTCAGAAATAGAGGTAGGGGAAGAGGATGCTTCGCCCGTGACCTCTGGTCAGCCTGAGGGTGCGGACCCTAGGTTGAAGGATTAGTGGTAGTTTGGAACTACACTGAGGGAGAGTGGAGAATGGCTATTGTATGCCAGGGGTTACTGCCCCCACTCTGGATTGGCAAGGACCAGTGGCATCTGGGTGGCCTAGGGCCTGGTCCTGGCCGTGGACAACTAAGGAGTACCGGTGGGGTAGCCTAGTTGGTCCTGAGTTTTTTTCTCTTAGATGGATTCCATGGGTTCCAAGTGGCGTAGAACCGGAGGGTGTCCCTGCAGTGCGGGCCCGCGTCCGTGTTCTATCGCCCCAAGCAGGGAAGCCCATCACGGTGGTGATTGGTCTGCCCTGCGTTTTGGCTGGAAGGGGGTTGTGTTGGACTTGGCCCTTTTTGGCCGGTTCACCCCTAAACTTTTTGCCTTGTATGTCAGTAGTTCTAAGTCTCTGGGCACTTTAGCACTGTGGGCCAGTGTAAAGTGCGTGCGCGCTGAGTGCGTGTGGTGAGATTGTCCTGCCCTCCCATAGGAATGCATGGGGGATATGTGTGTCCATGGTAATTCCTGGTGTGAGAGGAGTGCAGGGGCGAGTTTAGTATGTGCGAACTCGTGAGAATAAATGCTGCGCAATGGTGTGCGCAGATTTATTATGGCTGGTGTAGAAATGCCACTTTTAGAAGTTGGCATGTATGTGTGCTCTGTGCCTGCCTGCCTGATGTGAATTGCATGTCTGGATTGTGAGTGACAGGGGCTGGGAGGTGTGTGTGGCTCCAGGAGGGGCAGGATGAGTCAGCGCAGGGCTGAATAGGAGATCTGCATCTAGATGGGAGGGAGGAGTTGCACCTGGGACCTGAATAGGGCTGTGCCTTCCCTCCACAATGCTGGCTCCACCCCCTGTGGTGCGTCTGATGTCCCTAGCCTGTCCTGTGAAAGGAGAGAGGAGCTGAGCAAAACAAAGTGCTCCAAAGCTCCCCCCAAACCAGTTGCATCTGGTTTTCCCTAAACCCTACACCTTTAGACAAAGGAAAAGGGTGTATAAAAGAAGGGGCTGTGACCCCATGTAAATGTTCACTCTTGCAGTTCAGTGTTTTTGGTGCTGTTCCTGCTGGGGCATGCTGCTGCTGGGGCCCAGGGGGCTGCCATGAGGGCTTGCCTCCCTGGGCCCTGCTTTGCCCCTGGATGCCTCAAGGACTTCTTGGAGCCCTTTTGCCTTTTTCTGCCCAGCTTCCAGGACTTTGAAGGAGCTTGTCCTGACCCTAGCGCCTGGTGAGCGCTGTATGCTGATTTGCCCAGGAAAAGGAGCGGGGGCTGTGCAGCGTCGCGCTGCTTAGAGGGAAGAGAGAGGGAATCCCCAGATTAGGGATTCCCCCGTGACGCCTGCCGTGCGGGTGCCCACCCCGCATCTTTCTGTGTTTCGCGGGTGCCCACCCCGCTTTTATGCCGCATTCACTTTTATTTGGATGGCGGGAGCCCACCCCGCTGTGTGTTCTAAGTTGAGAGGGAGCCTACCCCTCAGTGCCGCCGAAGAAGGCTGTTCCCGGTCGCTGCAGCGCGACTAGGAAGTCAGGCACGTCTGCCTGGGACAGGGGCGGAGCGAGGACAGGAAGTCCCGCCCCGCCGCCAGAGATCCGACCGGAGCCTCGAGGGCTCCCTAGAGAAGTCCCGGGTCCCATGGGAGGGCCCGGGTGAAGCCGTGCAGGGTTGCGGGCGGTGCAGGGAGTCCCGGGTCCCAGGAGGGGCCCGGGTGAAGAGTAGCCGCCGGCAAGTCTCTGCGGGGCTCTCGTAAGCTGAGAGAGCCCCGCCCGCCGTCCAGAAGCTGCCGGTCCCGCCACCAGAGGAGACAGCGGGAAGCCGCCAGTGAGTCCCGGTGAGTGTGGACTCCAGATGGGTGGTGCCGTGCCAGTGAGGGCATGTGGCTGTTTCCTTGAGCGGCCCCCGCCTGATAGGGGGTCGCTCCAACGACGGGGGCCATATTTTATTGAAGGGCCCCAGTGGAGGCCCCGAAGGCACAGAGTTGCCAGGGCCCCCTTGCTCCCTTCCCAGTTGCCCTGCGAGAGCGCAGGCAGCTGCAACGTCGGGGGCATGTTTTGTTTAAAGCCTCGTGTCGAGGCCCATTTGCTGAGCGGCCCCGCCTGATAGTGGGCCGCTCCAACGAGGGGACAATTATTTTAAAAGGGCCCAGAGGGGCCCAAGCCCCCCCTTTGAGTGGCCATGTCCCCTACAGCTGCCCCGCTTGCTAGAGGGCAGCTGCATCGTCGAGGGAGGATTCCAGGCCAGAGATCCCAGTGGGGGATCGGAGCACATTGTCGGTGCTCGTGCTCCTGCCTGGGGGCACATTTGTTTTCAGGGCGCAGTCGGTGCCAGTGCCCTTATTTTGATATTTACAGCTGCGCAGCACTTAGTGCCAGCTACATCGTTTAGGCTATTCTTTCTTTGGGGGCACGTCTTTTTAGAGGTAGGAGTGAGATGCACTCCTTTGCCCCATATCTTTCCCAGCTGCCCAGCAAGTAGTGGGCAGCTGCTACGTTTAGGTTTGCGCAGTTGCGCACCCTTGACTTTCGCTGCCCTTGCAGCGCGCCCTGACATTTTGGACACAGGGCATTTGAGTCCCTTTAGAGAGGGCCAGTTGGCCAGGGGGACAGTTAGGTTTATAGGGCGCCAGGCCCTAATGTGATTCAGGTGCTAATGTGATTTTGGGTGCTAGGAAATGTAATTCATGTAGTATGATTTACGCACCCTGTTTTATACCTCTAATGTAATTATGATTATGAGGTTATTTGCATACTGTGGTTATGCTGGTGAGGTTGGCGCAGAATGTAATTCGCGCCTAATGTGATGCTGTGCATAATGTGGTTTATGTTACAGGCTGATGCTAAGTACAGTGATTACCAGTGATTACTGGCTGTACGTTTATGATGTGTTCTACATTTATTATAAGTGATACATATACTAAGTTCGCTTTGTGCTGGTTCTGACAGTGGTCCAGTTGGCCCTGTCAGGTGTAAATAATCCCTTGTAAATATGACCTAGTGCCAGGTGGCACCATGTATATTATGTGAGTACTATTCTAATGTGTTATGATAATACAAAGGCTATTTTTGATATAACCTTGTGTGGAGTTCCTTTTTGTGGTGTGCCTAGTATGTTGTTGCTGTGGGTGTGTTGCGCAAACGCTTTACACATTGCCTCCGGGATAAGCCTGACTGCTCGTGCCAAGCTACCAAGGGGGTGAGCAGGGGTTATCTTTGGCGTGTAACTCCCTTGCCCTGACTAGAGTGGTGGTCTCTGCCTGGCTTTGGCGCAAGCCTTAGCCAACCAGAGATCCCATTTCTAACATGGCTCAACAGAATTCACTCCAGGAGGCAGGCTTTTGGATCCCACAGATCTAGGCAAGCAAAGTGCAGGCACCGTCATAGTGGTGAACTGTAGCTCTTCTGGGGTTGATTTATTTCCTCCTTCTGAGAAAAGGCCTCAGTGTGGAAACTGTCCATTGACTGACATGAGAATTCCAGCACAATGTTAGTAGACAGAGAGGGTAAATGGGACACAAGGAGTCAGTCACACAAAGACTGCAACACTGTAAATTGGTTATCTGTAACTAAATCTATTGACAATGATATTTAGGCAAGCACACTTTCTTGGCTGGTGCCCATCCTGGTCTTGGTTGCAGGGGTTGGACTGTCTTAGCTGGCCAACTTGTGTCTTTGCTGTGTTGACTCTATTGGGATTCTGTTGGAGTTAGATGTATTTATCCCACCCTGGTGTCTCCAGAGGGTCTGTTGGGGGTTAACCAATGCTCTGCTTTGGGCCCTGTCTTTGTTGTGAATTGGCCATTTGAGTTCTGATGCAGTTCAGTCTGCACCTTTAGTATGGAGGTATAAAAAAAGATTTTAAACAATTCTCCTTCCTTTGTGGCTCTTTTGTTCTATCTCGGGTGCTGGCCTTCCTGGGATTTGACCTCATGGTGACAGAGGGAGGGTGTGGGTTGTGATGTGCAGGTTCCTTGTGCCTGGTGGTGTTCAGGGTTCCTTATTTATATCCCCCAGGTAGATTAGGTCCACACAGTTTTGTTGAGTGGGGTTTGGTTTCTTGTTTCTCCTCCTTCCTGTTTTCCTGCCCAGTGCTGTTCTCTTGGTCTTGTTGATGTTTATCACCTTGTCAGGTCCAGTGCCGTACTGGGACTCCTTTTTACGGGACTGTTGCTTCATCCATTGCTCACTGCTTGGATTGGAGCTTCTGGTCTGTAAGCTCCTCTTGTCTTCCTACTGGGCTTGTGAGACTTTTCCATAGGGATGTTGTTGCCTTGTTCTTGGCTGGGTTCTGCCTGATGTATGTGGTGCTTTGTGTCACCTTCAAGGGACTGGTTTGCTCCCTCCCTGTATTTATGATAGGGTATGTGTGGGTCTTTGGTTTGATCCTGGCTCGGTTCAGGGTGTGGTTACTGTCTCCTTGTATTAGTTATTGTTTGGTACCCCCGAATACATTCCATGCTGTGCTTGGGTGGCATGTGGTTCTAATTCTGGTGTTTTGTCAGAGTTTTATTTGCGAACGACTGGGCTATGAGTTAGATTGTGTTCCTTTCCTTTATGGTTCTTTACTTTATATCTCCCACTTATGGTTCTTGACCACTAGGTGCTGACTATTGGCTTAGTAGGCTGACTGTGTTTAGTTCGGGGAATCTCTTTTTTGTTCCATTGCATAGCTCTGCTTTCCAAGTGATTATCTGTTCTTGGACTGTTAGTTGTGCTCCTTTCGGGCCTTGAAACTTGTGGTGTGTGTGTGGCCTAGTTACACCAATGCAATTGCTTGGCCATCTCCTTCTCCTTGGATTTTGATTTCAGTGTTTGGCATTGGGGCATCTTCGAGCCCTGCAATCCATTCCTGGCTCTTACTGTATACATCTGGTGGACGTCTTAGCTCTCCACTTTTCACCCCTCTCCTACCTGTTATTTAGGTCATACCATTGGACCCCTTATCTCTTTGGTCTTTTGTTCTGGATCAGTTGTGATTATTTGGGCTGCTCTGCTCACACTGGCTCTCCTTGCGCTTCCTCTTCGGCTTGGGGATTGCCTTCTCCATATGTTGATCCTTCTCTAGGCCCCTTTCTCTTTTTGTTCCTCGAGTCTGTGTCTTATGAATTTAGAATTGGTGACTTTAGCAACCCTGGCTACACTTGTGCTGTGTACTAGGCTTGGTGATTACCTTCTGTCTTCTTGGGTCACTTATCTCCTTGGACCTTTGCTCTGGGTCACTCAGGACAAATTATAATGGCTGTGGTAGCCCTGGCATACCTCAAAGTCCATGGGATGCTTGGAGCTTCAAGACTGCCCTTTGACTGCCTGAATCCTTCTCGTAGGCCCTCATTCACTTTAATCTTATTCAGTTATGGTGGGATTCAGTGTCTCTGAATACCCTAGATTTCCCTTGTGCTCCCTGCTGGTCTTGAGGCTTGAGAGCTTTTGTATTGTGACTTGGTGTGGTATCTGTTGGACCTGTGTGTTTGGGGGAGTCAGGGGCTTACATGTTGGCTTGGGTCCCGATTGAGCCTAGGTGGAGTTTGCCTACGTGAAACTCCATGAAGTGACAAACAACTCTTCCAAGCTACGCGGAGTTCCGTGAGCACTGGAGTGGGTTACCTTGCGCCGTTCACAATGATTTTTAGTGGCGGGTGTTTGTCCTGCACTGTAACATCAGCGCGAACGGCATCTCGTACAGTGCAAGAGAGTGCTGCTTCTTTCTGCTGCTCGAGTAGAACTTCTACTCGAGCGGTAGCTTCCTCAACGCGAACGGAAGGTTTCTCAACGCAAGCGGTAGCGACTATCCGCCACCGCCCGCGTTGAGAAATCTTGCAGGGAAGTGGTCTAGCATTGGATTTTCCCCACTCGCGCTCGCCAACTTACCATTAGCGAGCGTGGAAAACACTCCGCTGCGGACTTTTTCGGAACTGTGCGAGCACAGAGTGAGAAAAACTCAGCAAACTCCGCAAACGGAGTTCACCGCCCAAGCTTAGTGCCTATTAGGTTAAACTTGCCTACTCTGTGTGCTTAGCCTGATATTTTGTTTGGCAGGGAGTCGTGATTTCTTGACTATCTGCCCAGACCTGGACATTCACTCCCCATTCCTTGTGGTGCTGTTTAGAATTGGGGGTCCTCATGTTGTGAGTCCTGCTGGATTTGGGTCTTTTGCTGTGACACCTAGACTGGCTCTCTTTTAGCAGCATCTTTCCCTCCCCTTTGGCTTGTGGGGTTCATGGTGTGACGCCTAGCTGACCTCTGTGCCTGTTGATGCTTGACTAGCACTGCTTGGGTTTCTGATTGTAGTGGTTGATTCTTGTATTGTGCACTTGGCTCTTCTGGGTAATCCTGCTGTCTTTTAGTTGTCCTGCTGTCTACCCCCTTGAATAGATGTGGAGGCAGGTTGTTGTCCCTTTGGTGGTTCACTGTGCTCACTGAGGCAGTGTGTTTAAGCCTTTTGCCTCTCCTGAGTACCGGTGGGGAGTTGTGGTGGGTGATGGCTTTACTCTCTTTTTGGCCACTTATTGTTCTTGCATTCTGTTTCCTTTGCCTGCTGTGCTGTGGTTGGGCTTTGCTTTATAGGCTCAGATCTCAGCCTGTTGCTTCCCTCCTGGCTACTAGGGGCTTCTGCACCAGTTTTTGTAGTATGGTACAAGAGTATTGCTTGCCCTTTGCTTTGGGGGGGTTCTTTCTGTTGTCCGTAGTTCAATCTTTTTTCTTTTTTCAGCTTCTCTCTTCCCATTGTGGCGTCATGAGGCTTGACTTCAGTGTTCCTCTATGACTGCTGTCTCTGGTCTGTCATGAGTGCTCCTTTTCTCAGTGGTCCCCAATAGATTCTTTCTTGAGCTGTTGTTTTCCTCAGGCCTGTGGGCTACCATTCTCTGTGTGCCAGGATCTCTGCTTTACTTTCCACAGTGACTGAGTGTAACATCTTGGTGGTATTCTTTTTGTTGAAATCTGGTTGTGCTATCATATTTCCTGGGCCTGTTCTCTGGTTATTCAGCTGCCTGCTGGTATGCCTCTGCGTGGCTATGTTTTTTGGTTCCATTCTACTGATGACCTTCTTTTTGCCTGCATCTAATTTGTGGAAATCTTGGCTTTCCTCCTCCCTTCTTCTGGTTTTGTCTATTTCATATTGGTTGGGTTTCTGTGTTCTGATCCATTACAACCTGTTCTATCTGACTTTGGGGAGTTCAGTCCATGGGCTGGTTGGCTTAGTATAGTTGATGTGCCTTATGCCTCTCTTCTCCAATATGTTTCATCCACTGCTGTGGTGATTCTTTTTCTGTGAGTGTCTTGCATTGCTTGATTTTTGGCTGTGACATGGATGTGGGACATGGAACTAGGATGAGGATGCACTGAGGATGTAGTTAATTGATTGCTTACTGGTATTCTTCATTGCTCCAGTTCCCATTCCAGTACTTTTATCCTGCCCTTACTTTCCGTTGTCACTAATGTTTGGGAATGTCAGCAAGATCCGTAGGTCGGCTCCTCATTTACAGTTCAGTGGGTGTGAGAAAGTGTATTATTGGTTGAAGTGGATGGTAGTCCTCTTCTAGTAATAATGACACTATTCCTTACTAGGTCCAGTTAAGTCTCAATAATTTAAACTTGAGCTCAACCCTTGGTAGCTGTAGCACAGAGCAGACAGGCTTAACTTAGGAGAACTGTGTAAAGCATTTATCAGTAGCAAAGTAGTTAACAATTAAAAAACACAATACAATGAAAATCCCACTCCCATTTATAACAACAGAGAAACTTTTAATGAGTAAATACAAAATGACATAAATTAGATGTACTGAACCATAGATATGCTTTTCCAAAGGGTCAGATGTTTCTAGCTCCGAAAAGCACAAAGCGCAAACTGGATATCTGGTCGCACTAGAATGGGTCAAAGTCAAAAGTTAAATTCAATTGAGGTGAAGCGCGGGTTGGATACAGGGACTAGGTTCGGTCCGGTTAAAAGCTTTACCTTCTGACATAGGGGCATATTCACAAGGACTTATCGCCGAGTTATCGGCACTTTAGCGCAGCAAAAGTGGGGATAGAATTACCGCCCCTTTCGCAAGCTGGTGCTAACTGCACACATCACCACATTACCCGAGATAGCTGCCGCAAAAACATCGCCACGGTTGACCCCGCCAACTAACGCTAATGAGATGCAGAATAGGCGTGTCCGTGCAAAAACACATGAAAAGACAACACCGCCCGATTCTCTACGGACAGCCAGATCTGCGATGCGAGGCAAAAACAGGCGATAAGCCGCGGTAGCAGCAGGGATTGTACACCTGCCTTTTGCTGGTGCTAAGCAGGACGACTAACTGCACCACAAAAGGGAGAACAGCCCACAGCCACACCTAAAGAACAACAGATGCCATGGAGCCACTGCCCATGCAGCTCGGAGACCCCTGAGGCCCACAACACCAAGCGCCACCACCCCCAGGACCCCCACACCCATGGCCCACCCCCAGCCCACCCACCCCGGACAAAGATGTGCCACAGCAACTTACGAAATCACGAGATAAATAAGAGCCTGATGTCGCACAAATACAACAACAAACCCACATGTGTGGTCAGAATAAGGAGAAACAAACATACAACTCCGAAATCACACAACAGAACTTTATTAATGCACAACACAAAACAACAATTCTGAAGAGTCCATGCGGATCCACTCCGGACAATCCTGAAGTCACAGCCTGCAAGAAAAAATCCGAAATAAGAAGGTGTGTCATGCGCTCATCAAAGGAAAGAGAGAGAGAGAAAGAAAGGGAGAGAGAGAGAGAAAGAAAGGGAGAGAGAGAAAGAAAGCGAGAGAATGAAAGGGAGAGAGAGAAAGAAAGGGAGCGAGAGAAAGAAAGGGAGAGAGAGAAAGAAAGAAAGGGAGAGAGAAAGAAAGAAAGGGAGCGAGAGAAAGAAAGGGAGCGAGAGAAAGAAAGGGAGCAAGAGAAAGAGAGGGAGAGAGAGAAAGAAAGAGAGAGAGAGAAAGAAAGGGAAAGAAAGAAAGAAAGGGAGCGAGAGAAAGAAAGGGTGAGAGAGAGAGAAAGAAAGGGAGAGAGATAAAGAAAGGGAGCGAGAGAAAGAAAGGGAGAGAGAGAAAGAAAGGAAGCAAGAGAAGGAAAGGGAGCGAGAGAAAGAAAGGGAGCGAGAGAAAGAGACCGCTGCCCATGCGCACCCCGGACCCACTGCTCACCTTCCGCCACCGGTGTGTCTCCAACCACGTGCCGGTGCACGCTCCGAGCCCGGGACACGCGACCTTGGCAGCCTCCACAACACGCGGACCCGCCCCGCGGCCCACTAGGTCACACACCTGAATCTGGGCCTTGAGTTCGGAATGGGAGAGTCCATTACAGTGCACATGTCATCATCACAGGCTGCACACCCGCTCAGCTCCATAGGTGCCACTAACTCTGTGGACCTTGAGGCAATGCCACGTGGCGGTAGGCCCGCGTCGCACGCAGGCTCTGACCAACACTGCAGTCCACCAGGTCCCCTATCTGAAACGAGTACACAACAAATAATTGCAGACTCCAAATCATTGCACACGGCATCATCGCCTGTCCACCCCTGCGCACACATGCTGCTGCACCCCAGCCCCTCCCGCCACCCAGCAGTGAATGTCCGCCCCTGCGCACCCAGGCCCCACTGCTCACCTGCTGCCACCGGTGTGTCCCCGACAGGGCACACCACGTGCCGGTGCCAACTCCAAGGCAGGGGGCCCGCAGCCTTGGTAGTCCCCACATCATGCGGCACCCCCCCCGCGGTCCAGCGGGTCACGCACTTGATACTGGGTCTTGAGTCAGAAATGGCAGAGACCATATCAGTGCACACGTCATCATCGCAGGCTGCACACCAGCTCAGCTCCAAAGGTGCGACTAACCCTGTTCAACCCAAGCCAGCGCCACGTGGTGGTAGGCCCGTGACGGCCGCAGGACGTCGGGGGCGACTAACCCTGTGCGCCACAAGTCATGGAGCCTCCATGATTGAGTCCCGTTGCGCGTACGTTGTCAGGTCACCCCCAGCAGTGGGGAATGTGACGTTGCAGACCCCTTTTATTGGCGGTGTCACATGGCCCGTGACGCATCTGCTGGATGGGTGTGGTGTGTGTGCAAACCTGCCCTCAGGGAGTGGCCGTGGCATGCTGGCAACTAGAACAGTGACCAACAGATCCCAAGCGTGGAATCCTGGGACATGTAGCTATGTCGTCCCCCCTCTGAGCGTAAGCGCAGTGGTCTGGCCTGGCGTACGTCGGACCTGCTTCGGGCGTGCAAGAATGACCCCGGGGCTGTGTGCACTGGTTCAGTCCTTGTCCGGACAAGGAAGTGACGGATGCGTGTGTCCCTGATGTCGTGACTACGCCGCACGGAACGCAATCGGCAACGTAGCACCCTGTGACTCATCTTCCACGACGTGTGCAACATGGACGTCAGGGGAATCACTGGCCCAACACACATCCACACTCACATACTTGAATGATCGAAGACATGACACAACTGTGCATTGGTGAATGATTTATTGTCATCCAGTGGAGTGTTGCAGCTAGGGCAGTACAGGGCCTGGCAGACCCCACTTCACATCATTGGCACATGGCGGCCCAGCCAGAGTCCTTCAGGGCATGACAAGTACACCGGAAGAGGAAGAGTCCAGACCGCAGTCTGATCACTGTGTCATCGGACATCTAACAGAATATGGCAGTCCATGTCGAGGTCCAAGGTGAGAGTCAATGAGTGCATCGGGGGGCAGTGGAAGGTCATGATGCCAAGGGCAAAACCAAGAGAAAACAGGCCAAATGGGTGGGAGGAATGCTACTGCCGCCTCATGATCATGAAGCCTGGATCATCCACATCCTCGTCCTCTGATGTGTGCTCTCCCTCACCTGTGGGTGCTGCAATTCCGGCTGCAGCACTGTAGGCCACTGACACATCAGGGGCCGGAGGTGGATTGTTGGCCGCACCGTGTGGTAGTGACACATCAGGTGCAGGAGTGGAACTGTCTGCCGCACTGTGAGGCAGTGACACACCAGGGGGCGCAGATGTGGATGGTGTAGGGGCAGCAGCATCCATCTGTGCCAGGCCTTGTGGCAGCAATGCCATGACGAGGATCTGCAGGGCATGGTATATCCCAGCTACATTTTGCTGATGGGCAGCAGTGACAGCCAACCAATCCGCCTCCATCCGCACCATGTCCTCCATGAGCCTCCGCATTTGTGCCAAGTCACTGCGATGTCGGACAGTGCTCGTTGTAGGCCATGGAGCGGACTATGGGTGTCTTTCAGGGACTGTAAGTGGTCCCCGAAGGGACGTAGACACCCATGGATGGCATCAAGTTTGGCTGCCAGGAGGTCAAACCCCACCCGCACCTGATCAGCCAGCTTCTCCTGGGCCTCTAACACACGGGTTTGGAAGGCCAGGTGTGTTCCGTTGGGGTCTTGGGAGACAGCCGGTGTGGCAGGTGCTGCCTGCTGTGTGGTCTGTGCAGGGGGTGGGGTCTCCTCGATGCAGCTGTGCTGCCCTGATCCTGGAGGTGGGAAGCTGATGCGGCCGATGAGCTCTCTGAGGGCTTCGGTGTTGATGATGGGGTTGTCATCCTCACCATCTGTGTAGAGTTGTTGGGTCTGCTCTGCAGGTGGTGTTGATGGTCCCTCTGCAATGTTAAGGGAGATGCTGCATTACATTGTGTTGACATGTTTCTACAGGCATTGTGCAAGTTCACATACAGACTGCTTGACGAGGTATATTGTGGCTGTGTAGGTGGAGATGCCTGTTGGATGCGGGACAGTTGACATTTCGACACCATCATGGATGTGAGTTTGTACTTGTGCAGTTTCATCTCACATACCCCTGCTATGCCAAATGTAATTGGCCAGAATCTTCAGACAAGCGGCAGCAGTTTCGCCCTCTGTCCTGTTGTTCACGTGTTGCAGTTTGTCCCACACTGTTGTCTAAGCTGCTGTGCTCTGAATGTCATATGTGTGTGCTGCAGTTTAGTGAGGGTCGCCCCTGCAGCTCTGAGTCTGCTGGCTCTTGTCCCTTGCAGGCGGTGTGCCTTTGACTTCTGTGTCCATGCAGTGTTGAGACGCTACCAGTCTTGGGTGGGTGTTTGTCTTGGTGGGAGAGGGGACTCTGGGGCATGGTTTGTCCGCAGCTGTGTTGTTGACGTCAGGGTTGATTGTGCAGGTGGATGTGTCAGAGTGTGACCTGCTCCTTTACGGATGTGGTCCACACTCAGCTACCTCAGTGTCGTTGCATGCACCATGTCATGGTAATCGGACTGCAGGCATGGGATTCGTCATGCAGTGTCACTTACGTTGTCATTGTGGCTCACGGACCAGCAGCTTGCATGGGTTGTATGTGAGCTGTGTGATGTGTGGGGTGGGCCCACTCTGGACAGATGGTCGAGGGTGACGTACTTGGTGTTCCTATGTGTGCTGCAGTATGGCAAGGGGATCAGGGACATGATCCGTAGTCATTGTGGGTGTGCAGTGTGGTCTGCTTATTTGTGCATGTGTGCCATTGTGCCCATCTCCCCCCGTCCCCCCAGTCCCTGGTCGCTACGCACCCGGTTGCTGTTGTGTCCGGTCCTGTAGAGCAGTGTCCGGGCCCCCAACTCCTGCCACCGTATCCACACTGATGACTGTCGACACCATCTCCTCCATCTCATCCAGCTCCTCCTGCGGCGCAGGACTCCCAACTCCAGTCTGCATTGCTGCTTTGAGGTTGTTGGCGAGTTTACTCTTGGTTTTGCGCTTGATATCAGTCCATCGCCTCTTGACCTCGTCCATTGACCTCCTCTGCACTCCGACAGCATTCACCTTGTCCAAGATGGACTGTCATATTCCATTTCTTGTGCCCAATGACACGGTGGAGGTGATGAACAGTTGTTGATGGTGTCCTATCACCTCTGTGACCAGGATCTGATTCTCCTGCGGACTGAACCGCGGCTTCCTCTTCTTCTTGTCCTTCCCTGTCCCTGAGGGCCCTGGCTGGGGCTCCGGGGGGCTTGTGGGGTTCCGATCGTCCCCTGTGCCTGCTCCGCCTGACTCCATCATGCTTCGCTGTTGGTGTTTTTTTGTTTGGTGTATATTTTTTCTGTTTTTGTAGTGGTTTTTCCCGCCTGACGTGTGTGTATTCAGGCCTTGTGCTCCTTATCGCGGATTGTCTCTTCGCGATTGGGCCCATCACAACTTTTTCGCGTTAAGGTTTGAATTTTTATCGCCGTCGCGCTAGTTTCGTGGACATTCGCCGCGTTATCGTGCGGTTATCGCACGGTATCGCCGTGTTGTGAATGCCACGTTAACACAGCGTTATTTTCACGCGATGGACTGCATTGTGAGAAGTTGCGGTAAGCTATTTTGGTGATGTTTAGCGCACGTTCTTGTGAATATACCCCTTAGTCTCTGGAATGGAAGTTGAAGATCCTCAGTAGAGCAAGGCAGCAGGCTGTGGCCGAGATGGGTTTCATGAGGCCGAATAGCCGTTGGATGATGTCCCAATTAAGCCGTTAACTTTTGCTGATGTACAGTGTGGGAGAGGCTTCCATATTGCCGTATTGAGCATGCATATGACGCATGTATGCTTATGTTCATCTGGGCGAGGCCGGAACACTGGATGCCTGAACACCGCGGAGCACCGCCGAGTACGAGCCTCACACCACCGAAGCAATTGTCGCTGCCTGCTGCTTGATGAGAGACGTTGAGAGCCCACAAGAGTGCGGGGAGACATGTTGCTTTTGAGGTAGCAGCTGTGGTCCCTCAGGGGTTTCTCAGTGAGTTGGTGAGAGAGCTGAGAGTGCTGACAGTGTGTGGTTCTGCTTCTGCCCTCACTCCCCAGACCCACTTCCTTGCTCCCTCAGCTGCCAGTTTCTTTACACTCTGTTTCCTGCTCTGGTTGCCGGCTGGTTTCTTTTTGTTGGCACTCCCAGCCTGCGCGTGTGTGTCTTTATCGCCCTCAGAGATTGCACTAACCCCCAGTGCCTCGTGCTCATAACTACAGCTGCAGTGGAGAGGCAGTCAGGCTCGCACGTTGTGGAGGCAGCGTGAGGGGTGGATAGGGCAGGGTGTTCTGGGATTTTGGAAAAGACCAACAGGGACCACAACACTTTTTTATCATCTCCATGGTATCTTTAATATAGAAGGTGATTTTGGGATTATGGGGACGTAAGCAGTTATCAATAAATTTGGATACTGGTTCAGTGATAGTACCAATTGTGGACACTATAGGTCTATAAGGTGGATCATGAATATTCTTGTGAATTTTGGGCATACCATAAATACAGGCTGTTTTCCCTAAATTGTGGTTTAAAAAATCATATTCTTTGGTAGTAATGTCACCTGCAACTAATGCCTGGTAGGACAAGGTCTGGATTTTTTTGATATTTTAGTAGCGGGGTTAGATTGTATTTTAGAATAGAACATGGTATCATTGAGCATGGTGGTCATTTTATGTTCGTAGTCATCAGTATTGATGACCACTATTCCTCCTCCTTTATCACATCCTTTTATTATTAGATTTTTGTTGTCAGCTAAAGAATGGGGGGCCGTGTATTCACCTTTATCTAAATTGTACAAGGGTTTGGGTATGAATTGAAAGGCTTTTTCTAATCTTTGAAGAACTACCAGTTCAAAAGCAGCCACTTTGGGTCCTAATTGGTCCAGGGAAGGACAAAAAGTGGATGGAAGGGCTAAATGTTTTGTACCTTGAGATTGGGAGTCCTGATCTATATCTTCTTCAAAGTGTTTTTTTAGTCTAACCTTACGAAAAAAACTATCCATTGTTCAGGGGGTCCTTGTTTTTTCTCATTTGGCATTGTGGCAATGTCAGGATGTGGTGTGAAGGCCACTAATATGGGCCATGTTGCCCCGTCTTCTCCGAGTGGGCCTAATCTTACTTTTCTTCGTACGTGGGGTAGGGCGCCATTAAACCAGTAATAATGTTCCTGGTAAGTGAGTGGAATCTCTATGTCCTCAAACGGACAATATTCCGCTGGTGCATCTCCTTCTATATAGTAGTGAAATGTCTTTGTTATTGCATTTTCTGCTGGGAATGTAACCCATGAATAGAACACCCTTGTTTTGTTTGATTCGTGTGCCTCAATCACGAAAACTACCATGCCACCCTTTGCCTGTAAACCATTTTCTAATAGTCTTAGGTTGACTGTCATTCTGAATTTTGGTGCAATCTGTATTGCATCCGTAGGATCTTCTCCTTCTTCTGAAAAATTCAGTTCAACTCTCTCTGCCCTTACCTCGGCATCAGTCATGTTTAGAGGAAGAAGTGTTCCAAGGGAACTAAGATAAGGTGTTATGCACAATTTTAGGAACACTATGTTCTTTCAAGCTTGAATAACCAACAGCCAATAAATAGTATTTTTGTACTACTCAGCTGCGGCGGATTTTGTGCCCACCCACTCCAGACGTCTCTGGGGTTTTGTGAGTAGGTTCTCTGAGAATAGCACGACTGAACTACTCAGATTCTATTGTTAAATAAGTACCCAACCAACGTTGGTGGCGCCATGTCGTGTAGTTCCTATAGTACCCATGCAGGACCTGTACGTTTGGATAACATAAACTGCTGGCTTGGTGGCAGACTGGCTCTGTGCGCCCCACCGCGTATGTTAGCCTGTTTTGCATTAGCTAGCTCACAGTGCCACTAGAATCTCCTCTTATTGGGGAGAAATTAGCTTCTGGCAACCTTAGATCATGACAACACTGATCCCTCAGAATCGTGGAAACAATGTACTACTTTTCGCTCAGTCACTCGTGCTTACTTATTCGGTTTGTCTCAGAGAGTTACACAGAATGAACAGTCTGGGCGTTTCAATAAGTATTTATTGGACAGTTGTTATTCTAGTGTAGAATATATGTGCTGTAACAACCAGCAGACAGTAGCAGAGATATATTATCAGCAGTACGATAAAAGTGAAAGGATAGTACAGTTCTACCATATTGCAATAATCATGGATACATACATGAATATATAAAATGCATTATAAAAGTGCGCGTACTCCTACGATGCCTACCTAGATGTACCTAAGTGTACCTAGCATGTGTGTAGGTCTAAAAGCCCAAGAGCCAAGAATCCCTCTAGGATTTAGTCGAACCCCATTACCTGAATAGAGAGAGTGTGGGACCCCGTCCTGGTCTCGAGTTGGACAACCCGCAAGGGCTGTGTTAGACCGCTGTCAGCTGGAGCGACTGCATGCAGGAGCCTCAGTGTCTCTGGTCAGTGTGTCGGCATGGAAGTCTCGGTTCCCTCTATCTTACCGTGGCAAGATGTGGTGTATTTATACCCTAAAGTGTCTCGTCCCTTAGTATGGTTTGTATTGGTCTTTGTTAGACATGAGGAAGACATCAGGGGTGAACTTTGTACATACACATTATGCAGGAGATGTAGCTGGTGAATGCTCATGCATAATTTATGAGTACATTGTTGGCCTGTGTTCGGGAAAAACCCTTCAGTGTTCAAACCACAGACTAGATAACGTTCAACCCTCAGAGTTCATTGTGTACTGTAGGGAACTAATGTAGGTGAAAGATCATGCCTATATTAGGGCATAGGAGATCATGACTATAATAGGACATATATGATCATTACCATAATAGGGCATATATAATTATGACCATAATAGGGCATATACGATTATGTCTATATTTAGGTCATATATGGACGTATTTACATTAGGGCCTCTTATACGAAACATAACACCACATAAGTAGACTTTCAACCTGTCTCAGGCCTGCCATTGCAAAGCCTGTGTGTGCAGTTTACTGACACTCTGACTTGGAATTTAAAAGTATTTGCCAAGCCTTAAACTCCCCTTTTATTTCACATAGGTCACCCCTATTGTAGTCCCTAGGTAGCATGTAGGGCAGGGTGCTCTGTAATTAAAAGGTAGGACATGTACTTTTAAGTTTTGCCTGTCCTGGTAGTGGCAAACACCTACATTCCTTTTTAATTACTGTGAGACCTGCTTCTCTCATAGGTTAACGTTGGGAATTACTTAATACAATTTTAAGCTGTAATCCCTGATCAGAAAGGGGTGGCTGCATCATGTTTTATATCTTTCGACTGGTAATGATAAATCCTGTTTGAAAGTAAAGTTGGATTTAACATTACTTTTTAAAAGAAATTACACTTTTAAAAGTGATAATTTCTCTCCCCTTTCTGCTCTGTGTTCCTGCAGCTTGTCTCCAATACACGTCTGGTGTGGGCGACAGCTACCCTTTGCTCATTCCTTCTAGACAGCCACAAACACAGGATGGGTGGGTGTGAGAGAGGACCCATCTGCATTCATCTGCATTCTAGGCAGGAAGAGAGAGGTGGGTTGGCACTTACACCTGAATAGGCAGTGTTCTGTTTCCCACACAAAGGGCTGATTACCCCCAACTGACAGTCTGGAGCCAGGGCTGAAAAGAAAGGTGACCTGTGCAGTTCAAGGGCCTGTTTTGAAGTCACCCTGACCTCAAAGACTCGACTGGGGAGTACTGGGCCTCTGACCCTACCAAGACAGTATACTACCGTACCTGTGAAGAACTCTGCAAGGAGTAAAGACTGCTGTGCTACAAGGATTGACACTCTGCTTGACTGCTGCTCTGCAAGAACTGCTTTTCTGCTTTGTGGACTAGACCCATCTCACTTGAACTCAGAGTGACTCCAAGGGCTTGCTGACTTGTCCCCTGTTTTGAAGTCTCAGGGCCATCAAAGACTTCCTTCTAACCCTGCACAGCACCTGGACTCTGCCATCTTGTGAGTCCTGCCCTGCCAAGTGGTGCCAATCCAGTCCTGGGCCCTGAAAGTTGGCTTCTTCTGTCTAGAACCAACAAAATCGACACAGTGACAACTTAGCACCGATCAGAACCGATGCATTACCCTTCGACACAGAAGCCATTTGACGACATTGCCTTGGCTGACTGGGCAGTTCATCGACGACGGACAGCGTGGCTCAAAAACGACACAGTGCCTGTATCGTAAAGGGGTTTGTCAATGAAGCCTTCATCGCCTGCGTGGATCTGAACTGATGCATGGAGGCTTAGACGTTGACACTTGTTTCATCCAATTTACTTTTTCAGCTGGGCCTGCTTGAGTCCTGTAGTTAGCCTGCCCTCCATCATGGTCGGCCTCAACTTTGGATTTAGCCCGGTCCAGCACAACCTCAAGTAACCCCTAAACGCTATGTTTCTAAGCACTATTTTTGTATGTGGTCTTTAAAATTTCATAACTCCAGTTCTACTTATTAAATGTTTGTCGTTTTGGTCTTTACTCATGAAAATATCTATTTTTGTAACCCTGTGTGGTGTATTTTTGTGGTGTTTTCATTGTGTTACTCTGTGTGTGTTGCACAAATACTCTACACATTGTCTCTTTAGAAAAACTTACTGCTCTGTGCCAAGCTGCCAGAGGGTGAGCACAGGTTATCTTTTAGTGTTTATCTAGCTTACCCTGACTAGAGTAGTGGCTCCTGCTTGTACAGGGTGCATAATTTGACAACCAGAAACCCCAGTTCTAACATCCACTTTTAGTGACGAGCATACATAAAGCTCCAGTCCACACCAGAGGAGATGTGGCTCAACAGAATTCACTCCAGGAGGCAGGCTTTTGGATCCCACAGATCTAGGCAAGCAAAGTGCAGGCACCGTCATAGTGGTGAACTGTAGCTCTTCTGGGGTTGATTTATTTCCTCCTTCTGAGAAAAGGCCTCAGTGTGGAAACTGTCCATTGACTGACATGAGAATTCCAGCACAATGTTAGTAGACAGAGAGGGTAAATGGGACACAAGGAGTCAGTCACACAAAGACTGCAACACTGTAAATTGGTTATCTGTAACTAAATCTATTGACAATGATATTTAGGCAAGCACACTTTCTTGGCTGGTGCCCATCCTGGTCTTGGTTGCAGGGGTTGGACTGTCTTAGCTGGCCAACTTGTGTCTTTGCTGTGTTGACTCTATTGGGATTCTGTTGGAGTTAGATGTATTTATCCCACCCTGGTGTCTCCAGAGGGTCTGTTGGGGGTTAACCAATGCTCTGCTTTGGGCCCTGTCTTTGTTGTGAATTGGCCATTTGAGTTCTGATGCAGTTCAGTCTGCACCTTTAGTATGGAGGTATAAAAAAAGATTTTAAACAATTCTCCTTCCTTTGTGGCTCTTTTGTTCTATCTCGGGTGCTGGCCTTCCTGGGATTTGACCTCATGGTGACAGAGGGAGGGTGTGGGTTGTGATGTGCAGGTTCCTTGTGCCTGGTGGTGTTCAGGGTTCCTTATTTATATCCCCCAGGTAGATTAGGTCCACACAGTTTTGTTGAGTGGGGTTTGGTTTCTTGTTTCTCCTCCTTCCTGTTTTCCTGCCCAGTGCTGTTCTCTTGGTCTTGTTGATGTTTATCACCTTGTCAGGTCCAGTGCCGTACTGGGACTCCTTTTTATGGGACTGTTGCTTCATCCATTGCTCACTGCTTGGATTGGAGCTTCTGGTCTGTAAGCTCCTCTTGTCTTCCTACTGGGCTTGTGAGACTTTTCCATAGGGATGTTGTTGCCTTGTTCTTGGCTGGGTTCTGCCTGATGTATGTGGTGCTTTGTGTCACCTTCAAGGGACTGGTTTGCTCCCTCCCTGTATTTATGATAGGGTATGTGTGGGTCTTTGGTTTGATCCTGGCTCGGTTCAGGGTGTGGTTACTGTCTCCTTGTATTAGTTATTGTTTGGTACCCCCGAATACATTCCATGCTGTGCTTGGGTGGCATGTGGTTCTAATTCTGGTGTTTTGTCAGAGTTTTATTTGCGAACGACTGGGCTATGAGTTAGATTGTGTTCCTTTCCTTTATGGTTCTTTACTTTATATCTCCCACTTATGGTTCTTGACCACTAGGTGCTGACTATTGGCTTAGTAGGCTGACTGTGTTTAGTTCGGGAATCTCTTTTTTGTTCCATTGCATAGCTCTGCTTTCCAAGTGATTATCTGTTCTTGGACTGTTAGTTGTGCTCCTTTCGGGCCTTGAAACTTGTGGTGTGTGTGTGGCCTAGTTACACCAATGCAATTGCTTGGCCATCTCCTTCTCCTTGGATTTTGATTTCAGTGTTTGGCATTGGGGCATCTTCGAGCCCTGCAATCCATTCCTGGCTCTTACTGTATACATCTGGTGGACGTCTTAGCTCTCCACTTTTCACCCCTCTCCTACCTGTTATTTAGGTCATACCATTGGACCCCTTATCTCTTTGGTCTTTTGTTCTGGATCAGTTGTGATTATTTGGGCTGCTCTGCTCACACTGGCTCTCCTTGCGCTTCCTCTTCGGCTTGGGGATTGCCTTCTCCATATGTTGATCCTTCTCTAGGCCCCTTTCTCTTTTGTTCCTCGAGTCTGTGTCTTATGAATTTAGAATTGGTGACTTTAGCAACCCTGGCTACACTTGTGCTCTGTACTAGGCTTGGTGATTACCTTCTGTCTTCTTGGGTCACTTATCTCCTTGGACCTTTGCTCTGGGTCACTCAGGACAAATTATAATGGCTGTGGTAGCCCTGGCATACCTCAAAGTCCATGGGATGCTTGGAGCTTCAAGACTGCCCTTTGACTGCCTGAATCCTTCTCGTAGGCCCTAATTCACTTTAATCTTATTCAGTTATGGTGGGATTCAGTGTCTCTGAATACCCTAGATTTCCCTTGTGCTCCCTGCTGGTCTTGAGGCTTGAGAGCTTTTGTATTGTGACTTGGTGTGGTATCTGTTGGACCTGTGTGTTTGGGGGAGTCAGGGGCTTACATGTTGGCTTGGGTCCCGATTGAGCCTAGGTGGAGTTTGCCTACGTGAAACTCCATGAAGTGACAAACAACTCTTCCAAGCTACGCGGAGTTCCGTGAGCACTGGAGTGGGTTACCTTGCGCCGTTCACAATGATTTTTAGTGGCGGGTGTTTGTCCTGCACTGTAACATCAGCGCGAACGGCATCTCGTACAGTGCAAGAGAGTGCTGCTTCTTCTGCTGCTCGAGTAGAACTTCTACTCGAGCGGTAGCTTCCTCAACGCGAACTGAAGGTTTCTCAACGCAAGCGGTAGCGACTATCCGCCACCGCCCGCGTTGAGAAATCTTGCAGGGAAGTGGTCTAGCATTGGATTTTCCCCACTCGCGCTCGCCAACTTACCATTAGCGAGCATGGAAAACACTCCGCTGCGGACTTTTTCGGAACTGTGCGAGCACAGAGTGAGAAAAACTCAGCAAACTCCGCAAACGGAGTTCACCGCCCAAGCTTAGTGCCTATTAGGTTAAACTTGCCTACTCTGTGTGCTTAGCCTGATATTTTGTTTGGCAGGGAGTAGTGATTTCTTGACTATCTGCCCAGACCTGGACATTCACTCCCCATTCCTTGTGGTGCTGTTTAGAATTGGGGGTCCTCATGTTGTGAGTCCTGCTGGATTTGGGTCTTTTGCTGTGACACCTAGACTGGCTCTCTTTTAGCAGCATCTTTCCCTCCCCTTTGGCTTGTGGGGTTCATGGTGTGACGCCTAGCTGACCTCTGTGCCTGTTGATGCTTGACTAGCACTGCTTGGGTTTCTGATTGTAGTGGTTGATTCTTGTATTGTGCACTTGGCTCTTCTGGGTAATCCTGCTGTCTTTTAGTTGTCCTGCTGTCTACCCCCCCTTGAATAGATGTGGAGGCAGGTTGTTGTCCCTTTGGTGGTTCACTGTGCTCACTGAGGCAGTGTGTTTAAGCCTTTTTGCCTCTCCTGAGTACCGGTGGGGAGTTGTGGTGGGTGATGGCTTTACTCTCTTTTTGGCCACTTATTGTTCTTGCATTCTGTTTCCTTTGCCTGCTGTGCTGTGGTTGGGCTTTGCTTTATAGGCTCAGATCTCAGCCTGTTGCTTCCCTCCTGGCTACTAGGGGCTTCTGCACCAGTTTTTGTAGTATGGTACAAGAGTATTGCTTGCCCTTTGCTTTGGGGGGGGTTCTTTCTGTTGTCCGTAGTTCAATCTTTTTTCTTTTTTCAGCTTCTCTCTTCCCATTGTGGCGTCATGAGGCTTGACTTCAGTGTTCCTCTATGACTGCTGTCTCTGGTCTGTCATGAGTGCTCCTTTTCTCAGTGGTCCCCAATAGATTCTTTCTTGAGCTGTTGTTTTCCTCAGGCCTGTGGGCTACCATTCTCTGTGTGCCAGGATCTCTGCTTTACTTTCCACAGTGACTGAGTGTAACATCTTGGTGGAATTCTTTTTGTTGAAATCTGGTTGTGCTATCATATTTCCTGGGCCTGTTCTCTGGTTATTCAGCTGCCTGCTGGTATGCCTCTGCGTGGCTATGTTTTTTGGTTCCATTCTACTGATGACCTTCTTTTTGCCTGCATCTAATTTGTGGAAATCTTGGCTTTCCTCCTCCCTTCTTCTGGTTTTGTCTATTTCATATTGGTTGGGTTTCTGTGTTCTGATCCATTACAACCTGTTCTATCTGACTTTGGGGAGTTCAGTCCATGGGCTGGTTGGCTTAGTATAGTTGATGTGCCTTATGCCTCTCTTCTCCAATATGTTTCATCCACTGCTGTGGTGATTCTTTTTCTGTGAGTGTCTTGCATTGCTTGATTTTTGGCTGTGACATGGATGTGGGACATGGAACTAGGATGAGGATGCACTGAGGATGTAGTTAATTGATTGCTTACTGGTATTCTTCATTGCTCCAGTTCCCATTCCAGTACTTTTATCCTGCCCTTACTTTCCGTTGTCACTAATGTTTGGGAATGTCAGCAAGATCCGTAGGTCGGCTCCTCATTTACAGTTCAGTGGGTGTGAGAAAGTGTATTATTGGTTGAAGTGGATGGTAGTCCTCTTCTAGTAATAATGACACTATTCCTTACTAGGTCCAGTTAAGTCTCAATAATTTAAACTTGAGCTCAACCCTTGGTAGCTGTAGCACAGAGCAGACAGGCTTAACTTAGGAGAACTGTGTAAAGCATTTATCAGTAGCAAAGTAGTTAACAATTAAAAAACACAATACAATGAAAATCCCACTCCCATTTATAACAACAGAGAAACTTTTAATGAGTAAATACAAAATGACATAAATTAGATGTACTGAACCATAGATATGCTTTTCCAAAGGGCCAGATGTTTCTAGCTCCGAAAAGCACAAAGCGCAAACTGGATATCTGGTCGCACTAGAATGGGTCAAAGTCAAAAGTTAAATTCAATTGAGGTGAAGCGCGGGTTGGATACAGGGACTAGGTTCGGTCCGGTTAAAAGCTTTACCTTCTGACATAGGGGCATATTCACAAGGACTTATCGCCGAGTTATCGGCACTTTATCGCAGCAAAAGTGGGGATAGAATTACCGCCCCTTTCGCAAGCTGGTGCTAACTGCACACATCACCACATTACCCGCGATAGCTGCCGCAAAAAACATCGCCACGGTTGACCCCGCCAACTAACGCTAATGAGATGCAGAATAGGCGTGTCCGTGCAAAAACACATGAAAAGACAACACCGCCCGATTCTCTACGGACAGCCAGATCTGCGATGCGAGGCAAAAACAGGCGATAAGCCGTGGTAGCAGCAGGGATTGTACACCTGCCTTTTGCTGGTGCTAAGCAGGACGACTAACTGCACCACAAAAGGGAGAACAGCCCACAGCCACACCTAAAGAACAACAGATGCCATGGAGCCACTGCCCATGCAGCTCGGAGACCCCTGAGGCCCACAACACCAAGCGCCACCACCCCCAGGACCCCCCCACACCCATGGCCCACCCCCAGCCCACCCACCCCGGACAAAGATGTGCCACAGCAACTTACGAAATCACGAGATAAATAAGAGCCTGATGTCGCACAAATACAACAACAAACCCACATGTGTGGTCAGAATAAGGAGAAACAAACATACAACTCCGAAATCACACAACAGAACTTTATTAATGCACAACACAAAACAACAATTCTGAAGAGTCCATGCGGATCCACTCCGGACAATCCTGAAGTCACAGCCTGCAAGAAAAAATCCGAAATAAGAAGGTGTGTCATGCGCTCATCAAAGGAAAGAGAGAGAGAGAAAGAAAGGGAGAGAGAGAGAGAAAGAAAGGGAGAGAGAGAAAGAAAGCGAGAGAATGAAAGGGAGAGAGAGAAAGAAAGGGAGCGAGAGAAAGAAAGGGAGAGGGAGAAAGAAAGAAAGAAAGGGAGAGAGAAAGAAAGAAAGGGAGCGAGAGAAAGAAAGGGAGCGAGAGAAAGAAAGGGAGCAAGAGAAAGAGAGAGAGAGAGAGAAAGAAAGAGAGAGAGAGAAAGAAAGGGAAAGAAAGAAAGAAAGGGAGCGAGAGAAAGAAAGGGTGAGAGAGAGAGAAAGAAAGGGAGAGATAAAGAAAGGGAGCGAGAGAAAGAAAGGGAGAGAGAGAAAGAAAGGAAGCAAGAGAAGGAAAGGGAGCGAGAGAAAGAAAGGGAGCGAGAGAAAGAGACCGCTGCCCATGCGCACCCCGGACCCACTGCTCACCTTCCGCCACCGGTGTGTCTCCAACCACGTGCCGGTGCACGCTCCGAGCCCGGGACACGCGACCTTGGCAGCCTCCACAACACGCGGACCCGCCCCGCGGCCCACTAGGTCACACACCTGAATCTGGGCCTTGAGTTCGGAATGGGAGAGTCCATTACAGTGCACATGTCATCATCACAGGCTGCACACCCGCTCAGCTCCATAGGTGCCACTAACTCTGTGGACCTTGAGGCAATGCCACGTGGCGGTAGGCCCGCGTCGCACGCAGGCTCTGACCAACACTGCAGTCCACCAGGTCCCCTATCTGAAGCGAGTACACAACAAATAATTGCAGACTCCAAATCATTGCACACGGCATCATCGCCTGTCCACCCCTGCGCACACATGCTGCTGCACCCCAGCCCCTCCCGCCACCCAGCAGTGAATGTCCGCCCCTGCGCACCCAGGCCCCACTGCTCACCTGCTGCCACCGGTGTGTCCCCAACAGGGCACACCACGTGCCGGTGCCAACTCCAAGGCAGGGGGCCCGCAGCCTTGGTAGTCCCCACATCATGCGGCACCCCCCCCCCGCGGTCCAGCGGGTCACGCACTTGATACTGGGTCTTGAGTCAGAAATGGCAGAGACCATATCAGTGCACACGTCATCATCGCAGGCTGCACACCAGCTCAGCTCCAAAGGTGCGACTAACCCTGTTCAACCCAAGCCAGCGCCACGTGGTGGTAGGCCCGTGACGGCCGCAGGACGTCGGGGGCGACTAACCCTGTGCGCCACAAGTCATGGAGCCTCCATGATTGAGTCCCGTTGCGCGTACGTTGTCAGGTCACCCCCGGCAGTGGGGAATGTGACGTTGCAGACCCCTTTTATTGGCGGTGTCACATGGCCCGTGACGCATCTGCTGGATGGGTGTGGTGTGTGTGCAAACCTGCCCTCAGGGAGTGGCCGTGGCATGCTGGCAACTAGAACAGTGACCAACAGATCCCAAGCGTGGAATCCTGGGACATGTAGCTATGTCGTCCCCCCTCTGAGCGTAAGCGCAGTGGTCTGGCCTGGCGTACGCCAGTCCTGCTTCGGGCGTGCAAGAATGACCCCGGGGCTGTGTGCACTGGTTCAGTCCTTGTCCGGACAAGGAAGTGACGGATGCGTGTGTCCCTGATGTCGTGACTACGCCGCACGGAACGCAATCGGCAACGTAGCACCCTGTGACTCATGTTCCACGACGTGTGCAACATGGACGTCAGGGGGAATCACTGGCCCAACACACATCCACACTCACATACTTGAATGATCGAAGACATGACACAACTGTGCATTGGTGAATGATTTATTGTCATCCAGTGGAGTGTTGCAGCTAGGGCAGTACAGGGCCTGGCAGACCCCACTTCACATCATTGGCACATGGCGGCCCAGCCAGAGTCCTTCAGGGCATGACAAGTACACCGGAAGAGGAAGAGTCCAGACCGCAGTCTGATCACTGTGTCATCGGACATCTAACAGAATATGGCAGTCCATGTCGAGGTCCAAGGTGAGAGTCAATGAGTGCATCGGGGGGCAGTGGAAGGTCATGATGCCAAGGGCAAAACCAAGAGAAAACAGGCCAAATGGGTGGGAGGAATGCTACTGCCGCCTCATGATCATGAAGCCTGGATCATCCACATCCTCGTCCTCTGATGTGTGCTCTCCCTCACCTGTGGGTGCTGCAATTCCGGCTGCAGCACTGTAGGCCACTGACACATCAGGGGCCGGAGGTGGATTGTTGGCCGCACCGTGTGGTAGTGACACATCAGGTGCAGGAGTGGAACTGTCTGCCGCACTGTGAGGCAGTGACACACCAGGGGGCGCAGATGTGGATGGTGTAGGGGCAGCAGCATCCATCTGTGCCAGGCCTTGTGGCAGCAATGCCATGACGAGGATCTGCAGGGCATGGTATATCCCAGCTACATTTTGCTGATGGGCAGCAGTGACAGCCAACCTTTCCGCCTCCATCCGCACCATGTCCTCCATGAGCCTCCGCATTTGTGCCAAGTCACTGCGATGTTGGACAGTGCTCGTTGTAGGCCATGGAGCGGACTATGGGTGTCTTTCAGGGACTGTAAGTGGTCCCCGAAGGGACGTAGACACCCATGGATGGCATCAAGTTTGGCTGCCAGGAGGTCAAACCCCACCCGCACCTGATCATCCAGCTTCTCCTGGGCCTCTAACACACGGGTTTGGAAGGCCAGGTGTGTTCCGTTGGGGTCTTGGGAGACAGCCGGTGTGGCAGGTGCTGTCTGCTGTGTGGTCTGTGCAGGGGGTGGGGTCTCCTCGATGCAGCTGTGCTGCCCTGATCCTGGAGGTGGGAAGCTGATGCGGTCGATGAGCTCTCTGAGGGCTTCGGTGTTGATGATGGGGTTGTCATCCTCGTCATCAGTGTAGAGTTGTTGGGTCTGCTCTGCAGGTGGTGTTGATGGTCCCTCTGCAATGTTAAGGGGAGATGCTGCATTACATCGTGTTGACATGTTTCTACAGGCATTGTGCAAGTTCACATACAGACTGCTTGACGAGGTATATTGTGGCTGTGTAGGTGGAGATGCCTGTTGGATGCGGGACAGTTGACATTTCGACACCATCATGGATGTGAGTTTGTACTTGTGCAGTTTCATCTCACATACCCCTGCTATGCCAAATGTAATTGGCCAGTATCTTCAGACAAGCGGCAGCAGTTTTGCCCTCTATCCTGTTGTTCACGTGTTGCAGTTTGTCCCACACTGTTGTCTAAGCTGCTGTGCTCTGAATGTCATATGTGTGTGCTGCAGTTTAGTGAGGGTCGCCCCTGCAGCTCTGAGTCTGCTGGCTCTTGTCCCTTGCAGGTGGTGTGCCTTTGACTTCTGTGTCCATGCAGTGTTGAGACGCTACCAGTCTTGGGTGGATGTGTGTCTTGGTGGGAGTGGGGACTCTGGGGCATGGTTTGTCCGCAGCTGTGTTGTTGACGTCAGGGGTTGATTGTGCAGGTGGATGTGTCAGAGTGTGACCTGCTCCTTTACGGATGTGGTCCACACTCAGCTACCTCAGTGTCGTTGCATGCACCATGTCATGGTAATCGGACTGCAGGCATGGGATTCGTCATGCAGTGTCACTTACATTGTCATTGTGGCTCACGGACCAGCAGCTTGCATGGGTTGTATGTGAGCTGTGTGATGTGTGGGGTGGACCCACTCTGGACAGATGGTCGAGGGTGACGTACTTGGTGTTCCTATGTGTGCTGCAGTATGGCAAGGGGATCAGGGACATGATCCGTAGTCATTGTGGGTGTGCAGTGTGGTCTGCTTATTTGTGCATGTGTGCCATTGTGCCCATCTCCCCCGTCCCCCAGTCCCTGGTCGCTACGCACCCGGTTGCTGTTGTGTCCGGTCCTGTAGAGCAGTGTCCGGGCCCCCAACTCCTGCCACCGTATCCACACTGATGACTGTCGACACCATCTCCTCCATCTCATCCAGCTCCTCCTGCGGCGCAGGACTCCCAACTCCAGTCTGCATTGCTGCTTTGAGGTTGTTGGAGAGTTTGCTCTTGGTTTTGCGCTTGATATCAGTCCATCGCCTCTTGACCTCGTCCATTGACCTCCTCTGCACTCCGACAGCATTCACCTTGTCCAAGATGGACTGTCATATTCCATTTCTTGTGCCCAATGACACGGTGGAGGTGATGAACAGTTGTTGATGGTGTCCTATCACCTCTGTGACCAGGATCTGATTCTCCTGCGGACTGAACCGCGGCTTCCTCTTCTTCTTGTCCTTCCCTGTCCCCGAGGGCCCTGGCTGGGGCTCCGGGGGGCTTGTGGGGTTCCGATCGTCCCCTGTGCCTGCTCCGCCTGACTCCATCATGCTTCGCTGTTGGTGTTTTTTTGTTTGGTGTATATTTTTTCTGTTTTTGTAGTGGTTTTTCCCGCCTGACGTGTGTGTATTCAGGCCTTGTGCTCCTTATCGCGGATTGTCTCTTCGCGATTGGGCCCATCACAACTTTTTTGGCGTTAAGGTTTGAATTTTTATCGCCGTCGCGCTAGTTTCGCGGACATTCGCCGCGTTATCGTGCGGTTATCGCACGGTATCGCCGTGTTGTGAATGCCACGTTAACACAGCGTTATTTTCACGCGATGGACTGCATTGTGAGAAGTTGCGGTAAGCTATTTTGGTGATGTTTAGCGCACGTTCTTGTGAATATACCCCTTAGTCTCTGGAATGGAAGTTGAAGATCCTCAGTAGAGCAAGGCAGCAGGCTGTGGCCGAGATGGGTTTCATGAGGCCGAATAGCCGTTGGATGATGTCCCAATTAAGCCGTTAACTTTTGCTGATGTACAGTGTGGGAGAGGCTTCCATATTGCCGAATTGAGCATGCATATGACGCATGTATGCTTATGTTCATCTGGGCGAGGCCGGAACACTGGATGCCTGAACACCGCGGAGCACCGCCGAGTACGAGCCTCACACCACCGAAGCAATTGTCGCTGCCTGCTGCTTGATGAGAGACGTTGAGAGCCCACAAGAGTGCGGGGAGACATGTTGCTTTTGAGGTAGCAGCTGTGGTCCCTCAGGGGTTTCTCGGTGAGAGAGCTGAGAGTGCTGACAGTGTGTGGTTCTGCTTCTGCCCTCACTCCCCAGACCCACTTCCTTGCTCCCTCAGCTGCCAGTTTCTTTACACTCTGTTTCCTGCTCTGGTTGCCGGCTGGTTTCTTTTTTGTTGGCACTCCCAGCCTGCGCGTGTGTGTCTTTATCGCCCTCAGAGATTGCACTAACCCCCAGTGCCTCGTGCTCATAACTACAGCTGCAGTGGAGAGGCAGTCAGGCTCGCACGTTGTGGAGGCAGCGTGAGGGGTGGATAGGGCAGGGTGTTCTGGGATTTTGGAAAAGACCAACAGGGACCACAACATTTGGAATTCTAATATTCTGGAGTCTCTGCCAATTGCTTTCTCTGGTAGGCTTTGGTATGCCCTGGCAAGCCAAGTACAGCAGAACTGTAGATCTACAGGTTTCAGGCTTCAGCAGTTTTGCAGGCAAGGTGTAACAACTTGTAATTTTGTGTCACTTGTGCTGAGGGGAGTGCAAGGGAGAGTGAAGTGGTTGTAGTAAGCCATGGTGGAAAAGGAGCCCGGGCCTCACGTAAGTGGCCTAGCTAGTTCTGGGTGTGACTTGTGGGGTTGACAGGTAAACTCCTGCTCTGCCTCTTTTCCCCCTTCTTTCCTCATTGAAGGCCTTTTTCTCTCAAACTATCACTCAGAAGCTTGAGTTCAAAGTTGAGGGTGGCTGTTTGCTGGTACCACCACAGTGGTAATTGGTTATATCTTTCATTTTTTCTCAACAGTGCTGTGTGATCATTTGGTGATCTCCATCTCCTCTACGGTTGGATAAAAATTACATTAAGGAAATTACGCTCTGGTCAACTGATTGCTGCAATGAATCCATCCGGCAATCTCCTGAAACCAAAAAAATCTGTTTGTCGGAATAAGTCTCAGTTGTCCCAACTGAAGTATTATCCTCTCATTTCGAACTTCTTTTCTGTGAGTGGCAAAGAGTTGAACAAAATGGAGGCAACTTCCAACATGGATCAAGTTTCTGATGTGCACATGGTGTTCCCATATGCCAGGGTGTCCATGTTGGCCAAAGTTTCCTCCCTTCATCAAAGTTAAGTCTATTATGTAGTTGACCTGGCTTAGAAGAAGCAGGTGATGGTGTCAGGGAGGCTGAAGCGGTGTCCTAAAGTTTGGCCCTATGGAGTTGGATGTTGCTCCATGGGTCCTGTACCATACAGCTACATTGCATCGAACTCTGTGAGTGCCCACATGACAATTAGGGGCAGGACTTAAGTCCCGCTTGGGAAGATCCTATGAACTCTCACCTTGGTCAATGGTGAATGCTTCTACAGTTATAAATGACATGATCCCTTTGGAAAATCCCCCCAAGTCCGTCGGTGAGAGGCACGGCTAGGGGCCCACTGTGTTGGAGGACTTTACTTTGCCAAACTTAGGTTTGTTTAACGATAACGACAAGGGGCTCTTTAGCTTCTTTAAACTCAATGACCTCAATGAACTCTGAATCGCTCATGTCCTCAAGGGCACAATGGACTTTGCAGCTATTTAACCTGGAAGAGGAAGGTAGGGGAGGTGTTCCATGTGAAATATTGCTATGTAATGAGAAAGTTTTAGGTTCTGTTTTCTCCTTGCTAGAAAGATCATTTTCCAATTCTGATCATGTGCTTGATGTGCTGTCTCCAATTCTTATGGGGGTTCAAAGCCTTACCACTTCTGGTTTGTGGCAAATGTTGGAGGAAAAGGCAAATGAGTTGAAATCGCAGGTACCTCAAGTTGATAATGTGGCAAATCTAAAGCAAAACTGATGGAGGACAATGTATAGTCATAAAAATATTTATTTCAGGGGTGTAACCCAGAAGTTTCAGAGGCCCAGTCGACGAATACAATTTTACCTGTCTTTCCAATTTTTAACAAAGGGGTAATTCTCCATAGTGGGGCTCATTCCACTGGTGCAAACCAATGGGGCTCCACTGGGGGTGTATCTCGCAATCCTTCCGCAAATATTGAAATGTTGGACAATGTACCTTCACATCCGTGATTGATGCCCGGTTGTTCGGAAACCTCTATCCTTCCTACACTATCTAATGATTTGGAGGTGCAACGTTCCAACATCTCATGTCAGGAAAATGGGACAGTTCCCATAATAGGGAACTTTCTTATGAGAACCATGATAATAAGGATGAGGTTTGTGAAAATGCTGATTGTGTGCGAGGGATTAGAAATCATGGTGCCAAGGCAGGCCGAAGTAGAAGACATGGGTTCCCAAATAGTGGGGTGGAACTCAGAGTTTCCATCATTACTCTCTGTAATACCGAAATGGCTGAGGTTTGGTGTATTCCTGATGTGGTTTTACCAGAAAAAGTTGGATCAGATAGGAGGGGCTTAGCTTTCCTGGAAATTTGACATTGTATGAAATTGTTTTTCAGAATGGTAAATTGTATTGGTTCTGCGTATATGCACAATGTAAGGCTCAGTATTTTACTATGGACTGTATTGCACTATACTTGTTATTCAATCGTATTTGGTTTCTTGATGGGCATGTTTATGTGATTTTGTAACCCATTATTGAATAGACAAAGCAGTATATGTCACTACTGTAGTCATATATATTTCTAATGAATGTGCCCTTGCTTGCAATTCTTTTATTATGTTGTAATGATGATTGCTTTAAGTTAAGTATGCATTTTTGTATTCTGTATGCGGATCTCAATTGAGTTGCAAAACATAAACAGTAAATAATGTAATTGAATTGTGTACAGGGACCAGGTTCGGTCTGGTGGAAAGTTTTACCTTCTGACTTAGTCTCTGTATTGGAAGTCGAAGATCCTCAGCAGAGCAAGGCAGCATGCTGTGGCCGAGTAGGGTTTCATGAGGCCGAATAGCCACTGGATGATGTCCCGGTGAAGCCGTTGACTTTTGGCAGGAAATCTACGAGCGGGAGAAATCCGTGTTTGGCACCCAAGGAAGGTCCTTCGTCAGCTGATGCCTTTGGCACCTTTGCCAGGTGAAGGTTTCTACCTTTTGACTTAGAAACCTTTTTGGAAGTCAGGATCCTTTCACCGGATTAAACCAGCAAGTGGAGTCTGACTGGCAGTGCAATGTGGGGAGCTGAGGCTCAGTGGTAGTCTGGTAGTAGCTTCTGGTTAATTTTAGAAAAACCCTTGTATAAGTCCCAGCTTTTAGGGTTAGGCAGGAGGAGTACACTCTGACACCTATCCAAGGGTCCTTAGGGCAAAAGTTGGGGTCAGGACTCACTCCAGGGGAAGCCACCAGCAGGGTCCAGGGCAAGTCTAGTTGAAACTGGTCAGCTGGGCTTTTCAGGTAGGTGGACTTTTTGCAGCATTTGTGTCCCTGTAACTTAACAAAAGGCTAGCCAACTAGCCATTGGGATCCACTCTTCTGTTGTGGTTTCCAGTGGGAGCTGCTCCAGCCCTTTGGGTTTTTCTCCACAGGTTACAGGTGCAGACCTCTTTCTGAAGTCCAAAGGGTGGTTCAGCAGGTGCAGTTCTTCTGTCTTCTTCAGGTCGAGCAGTGCTCTGAAGAAGGTATCCAGGATGGCCACTTTTATGCCAGGCACTTGCTTGTGGGTGGAGAAAATTCCCTGCCCAATAGGGAAAAATATCCCAGGGGAAAAGCTACCCACTTTGACATCATTCCCTGGGGGTCTGGCTCTAAACAATCCCACAGTACCAAAATCCAACATGGCAGAAATGTTCTTCCCCTGCTCAAAGTTCTGGACATACCACCCACCAGGTGACAGTTCTTGATTGACTCTGAAAAGGCTACTAAAGCCTTAGAGCAGGAGAATGCCAATTTTTTAAAAGTGACATTTTACAAATAGTAATTTAAAATCCCACTTGACCATCAGATTGTATTTTAAATTCCTATCAAATTCTTCATGGTTCTAGCTATCCTAAAGTTATGCATTTTATGGTGTTGCAATATAACTCAGTGCTTTTTTAGGGCAGGCCCAGCCTTGTAACAGTGACAAATGACTTTGGAGAGTTTTCACTGCCAAAGTATATAAGTACCATACACCCTACCCTATGGACATTTAGGGCCTAGCTTTGTCGTGACTTACCAGTATGAAAAAGGAAGTTTTAGACCGGCAAAGGTTTATTTTGCCAGGTCGACTTTGTAGCTTTGAAGCTGCACACTCAGGCTGCGGAGTGAGACTCAAAGACATGATTTTAGTTTTTAACTTTAGTGGTAGCACAATAGGTGCTGTAGTCCACTAGTGATATTTAGCATAAAGCTCCACTGTACACTGTACAGAGAGTAACATATACAAGGAACATACAGGTAAAAAAAAAATAAGAGGGGCCAGAGCACATGTACTGGGGCCTGGTTAGCAGGGCCCCAGTGCTACAGTGTAGAAAACCAGCAGCATCAATCTAAAAATTGGGCAGGTGCTCGTGCAGTAAGAGGTGTTTCCTTACAGTGGGTGAGTTCCTTTGTGAGGAGAGGGGCATGAGGAGGATGACTGGGGAGGGTAAGGAGGAGTTTTTTTGTTAAACTAGGACAGGTGGTGCCTGTGGGGCCTATGCAAGCACAATAAACCTTTATCATGTCCTGTAGAATACACTTCTACCCTCTTTTCCAGCATTATGATGCCCACAGAGCTCTAGGACTACAGTGACATGTACTCTTTTCCTGATTATGATACCCAATGGGATGTGGAAGCTTCTTCCTGGGTTGCACCATATCCTCGTGATCCAGTACCATGATTCGCACAGTGGGCTAGCTTTGGGCCTCCATACACAGACCCCTTTACCATTCTTTACCAAGCTGGTACAATGACACCCACAAATCTGTAGCAGTGCACCACGATCCTGATGAAACATACATTCTTCTACAGGCATGAGTATTCCAGAGCTACAGGGGTGTGCCTCTGCTGTGACCAGTAGCATGGTCACCTGTTCCTAGACCATGACGCTCACAGATCTCTTGTGATGTGTTTCTACCCTGACCTTAATATATGAGTAAATAACAATAACCAAGTGAGCAAATGTCTTTCATAGAGTTCCAAAATGCATTTGACACATATTTCAATCTATGTATTAAACAAAAGTGACATAGAACATACGGCTAAGAGTGACTTATTCTTTTATTGGTGCCCACGCAATGACACCAGTCCACAACCGGTAGTGAAGTAGTGTGATATATTCATTTTACTAGCACCGTATTTATTTTAGGGGCCATTTCGTCGTGTAAACTCTTTTAACGAGGATACTGACAGAGCTTAAGCTATGCACTTCTGCCCTCTCAGTGACATACAAACCTTTTGAAGTATCATGATATAAATAGAGTTCTAGCGATGCACTTTGGCCCTGGTTTACTGCATGCACTCCTTTCACAGTACCATGATACCCACAAAATTCTAGTGATGTGCCTCTACCCTGATTTACAGCATGCACTCATACTCCAACAGCATAAAAATTATAGCTCTTCAGTAAAGCACTTGTGCTTTAGTCTGTGCAATGACTGGTTTTATAGTACGATGAAGCTATTGCAATACTCTATCCTGAGCAAAATCATGCACTTCTTTGCCTGCACCCTAATATCCACACACATAGTTCAGGCCATGCCCCTCTGTCATGGCCTGCTGCATTAACTCCTTTTATTGTAGTGTCAGACCCCTTCCAGGGGACCAAGGGGCAAGCAGGGGCTACTGGGCAACAGCTTTGTGGGGTGGGGTTGTTTATCTCTGTTGACCTACTATGGCTCTGCCAACTGAATCAACTACAACCCCTTCAGCATTTGACTCTAAGTGATAGCCACAGCAAGCTGTCACAGGCTTCTCACGGAGGTAAGTGTGGGGGTAAAACAGACTTAGCACTTAACCCAAACCAACAGAACAACAATGTCACTGTCCAGCCCTACGGTTCTCTTTGATAAAAGACAAGTAATGTATTACATGGAAAAACTCAATACGCCACACTGTACAAAAAGTATGATATACCCATGATATAGGCACAAGGCTAATACTCCAGGTAAAGCTGCCCCCTCCTCATTCTATCTCCATAAACCTGCCTACCTTATTCTAGGGCAACACTGGTGTGGGTAGTAGTACAGATGCAGCATTTCCCCTTGGTAAACTGGCTCTAAACAGTAATAGCACACACTTGTTCAATCTTGTTCTCGCAATTGCAGAGGCTACAGAGAGAAAGTACACTCACCCTACTTTGTTGGCTACTCATGTAACTCAAGTTAACAGATTAATAAAATTGAGGATATTCCTACTTGCTGCCAATGGATGAGAAGCAGTACCTGTCAAACTGTGGGAGAGATGGGGGTACTAATATTGCAGCCCAATGACCAGGACCAAAGGTCCTTGGAGTACACCTCTCTGTAAGTCATTTGCCCAGGGTAGCCATCCATGCAAATGAGAGAAAGCCCCACTGTGAATGTGCACTCTCATTCATCTACCCACCCACATTCACCCACTCAAGTACAATCACCCATCCACCCAACTTCATCCGCCAACTCACATTCACCAATACAATTCAACACTTTTACTGTCTGTGAGAAACCAAGACCTTGCAGTGTCCCCTAACTTTTTGCCCTCATTTTGACTGTTAGATGCTGGTTTTCTGACTCTGATTGTGTTCTGGGGTCTGCAAATCAGACCCAGGGCCAGTGATCTGATTAAAATTACATGGTAATTAGGTATAATTACAATTGGTACTGACGACCTATTGTAAGTCCCTAGTATATGGTAGGGCATGTAGGTTTAGAGGCCCATCAGATTTAATACACTTAAGTGTGCACTAGTGTGGTGGCTGCTGTCATTTTAAAAGCCAGCCCTTGCTTGCAGGCAGCATTTCAATTTAAATTATGTGCAAATTCAGCTTTGGAATTAAAGGTACTTTTAAAGTCTCAAATTACCTTATTAGGTCTCGACCTAGCGACGCAGCGCGAAGCGCTGTCGCTAGCGAGACTTATTGTTGCTGACTTGCTTCGGAAGGGAGACAGGAGCTGTGCACGCGCAGGACGGACTGGAAATGTGAACGCGCCCGTGAACACGCACTGTGCACATCTCCTGTCCCCCTTCCGTACTTGCAAGCCTCATGCAATAGCACTTTTAAATGCGCATGCAAGCTCCAAGCGCGGCGCGCTTTACATGCTGTGCCTCACTCCACTTACCTGCTGTTGTGGGGACTCTGCGCTGCTCCTCGGCTGGTCTCAGTCTTCAGCCGGTCACTGCAGCAACACGCGGGGCTCCGTCTTGCTCCCAGGAGCCCCGCCTAAAATTCTGCTTTGGCCGCACCATGCGGCATTCACGAAGGCGGGGTGGGCTCCCGCTGGACTTCCTCTACTGTTTTTTTTTTTTTTGCTTTCGCGGCCCCGTCCCTGTACCGCACGATCCCCGCAGCACTTCTTGAACTACGGCGGCGAAGTACGCAGGCGCCGCCACTGGGCACGAGCCGCAGGCCACGCCGATGTGCACGCTCACGGCGTGCCTACAACGCGCGCATGGCGCTCTTTTACTTTCCCTTGTTTTTACATATGTCACCCCTAAGGTTATAAAAAGATGTTCTATAAGCCCTGGTGAGGGGAAAACTGCCAATTTCATTTTCCCCATTGTAGAAAACTAGCTCCATAGGCCAGCATGGGAATATTGTCCAGTAAACGTTTAAGGATGTGGCCAGGTGCATTGTGGGAATTGTAGTCCCAACATCCTAAGAACCCTCTCAGAGCTTCTGGACCCTTGGATTTATGTTTGTTTTGGACACTTTGGACTAACAAGAGGAACTTCAGGAAGAGGCTCCAGAAGTTTGGAGCAACTTTTGTAAAAATCTTCATAAGATGACCATGAGCATTTTGGGAGTTGTAGTCCCAGACCTCAAGAGACAAACCAGAGCATCTGAACCCTCGGCTGGTGCTGTGGACCACTTTCCTGCATCAAGAAATTCTTCTGGAAGTCAGTGTAAAAGTGTTACATCGTGGGTGGCCTAAACTCTGGACTTTGTCCCGGTCCAGTGTGATCTTTGTTAAGCCTTTGAGCACTATTTGCTTCTAAGCGCTAGTTTTACTTTTAATCATTACAAATTCATATATCTGGTTCCCTGCATTGGATGTTTGTCGTTTTGGTGTCTATTTGTTCATAAAAATAGAACCTATTTTTATAAATTGGCATTGGATCTTTGTTATGTGTTTTGTCTTACTTATTTACTGTTTTGGTGTTTTTAAATGCTTTACACACCTATTTCCTAAGTTAAGCCTGCCTTCTCGCTGCCAGCTACCAAGGGTTGAGCAAGGGAATAATTTAGTGAGACCTTGACTGAACCCTATATGGTAATTGTGGCCTCATTACTAGTGGTAGGTCCCTACCTACACCTACTAATAAACCACTTTCCAACACGGTCTCACTCACATTTACCGATCCAGTGGCACAATCCGTGCATTTAATTGCCTATCCAAACAACCCATCATAAACTTACACACAAACGTGTCCATCAATTAACGAGCACTATTATCATGGCTTTGGCAATACTTGATCTTTTTGCTCCAAATGTTCAATCCGTTCATCGTTTTGCTTTATTCTTGTTTTATTTTTCTATTGAATGTGTATGCTTTACTTCAACTTGGCGTGGACAGTTAAATTTAATTTTTACTATGCCTGTCTTGTAATGTTGATTTCTTGTGCACATTTTGCAACTCATTAGAACGGTACATTTTCTGCTAGGCCTTGGTACCATAGGTAAGTGAAGGGTGCCATCATTGATAAGTGTGAGCCCTTTCAAAATAGGCCAGTTTGGCGCTTCACACAAAGACATGAGCATGTGCAGTGCATTATAACCTGTAAACAGCGAATGTTTGATACAATGCACTCACACTCATACAAATGAGCCTGTTCTCCTACATGAGATTCAGATAGATCGAACTCCAGACCACACGCTGCCCTGCCCATGTGTTAATGTCACCTAAACATTTTTCACATGCATTTCACATATCAACGCATTGCATGACAGAATAAGATGAGGAGTTCAGAATGTGTAGTTAGTGGACACTCATGGCACACTCTTTACGAGTTCCACCCAAGAAATGCATCCTCAGGCACAACACACTAAAATATCAACGCAGGCAATGTTCTATAAAAGAAAAAAACATCACTTCGCCTATCGATTGACATTCCCAATGTCCGTAGCAACTAATTTGCCTTCCTCTTGTGTACTGGCTTTCGTCTTGTCTCAAGAGCACCTTGATTGATAAAAGCACACCCAGACACTCTGGCCTGTCTCTCCTCCACTGGTGCCACGTGCCACGCTGGCTGCTGTCTAGTCTTTGACTCCGATGAACAACACCCCAGTGTGAAAGTGTATTTAGTAACTTGTTTTCACCTCCTGGTTCCAGTGCATTTGCACCATTTCTGTTTAACTGTCAGTCTTTCAAAGGGGATAATTCTATTAATAAAGCCCCCAGAAAGTGCACAATATTGATCAATGAATAGAGACAATTGACAAAAAGATTACAACGACCCAATGCAGGAATGTGCGGCTGTGATAGTAAGCAAAACATATGCAGTGTTTGATTTGTTGGCTGTTATTGTGAAAACTGTATTACATTTTGCAGTGTTTGAGGCTACCAGGGTACTGAAATTTCACCAAAGACTTTAAACATGTTTATCTGTCTATGGATTTTATTGGGAATTTAAGTTCTTTTTAAAGGAGTTATTAAATATTGTGGAAAATGAGAACCGTCCTTAAATCAGAAACACTGAACCGTAAGCAAGTGCTTCATTAGTTATATATATGTGCATATTATTCAAGGCACCTGTGAGTGACACAGCTTCTTCTGGGTCTATTCTTGTTACAGGTAGAACCAGAACACCAGCAATTGGTAAGTATAATGTTTTTTACACTTTTCTTTGGCTTGAATAGTTGAAAACAATATTATCGTACAAATAGGCAAAAAATTCCAAGAGCACTCAGAAAGAGGTCGGAGAGAGCACCATCTATTCTCATATGTTTAAATCTCTGTAATGTTTGTAGAGCACTGTTTTATAAGGTCTCCCTGGCGGTACCTCCATCGCCACGTCAAGAGGTACCTCCCCCAGAGGAACTTATGATCATCCTCAGCAAACCCACTAGTTGTTCCTAAGTTTCATAACACAGGACTGGAGGCTATGGATTTGCGGTATGCTCAGCCAAGCTTTGGAAGTGTAGACAACTAGAACAGAGAGGGCCTGGGAAAAGGAAATGAGAAGTTGAGCTGGTAACTGATTGGTGCTTAACTGACTGAGACATCTTTCCAGCAAGCTGCAGTTTTCTAGCATTCTGTTAGAGGTTACAATGTTGCTTTCCAGGCTTGGATACCCAATGTTTCATTTGGAAGTCACTTTATTATGCACATTTTAAAATTAAAATTCAAGTACAGCCTATCAATCAATCAATCATGTCACTTATAAAGCGCACTACATACCCGCGAGGGTCTCAAGGCGCTGGGGGAAGAGGGGGTGGTGCTGCTACTGATCGAAGAGCCAGGTCTTGAGGAGTCTTCTGAAGGCCAGTAGGTCTTGGGTCTGTCGGAGGTTGGTGGGGAGGGTGTTCCAGGTCTTGGCGGCGAGGTGGGAGAAGGATCTGCCGCCGGCGGTCGTTTTCCGGATGCGGGGGACTGTGGCGAGGGCGAGGCTGGTCGAGCGGAGCTGGCGGGTGGGGGTGTAGAAGCTGAGTCGTCTGTTGAGGTAGGCTGGTCCGGAGTTGTGGAGTGCTTTGTGTGCGTGGGTGAGGAGCTTGAAGGTTATCCTCTTGTTGACAGGGAGCCAGTGCAGGTCTCTCAGGTGGGGTGTGATGTGGCTGCGTCGGGGGATGTCGAGGATAAGATGTGCAGAGGCGTTCTGGATGCGTTGCAGCCGTCTCAGGAGCTTAGCCGTCGTTCCTGCGTAGAGGGCGTTTCCGTAGTCCAGCCTGCTGGTGACGAGGGCCTGGGTGACTGTTTTTCTTGTTTCGGTGGGGATCCACTTGAAGATCCTGCGGAGCATTCGGAGGATGTTGAAGCAGGATGAGGAAACGGCGTTGACCTGCTTAGTCATGGAGAGGGTGGGGTCGAGGATGACCCCTAGGTTGCGTACGTGGTCGGTGGGTGGCGGGGCTGTTCCCAGTGATGTTGGCCACCAGGAGTCGTCCCAGGCTGAAGGGTTGGAACCAAGGATGAGGACCTCCGTCTTGTCCGAGTTCAGCTTCAGGCGGCTGGTCCTCATCCATTCGGCGACGGCCTTCATTCCTTCGTGGAGGTGGGCTTTGGCGGTGTGAGGGTCTTTGGTGAGGGAGAGGATCAGCTGGGTGTTGTCGGCGTAGGAGATGATGTTGAGGTTGTGCTGTCGGGCGACGTGGGCGAGGGGTGCCATGTAGATGTTGAACAGCGTTGGGCTGAGGGAGGAGCCTTGGGGTACGCCGCAGATGATCTTGGTGGCCTCGGATCGGAAGGGGGCGAGGCGGATGCTTTGTGTTCTGCCGGAAAGGAAGGATGTGGTCCAGTCCAGGGCCTTCTCTTGGATCCCGGCGTCGTGAAGGCGTGTTCGTAGTGTGTGGTGGCAGACCGTGTCGAAGGCGGCTGATAGGTCCAGGAGGATGAGGGCTGCTGTTTCTCCGTTGTCTAGCAGGGTCCTGATGTCATCGGTGGCGGCGATGAGGGCGGTTTCGGTGCTGTGGTTGCTGCGGAAGCCGGACTGGGAAGGGTCCAGGATGTTGTTCTCCTCGAGGTAGCGGGTCAGTTGTTTGTTGACGATTTTCTCGGTGACCTTCGCGGGGAACGGGAGCAGAGAGATGGGTCGGAAGTTCTTGAGGTCCTTGGGGTCTGCCTTGGGTTTCTTGAGTAAGGCGGTGATCTCGGCGTGCTTCCAGCTTTCCGGGAAGGTTGCTGTCTCGAAGGAGATGTTGATTATTTTCCGGAGATGGCCTATGATAGTTGTTTCTATAAATAGTGAAGTTTAGTCCAAATAAAATGAGACACAAGTTCTGAGCAAAAACCTATAGCCCGAGTCCTCAATGGAGGTAAAAAAAAAGGGTGCAGTCAGACAAAAAATCTAGTAGAACAGAAGAAGCAGTTGGATCATTAAAAATATGTTACCTATACATAGTCTTTCAAATTATGTTCTCTTAGTATCTTTACTTCATGATTTGTACGAATGAAGGTGTATTTACGGCGCTCATCCGGCATCATCCTTTCTAGGAATCATGAGTTTCCTGGTCAGGAGTTGTCCTTCTGCACTGTTCTTTGAATCAGTCTGACCTGGTTTCTGCATAGCCTTCCTATTACTATGTGTGAGGTCACTGCTAATACTGTACATGAAAGAGACTCGGAAAGTAGTATTGATTTCGGTATCAGTTGTGCCATAAGAGGATATCAGGAGAGCTGAGAAATTTTCTTGACTATAAAAACAAAAAGAAGATGTGAATTACTTGATACTTCTGTAAAGTGTATAAAGCAGATGCAGTGGCTTTTACTCATTGTCACTATATGGTAATGCCACTTTTATTTTACTATCAGGTGTTCGCCAGTGCTCACTTTTCCGACATTGTCCGTGAGAAGTGAATACACGTCTTTGGAATCCAGGCCATTCCACATCATCGAAGTTCTCAGAGGTTCATTGTGATTAGAGTAGAAAGGCTCTTCCTTGAAGACTTGCTTTCTGGATCTGAACAAGTGCTTTTGAATTAAAAGTTGTGTTATCTTTCATTTTCTTTCAGTTTATTTCCCAGTTCGACTTGTAAATGGCACAAACAGATGTGAGGGTCGTGTTGAGGTCTATCAAGGCTCCACCTGGGGCACGGTGTGTGACGATGTCTGGGACCTCAATGATGCAAACGTTGTGTGCAGAGAACTGGGCTGTGGATCAGCAGTGTCCGCTCCAGGGTCTGCTCGCTATGGTCAAGGTTATGGTCCCATCCTCCTGGACGATGTGAACTGCGGAGGGAATGAGCATGTGCTGTGGACGTGTCCTCACAGAGGGATGGGCGTGCATAACTGCGGTCACCATGAGGATGCCAGTGTCATCTGCTCAAGAGGTGAGTGTCCATCCCACTTGGAAGAGAAGCCTGAGTTTGCAATCTGAAAGCAATTGGATATCTGTACTTTGTGACTCCATCAGTGCACGACAGTATGACATTTTCAAATTCACAATGTTTCCTGAAAAGTCGTAATGAAGAGTAGCTTCACATCCAGATCAGGATTCCCACTTTAACAGTTTCAAGTTTTCTACACTTGTCCTTTGAAAAATGAGCCAAAGGCATCCCAGGTAATTTACTGCTGTAAAATGTCATTAAAAAATTATCTTAGTTATGCACCCACAACCCTTTGATAAAACAACTTTACTTTTACATGCTAAAAAGCATATATCCAATTCACAAAAGTGAGCGTTGAAAAATATTAGGCAATGAGAGAGGTGATGATTTTGGGGTCCCCCCTAACCTAGGGAGAGGACCAAGCAGATGCCTTGAACACAAAGAGCATATCATGCTGAACGATTCGATGGTGGTCCCATCCTCCTAGGACCACCCCAAGCAAAGTTATGGGCAAAAATACAATGCCAACCAAAGGCCCAGCTAAACATTATAGGGCGAGATTCTAGAGTGCCGTGAATATACTTTCTCTTTCCTCTCTTCCTTTTTTTTCTAGCGTGGTTTCACAAGAACATACAGCCTCCTATATGCCCAAGTCACTTATCACAGTGCAGCTGATGTAGCAGTTCATTAACTTGCTTAACCAACCCCCAATATATGGAACTGTAGTTTAATGAGAACCTTCAATTTTGACTGCTGCACCAAGGCAACTTGGACGCCTTGTATCTTAAAATGTTCCATCATAGATTTAAATTATTGTCGACGTCGAGCAGCCACTGCTGACATGTCTGAAAAGACATTAAATCGAAACTTATCTGACATATGAAATTCCTTTTGCTTGATGTCAGCCGATAGAATTGACACTTTCATGCGAACGTACCTGAAATTGACCAAAAATGTACAGGGTTACCTGCCATTCGCTGGCTTGAAAGATAAAACACGATGTGCCCCCATGATTGAAAAATGTTCTGTCTTAGAGGAGCTCTCCGGAAGGACATAACTTTGAATTAAATCTGAGTTAAATTTTATAGGCTCTTGCCCCATTGCCTGTCCCTCTGGGATACTTTTGAAGTGAAGATTCGAGCGTCTAGACCTATTTTCAAACTCATCAAGCTTCATCTGGATTTCCGACATGTCTTGCTGATGATTGGCATGATATGATTCAATGCTTTTTTGGGAGTCCTCCAGATCCGATATACATTGCTGAGCTTGTGAAAGTCAAAGGTTCATTTGGAGCAAGTTCTCATTGATTATTCGGAGCTGTGCCTGAACTTCCCTATGGGCATTTTTTCTTGAGTGCTCTTCATCTCCCTTATTTCTTATAAAATTACTTGAAGTGTCTTCCCAAACAGGATTTTGTTTAATAATGTTTCAGAAGCAGTATGCACCCTTTACCCTGGGCTACACGCTCAATAGTCTGAGTGGTCTGGAGAGTAAGAGCAGTTTGAGATATTAAGATGTTTTGTATAGAATTTACTACGTGAGACACCTGGGGTGTTTGGGTAAGATTTGAGGCCAAGGGAATTGACTCCTTCATTCTCACCTCAGCTTCCGAGGGCGTTTGGAGCACCTTACACTCCCCTATTAGAGATGTTGCTCCCTTGAGACCAAATAAAGGTTATGAAGGTTTCTCGATAGGGATTAAGGTAGATGAGAAGGTCTGATTGTCCACAGAAACAATATCCTGGAATTGCAAAGAATCATTTACCCCAGGAGAAATTGTCCCCCATACTAGTATTTAGTGGGAGTGAGGACTGTTTAGCAGCAAGCAGCGCAGCAGAACTCCAAGACTAAGGTTTAGCAGAATATCCATTAGTGCCCATGGAATCCATGTTGCATTAGATCCGGAGAAAACCAATCTGTAGCACTTAAATTGATTAGGGAACCATGGCCCCCCCACTCTCTTCTGTATGCTGTATATCATCCTTCTACATACTGGCCAGTTCCATGCTCTTGGAGCCAGCTAGCCCAGGCTGAATATGATGTGCCTTTGCCACTTTGGCCGCATTTGAAACCTTTGCAGGAGTGCAAGTTCTTCCCACTATCTCTCAAGCTGAGTGTCGCTTCATTGACTGTGGATCTTGTGGGGCAGTTAACTGTCCACTAATTCAAAGGTGTGACTCTTTAATAGCCTATCTGGGGATTTTTTTCAGTAGTGGAAACAAACGACCAATCAGCATTGCACACTTTGCAATTGCTTAAACATCTACCCCACCACCTACTGTATTCCCCAAACTGTCTCATTAAAGTGCCTCAGCACAATAGCCAAGCAGCGGTGTCAGTCGATGCTAACCAGTATAAGTAGTTCTAAAGTGAGTCTATAGGTGTCTACAGCAGCCTGTGATAGCTTGCATTGGCTATGTAAATCATTTTCTCCAGCATCCAGCCCGGGTAAGGGGCCGGACAGCAGCATGCCGTACCGACACCTAGGAGGGCTGCCCCTCTCACCAACCAAGCCCCCTCTGGAAGTGACTAACCCGCTCCTACTGAGTTTGCCAGACTCTGCTGTTTACTTCGTAGGTGAGACTGGAAGCATGGAACCTCGTCGCCTTTGTGCGATGCTTCCTCACCTTGGCACAGTGCGGCCTTGCCGACACATAGCCCTCGGGTGCCACCTCTGGTTTTCAAGTACACAAAACTGTCCCCCTTGCGACTCAAGGAATGATCCAGGCCACTGCACCTAGTCCTCCTCCAGAATCTGCTTTGTGACTCCAGCCCTGCACTTCAATCATGCAGGGAAACATTGAGTGCATCCTGAGCCAAAGACGCCATGTCCTTCAACAGAGCAGCAAGGCGGCGGCCTCTCCGGTAGTGGCCCTCTAAGAGCAGATGGGAGCTCTATGCACCGTGCCATGCCCTTCAAAGTCTTGTTGAATCTTTCAACCAGATCATTAGTTTGAGGGTGATAGGGTGTGGTGAACTTATAAGTTATACCACATTCATCCCACAGAGACTTCATGTACACAGACATGAAGTTAGTGCTTCTGTCAAACTATCTCTTTTTGGAACTAACAAGGATACATTTCTCCATCAGAACTCTAGTCATCACAGGTACAGTCACTGTCCACAGAAGGATTGCCTCTGGATAGCTTGTGGCATGGTCAACCAAGACAGGCTAATCCTGTTGCCTAAGGCTGTCTTGGGGTCCAAGGGTCCAATGCCGTTGATGTCCACCCTTTCAATGGGGGTGCCAACAATGGGAATTGAGGTCAGAAGAGATTTCAGCTTTTTCCCTGACTTCCCACAAGCATGGCTGGTGGGACAGGTCCTGCAGAATGTATCTGAGGCTGCCTTCATTCTGGGCCAATAAAAGTGGGAGACAAGCCTGGTGAGGGTCTTGTCTTGCCCTAAATGTCCTACCCGGGGTATGTCAGCATCCAAACCCAGTCGGAAGGTCTGGTAATACTGGGTGACCATCAGCACACTGGCTGCTCCAGTACCAGGAAATGTAGGCTCGCTATAAAGGAGATCATTCTCCCAGTAGATAAGGTGATCCCCAGAGGCTTCACCTGCTGCATGGGCTAAGGCCCGTCGCCTCAAGCTCTCAAGAGTGGGACACTCTCTCTGCACTTTGCAGACTTCCTCCTTGGTAGGCACACCCTCAACTTGCCAGCCTGCAAGCTCAGGCAGGTCACCTAGAGTGGCAATGTCCTCCCCAATTGGCTCAGAGACCTCCTCTTCAGGGACCCCTTTAATCCCCACCACAGGAATTTCAGGGGCTGGTTTCCTACGCCCCCCTCCTTGGCAGCTGTCTTGGCCATTGTTCCAGGCTCCAGTTGCCCTTGACTCCCTTCCCGGGCAGCCATGGACCGTGTGGTCATACAGACCCACTCAGGCAATCCCCTCATCTCCAAGTGAAACCTGATCTCTACCTCCTTCCAGGGGGGGTGCTCCAGGTAATTGCCCAACAGACAATCAACAGGCATGGCAGGGCTCACAGCAACTTTCAAGGAAACCAAGACCCTCCCCCCCACTCAAAGGGAACCAGAGACACCGGTAGAGGGCTCTCTCGATTGTCAGTGACTATGACTTGTTGGAATGTGTTTGGTAGGACCTGCTCCACAGACATCAGCAGACACTTGACGGTGGTCGTGCTGGCTCCTATGTCTCGCAGAGCCTCCAGCCTTTGCCCATTAATGGTGACCTACTGCCTATACTTGGAAGTATTTTCAGGCATATAAGCTTTTGGCACCCTTTCTCTATCCTCCAGGAAAACTAGGGTTACCTCTATCTGCCCCTACCCAGGCTAACTGAGACAACCTCCTCCCTGAACGCTACCCTCACCAACCCAGGTGTCTGCTCACAGGTGGGGGCTGTGCCCCCTTGGGACGTTAGGGTACAAACCTCTCTGCCTTATGGTCAAAGAAACTTTTCTTTTTAGAATTAGACTGGGACTGGTTACCACTACTACTCCCTTGGGAATTATTTTGGGGGCCTTTAGAGAACTCCTTATTTTCAAGTTTTTCTCCCCCTCTTTCTTCTGTTGGCAACCCTGTCCACCATTGTGGGAGTCCCCCCGAATGCCTTTCTGGACACTCTGGTTCTAGCCCAGAGGTCCGTCTCGTCAGCAAGCTTCCTGTGGCCAGCCAGCTTTCTGTCCAATAGGTGCTGGGTCACCTCTGAAAAACATACACCGAGCATGTGCTTCCTCGTGATCAAATGGTACAATCCATCAAAATCACTCACTTTGCTGCACCTGACCTCACCCAGCCATTCAGTGCCTTACTGGAGTAATCAACAAAATCTACCCAAAACTGGTTGGGGAGTGTCTGGCTGTCCCTGAACCTTTGGCAATACTTTTCAGGGGTCAGCCCAAACTTGGCAACCAAAATGGCTTTCATTGGGGTATACTTGATTTGGTCCCCAACCTCTAATGTCAAACGTGTGTCCCTCCCCAGTATAGGCATGTGTTTCCACAGACCCGTCCTCCAGTGCTCCTCAGGAACCCTGTGTACCTTCAGTGCAACTTCATAAGTAGAAAGCCATCAAGCTTATCAATGTAATCTCCCACCACTTGACTGGCCACCAAATCCTTGGGTATACGAACCTCCTTATCTCCATCAGGTACTGTATGTATGCTGCCACCATCACTGCTGGATTGTGACTGCCTGGCCTTGAGGTCCAGCTCTTTTTGACTCAGCTCATAAGACAGAAGTAATTTCTTCTATGCTAAGGCTCTTTCAGCTGTTTTCTCCCCAGCTTCCATCTTTAATTTTGCAAGGTGCATTTTGAATTCTCTCTCCTCCCTTCTCTCGGCTAGTTCCTCAGGAGATATGCCACAGGAGGAGATACTACTTCCTGCTCTCACAGGGAGCTCACATTCAAGGATGTCTCCCTCAGCCAATGCAGGTGGTTCCTCAGAAGAGCCATTCCCAGACTCTACTAATCTATCACTTTCCTTGGAGCACGCTGCTGCCAGGCCCTCAGCAATTTTTTTAAATTCCACCTTCTTCATAGCACCTTTGGCATGAACTCCCATCTCCTTGCAAAAATCTTTAAGCTCCAACACTGTGGGGCCGATTCCGATTCGTGTCGGTAATTTCTCTGACCGAGCCGGCCTCGGAGAGATTTCCGACCGAATCGGACCCGTGCAGTCCGACCGAACGAGTCCGATGCATTCGTATGCCACCGGACACGAGTCGGTCGGACTCCCATTGAACTCAATGGGAGCCGGTCGTACAACGCGTACGCGGGCTCCCATTGCCTCAATGGGTGCGAGGCGGACAAGGGCGCCCCTACAGCGAGTACGCCGCGAGCGCTCGCGGCGTACACGCACAGGTAGGGGGACCCATGGGTCCCCCCTGTGTGCGCCTCGCACGGGTACGCGTACAGGGGTCCGACACGGACCCCCAAAGTACGGCTCCGACAGCGAGTTCGAGTCGGACGGCGCGAGTCGGTCGGAGCGGTCGAGGTGCGCATCGTACTTACCCGGCCGGAAAACGTCTCCATTGCGCGGTGCGAATCGGGTCCGAGCGAGTCGGTCGGAGCAGTACGATCCGGGAACCAGTCGGTCGGAGCGGTCGGGTCGCCCGGACGAGTCGGTCGGCGAATACGCATCGTACTCGCTCGCCCGGACGCGCGTACGACTCGGTCGGAAAATAGGGCTCCGGATCGGATCCGGTAAAACCGAATCCGATTCGGAGCACTACCGGCCGAGATCGGAATCGGCCCCTGTGTAGTTATCCAAATTGGCCAGCTCAAATTCTATGGGTCCAGATGTAGAACCATCAGGCAGAGACTTGATGTAGGGGACAAATAAAACAAGCATTGACATAGCCAATAGGTCTCGCCTTTGGGACCTTATAAGTGTTTAGCCATGCAACAGTTGATGTTGTTGCACCAAGGATATTGTGCTGCATAACTAAACACTTATAAGGTCCCAAAGGCGAGACCTATTGGCTATGCCAATGCTTGTCTCTCTTTCTCTCTCCCCTTCTTCCTCCCTTTTAAGCCTTCCTCTCTTGCTCTGGTTCAATGCAGTGCTTGGAATTTTCAAGCACAGTCATGCACTGAGTACCCGCACTTAGTTCATTTTAAAGTGCGAGCACCCACCTGCACTTTTCAGCAGAGGTCCAACACTTTTTATATGAGAGCATTGGCACTTATCTAGGCAGGAAACAGGTGAGTACCTACACTTCTATATTTCCATTTCCAGCCCCGGGGCAAAGTCTGATTATAAAAAAACCCGCCTCGTTCTCCTGAATAGCTGGTCCCCACCGCCCGGACCCACCAGCATACATTAAACACTACTCTTGGGGCGCCTCGTCAGGGGCAGTAAGCGCTATAAAAATGCAATTACAATTACAATACAAAGTGGAATATCAGTCAGACGTGTGAAAGGGTAATGGCGGACTGCCTCAAGCGAAAAGAGGTGATTTCACAGCTGCCACGTGCCTTTTTAAGACTGCTGTGTGGAGTCCGACTTGCGACTGACACTGCCCCAGCCCTGTCAGCACCTCTGCTAGCATACGGCCCCACTTCACAGTGGGCTGGTCACTGGTCAGTGTCTATGGAATGGCTTCAGCGCCTGTCATCAGTGCCCCACAGCTGTGGGCAGACTGATTGAATGAGGTCTGGCACTGGAAGTGACCCTGTGAGGGAGGGGGCGGTGGGACGAGCGCAGACAGGGAGCTGGTAGCCCGCACTCTGCCTCCGGGAAGCAGACAGCTGCCATCGAGGCATGGGTCCTGGGAGCTGAGGGGCGCCGTGCCAACATGAAGAGAGGCGGCTGGAGGCAGCGCCTCGGCATCTTTCCCCTGGGTTTCTGGCTGCTTCCCTTCTACCTGGCAGATAAACTGTAGGCGCCGCGTGCATGAGGTGACACGATAGAAGACAAAATGTCCATGCTGCAATGATCCCATTTCCCACTATAGCATCCCTAGATTTAAGTTTTAAAATACACTATTTTGCATCCACAGAAACGAAAGGAAAACACATCTCTCTCCATGTTGAAAGAATTACAAGCAGTTTGTCATAGAAAGCCCCCTCCCACCCGTCTGTGAACGTTCAGAAAGTGTTACAAAGAAAACGATTTAAGGGCCTTTTCATGACTGATTATGCAGCCTAACAACACAAAGGTTGTATGGGGATTCTCCAGGACCCCCAAGTCCAGTGCTCCGGGCCCCAGACGGCTGCGTTTCTTTTACATGTGGTTGAGGATGATTCAAGTTGGAGAGGCAGCCTCTAAATTGAAATTGTTAGATTTGGGGGTCTCTAGTTGGCAGAGGTATGTACCTTTGTCCAAATAGGGACCCTTGAGTCTAGTCAGGGAAAGTAGGTACACTCCTGAAATAACCCCTGCTCACCCTCTTGGTAGCTTGGCCCGAGCAGACAGGCTTAGTTCAGAGGCAGTGTGTAAAGCATTTGTGAACACATACAGTAATCAAGTGACAACACTACAAATGGACACCACACAAGTTATATATTTATAAAAATAGGTATACTTTATATAGATTTATCACAAGACCATAAACGACAAAAATAATCCACAATACTGTTAAGAATGCTTAGTTCTGATCAAAAAGGCTTAATTCAAGGTTCTGTGTGAGTCGGAAGCCTCCTCCAGCTACGGCGATGTTGAGAACAAACAGAGTCTAACAAATCCAGCTGACCGCGTCGAGACGGGCCAACACAGCGTAGACAGACTCGGTCACAGTACCTTTTACTTGAAGTGGCAGACACGGGCGTGCGAGCCGGATGGCGGTTCGTCGCGGTCGCGATGCAAAAATGGAAGCGTTGCAGGACGCGTTGTCCCTCGATGCGGTGCAGGCAGCGGCTCGTTGACGGAGTCGATGAGACCAGGGCCGTGCGTTGCAGGGCGAGATGGTGCTTTGATGCGGTGCTGGCAGGTTGCGGTGCGGCGACGGAGCCGGATTCAGGAGCTGGCGTCGATCAGTCCGGACAGCGGTGCGAGTCGGGCGGTGCGTCGCAAAGCGTGCGAGCGGTGCCCAACTCCGGTGCGGTCACAGGACTCGAACTCTGCAGCAGTGACCGTGTCGGTCGGACCAGTTCGATTCGGCGTAGCGAAGCGTTGCAGGACGCGTTGTCCCTCGATGCGGTGCAGGCATCGGCTCGTTGACGGAGTCGGTGAGACCAGGGCCGTGCGTTGCAGGGCGAGACGGTGCTTCGATGCGGTGCTTACAGGACACCGAGTCGGTCGTGGGAGTCGGTCACAGCTCCCTACCTCTGTAGCCACTGAAACAGAGTTTCCAGCAGCAATTCACAAAGGGGTGAAGTCCAATGGTCCTGGGACTTCGGTCAGGGGCAAGCTCTCTTCCAAGCCCTTGGAGATCCTTCACAAGTTGATGAAAGTCACAGCAAAGCAAAAGTTCCTTTCTCCTTTCTTTGGCAGTCAGGCAAACCACTGCAGGCCAATCCCCCAAGCAGCACTTCAGGCTTAGGGATAGTCTCTCCTCAGTTTCTTCTTGGTTCCGCTCCTCAGCAAATGTTTCTTCTTGTTCCCAAAAGTGATCTAATTTCCTAGGGGTCTGGGTCCCCTTTTATACCCTGATTCTCTTTGTTCTCTGGAGGCAGAGAGGCCTCTGCCTAGTCCAAAACCAGTTCTGGTCAGTTCTGGAGCACTTTGTTTTTCTGACTCCTTCTTTCCTTTCAGAATGTGGGGCAGAGTGCTCAGCCGCCCGGCAGGAGGTGGAGCCAGCATTGTGGAAGGCAGGCACAGCCCTATTCAGACCCAGGTGCAGCTCCTCCCTCCACTCTGGATGCAGATCTTTCTATTCAGCCCTGCGCTGACTCACCCTGTCTCCTGTAGCCACCCCCAGCCCCTGTCACTCAATCTCCAGACAAGGAATACACAACCTAGCAGAGGCAGGCTTGGATAGTTAGGCAAGAAAATACCCACTTTCTAAAAGTGGTATTTTCAAACACAGAATGTTAAAACCAACTTCACTAAAAGATGTATTTTATCATCCTGAGTTCAGGCATACTAAATTCGTTTTTCTACCATGTTCCCTGGGTCAGTTCTGACTATAAGGTGTAATAGTCAGTCTGCCCATTCTGGCCTATGGGGAGCACGTAGCCTTGCAATAGTGAAAAACGAAAATGGCTGTAATTCACTATTAGGACATGCCACACATACCAGGGCATGTCCTACCTTATACTTACAATGCACCCTGCCCTAGGGCCTACTTTAGGGGTGACCAACATGCAGTAAAGGGAAGGTTTAGGGACTGGTAAGTGGGTGTACTCACCAAGTCGACATGGCAGCCCTAGGCTGCACACAGGCTCTGCGATGGCAGGCCTGAGACACATTTTACAAGCCGCTTCTGTGGGTGGCACAACCAGTGCTGCAAGCCCACCAGCGGCATTGGATTTACAAGCCCTGGGCACACTGAGTGCACTGTACTAGGGACTGACAAGTAAACCAATCATCCAATCATGGAGTCACTAATACATATAGCAATTAACGATAGGGAGCACTTGCACTTTGGCACTGATTAGCAGCGGCAAAGTGCCCATGAGCATCTAGTCCAGCAAAAACATATCGGCAACAGTGGAAGCATTACGAAAAAATGGAAGGGAGACCCACGCCAAGGATGCCAGGTCTAACACGTGTCCCCTCCAGCTGAAATGTGGGGAGAACTATCCTACCCCTAGGGAGTTCTCATCGCTAAGGCGGAAAAATCTGGACAGTCCATCAGCATTGGCGTGTTCTGTACCAGGGCGGTGTTCCACCGTAAAGTCCATCCCCTGTAGGAAATGGACCACCTCAACAGCTTTGGATTCTCACCCCTCATCTGCATCAACCATCTGAGGGGCCTGTGGTCTGTCTGAACCCGGAAGTGAGTCCCAAACAGGTATGGTCTCAGCTTCTTCAGTGCCCAGACCACAGCAAATGCCTCACGCTCGATAGCACTCCATCTCTGTTCCCGGGAAGTAACCTCCTACTGAGGAAGGCTACAGGTTGGTCTAGGCCCTCCTCATTGATCTGTGATAGAACAGCCCCTACACCATGCTCTGAAGCGTCGGTCTGAACAATGAACTCATTGGAGAAGTTGGGTGCCTGGAGCACAGGCGCCGTGCACATGGCAGTCTTCAAGGTGTCAAAAGCTTTTTGACAGGCGTCAGTCCAAATCACTTTCCTGGGCTGCTTCTTGGAAGTCAGCTCTGTCAAGGGGGCAACAATGCTGCCATACCCCTTGACGAATCTCCGGTAATACCCGGTGAGTCCTAGGAAGGCTCTCACCTCTGTCTGGGTCTTGGGGGCTCCCAAGCCAGAATGGTATCAATTTTCGGTTGGAGGGGCGCCACCTGGCCGCTCCCAACCTGGTGTCCCAAGTACACCACAGAACCCTGCCCAATCTGGCACTTACTTGCCTTGATTGTGAGGCCTGCCCTCCGCAGCGCCATCAACACTTCCCAGAGGTGGCGCAGATGTTCTTCCCAACTGGCACTGAACACTGCGATGTCATCCAGGTAGGCGGCACTGAAATCCTCCAGTCCAACCAACACCTGGTTGACCAACCTCTGAAAGGTGGCAGGGGCATTCTTCATCCCAAAGGGCATCACCCGGAACTGGTAGTGCCCATCTGGTGTGGAGAATGCTGACCTCTCTTTGCCCCATCAGTCAAGGCGATCTGCCAGTACCCAGACGTTAAGTCAAACGTGCTGAGGTACCGCGCAGCCCCTAACCGATCTATGAGCTCATCAGCTCTGGGGATGGGGTGAGCGTCAGTCCTGGTGACGGAATTGAGTCCCCTGTAGTCCACACAGAACCGGAGTTCTGGTGTGGCACCAAGCGCGGCAGCCTTTGGAACCAAGACCACTGGGCTGGCCCAAGGGCTGTTAGAGGACTCAATCACCCCTAGCGCAAACATCTTGGAGACCTCCTCCTTGATGCAGGCTCTGACCCTGTCAGTCACCCTGTAAGCCTTGTGCTTCACAGGAAGACTGTCCCCAGTGTCCACATCATGGATGCACCAATGAGTGACACTGGGAACCAGGGAGAACAGGTCAGGGAACTGTCCCAACAGTTGGCGACAATCACCCTGCTGCTCAGGTGTCAGGGAGGTAGAGAGGTTTACTCCCTCCACTGATCCATCTTGCTCTCGGGCTGACAGGAGGTCAGGAAGAGGCTCGGTCTCCTCCTCCATTCCATCATCTGTAGCCAAGAGCATGCCCACTTGGGACCTCTCCAAGTGGGGCTTCAGGCGGTTCACATGCAGGACCCGCAAGGGGTTCCTGGGAGACTGCAAGTCCACCAAATAGGTAACTGGACTCTTGCGCTCCACCACCGTAAAAGGGCCGGTCCACCTGTCCTGGAGCGCACAAGGCTCCACAGGGGCCATGACCCACACTTTCTGACCAGGCTGAAGCTCTACCAGAGTGGCATTCTGGTCGTACCACCGCTTCATCTCCTCCTGGCTGGCTTCCAGATTTGCCTCAGCAAGTTCTCTGAAACGCCTAGTCTGGTTCCTGAAGGCCAGCATGTAACTGTATACATCCTGGGGAGGTTTCCTGGGAGATTGCTCCCAGCCTTCCTTGACCAAACTCAGAGGTCCTCGCACCGGGTGTCCATAGAGGAGCTCAAAGGGACTGAACCCTAGAGACTTCTGTGGCACCTCCCGGTATGCAAACAACAGGCATGGTAGGAGGACGTCCCATTTACGCCTCATGGGTTCTTCCAGACCCATAATCATGCCCCTTGAGGGTCCGGTTGAATCTCTCAACCAGCCCATTTCCTTGAGGGTGGTAAGGAGTGGTGAACTTGTAAGTTACACCGCACTCCTGCCACAGGGACTTCATGTACTTGGACACGAAGTTGGTACCTCTGTCAGACACCACCTCTTGAGGGAATCCCACACGTGAGAAAATTCCCATCAGTGCCCGTCCCACCACGGGGGCCGTCACTGTTCTCAGAGGGATGGCTTCAGGGTACCGGGTGGCATGGTCCACCAAGACCAGGATAAACCTGTTGCCCATGGCTGTCTTGGGGTCCAGTGGCCCCACAATATCAATACCCACCCGTTCAAAGGGGTGCTGACCACAGGGAATGGCTGGAGAGGAGCATTGTGCTTCCTCCCACTCTTTCCACTTGCCTGGCAAGTCTGGCATGTCCTGCAGTGAGTGGCGGCACTCCTGCGCATCTGGGGCCAATAGAAATGGGTAACAAGCCTGTCAAAGGTCTTGTCCTGCCCCAGATGTCCTGCTAACGGTACATCATGAGCCAACCCCAGTAGGAAGGCTCTGAAGCGCTGGGGTACCACCAGCACACGGGCTGACCCAGGCTCAGCAACCTTAGGCTCTGAATACAGGAGACCATTCTCCCAGTAAACCCAATGTGATCCAGACTGATCACCTGCTGCCTGGTCTGTGGCCTGTTGCCTCAGACCCACGAGAGAAGGGCATGTGTTCTGCTCCTCGCAGAACTCTTCCCTGGAGGGTCCTCCTTCTTGCTGCCAATGGGTCAGCTCAGGTAGGTCCCCCAGTTCAGCTACCTGTTCCCCTGTAGGCTCCAGGGCATCCCCCTCAGGGTCTGCCTCCTCCTGGACCGTGGGAACTTCGGGGCCGGTTTCCAGCGCCCCCTGCCTCCTCTCTCTCCGGCAGGCACCTGGGCCTCCCTCTCAGGCTCCAGGTCCTCTTGAACACCTCTAGCTGCCATTGACCGGGTGGTCACACATGCCCAATCAGGCAAGCCCAACATTTCTAAATGCGCACTCCGCTCCACCTTAGCCCAAGGTGAGCTCTCCAAATCGTTCCCTAACAAACAGTCAACAGGCATGGCTGGCCTCACAGCTACTTGAAGAGTACCCGAGACCCCCCCCCCACTCAAAGGGAACCTGAGCCACCTTGCAGTGACTCTCTGTGTTGTCAGCGGCAACAACCGGATAGAATGCATCAGGGATAACCTGCTCTTTAGACACCAGGTGACACTTGACAGCTGTCACACTGGCTCCGGAGTCTCTCAGAGCCTCCACCCTATGGCCATTGATGGTCACCCACTGCCTGTACTTCTTAGTGTTCTCAGGCAGTTGGGTCCTAGGGACCATCTCAGAGTCCCCTAATGAGACAAGGGACAATACTACAGGATCCCGCCCACCTTGGGCACCCATCTCCTCCCCCAGGGCTACACTAGCCAACTGCCGGGGGACTGCACTGGTGGGTGCTGGTTTTCCATGCAAAGGGCAACGAGGATCGTTTGCCTTGTGGCCAGGGGCGCCACACTTGTAACACACCAGTGGTCCTTGTTGAACAGGGGGGCTTGTCAGGGCCACTGGCTTCTTCTCAGGGGGAGGCTGGGAACCTTTTCCTTGGTTCCCTTGGGGTCTACTTTGGGGCCCTTTATGGAACTCCTTCTGTTTACCCTTGTCCCCCCCACTCTTCTGCTGGGGACCCTGCCCACCCTTGGCGGAGTCTCCCACGTGACCCTTGTGGACCCGGGTACTCACCCAGCGGTCCGCCTCCTCAGCAAGCTGCCTAGGGTTAGTCAGCTTACTATCAATCAGGTGCTGGCGTAGCTCAGGAAAACAATTACCGGACAAGTGCTCCCAGGCAATCAAATCAAAGAGCGCCTGAAAATCAGTCGCTTTGCTACCCTTTACCCAACCATCCAAGGCTCTGCAAAAGAAGGTCACATATTCAACCCAGGTACTGCTTTCAATCTTACTACAGTTCCTGAACCTTTGCCTATAAAGCTCAGGGGTCAAACCATACCTAGTCATTAAGGCATCCTTCATGTGGCTGTACGAATTATAGACTTCAGAGGGCAAATCCAACAAGGTATCCCGCCCTTCACTGAGGAACCGTCCCCACAACCCCGCTCCCCAATCCTTCTCAGGGACCCGGTGGGAAGACATGGCTACCTCATAGGCTTTGAACCACTGCCCAATGTCATAATTTTAAAAAAACTCCTTCACCACATCTTTGGGAATATACACCCTAGCTTCAACAGGCACAGGCGGTACACTGCCACCAGAGGGAGTAATCTCTAAGCTTTTGGCCTTCAATTCCAACTCCCTCAAAACTTTCTCATGTTCAAACTGCATTTTCTTTTCCTCTAGGGTCAATTTCCTAGTTTGCATTTCGAATTCTAACTGCCCATTCAGCTTGAGCTTGGTCAGCTCCATTTCGTGCATCCTACTCTCTTTCCTGTCCTCCAACTCCTCTGGAGACAGTCCTCTGGCAGAAACACTGCTACCTACTGGGGAAGGTGGTCTTCTAGCCCCTAGACCCAATAGCCCCTCCAGCTGCCCTTCTGCATTCTCAGCCCCCTCCACAGGGGCACTCCTTGATTCGACCCAGGCCCTCAGCGCCTTTTGAAGGTCATCCTTCCTGGAGAGTCCGGTCATGGACACTTTAAACTTTTTGCAGAATTGCCTGAGCTGCTTAAGGATGTAGCATTCTAGCCTCTCTTCTTCCCAATCACACTCAACAGAGGCTACTGATGCTGGTTTCTCCATAGTGACTGAACTTGGCATTTGCAAAAATAGGAAATCCCTGAAAAAATGCTATAAAAGTATGTGGTTGCGTTTTGGTCTGCACTCACTAAGTAGTGTTCACCAATCACTGTACATGAGTCACAAATGCAAGTCCAGAATCCTCACCGCTGACCACCAATGTTAGATTTGGGGGTCTCTAGTTGGCAGAGGTATGTACCTTTGTCCAAATAGGGACCCTTGAGTCTAGTCAGGGAAAGTAGGTACACTCCTGAAATAACCCCTGCTCACCCTCTTGGTAGCTTGGCCCGAGCAGACAGGCTTAGTTCAGAGGCAGTGTGTAAAGCATTTGTGAACACATACAGTAATCAAGTGACAACACTACAAATGGACACCACACAAGTTATATATTTATAAAAATAGGTATACTTTATATAGATTTATCACAAGACCATAAACGACAAAAATAATCCACAATACTGTTAAGAATGCTTAGTTCTGATCAAAAGGCTTAATTCAAGGTTCTGTGTGAGTCGGTAGCCTCCTCCGGCTACGGCGATGTTGAGAACAAACAGAGTCTAACAAATCCAGCTGACCGCGTCGAGACGGGCCAACACAGCGTAGACAGACTCGGTCACAGTACCTTTTACTTGAAGCGGCAGACATGGGCGTGCGAGCCGGATGGCGGTTCGTCGCGGTCGCAATGCAAAAATGGAAGCGTTGCAGGACGCGTTGTCCCTTGATGCGGTGCAGGCAGCGGCTCGTTGACGTCGTCGAGACGGAGTCGATGAGACCAGGGCCGTGCGTTGCAGGGCGAGACGGTGCTTTGATGCGGTGCTGGCAGGTTGCGGTGCGGCGACGGAGCCGGATTCAGGAGCTGGCGTCGATCAGTCCGGACAGCGGTGCGAGTCGGGCGGTGCGTCGCAAAGCGTGCGAGCGGTGCCCAACTCCGGTGCAGTCACAGGACTCGAACTCTGCAGCAGTGACCGTGTCGGTCGGACCAGTTCGATTCGGCGTAGCGAAGCGTTGCAGGACGCGTTGTCCCTCGATGCGGTGCAGGCAGCGGCTCGTTGACGGAGTCGGTGAGACCAGGGCCGTGCGTTGCAGGGCGAGACGGTGCTTCGATGCGGTGCTTACAGGACACCGAGTCGGTCGTGGGAGTCGGTCACAGCTCCCTACCTCTGTAGCCACTGAAACAGAGTTTCCAGCAGCAATTCACAAAGGGGGTGAAGTCCAATGGTCCTGGGACTTCGGTCAGGGGGCAAGCTCTCTTCCAAGCCCTTGGAGATCCTTCACAAGTTGATGAAAGTCACAGCAAAGCAAAAGTTCCTTTCTCCTTTCTTTGGCAGTCAGGCAAACCACTGCAGGCCAATCCCCCAAGCAGCACTTCAGGCTTAGGGATAGTCTCTCCTCAGTTTCTTCTTGGTTCCGCTCCTCAGCAAAGGTTTCTTCTTGTTCCCAAAAGTGATCTAATTTCCTAGGGGTCTGGGTCCCCTTTTTATACCCTGATTCTCTTTGTTCTCTGGAGGCAGAGAGGCCTCTGCCTAGTCCAAAACCAGTTCTGGTCAGTTCTGGAGCACTTTGTTTTTCTGACTCCTTCTTTCCTTTCAGAATGTGGGGCAGAGTGCTCAGCCGCCCGGCAAGAGGTGGAGCCAGCATTGTGGAAGGCAGGCACAGCCCTATTCAGACCCAGGTGCAGCTCCTCCCTCCACTCTGGATGCAGATCTTTCTATTCAGCCCTGCGCTGACTCACCCTGTCTCCTGTAGCCACCCCCAGCCCCTGTCACTCAATCTCCAGACAAGGAATACACAACCTAGCAGAGGCAGGCTTGGATAGTTAGGCAAGAAAATACCCACTTTCTAAAAGTGGTATTTTCAAACACAGAATGTTAAAACCAACTTCACTAAAAGATGTATTTTATCATCCTGAGTTCAGGCATACTAAATTCGTTTTTCTACCATGTTCCCTGGGTCAGTTCTGACTATAAGGTGTAATAGTCAGTCTGCCCATTCTGGCCTATGGGGAGCAGGTAGCCTTGCAATAGTGAAAAACGAAAATGGCTGTAATTCACTATTAGGACATGCCACACATACCAGGGCATGTCCTACCTTATACTTACAATGCACCCTGCCCTAGGGCCTACTTTAGGGGTGACCAACATGCAGTAAAGGGAAGGTTTAGGGACTGGTAAGTGGGTGTACTCACCAAGTCGACATGGCAGCCCTAGGCTGCACACAGGCTCTGCGATGGCAGGCCTGAGACACATTTTACAAGCCGCTTCTGTGGGTGGCACAACCAGTGCTGCAAGCCCACCAGCGGCATTGGATTTACAAGCCCTGGGCACACTGAGTGCACTGTACTAGGGACTGACAAGTAAACCAATCATCCAATCATGGAGTCACTAATACATATAGCAATTAACGATAGGGAGCACTTGCACTTTGGCACTGATTAGCAGCGGCAAAGTGCCCATGAGCATCTAGTCCAGCAAAAACATATCGGCAACAGTGGAGGCATTACGAAAAAATGGAAGGGAGACCCACGCCAAGGATGCCAGGTCTAACAGAAATGAACTAGAAAATTTAATTATTGAAAGTGAACATATCGTTGGCGAATATGTGAAATACCAATGGACCCCGGTTTGATAACTTTTATGGTTTAGGGGTGGAGCGGAAGGTGGGTTGTGAGATCAGGTAAAAAGAAAGCAAAATCCCCCCTTACAGCTTCATGGATTTCGAGGCGAGAAGAGAATGTGCTTAGAGCCCTTCCTACGCCTATTTATATTTCGTAGCTGTTCCTCTTTCGCAAATCAACTCCTTTCCAGCCTTATCCAATCAATAACAAAGACCTGCCCCTTGAAGTAGGAAGTGGAGCGGCGTCTAGGAAACTGTGTAGATGTCCCATAGCCGCACTTAGTCAAGAGAGCAAAAGGGAGTACAAAAGAACGGGTGATGCCGCTGTCACTAGCAGAAAGGGACAGAGCTCTGTCGGGGTCGCAAATGAGACTCTAATGTCTCCAGCTATCAAGCATTGGCAGGATGAATCAGTGCGGCAGGAGCAAGGAACGGGTAGTAGTTATAATTGCACTCCCAACCTTTAACGCTCTTCAGTTATATTAGAACATGAAACTAGTTGCAACAGTTAAAAAGCATGTCCATCTAGTCAAAGGAAGCGTACGGCTTCTGTATAACAAGGGATATTCGTTAGTTTCGCATGTGATAGACTCCAACCCATTATTTAAATTAACAAGCCACGGCATCGCTCTCGTTGATGTTTGGGAGGTGGGAACAAGCCCACGAGTGGTGCGCGCGCGACGCGCGAGAGCGATAATGAAAAACAGATGCGGCTGCTGCCCGCGAGTGGTGCGCGCGCGACAGCGATAATGACAAGTGAAGCGCTGGACAGCAGAGACATCGGCAGCTTCAGAGAGGAGCGGGGCGAGCGAGCGCGGCAGCCTGCTGAGCTGACCACATGCTCGTGCACAATGGCCATGTGTTTTGAATTATCGCGCCCGCGTCTGGGCACGATAATTGCAAACAGATGGCGGCCGTGCGGGTAACCACACGGAAAAGGCCATTGTGCACGAGCGTGTGGTCAGCTTTTTGAAGCCCCTTACATAAAGTCTCGCAGAGCAGCGCTTGCGCGCTACTCTAGGCTCGACCTAAAAATGCAAATCAGGGAGAAGTGGAAAAAAAAATCGAAATGGTCTTTAATGTGGATGGTAGTGTAACCAAATTACGGCTAGGCACTAAATAAGCACAAGTCCTATCATCACCACTGATCACCAATGTTAGAAATTGGGTCACTAGTTGGCAGAGGTATACACCCTGCCCAAGTAGGAACCACAATCCTACTCAGGGTAAGCTACAACATACCCTAAATTATCCTGTGCTCATCCTCTGGTAGCTTGGCACAGAGCAGTCAGGCTTAATAGGCAATGTGTAAAGCATTTGTGCAACACTTAAACCAGTAACAGTGAAAACAGCACAAAAGGACTGCACACCAGCTTAGAAAAACTGATTATGATTTTATAAATAAAACAAGACAGAGACGACAAACATCCATCCAGTAGAAGTTGAGACTGGAATTTTTAAGGATTAAATGCAAGTATAGCACTTAGAAGCAAGTAGCACCTAAAGAGTTAATTGGACGCGCTGAACCGGGACAAAGTGAAGAGTTCAGGGCGCCCGCGATGGAGCGCAGGCCGGATACTGGACCCCCTGAGCAAAAGTACCTTAATCCTTGTCACAGCACAAGTTGCGTTAATGATCCCAACGCACTTGGGGTGTTGCGCCGGATTTCTCCACGCAAATACAACAATGCCCTGCTCCATGGAGCAAAGCACCCATGGCGATGTGCCATGGTAACCCATGCTGACGGGGCGATGAGTGTTCTTCTCCATGCAATGACGGCGATGCATTGGTTCAGTTGCAGTGTTTCCGAGTACGTTGCGGCGGTTCCTAGTGTGATGCGCCAATCCAGTTCCCGCAACAGCGGGGATGCATGGATTCTGCTCCCACAGCAGAGAATGCTTCAGTTCCACTGGAGCAAACCCCCTAGGGCCAATTCCAAGGGTCCAGCACTAAGATGGCACCACTTGGCAGGACAGATAAGAAGATGAGACCAAGAGTTGGAACAGGAGGGTTCTAAATCTTTTGTGTCCCTGAGACTTAGGCAACAGGAGGCATGCCAGCAAGCCTTTGGAGTCACTCTGGGTTCAAGTGATACAGGTCCAGTCCTTCTCACCCAGGCAGGGGAACAGCAGCTAGCAGGACAGCTCAGCAAAGCAAGAGCACAGCAGGGCAGAGTCCAGGAAAGCAGGTGTCCAGCAAAGTGGCAGTCCTTTTAGCAGCACAGTAGTTCTTCTTCCTGGCAGAGTAGTCACAGGTCCAGAAGTGTACTGGGTTGATGGTGTTGTTGTGTAGTTCCTATAAACCTATATAGGATCTGCACGTTTAGACAACATTGACTGTAGGATTGGTGTCCAGACTAATTCTAGACACCCCTGCCGGGTATGTTTGCCTGTATACCAGCTAGCTCACAGTGCCACTAGAAACCCCTCTTACCAAGGAGAGAATAGCTCTTGGCAACTATTGAACATGACAACTCTTTCCCATCAGGGATCGTGGAAACAGTGCATTAATTTTCGCTCAGTCACTCGTGCCCACTTTGTCTCAGAGAGATACACAGAATAAACGGTGGGGACGTTTTCAATAAGCATTTATTGAGCAAGCTTCATTCTAGTGTAAAATAGGTGTGCTGAAACAACAAGACAGAAACAGATATAAATGATTATAAGCACCAACAGAATAAAAGGATGGTAGATTTCTACCATGGTGCCAAAACAATGAATAAAGGCAGGTATATAAAATACATGACAGTAGAAATGCGTACTCCTACGATGCGATCCTAACTAGATGTACCTAAGTGTACCTAGCATGTATGTGGGTGTAGAGCCAAGAATCCCTCTAGGATAAAGTCAACCCCATTACCTGAAGTGAGAGACTGTGGGACCCCATCTTGGTCTCGAGATAGACACCCCACAAGGGATGTCAGACCACTGCGAGCTGGAGTGTCTGCGTGCAGGAACCTCAGCGTCTCGCGTCAGTGTGTCAGCATGGAAGCAGCAAGATATGTTTTTTATATACCCAAAGTGGTACCCTCAGGGGTTCTACCTTGCTGTGTCATGTCGGACTTAGGATGATGGAAGGAATGGCCCTTATACATAGTTATTATGCAGGAGATGGTAGTCCTGCTGAGTGTCCAAGAATCCTCATGCATAATGGATGAGGCTAGTTTTCAGGGAAAACCCCACGTCCTGTTAGCAGTACCATATCTAGGTAAAAGGTCAGTCCCAAGAACCGTTATGTAATGTAATGGTAGGGGAGAATATAGGGGAAAGGGTAGGTTGCTACCTGAGCCTAAATTGGGGTACCTATATGGCACATAACACCCACTCCTCATCCGACTTGACAACATACTTAAATTATTATTATTATTATTATTAATATTATTATTATTTATAAGTTTTTTATAGCACTAGCTAGACCCGAAGGTATCAGAGCACTTTTCATATAATGCGAGATCATTAGATTGAAGTACATGCAAAAATACAGATAGAGAAATTCGTTCGGCCGCAGCGGTAGTTACAGTATGCAGATATAGGAACCGCTTGAGCTAAAAAACGTACAAGACATAGTGGACCGCTGAAACACTAATTTAATCGCTACAACTGGTCAAGGCAGAGTGGGTGTGAGCTTTGGGAACATAGTTCAGTTAGGGTGTGTGTTAAAGTATTTGTTGAGCAGCAGGTATTTAAGGTCCTGTTTGAAACAGGAAAATGAGGGGTTGCAGCGCAGGTCACTAGGGAGTGAGTTCCATATTGTGGGAGCATTTCCAGAGAAAGAACGTGTCTGGGAGGATTTCTTTTTCAGTTTGGGAGGTATGAGAAGAAGTGCGTTGGAGCTCCTTAGAGATCTGGCTCTACCAGCTTTTGAAAGTTTGTTCTCCAGATAGTTGGGGTTATGTGTGTGAAGGGCTTTGTGGGTGATGCAAGCGGTCTTGTAGAAACATCTTCCTTCGATTAGGAGCCAATTGAGGCTCTTGAGGGCCGGTGTGATGTGCTCAAACCGTTTGCAACCTGTTATTAGCCGGGCTGCCATGTTGAGAACTGAACTTAAGGGGGTCAGGTGAGTTTTGGGAGTTCCTGTGAAGATGGCGATACCATAATCCAGTTTTGAGAGGACTAGTGATTGCACTACCGTCTTAAAATCTTCAGGGGGAATGAAAGGTTGGATTTTCTTGAGGTGTTTTAGTGTGAAGAGTGCTCCTTTGGCTGAGTTGTTGATGTGGGCTTTCAATGACATGTTTCTGTCTAGGGTAATGCCTAAGGACTTAACGGTGTTGAACAGTGTTAGAGAACAGTTTAGAGCGTCCAAATTCTTGAGCCAGACTTGGATTGGTAGCAGGTTCTTTTTCGGGGAGAAAAGTAGTAGTTCAGTTTTGTTGGGGTTCAGCTTTAAGTGGTTGATATTAAGCCAAGTTTGTATCTTGATTAGTGTGGTATTCAGATGTAGGATGTCACTGGGTGATTTAATTTTGTAATAGTGTTGGGTGTCATCAGCATATAGGTGATATTTGACCCCTGCTTGGTTCAGGATAACCGTAAGGGGTTCCATGAAGAGATTGAAAAGGGCTGGGGATAAAGTTGAGCCTTGGGGTACACCATGAGGAACTAGTGTTGGTTTTGAGAAACAGTTGTTGATTTTTATTTGTTGCAAGCGATGTTGCAGGTAAGATGTGAACCATCTTAGGACTGTGCCAATGATCCCAGTGCGGTTCTTGAGTGTCTCAAGTAAACCTGGGTAATTTACGGTATCGAAGGCCGCTGATAGGTCAAGTAGGATTAGGAGGCATGCGTCACTTTCATCCAATGATCTGCGAATGTCATCCGAGATATTGATCATAGCAGTTTCAGTGCTACTGCTTTTCCTGAACCCAGATTGGAAGGTGTCATGGAGGTTGAATTCTTCTATGTGTTGGTTTAGTTGTTGTAGGACGCACTTCTCAATGTTTTGGCTAGAAAGGGAAGGTTAGTGATAGGTCTGAGGTTATTGAGGTCATTGGGGCCGGCACCTGGTTTTTTGATTATGGGTGTGATTTGGCCTAGTTGGAGGCAGTCAGGAACACTGCCTGAGGAGAGAGATGAGTTGAGGATTTTAGTCCAGAATGGGACAATGATATGGTTGAGGTTTTGAACTATTGTGGAAGGGATAGGATCCGAAGTGTGGGATGTGGGCTTCAACTTCGCAATTATATTGAAGACTTCACTTTCAGTCATAGGTTCAAATTCGGACCAATTCACTTTGTTTTTCAGTTGAAGGAGATCAAAGTTGAAATTAGTTTTGATAGAGGCCATACGGTCCTTGGTTACATCAGGAGGGAGTGCTGCCATGTAGGGGAGTGAGGCAGAAGGGAAAGTTGGTAGGGATGTCAGATTTGTGACTTGGATGAGGGATCGTTCAATTTTTGCAAGTTTATCAGTGAAGAAGTTGGCAATTTCTTCACAGCATTCATTGGTGGCTTTTGTTTCATGTGGGGAGGAAAGGGTAGTTTTCTGTTTAATAATGTTGAAGAGCTCTCTGGGTCTGTTCTTAGCGCGGTCAAGTTGGTTGCGAAAGAAAGTGGCTTTTTCTCTGAATATGTGTTTCTTGTAGGAAAGCTGTGCCATTCTTAGGAGTAAGAGGTTCACTGTGGAGGGGTTTTGTCTCCATAACCTTTCTGACTCTCTGAGTTGTCACCTCTCATTGTTAAGATCTGAGTTGAACCAAGATTTAGATTGGACAGATCTAGACTGCTTCAGTTTGAGTGGTGCCACTTGTTCAAGAACAGCAGACACCGCTGTGTTGTAGTGGGCAGGGAGGTCATCAACTGTGTGAGGGGGAGGATCGTGCAGTAGTTGGGCACAGATCCTGGTCTCCAGTTCTGTCTTTGAGATTTGCTTTATTCTAACGTATTTGTAGGCATTGTACGCAAACAATTAATAAATCCATAAAAACAGTGTTTTAAAAATGTAAAAAATTCTTACAAAATGCTAAGATAATAGTTTAAGCGATAGAAGTCTTTACTAAAGTTTGTTCGTATGTATAGTTTGAACAACTATGAGTGATTGAAAGCCATGTAGTTCAGCAAAAAGTTTCTATTGTTGAAAATTCCAAATTTGGATGTTTTTGAAAAAAGGCCGAATTGTTTCCAGCACACTATGACCCAAATGTCTATGTGTCCTGGCTGGGAGACTCAACATCGCTGTTGCTTTACATCGCAGACGACAATCCCTGCAACACCTCACAGATTTGGTCAATTGAGCACAGATGATCTGTACTGTCCACAGCCAATGCTGGGGAAGCCTCTGTGACATCCAAGGCCTGATTATTTGTTGAGGAGCCGGTATCCGTTCCAACAGGAGCTGAAGCATCCCGTGGCGGCTCTAAGAATGCAGACATCAACATGGGAATACGCTGAGGACACAGCAGAACATGGGCCGTTATCGGGTCCAGTAAAGCATCAACGTCCGGTGGCGCAACCGATGGAAGTGTTAGACAGAGATCCGACACACATTCTTGTCCGCCGAACAGGCATTGCAGGACAGGCAGAACACAGTCGATCCAGGCTGGTCTAAATGAAAGGAACCAAGACTCGCTCAGTTTGCGAAGGAGAGGTGTGCCCAGATGGAGTACCATGCAAACAGAGTAGCGGCACTCCAAGAGTGTTTTTTCCATCTCCTCTGTGAGTGGGACGTCCATTGCGTAGCAGAAAAATGACAATCAGGATACCTGCTATTAGGAACAGGATCAGCGGAAGCCTTCCAAAAATGCTCCCGAATACGGAGTGTATGAAGTTGGAAATAACTCCGAAGACTATCTGAAAGGTGCTTAACAGTCCAGAACCTATGGTCTTAAATAGGTGTACTATACCCGTCGTATCAGACATTTTAAAGATACGTTGTACCATTTCTGTGAAATGGAAAGGGCAGTTTGTTTATACTAGTGCCTGTATCTCAGCTGAGGACCTTGCAACCTGGAGATCATAGGTTTCTCGGGTGGAGGTTAAGGGCACGGTTTTCTGTAAAAGCATGGCTTTCATTTGGCTCAGAGTATCAAACCATATAAAGGAAACATTCAATGAAGGCCATAACACCGCCTCCCTGACTGTATGGGTTGGTGGAAACAATACTTGCATACAGCAAGTAACCCTGGAGCTTACAGTGACAAGATATGTGATGCCCAGAAGCATTCCACAACAACCTTGATCTTTCAGCATCAAGTAACTCCCATTCAAGAGCAACGTGAATACCGGGTTAATCACGGCAGCTGGGGATCCTTTCAAGTGAGAGGATAAGTTAGCAACTGAACCATTACAGGCTCCGTGAAGCATGATATCTTGGCATATGAGAGGTCCACTTAAATCGTTCTCACAGTTTGTACCGCTTAGAAACACTTCCATGTCCCCACTGCTGCATTGAAATCTGTATGCAATTCCCAAGATTCCTTGATATATTCCCTACTCATCGCTTCATATCTGCCTGCCAGTTGTTGTTCTAGGCAATACTAAAACTGGAAACTTGTGACTGGTAATGTTATATAGCCATGGATTAACCATTCTGTGAATGGTGACTCTGCCACAGTGAAAGGTAACTTGTCCAGTTTTTCAATACACAGCATTGTATATTTTGCTCCCCTTTGTGCCATTGTTATCTGTTTTTTAGTTAGATTGCCTGCAGAGAACAAGGACATACTGTTGATAAATTGCCAAGGCACATAACCAGCGCGCAATGATTGCAGCGTCCAGCTTAATAACATAATAGAACATAGTTGAGATTGTCCGTGTTGTAGAATGGACAAGTCCTGTTCTAGTACATCCACAGCAGAAGATACAATGTTGCCCAGTGAATACATTCTGGATGTTAATGTAGTCATACCATTGCAAACTACATCTAACACCTTTTCTAGGTTAATTCTTTCTATTTCACTAAGTCTCTCCGCAGCTTCTTGTTGAGAGATTTTCCAGATTTCATTATAGACAGCGTATGAGAAACGTTTCTGACGTGGCTTTCGGGAACCTAATGTAAAATCCCTTAGATCCACCTCATCTGAGAGTAAGGATAAGTGCTGTTTCACCTGGGACAGTGTCGAGGTTTTTTGCCAATCTAGGCATAACTTCCCAACACTGTATAATGTCACCACCCCCGCCATGTTCTCTTTGTACATCGAGTTGGTCTGGCCTATGGATACTAAACCCTTCGGTGGTACCCCTGAATCTTTTTTGACATCTGTTTGTGTCAGTGGGCCAAACTAACCATCCCTTCCAATTGGGGTCTGATGAATTGAACTGTATGATGTCATATATTGTGTCCCTTCCACGTGATGTAAAGTTTTGCCACTCCTCAATGTGTGATGGTGTGGGAATCCGAGGTGTGTTCAATCCTTGTTCTTGGCTAGTCCAAGACAGGAAGTCTGTTGCACACTGTCATTCAGAAATATTATCTGCTGTGGAATGAGGCATGCTCTAAAAAGTGCTTCTTTTCCCTGAACTTGCCATTCCTTTGAACCCCAGACTGATTTTATGTCTATAGTGTCCTTCCATAAGTAAAAACCTTGTTCAGACAGTTGGGAAATAAAGGATGCAGAATAAATCTGTTTGGTCTTTGTTAGCATATTTTTCTGTGCAGTTGTAGGTGCAACCTTATAATAATATGCAGTCGGGTCAGAAGTGTTATACCCTGAAAAATAAGAAATTTTCTGTGCAAAAGTTTTCGAACTACCTTTTGGTGGTGTTGGGCAATGTTCCCATTGGTGGTATGTGAAAACATTTCATGGGATACTGGATTTATGCAAAAAGTGATGACCATAATGTTGGTAACAGTACATAGTATTATAGTCTGATGTATCTTCTAATATTTCAGTGTTTGAAAATGCAGCAGTTTGTTCTAAATCAGACAACATATTATTTACAGTTTCAAAATCCCAATCGTCAGAAAATGTATTGGAGGTAATGATATCGTTTAGAGAAATTTTAAATACATGAGGTACCCCGTCTCGACCCCTACTGCAATCATTGCATTGGCTACCTATTAGAAAGAGAGCAGTGTTTAAACTCTTGACGTTAGTGTTTAAGGCAACGCAAGGGTTGGGACCTGTATACTTAAGGAAGAAGGTAATTCCCTATGTACCGGGGCACCAGCTCAGATCGAGCAATCAGAAACTGCTATGCCCGTGCAAGATCAGTAAAGCTAAAATGGGTGGGCTTGCTTTTTCTCATCTCGCCCCCTTCCATTGGAATAGATTACCGGAGGAGATGCGAGCGTGCACTACGTTGGGGCAGTTTAAGAAACGGTCGAAAACATGGATGTTTTAATAGTTTTAGTGGCTTGAGTGTCCTGGAATGTGCTGCCAAGGCGCCGAGAGATCCCCCTGGGGATGATTCGTTGCGCTATATAAGTTTTAATAATAATAATAAATATTTTTAAAAGTTCTGTGGGACCAAATACATCATAATCAACCTTGTCCCAAACTATACCATCAGGAATTGGAACAGCTTTAATGTTCACAAAGGACAGGTCTCTTTGTTCACGATGTGAAGATGTGTGAGGTTTCAGGACCAAGTTCACATTTGATACTGCAGAGTTCTGGGAGATAGTTTCCATTCATGAGTAAGCAAAAGACAGTCACTAGGCCAATCCAGAACAGAAAAAACAATATTCCAGTTATTATCCAAAGCTGTAGCCAAGGTGATACTAGGTAAGTCTTTTTCAGAAAAATGTAGAATTCATGAAGTTGTTGCTTACGGGAAACTTGAGCTGGCGTTGTTTCAGGTTCACTGGGATCCAGAGAGAAGGTATCGAAGTTGATGAAGTAGCCAGATGCAGTTCGATCTATTTTTGGTAGCTCAGCAGGTTTTGTTGAACTGGCAGACGTGTCTTGTAGAGGCATATTTATGTAGACATCGGTGCTAGGCCGAATTGAAATTTGTCTTTCATTTGTGTTTTGAAGTTCTGTTTCAAGAGGAACGAGTTCTATTTCATTGTTGGATATTCCATTACTTTGTATTGGTGACTCTTCAAATGTTGAGTCTTTCTGTCTGAACTTCCTGTATGGTAGCAAGAGGAGAGCGTCGGCTACCCAGGAGCCCACGAGACCTACTATTCAGTATCGGCCACATAGTGTGGTTTGATCAGATCAATGGAGATGAATCTCTTTTCTTTTTTGCCGGCAAGAGGCAGAAGAAGTACTGTTCGTGTTCCTTGGACAGCCAGGACAGGTACAGGCTTTCTGTATGATGGCCTAAATTCTTTCTTGTCCTCAGTCTTTTCTCTGACCAGATCCCCGACTTTTGGGACCCCGGCAGGTCTCGCTGTGACTGATTTGACTTCCCCAGTGGCGGCGCGTTTTACTTGCAAGTTGCTTTGTAGTGCCCGGAATTCATTGAGAGCCTGTAAAACAGCCACACGTTTATTGATGTCAAATGGTTTTTCATCCACCACTGTGCTTTCAAAATCGAGATCAGGTACCCACATTGTCATCCCAAATAGGACTTTGTAAGGAGTGACACCTCCTAGGTAACTTCTTGGCATATTGTTAAGGGCTCTTTGGACCCCGTATAAGTGATTGACCCAACTACCACCCGAACCTAATACTCTCGCTGTTAAAAATTGCTTTAAGTCTCGGTTTTTCCTCACCACGACCAAATTTCCCTCAGGATGGTACGGAGAGGAGTACCGCAGTGCAACACCCAAACTTCCCATGGCTTCTTTGTAAGCTCTAGAGCCACGGTCAGAGTGTAATATGGCAACTGCGTATGTCCCTATGAAGACTTGCAAATCTTTTATTACAGTTCGAGCGTCAGCCGAACGCTGAGGCCATACCCATAGGAATCTAGAGCATGAATCCACTGACACCAAGATATACTTGTAAGCCCCGTCTGATTGTAAGGGGCGGCAGTGGTCCAAATAGACACACGCGAGTGATCTGTCTGATATTAATAAAGGTATCTGTGCTGGACGCGCCACGGTGGAACTCTTCATCGGCTGACAGATGTCGCAATTTAGGACAAAATTCTTCGTTTGTTTAGTTAAAGCAGACCACCAATAGCGTTGTTTCAGTAAAGAAACCGTCGCGGTAATCCCTTCATCTACTCACACACCCACATAAACACTCATACACCCACTTATATGCCCATATAACTGCTGACACACCCACTCACTTGTCCATAGAGCCACTCACTCACCCATTCACTCACCCATACAGCCACTCACACAGCCACTCACGTACCCCTACACCTACTCACACAGCCATTCACGTACCCATACAGTCACTCACACACCCACTTATTAACTGCCCAGAGGGAGTGACCTTAACTGGAGGATTTAAGGCAGAGTATGCTCCCCAATAGTGCATTTTCTTCACTTGCTTTCTCACCTGACAAGCCAGGAAAACTCTCCCAGGGTTAAGCTGAATCTTCTGGGCATGTTGGCTGGGGATTGTGTCAGAAAAAAGGGCTTTTTGCAGCTGTCCCCCCACTTTTTGCCCACATTTTTGACTGATACCTGTGTTTTCTGGCTCTGATTGTGCCTTGGGCCCTGCTAACCAGGCCCAGGGCCAGTGCCCTTGTAAAAGGTACATGATAATTATGTGTGATTGCAATTGGGGCAGACAGTCTACCTGTAAGTCTCTAGTATATGGTAAGACATGTAGGGCTACAGGCCCAGTAGATTTAATGCACTTAAGTGTGCACTGTTGTGGTGCCTGCTGTCGCTTTAAAAGCCAGCCTTGCCTTGGAGGCTGCTTTTAAAATAAACTATGTCCAAATTCATTTTTGGAATTAAAGGTACTTACCTTATTTGTACATATAAGTCACCACTAAGGTCTGCCCTAGGTGCCACAAGGGACATTATAAAAGATGTTAATATGCCGTGTTGAGGGGAAAAACTGCCAATTAAATGTTTCCCTTTTGTAAGTACATTAGCTCCATAGACTAGCATGGGGCAGCTGTATTTAACATTAATAAAGTCTATCTTTTGATAGGAGTGAGCTAAAATAATAATTCAAGGTGGCAAATTAATAGTGCGATGAATCCAACAACTTGCCAAGATTGGATGTATTATAACTATTGTTGGAAAGAAGTTATAAAACTGCTTTCCTAAAGTTACCCAATTCAGCCCTGTAGCAGCCTCTTCTGATTGTCCAGCCTTTGACAGGCTAAGCCAAGCTGCTTTAATGTGGTGTGAAGTGGCCTGGGCTGAGAAAAAGAAGACATCTGGTGGGAGAAGATCTGCTGCAGCAGATGCCAGCAGCAGGAAGGGGGCTGGATAGCCAAATTGGACTTCAGGGGAGAAAGACAGGACATGAACCAGGACCACCCACTTCCTGCAACCCCAGCCAGATGGCAGCTCCTGTAATTGAATTTGGAGAGGGGCTGGAAGGGGAGTGTTAAGGAAAGTTAGCCACACCTGTGGGTTGGCTTAGCCAGACCTGAATCTCCAGGAGAGATTTTCTCCATTTTGTATTTTTGTGAACAGTGCTTTCTGGAACAAGAATATGCCACACTTCTGAAGAAGTTGTCTTCACAGAGAGTTGCACCCTGTCACCCTGTACCCCATTGGTCAGGAGTGCCATCTTGCTTGCCTACCCAGAAACCTGGATAAATATGGGAGAGCTGCCCACCAACTCAGATCCCTGCCTGGAAACCTCAAGAGAAGAAGTACTGCCCTGTTGAACCTCTGGTCTGCACAGAGAGAGGACTGCACGCACAAGGCTGCACCTGCTGAACACTCTGGGCTTCACAAAAAAGGACTTTGCCTTGCTTCAGAAGTTTGAGGAGTGGACTCCCTGAAAGCAATAGGTATAAAAGAGCTTCAAGAAGTCACCCACATCAACTTTTAAGGATTTGACCAAGTGCATTGTGGGAATTGTAGTCTCAACTCTCCAAGGAGAAACTCAGAGCTTCTGGGACATTGGCTGGTTTTGTGGACACTTCAAGACCCCAAAAGGACCTTCTGGAAGAAGATCCAGAAGTTTGGAATCAATTAGAGAATTTTTGGTAAACAGCTCCATAAGTTGCCCGACCCGACGTCGAGAGTCAAGCCAACAATGTAAAACCACGACTTGGCCTGAAATCCAGGTTTCTGCGCTGAAAGCTCTGGAGCTCTTCGCCCTCGACGACAAGAATCAAGACCTCCAGGAATCACAGAGGTATCGAGTGGAAGCAAACCACCATCAATGAACTGCAACCTGCCTTGACGAGGAGTCATACTCGACTCCCTAGAGAAAAAGCTCCAAAAAACTGACTAAGTCAGAAGTTAAAACTTGACCGGACCCTACCATTCATCGTATCAGACCCACGCTCCCTCGCGGTCGGCCTGAAGGTTTGGCTTTCTCAAGATCAAGCGAGACCAGATGTCCCCTGTTGACGCTTTTGACTTTTAGGCACTAGAAAGCACATTTTTACATTTAATCTTTAAAAATTCATATCTCCAGTTCCGCACATTGGATTTTGTCATATTAGTGTCATTTTAATCATAAAAATATGTCCTAATTTTATAAACTGGTGTTGAATTTTTACTATAAGTTGTGTCTTACATGCTTACTGTTTTGGTTATATTAAATGCTGTACAGACCTGTCTCCTAAGTTAAGCCTGACTGCTTGTGAGCCAAGCTGCCAAGGATTGAGCAAAGACACATTTATTGAGACCTGACTGGACATCATGTGTGATTGTGGCATTATTACTAGCTGTAGGTACCTGCCTGCACCTACTAATAAACCACCTTCCAACAGTTTGGCACTCCTATAGTGTCATCTTTCTAGGAAGCATGGTTTGTGTGGATGTTCGTTGTCCTTATGCAGCAATGCCCACCTATTATGCCTAAAAGCAATTTTACCTTGAAACTCCATAGCCTTTCTTATTATCCAAGGGTGTATGTTCATATTGATCTGCAATTAAACAATATCAAGTAATGTTTCATCCAGTGTCAGTTTGACACGTAGGCATGCCAGCAGAGTGGATGTATGACGGAACCATGCATGTCATTACCACGCATGCCTTTACCACACAAAAGTTTGCCACGCATGTCTTTGCAATGAAAATGTAAGTATTTTGCAGGTAAGTATAAAGCCTTTATGTATATGGTGCATCGTATGTATATAATATATATGTGTATATATATATATATATATATATATGTATCACTCCTTTCCGCGTCAGGTATGCAGGAATCCTCCTAACGACTACGAACCACGGACACGGACCAAAAATTAGTGCAAATCAAATATTTATTCCTCCTCTGATGCCGCCATAATGTTTCGGCTCGTCCGAGCCTTGTTCACATGACATATATATGTATATATGTTTTTATATATAGATATAGATATATAGATGTGTATATATAGATATATATAAATGGATATAGATATATACATAGAAATATCTATATATATATATATATATATATAAAAACACAAAGAAATTGCCAAAGCCCGGTTTTGAAATGCTTTCCAGTTATTTATTGTCAAGTCTGCATACTCATGCCCTGACGCGTTTCGGCGGTTAAAGCTTTGATCACAGGTGGGTAACATTGCGACGTGAAAGCAAGTGCTCAATTTATAAAAGTCATGTGACAATGAGTCGCAGCACTACATGTTCCAAGGTGCACCATTGTTGTTCACATTGTACAAATGCATGTAAGTGTAAATCTCTGCTGCATAGCGTCCATAAAGCATTTGTACTGTTTTTCTCATTAGTGCAATTTTTGCCTTAGAATAAAGTGACTGCGTGCAAGTATTCCAGAGTAGCAGCAATATTTCAAATACCTGGATTTCGAAACTGTCCGAGAGAGGTGTGTACCTCTCTTTTCTCCCTTTCTCCTCTCACAGCCAGAAATACCAAGGAAGTCCAGAGGTCTGATGTGAGGCAAGCGGGTCATGCCCCCAAAGTGTCGACCACACTAAACAAAAGAACTCCATAGTGGGGGCCCCCAACCCTGCAGGGCGGCCTCGGCTGGCAACGGGAATGGAGAACCCCGTCAATTAAACACACAAAGAAATTGCCAAAGCCCGGTTTTGAAATGCTTTCCAGTTATTTATTGTCAAGTCTGCATACTCATGCCCTGACGCGTTTCGGCGGTTAAAGCCTTGATCACAGGTGGGTAACATTGCGACGTGAAAGCAAGTGCTCAATTTATAAAAGTCATGTGACAATGAGTCGCAGCACTACATGTTCCAAGGTGCACCATTGTTGTTCACATTGTACAAGTGCATGTAAGTGTAAATCTCTGCTGCATAGCGTCCATAAAGCATTTGTACTGTTTTTCTCATTAGTGCAATTTTCGCCTTAGAATAAAGTGACTGCGTGCAAGTATTCCAGAGTAGCAGCAATATTTCAAATACCTGGATTTCGAAACTGTCCGAGAGAGGTGTGTACCTCTCTTTTCTCCCTTTCTCCTCTCACAGCCAGAAATACCATGGAAGTCCAGAGGTATGGCGTGAGGCAAGCGGGTCATGCCCCCAAAGTGTCGACCACACTAAACAAAAGAACTCCATAGTGGGGCCCCCAACCCTGCAGGGCGGCCTCGGCTGGCAACGGGAATGGAGAACCCCGTCAATTAAACACACAAAGAAATTGCCAAAGCCCGGTTTTGAAATGCTTTCCAGTTATTTATTGTCAAGTCTGCATACTCATGCCCTGACGCGTTTCGGCGGTTAAAGCCTTGATCACAGGTGGGTAACATTGCGACGTGAAAGCAAGTGCTCAATTTATAAAAGTCATGTGACAATGAGTCGCAGCACTACATGTTCCAAGGTGCACCATTGTTGTTCACATTGTACAAATGCATGTAAGTGTAAATCTCTGCTGCATAGCGTCCATAAAGCATTTGTACTGTTTTTCTCATTAGTGCAATTTTTGCCTTAGAATAAAGTGACTGCGTGCAAGTATTCCAGAGTAGCAGCAATATTTCAAATACCTGGATTTCGAAACTGTCCGAGAGCGGTGTGTACCTCTCTTTTCTCCCTTTCTCCTCTCACAGCCAGAAATACCAAGGAAGTATATATAGGGAAGTATATATAGGGAGAGAGAGAGATATAGATATATATATAGTTAGATATTTAGATATATACACACATACATATGTATCTACATGTGTGTGTGTATGTGTGTATATATATATATTTTACCTTATCGACCCCTAAACTCAACCACTCAAAAACCCTAGATACACCCTTACCACCCTATACTCCTACCCACCCTAAACCCTAAAAACACCCTTGACACTCAAATACCATTACCCATTCAATGCCCTAAAAATACCCTTGTCACCCTAATACCATTAGCCACCCTAAACCCTAAAAATACCCATGCCACCCAAATACCCCTACCCACCCTAAACCCTAAACATTCCCTTGCCACCCAAATTCCCTTACCCACCCTAAACTCTAAAATTACCCTTGCCCACACAAATACCCTTACCCACCCTAAACCCAAAAAATACCCTCACCACCCAAATACCCTTACCCCCTAAACCCTAAAAAACCCTTACCAACCAAATACCCTTACCCACCCTAAACCCTGAAATTACCCTTGGCACTCAAATACCCTTACCCACCCTAAACCCTAAAAACACCCTTGCCACCCAAATACCCTTACCACCTAAACCCTAAAAACACCCTTACCACCCATATATATATAAATACACAACAAATATATATATATATATATTTCCAGACGAAACGAAGTGAAAAATAGCACTTCACGAGCCCACTGTTCAGGTAACAAAGTTGTTTATTCTTGCATGACAAAAAGACGCATTTCGACCACGACCGTGGTCTTGGTCATCTATATATATGTACACAACAAATATATATATACATATGTATATATATATGTTTGTTGTAAAGGTGTGTGTGGTAAATGTATCTGCTTGGTAAGAATTTGCGTGGTAAAGACGTGTGATAAAGTCAAATGCATGGTAATGGATGCATGGTAAAGGTATTGCGTGGCAATGACAACGTTGTAGGGGCTGTTTCCCCAGCAGAGTGGACATTTTTACTTGATAAGAAATGCATGAGTTTGAAAATGGCATCCTAATGCAAATTAAGATTGTTTCCAGTTTTACATAGTAATATTTTCAATCTTCGTGAAAAGAAATGCCCTTAGCTTAGTAAATGACTGCAACTATACTCAGGGAGTATCTTCTACTCATTGTGACTAAACATTAACGCTTTGTATTTTACTGACAGGTATTTTCTAAGGCTCTCTCTTCCTTTAATGTTCTTAGGAAGTAAATACACAGCTGTGTTTTCTCCTCTGTACTTTCACATTGAAAATTGACAATGTTGCATGGTTGAATGTGTTGTTCTTAAGTGCTTGCTTTCTTAGAAGGAATCTCACCAGGTAGTTAAGAACTAAAAGTTGTTTCTTTCAAATTCTTTCAGTTGATTTCCATGTTCGACTTGTAAACGGCGCAAACAGGTGTGAAGGTCGAGTTGAGGTCTATTACGGCTCCTCCTGGGGCACTGTATGTGATGACGGCTGGGGCCTCGAAGATGCCGATGTGGTGTGCAGAGAACTGGACTGTGGACATGCTGTATCCGCTCCAGTAACTGCCTACTTTGCCCAAGGCTTCGGGCCTATCCACCTAGACGATCTGAGCTGCAGAGGAGATGAAGAGGCGTTGTGGGCGTGTCCTCACAGCGGGATGGGTGTGCATAATTGCGGTCACCACGAGGATGCCAGCGTCATCTGCTCAAGAGGTGAGTGTGGCTCTAAAACGGAGGAGCAGCTTCAATCTCCTGTTTGGACACATTTGGAAATTCTTTATGTTTTCAAGCATTTTATGAATACGTTGGTGTCTAAACGATAGAACTTCTTAATAATTAATGTTTTCAGGAATGCTGCTCCAGATATTCACCTTTCCTGATTTTGGTGTGTGGGCTAAACGAATCCCGGTGATGTAGTGTGAGAATTTCGAATGGGATATTTCTCCATCTATTATTTTCAAATATTTCAAGAGTGCACGTGAAATGGATGGTGTGTCTTTTATGAACTTCATATGGGGGGTCAGTCCTTGAAGCTGCACAAACCTGCAATGCTGCATGCTAGAAGTATATGCTGCCCTGTGTTGATCTCCCACTTGAGCGAAAATTCAGCTCCGTCTACTGTTCCCTCGGCTTTGTAATAAGAATAAAGAAACTGAGGCACCCGAACATAGTGAGAGAAGCATTTCAGTTTGAGTACCAAATCACTTTATTGCATGTATTTTCCATACCGATAAAGGAGGGCCCTTTAAATGGGAAGAGCTTCTCTTGGAGTCCATAGGACAATGCAAGTCACAGTCACCTATACTGTCATATTGAAATGCAAGCATCCAACTTTTTCCATCGTGGCCTTTCTGCGGAAAGTTAAAAGATAACATTGGATGTAGGTTTGTCTCTCTCATCTGAAAGATTCCTTGTTCTAAATGGGCACCTCCAAGCTATCCCCTCGGCTGAAACAGAGCATCCATAATAGAATTTAGTTGGGCCACTCCCAGAGGCAAGCGACAGCATCATAGCATACTTGGTTACTATAGTGATAATTACCTCTCTCTTACCCCATTTCAGTGTGCCTTTACTAAATATGTTTTTATGAATAATGTTAAGGATCCTTGAGCACTCAGTGCAACCTGTCACCAGCTCCTGAAGGTAAGCACCAACACACTTCCACAGATGACCTAAGCCATCAAGAATTTTAGGGTGCTGGCTGGTGTTCCAAGTAGTAGGGATTAGCTATGGTTTGAATTTTATCTATGAAGTTTAGCAAAGTCAGGAATCCTCATCCTATTGAAAAGTCTGGGAAGATTCCCATTTGGAAAACTTCATGTGGGAGAGGCAATGTTCCCCTAGACTACTGCCTACTCTCTCTGAGTCTGCCAGGACGATTTGCAAAGGGGAATGGGTCCTAAGAGGAACCCTTCCTACTTACAAATATGTTACCTCCTCTACTCGGGGTTAGGAACTCAGTGGTTTATGATCACAATTACAGCTGTAAGACATGATGTATTCTTTTCCAGTTTTAAATAGGAGGAGGAATCCCCCTTTCATGCTCCCTCCTCTTTGTGATTCTGAAAGGATCGCAAATGTCCTTTAATGAGTGAGAAAGAACTTTCCAATTCATAAAATGGCTTTTGTACATAAAAAAAAGCCCTTCTGCAGTGACAAACCCTGCGATTTTGCGAATCGCAGGTTTGCGATCACAATAGAACTTTGTACATTAGGCTCTAAATATGCCCTTTTCTTTTCAGGAAAGACTACATGTTTCAAACTTTAGGTAGTATACACATTTATAAAAATAATTGCAAAGTTGCAAAGCAATAGACTTTGAATACTTCTAGTCCGATGGATGTTGCCAACCTTAAGTTCTTCCTGGCTTCAATTATCATGTTGTCTATTTAAACTGAGGCAAGTAAAATTCTACTGTCACACAAGCAGAATTTCTTTACCATAGGGAGGGGATCTCCAGTATAATCGGAGGGCAACACACGTTCTGTGCTACTGATCATTGTAGGAAGCTGGCTTTTTATGAAGTGATGCCAATGTAGGGACACACCTTGCAAAAAGTCCAGACTGCCCTTATTTGGTTTACAGGGCTTACTTTAAAGTTCCCAAGTGCTCTATTTATGGTGGTGTGGTCAAGCAGCTTTGGCTTATCAGAGGGGAGTATTAATCATTTGTTGTACACACACAGTCACTAAATGGTTCACACACTCAATAAGAAATCTGAGACCAATTTAATAAACTAAAGTAGATTTTTACATGAATTTAGACACCAAGATCTTTAGAATAATTTTAGTACATTCGGATATATTGATTTTAGTAGAAAAATAGGGAAATAGTTCAAATAACAGTTTTGAGGAGTGCCTTGAAATCTACAATGTTAACCTATGGGAGGAAAAACACATGTAGCAAAATGCTACTTGCAGTCCGAATTCAGAGGTGCTCTGTAGGACTGAAGGTGCTAGGGGGACACATCCAAAGTACCACCAGCAGTTTCCCTTTACCTGCCCTGGTGTATCCAGGGGCAGAGGTGATGGTCGGAATGGAAGCCTCGAGCACTACACTGGTAAAGTCAATGGGACTTAGAATTAAAGCTGCAATGGGGGAATGATTGATTGATTTGATTTTACAAATTGAAGAGTGCATTGTATGCCCATAGGCGTCTTGGCGCTACCAATGACAGGTAAATAGGTAAGTAAACAATAGCTAGTTGTGACTGAACAGCCAGGTCTTCAGTCATTTCCAAAACCCTAATAAGGAGGTGGCTGTTTTTAGCTCCAGAGGCAAACAATTCCAATTGTGGGCCATACAGATGACTACCTCCCCAGGTGGCCAGTTTGCAGATGGGAACTACCAAATCACTAACAGAGCTTGAATGAAGAGTCCTGCCGGGCTGATACCAGCTGAACCTATCCCTATAATAAGTGGGGCCAAGGATGTAAAGTGCTTTGAATTCCGTACTCAAGCCCTTGAAGACTATGCACTTCTTTAAGGGTAGCCAGTGCAATCTGCTAATGGCTTGCAAGGCCGAACTAAATCTAGGGACCTTCATCAGCATATGAGCTGCTGAGTTTTGCAAAATTTGCAGTTTATTCACAGATGTTTTAGGCAGATTTTGATATAAACCATTGCAGTAGTCTACTCTAGCTAGAACTAGTGCAAGGACGACAGTCTTTAACATGCCAAATGGTAGGAAGTGAGCAATGTTCTTCTCGATTCGCAGGGAGAAAAAAAAGATGCAAAGATACCTTGCTCTTTATACGTCAGTCTGTCGTGGACCAGGACGACGAGGTTCTTTACCTTCTTAACCAGCATCGGAAGAGTGCCTTGCTCATCAGGCCACCAAACGGGGTACCAGAAAGTGTGGTTATTACCAAATAAAATGACTTCTGTCTTAGACAAATGTAGCAGTTTTTGTCCATACAGAGGTTCACCGCACTCATGCCGCTCCGAAAGATGTTACTCATGTCGGGACCCTTATCAGATAAGAAAACCACAATGTTCTAATTGCACGAACTGTGAATGGTCTCCAGTTTTTACAAGACGCTTTTAATAGTTTTATGTCTAGTCTAGGACTAAAAATAAATCGAAGTAAGTCCTTTGTAATGAAATGCGGTCCCAAGCTAGGCAAGACTAAAACATTTTTAGTTGGTGGGGTACAAATTATGAAAACTCCGCATTTCACGTATGTGGGAATTCCGATTGACGCAGATGTTAATTGGAAATTCCTCGTGGACATAAAAATCATGCAATTCAAAAGAGCATTATATGCTGTTTTTAGATCCACCAAAAGACTGGGGCACAAACCACTAAGAGAAATGCTCTATATTTTTAAAAGTAAATGCGCGTCTGTCGCTACTTTTGGCACGGACTTATGGGAGTACACTGATGGCAAATCCTTACAAACTGTGGAGAATAAGTTCATAAGAAGACTCCTGGCGGTTTCACATTCTATACAACATAGGAAAATCCTTGGGTCTATTGTGAAAAGACAAACAAATAGAGACACTGACAATATCACATAGACCTAACTGTGGGATAATCCCTTTCAGGACGAAATCCCTCACCCACCAAAGGTGGCATGCTTCATCATTTGGGATTCTCCTCTCGGAGGGAAAACCTAGTCCCTCCAAGGGCTACAACCCCATCTCTGAGAGGGAGGAGCACAGGAATGTTTTAATGTCTACTCTTAAAGGATATTCTAAATCCACCAAATGAGAGACTAAGTGTGAGTGGGGGGCGCAGCGCAAAAAAATGTCATTAACGTGTAGGGAGTGATGTTAAAACTAACTAGAGAGAACAAAAATATGCTTTATTTGTATGTTCTTGCTGCCAGGATTAAAAACAGTGCACCTGCGGTATGGATTTAAGCCGCATGTGTAAAACGAAAAAATGTGGTCAACATGTTTCAGCCGTGATGACCCACAAGGTGTCAAGGCTTTCGTCAGGACCTAAAAGATGCTGCTGCTAAGTGACATGTGATTCAATGAAAAAAGAATAAAATTAAACTCAGATACGGAACCACTGGTTCTCCCGGTTCCTGTTCTCAGAAAGGTGACTGTACCCGTAACGACTGGGTAGAATACTTCACCTCAACCTGGCGACAGCTCAGGGAAGGGGGCACCGCTCTCTCCGTCGGTACCCCCCAGACATTGTGGTCATCGTTCCCTGAGGCCCCCAAACCCACACAGAAAATGGTTGCCATGCTTTCTCTGGCAGGGGGCTGAATATTGATTACACAACTATATCGAGCTTAACGCGCGGACAGGCAATACCACTGTGAGTCAAGGAAGGCTTGCAGAATGCTAGTGACAACCCCATCCCCCTAAGGACTGTTACAAAACACACAACGGTGTTGGCAGGTGTCGATAAATGCATGATTCAAACTGGTGCAATATTATTTTATACACATAGCCTACCTCTCCCCTAAGAGACTCCCTACTGTATACCCAAACAAAGACCAGAGTTGTGCAAGATGTAGAAGTGTAAAGGCAGATTTCTTGCATGTGGTCTGGAACTGTCCAGTAATTTAAAAATACTGGGTGGAGATACTGGCCGAAACTAAGGGGTGGGAGGTCCCACTCAAGATCAAGCAATGTCTCCTGGGTCTGACCCTTGACAGAACTAAGATACTGAGTAGGAAATTTACAATGGTTAGTCTTCTATTAGCCAAAACATGTATCGCTATTAGCTGGCTGAGCCCACGACCCTCCTCACAGCAGGAATAGAGGAGAAACCTATTGGAGTGGACGGGGGTTGAAGAAGCACACATGAGGAAGACGCGAAGAGAGGGGACAGACAACCTGCTCACATGGGGAGCAATGATGCAAACACTAACAGAACCTCCTGATACCAGACCCCCATGAGGGACACACCAGGTTTTGGAGAGCGACCGACATAGACTGGATGACAAAAGGCCTATGGAATGGTTGGCCTGAGAGCACAGATTGAATAGTGGACAGTCCAGTTGTGTCAAATTATGGCTGGGTTGAAGGTGAACTCAGGCAGCAACCTGAATGCATTGACTAGACAGATGTATTGAAGCATGGGGGTGGGTGGGAGGGGGAAGGTGTTCTGTTTTGGTTTAGCTAACTGTTTATATATATAACATTAAAACACAATGCAAGAAACTGCAATATGTTTTCATTATGTCATACTATGCTATAGCTGTTACGGTCAGGACTGAAACCCATCATAAAAGTACTCATATAATACTCCAATATACTGTACATGTTACTGTGCTGAAAGAAATACCAATGAAAAAAAAAAGTTTGGTGATTTTATAATTGTTTGTGACTAAGACAATAGATGGTTTTCATTCATTGAGGGGGGGGTAACCATGCACCTCCAGTAAAAATCACAGTCCTTGTCAGGGGGAACTACTAAAGTCACTAAATAAACCTCAGCTTACCCCCTGTTAGATAAGGCAAAGAGCAGACAGGATTAACTCAGAGGCAATGTATAAAGTATTTAAGCAGTACCATAACAGTAATAAAGTGAAAACGCAGCATAAATAAAATGACACCAGAGCGACAAAAATCCAATAATGTGAACAGGCAATATGAGTTTTTAAAGTTTTAAATAAACATAGCACCAAATGACGTTAAGCACTAGCCACAATCAACTGTTTGTGGTACACTGGGAACTAAGTGCGATTTGAGGATGACTCAGAGGGAGTGCGTGTTTGCTACGGAAATCAGGTCCAAAGTTTTACCTTCTGTAATGGCAGTCCAAAATCTCTAGCAGGGGAAGGGATCAGGCTGTGGGTGAGGAGGGCTCCCCGAGGTCAGATAGCTGTTGGATGAGGTCCCAGTGAAGCTGTAGACTTTAGCGGGAAAGCTCAAAGAAGGGAGAAACTCAAATTTAACATCAAAGGAATGGCCCTTGTTGACTGGATACTTTTAGCACCTTCATCCAGTGAAGAGTTCTACCTAAGCACTTAGGAGCCACATGTATGTACCTTTTTTAAGGTCGTGAATGGCCCGATTTACATAATCGGGCCGTTTGCGACCGGAAATGGGATTTCCCAATGTACCAAACCCTATTTTGCAATTCGGTAACCGATTACCGAATCGCAAAATGGGTTAGCGATTCGCTATTAGGAAGGGGTGTGTTTAGGGCTTCCCTTCCTAATACCAAATCACATCGGTATGAAGGAATGTTTTGTGACCAAAATGCGGTCGCAAAACATTTGCATTTTACCACCTAGTTTAAGTAGGTGGTAACCCATACCCAAATGGGAAAGTATGCAAAAAGTTTTTTAAGAGAAGGCAGTGGTCCCACGGACTCTTAAAAAATGAAAAGAAAACTTTTCATTTTGTTTTCTAAACGCAACCCGTTTTCCTTCACGGAAAACTGGCTGCATTTAGAAAAAAAACATTGCTTTATTTAAAAGCAATAACGGACATGGTGATCTGCTGGCCCAAGCAGGCCACCATCCCTGTGATTTTAGCGATTCCTAGGGGGTCGCAAATTGCGACCTACCTCATTAATATTAGTGAGGTAGGTCGATTTGCGACCCCCTATGAATCGCTATGTGAAACTCTTGGAGCTTCATACATTTGTAATAGCAATCACCTAATTGTGATTCGCAAAAAATCGTAATTAGGTAATGGCTATTACAAATGTTGATACATGTGGCCCTTAGTGATTTTTTGGAGCTCAGATACCTCCACTGATGCAAACCTGCAGGCTGTAGCCAAACAGGGTTCCATGAGACCAGATTTCGTCTTTGCAAAGTCCAGCTGAATTGGATTTGTCTCTGTGGCTTGCCAGGTTTTGCCCAGTCCTCCCATCTTTGGAGCCAAAACATTACTAAGTCACAAGTTTCTCCAGATGTTAGGAGGAGTACACTTTGATACAGCCTAGGGTTCCAGGACCCCAGGAACCGCACGTGGGGCTTAAGACTCATTCTAGCATCCACCAGCAGCAGGGTCCAGGGCAGGTTCAGTTGGAACTGGTCAGCTCGGCAGTTGCAGGAAAGGCCACTTGTAGCTTGTTGTGTCCTTGTTTCTTGAATAGGAGGTCAGCCTTATGACCCTCGGAGTCCACTTCTTTATCCTGGGTACAAGAAGGAGAGCAGGTCCATTCCTTGGGGGCTCTTCTCAGGACTTTGACATCATGTTCAGTCCTCTTCTTATCTTCTTCAGGTCCAGAAGTGTTCTGAGGAGGGTGATGGGGGATGCCACATGTATGCATGGAACCAGCTTGTGTGTGTGTGGGTGACTCCTCTCGAACCAATGGAGTAAAATTTCCTAGGTGTTACCCTACCCACTTTAGCAGTATTCCTGTGTGCCATACTGCAAACAATCCCACAGTGCCTGGGGCTGCCTAAATCCAAGATGGTAAAACCCTTCTCCACTTGTGCAGAGCCTGTGTGCCCACCCAGAGATGTGGCCATGGAAATGAGCAACCCATCCACTGTGATCACTTAAAACCCAGTCTAGGGGCAGCTCCCTCCCCACTGTGTTTGGAGACGGGCTCTCTGGGGGAATAAAGAAGGGACCTGGGCAGGAGTCATCTGACATCTGCAGATGACTAGGGAGGCCCCTTTGAAGATTATTAAGGCCATAGTCACTGGACAAATAGTCATCCTGTCAGAGGAACAGAAACACCTCTCCACATGCAAGTCTGTTATTCTCTGCTCTACGAGCAGTTTTTCACACCTCATTCATGGTTAAGCACTCATAGGGCTGCATCTGAAGGCTAATATAAATTATCTTCCAAAGGCTTTAGGCAGGGAAAAGGTAATTTTCTGTACCTTTTGTTTAATATTTATTAAACGTTAACAGCTATTTACTCGGCCACCTGGTAAAGCGTGCTTTTTTCTGCTATATACTCGGCCTATGGCTAAATAGTAGAAATTATTTACTATTGGGCTGGCAGCCTTGAAAATAGCAGAGAAACATCCCTATTTACCCTATGGCTAAAAAATAAAGGGGCATATTCTCAAGAACGTGTGATAACCATTGCAAAAGTTAATTAACGCAACCTCCAACATCGCAGTCTATCGTGGGAAATTTACGCCGTGATAACCAAGTATTCACAACACGGCGGCACCATGCGATAGTCCCCAGATAACGAGTCAAATTACCGCGATAAAATCAACGCCACGCCGCAAAAATGCAAAACACGAACGCAAAAAAAGCTGCGATGAGGCCAAGCGCGATACAAAAAGCTGCGAAAACCAGCGACAGGCCTGTAATTCACACGGGTCTGGTGGGAAAATGCACCATAAAAGCAGACCAAACAAACGGTGAGATGACAAAGTACGAGCACAACCCCACAGCTGTGACACCGAACAAATGACCATTGTCCAAATCAGATAGGCAGTTCCCCACAAACAGCCACAATGTACATTGACATGCATTCAGTATGTAGTAAAAGTAAAAGGGAGTAGGAGCACACTGTCATCACGTCTCAGCGTCATTACCTCTGGGCATCTTGGTCGATGTAGTGCATCATTTTCAGTTCAGTACAAAGTTCGTAGTAATAATAGGCTAATGCCTTAATTTGTTATCGCGTATCCCTAGACACGTGTTTCCGGATTCCTCCGTCATCAGTAGGGAAAAGGTCGTAGGTTGCTGGACATGCTGCCACTTAATTTTCACAGGCATAATTCCACTCAGGGCATGCAGGCGCTCCCAAGCTCGTCAGCTCAGGCGGCTCAAAAGAGCCTTTTAAACAGTAAAAGGGGGTAGGAGCACACTGTCATCACGTCTCAGCGTCATTACCTCTGGGCATCTTGGTCGATGTAGTGCATCATTTTCAGTTCAGCACAAAGTTCGTAGTAATAATAGGCTAATGCCTTAATTTGTTATCGCGTATACCTAGACACGTGTTTCTGGATTCCTCCGTCATCAGTAGGGAAAAGGTCGTAGGTTGCTGGACATGCTGCCACTTAATTTCACAGGCATAATTCCACTCAGGGCATGCAGGCGCTCCCAAGCTCGTCAGCTCAGGCGGCTCGAGGGAGCCTTTTAAACAGTAAAAGGGGGTAGGAGCACACTGTCATCACGTCTCAGCGTCATTACCTCTGGGCATCTTGGTCGATGTAGTGCATCATTTTCAGTTCAGTACAAAGTTCGTAGTAATAATAGGCTAATGCCTTAATTTGTTATCGCGTATCCCTAGACACGTGTTTCTGGATTCCTCCGTCATCAGTAGGGAAAAGGTCGTAGGTTGCTGGACATGCTGCCACTTAATTTTCACAGGCATAATTCCACTCAGGGCATGCAGGCGCTCCCAAACTCGTCAGATCAGGTGGCTCGAGGGAGCCTTTTAAACAGTAAAAGGGGGTAGGAGCACACTGTCATCACGTCTCAGCGTCATTACCTCTGGGCATCTTGGTCGATGTAGTGCATCATTTTCAGTTCAGTACAAAGTTCGTAGTAATAATAGGCTAATGCCTTAATTTGTTATCACGTATCCCTAGACACGTGTTTCTGGATTCCTCCGTCATCAGTAGGGAAAAGGTCGTAGGTTGCTGGACATGCTGCCGCTTAATTTTCACAGGCATAATTCCACTCAGGGCATGCAGGCGCTCCCAAGCTCGTCAGCTCAGGTGGCTCGAGGTAGCCATTTAAACAGTAAAAGGGGGTAGGAGCACACTGTCATCACGTCTCAGCGTCATTACCTCTGGGCATCTTGGTCGATGTAGTGCATCAATTTCAGTTCAGTACAAAGTTCGTAGTAATAATAGGCTAATGACTTAATTTGTTATCGCGTATCCCTAGACACGTGTTTCTGGATTCCTCCGTCATCAGTAGGGAAAAGGTCGTAGGTTGCTGGACATGCAGCCGCTTAATTTTCACAGGCATAATTCCACTCAGGGCATGCAGGCGCCAGAGTTGGAAGGGGATGCAGTCTGCAATGAGGCCTGTACAATGGCATGGACTCTGCTATGTAGAGAGCAAGATTCAGTTCAAATCGTGTGACCTACCCCACCGCAGTGTGTGCCGGAGGCAGTGGCCAGCAGGGACCCACAGCACGTGTGGTAGGCATGCGCTGCACAGAGTCAGTGGCACCAGTGCAGTTGTTGGTAGTGTTCCATCACCTCCGTAAAGGTGAGCCTTTTCTCCTCCGGACTGAAGCGCGTCTTCCTCTTACTCCTCTCCTTGCGTACTGTGATTTGAACACTGCCATGAAGAAATCAAGACCCAGTTCCAAAAGTGCGACCTAGTTGGCCGCAGTGTCGGCCGGAGGCAGCGGTCAGCGCGGGCCAACCGCTGTCCAGCCATCTCCTCCTGGATCTCTCACACATGACGTTGGAATGGCATTTGTGTTAGATCTGTGGCTGACATAGGTAGTGGCACCAGAGCTGAGCGGGTGTGCAGCCGGCGAGGAGGCCGTGTCCTGCCTGTGACGGACTGCATTGGATTGGTGTGAGGCCTGCAGGACCGCAGTGCAAGCCGAAGGCCCGGGTCAGCAAGGGCCCACAGACACGTTTGGTGAGAGTCCTATGCACAGACTTGGTGGCACCACATCGGAGGGAGTATAGTGACATTAACTCAGCCTTAAATCATGTACTCTGCCATGGTGTTATCAAGACTCAGTTCCAAATGTGTGTCCTACTTGTCCGCTGTGTATGCTGGTGGAGTACGTCAACGAGAAAGGAGTTCCGCGGACCTGTGTCGCGGAGGCCGTGATGGTCCGAAGAGTCTGCCGAGGTTGGAGGCCTCGGGCTTGGAGCTTGCACGGGCACGTGGTGTGCCCTCTTTGACACACGCCAGTGTCGGCAGGTGAGCAGTGATGCCTGGATGCGCAGGGGCGGCCATGACGGCTTCGGGGACCAGCGGCCCGGGGTGCAGCAGGCGCACAGTATCCCAGGCAACACCGCTCAAGGCGTAGGCCTCGTGACGGGGTGAGAGGCACCGCCCTGGCAGGGACGTTGGGCATTCCGGAAGAGGACCACGCCCAGGGCTACGTGCTTTTTATTCACAACCATACGCTGACCTGGCGTATGCCGGGCCAGCCCACTCCTCTCACGCTTACAGGGGGGGACGTAACATGCTACATTTCCTTGATCTCCCCCACTGGCTGGGGTGACATGGTTGCGTCCACTGTCCACTACACCAAACACCAGCGGTGTATGTCGACATGGATATGTGTGTGGTCTGCATACTGCAGTCTGTCCAACACATCCACGCCACACTTGGCATTGTGTGCAGTCCCATTCATCGGTCACATTGCCTCCTTCGCACATGCCTGGTTCCCTCCTCTTCCCACATTCTGCTAATGTGTGGCTGAGGTGCCATGCCGTTGCTGGCTCATGTACATGGCTAGGCCAGGTTCTCACGGTGAGTTGCGCTGTCGTGTCTGGTGGGTGGGCATGTTGTTTGGCATGTTGTATGTGTGTTGGGACGTGTGCATTCCCAGAGTTGTATGATTGTGGGGTTGAGGTGTGTGGTGTGTTCATTTGGTACTTACCAATGAGCACTGAATTTCCATAGGTGCCATCCTCGAAGCGCCGGTTGATGATGGACTGTCGGAAGATGTATGAGTCATGCACACTGCCTGGGTAGTTGGCGACGACATTGGTGAACAGTCCCCGGTGGTCCACTAGTGCCTGCACATTGATGGAATGCGTGTGCTTTCTGTTGCGGTAATTGTGTGCAGTGTCGGCAGGGGGCACAAGTAGGACATGTGTGCAGTCTATTGCCCCCAACACATGTGGGAATCCAGCTATGGCGTAGAATCCTTGCTTGGTCTCCAGCTGTTCCTGCACAGTGTGGGGGAAGTATAGGTACTGGGGTACCAAGCTGATGATGGCATCCAAGACAGGTGTGAGGAACTTTGATAGGGCTGGCTGTGAGACTCCTCCGACTCTGGCGGTTGTTGGTTGGAATGTCCCAGAGGCCAACAGGTGCAGCACAGCCAGCAGCTTTGTCTGCGGAGGGATGTTGGTTGTCCGCTGTGTTGGTACAGTCAGCCTGTGGGCAATGATGTTCAGGATGCGGAGGATGGTTGTCCTTCTGAGCCTGTAGTGGGCAATGACATACTCTGGTGTCATGTCTGTGAGGCTGGTGCGTTTTCTGAAGGTCCGCGGTCTGTGTCTGCGCTGCCTCTGTGGTGGTCCGGGGGTGGTGCGGGGGGGTCCGGGGGTGGTGGCGGGCCTGGGGGTGGTGGCGGTGGGTGTTGTGGCCCTCTTGGGGCTCCGAGCTGCATGATGAGTAGCTCCATGGCATCTGTTGTCCTTCAGGTGTGGCTGTGGGCTGGTCTCCCTTTTCTGGTGCCGGCTGCCGTCCGACTTTACACCAGGTCAGAGCAGGTGTTAGTTTCCTGCTGCTAGTGCGCCATATCGCATGTTTTGTGGACTTATCGCCGATCTGGCTGGTCGTTGAGAATGTTGCGGTGTGGTGTTGACGCAGCTTTTTGCACGGGAACGCCTACTCTGCATCTCATTAGGGATAGTTGCCGGTGTCATCTGTGGCGATGTTTTTTGCGGCTGCTATCGTGGGTAAACTGGTGCTATGGGCTGTTAGCACCGGCTTGTGAATGGGGTGATAAATTTATCGCGACTTTGGCTGCGATGTCGTGCCGATAACTTGGCGATAACTCCTTGAGAATATGCCCCAAAGATTCTGCAATGTTTGGCTGACGGCCATGCAAATAGCGGAAAAACATCACTATTTACTCGGCCACTGGCTAAGTAGTAGGGATTCTGGACTGATCGGCTGGTGACCCTGCAAACAACAGAAAAACATCATCATTTACCTCACCGCTGGCTAAATAGTAGAGACTCTGCACTGTTTGGCCAGCGGCTGTGAAAATATTTGAAAACTTCACTATTTACCCACCCGTGGGCAAAACAGTAGAGCTTCTGACCTGTTCCTCTGGCGGTCGTGTAAATAGAAGAAAAACTTTACTATTTACCTTGCCGCTGGTAAAGTAGTCAATATTCTGCAGTTCCCTGCTGGTGGCAGTACAAATAGAAGGAACACTTACATTTTTACCCAGCCGCTGGCTAAACAGTAGATTCTGCACTGTACGGCTGGAATCCATGCAAATAGCAGAACAACTTCACTATTTACCCGGCTGCAGGCTGAATAGTAGAGATTCTCTGCTGTTCAGCTGCCAGCCGTGCAAACAGCAGAAAAACTTTGCTATTTACCCAGCTGCTAGATACACAGTAGATTCTGCACTGTCTGACCAGCATCTGTGCAAATAGCAGAAAAACTTCACTATTTACCTGGGTGCTGTATAAATAGTAGAGTTTCTGCACTATTTGGCTGGCAGTTTTAGGAAACCTATTCCCCCTGAGGCTGCTAACATACTGTCCTAAGGGGACCCCTTCCCCTTTACAAATTAGTTACCACACCTACTCGGGGGTCGTTAGCTCAACAGTGGTTTACAACAGCAATTGCAGCAACAAACTATCAATAAATTCCTTTCCAAATTGGAAAGGAGAGGGAGAAATCCCCTTTCACGAACCATCATGTTTACAATTTAGAAACAATTGAAACAGTACTTTTACTAGTCTAAAGAAATTTGAAACTCAGAAAGTGTTTCGTACATAATGATAAGTACTTTTGTGGTCGCAAACCTTGTGATTTTGCAACGAGGCTCTTAGTGCTAAACCTGGCTTAGATGACGGCTCGAACTTATAGGTCTAGAGGTCCCAAATGTTTAAATGTTTCCAAGTTATTTTAACAGGCATGGCACAGAATGCCACTCTATTACACCTTGGGCAAGACACAGCGACTTGGAAGGCCCTTTATGGAGTTGTCTCGTGCTCCACAAATGCTCCTACTCCTTTATATTTACTTGCAGATGTGACTAATGATAAAGATGATTAGAACCTTTGCAAGACTAAAGCTATTTTCTCTTCTGAAACTATATACTCGCCCTTACTCACAAAGCCATGGGAATCTACAAGGGCCAGATATAGGATTATCAAAAGGCCCCATGTTATGAGAACACCTCTTTTTCTGCAGCAAATCCCTACGTTCTGGAATTATTAATTCTGGTTAAGTTCAATAAAACAAATCAGATTAAGGAACCTGAAAACATTGATTTGTAAAGCAAAAAACAGAAATGGAAATGGTGTATCCCAGTACCGTAGAGCCACCTAATATTTAGGGACATTTCTATCAAAATAGAAACTATTGCATAGGGCTCCTTATGAAGTGACCAACACAATATAATTGAGAGGCTTCAATCCAATTCCATGTCAAAAGTCAGAAAAACTATGGGGCTTATTTAGAGCTTTAAGGAAGGAGTTATCTGCGTCAGGATGGTGGAGGACAATACCTCAGAGGTCCTGAAGGATATCCGTCAGCCAAATTTAGAGTTGTCACTGGTCATGTGGACAACTCTCTACATTGACAGGAACTGCTGTCATGACGGTTTCTGTCTATGCCCAAAACATTTGAAGGACAGTGCAGTCAGACATGATGGCTGGCTAGAAAACTTTTGAAATGTTTGTTTTTTCAAAAACAAACTCCCAAAGCAGGAGTTTGTTTTTGAAAAACAAAAAAAATAATGGTTCCACATGCTGGGATTTTTCTCCCAGGTTGATGTGGTCATTATTTTTTTTCTGTCCCTTAAAGGCATGTTTTACATTAAATAGTCCTTTCTTCAATGGCCCATACATTGTTAGGCAATCAGAAGAAGTATTGTGTTGCAAAGCCACAAGCAAAGGAATGGGAAAATAATTATTTGAACTGAATGTCATTGGAATATTAATGAATTCTCCCAATAAATCTGAGAAAGGAATATAGGCATCAAAGACACAGAAGAAAAGAAACTCACTGAGATTTTATTCATTGACCTTATTGCAAATATTGTAAGAGATAAGACACTGAATAAATAGAGTCATTTTGTTACCACCATTCTTGTGACCTCCTGATCAAACATTTCATAATTCTACTTTAATACTAATTTTCCAGACAGGGGTAGTGAATCCACTTTTGAGGTTTCAGAACTGAGTTGGATTGTATGGAAATCACTCAAGTATAATTTTCTGAGGGTAGCTCAGACACAACGTTTGTGCTAGGTGATGGCTCTCACAGCAGTAGCAATAGTGCTGGCTCCAAGCAGAAGTATCCTAAACAAGGACAAAATGAAGCATGAGACTTAGCACCTGGCTGTCATCAGCCTCTCTGAGTAGTCATCAGGCACAGACAAATGGGCAGCCCTGCTTAGAAACCTTGACACCTTGCACATTGGTGTCCTCCTGTTCCTGGTTTTCTTCCTTCACTTCTCGGTCCCTCTGTTCCTAGTTCTCCTCCTAGTCCTGTTCCAAGTCCTCTTTTTCTGGGTTGTTTTGGTTCTCCTGATCCTCATCCTGGCCCTGCCTAACCAGTTCTGGTCAGCCGTGTTTCCTGAATCTGGGGGTCTTGGCTGTAGTCCTTCCTGAGCAAGCACAAGGAGTTGATGGACAGAGCGCTGAAACTTTTCAGACACTCACCCCTAGTCACAGATCTGGGTTGAATCCATCATCGTTCTTTAGCTCACTTCGCCACCCCAGTTCAGACCCAGCTATATGCAAATCAGTTTTGACCCTGTGCCCCATGGGAACAGTTCAGCTCGAACTGCCAAGCCAGGTCTTCCCTGGACCGGAAACAAGCATCCTGGGACCGGTTTTGGGGTAACACTCCTCATCAGCCAGGCTAGCTTGAATCCAGTGGCAAAGTGAGCAAGGGACCCACGTCTGGGCATGCCCTGCCAACTTAGGGCGAACAAAGCAAACACAAGTAGTCCTTCCTGACCCTGGTCTAACTGTCTCTGCTCCTGGCTCATCCTTGCATTTGACCTTCCTGGGTCTCCTGATCCTGGTACTACTGATCCTCATCCTGATACTGCTGGTCTGTGGAGTCCTTATCCTCCTAGCCCTGTTGTCTTGGTTCTCCAGGGCTGGCACTTCTAGTCTTCCTGGTTTGGGCCATCCTGATACTCCTTGCCCTGTCTTTGTCTACCTGGTACTGCCTCCACTGGTCCTGGTCCTCCTTATTAGGTCCTCTTGGGCTTGGCCTGGTCATTACAGTCCTGGACTCGTCCCATTGGTCCTCGTGGCTCTGGCTGTCCTTGTCCCCTGATCCTCACCAGCCTGGTTCTAATACCCCAGTTCCTAGTCCTCCTGCTCCACTTGGAACTTCAGGTCTGGTCGATTGGTTTGACCTCTCTGGTCCCCCTATCCCTGTTCCTGGTCCTGCTTATTCTGATCTTTCTAATCCACCCAATCCTCCCCCATATGGCCGCTGTTCCACTTACTCCTGACCTGACTAGTTTCCTGGTCCTCCTCTAACAGGTCATTATACACTTAACCATGGTCCTCCTGCTTTTTGTCATCTTGAACTAACTTGTCCACTTTATCCTGATCCTCCTTGTTCAGGTCATCATGTTCTTAGCCATTCTTAGCTACTACTAGCTTAGTCATTAAGGCTCCTGTCTGGACTTCCTTGTCCTTGTCTTCTTTTTCCTCCTTATCCTGGTCCTGCTTGTCCTGATATTCCAGGTCCTCACAGTCCGTGTTTTCTTCCTGGTTTTGTGCCCGCTAGACTTCCTCCTTTAGTTTCTGGTCCTCCTTGGTTGGGTCTTTGTATGCCTAGTCTTCTTGGTTCTGCTCCTTCTAGTCATCCTGGTCCTTTCAGGCCACCTTCTTCTAGCTCTTTCTTTTCTTTCCTGGTCTTCTTGTCTCTCGTCCATTTAACCTGGTCCTTGTGATCCTTCTCACCCTGCTTATCTGATTCCAAATACATAAGTTTCTGGTCGTGCTGGTCCCCTCAGTCTAACTGGTCTTTTGTGTCTTGGCCCTCTGAGGTCTTGCCATCTTAGCTCTTGTCTTTCTGGCCCTGTGCCTTGTCCTCATGGTCCTTCTGGCACTGCACCCAAAGGATGGGGGCCATCTTGGCCTTGGTTCTCTTTCTATGGTTCCTTTTGAGCCTTGCCATTTTGGTCCTGGTCCTCCTGGACATCTAAGTTCAGTCACCTTAGTCTACCTGGCTTTCTCTGTTCTGGTACTCCTAATCGTCCTTACCCTGGTCCTGCTGCCCGCAGGTCCTGGTCATTCACCTCCGCTTGGGACTCTGGGCACTGGTCCTATGGTCATGGTCCCCCTGGCAGTCCTTGGTCTGTTGCTGGCCCTACTGATACTGATCCTTCTAATCCTGGTCCTCCTGGCTCTGGTCCTCCTGGTATTCTTTGGACTGACCCCCTCGTCTTCTCTGCTTATTTTGGCATCTGGTCCTATTGGCCTGGATCTTGCCTTCCTGTATCTGGCCCTGATCCTCTTGGCCCTGGTCTTTCTGCTGCTTGTCCTCGTGCTGCTACACAAACTCACTCATCATGGTCCTCCTTTATCTTGTCCTCCTGGGCCTGGCCATCCGGTTGCTTATCTTACTGGCCATCCTGCTCCTAGATCTGTGGCCAGGACGTCCAGGCTGTGATCATCCTGGTCCTGATTGATGTCCTTGGTCCTGATCCTTCTGATCCTCCTTTTCCTCCTCACCCCGGTCTTGATACTCAAGGTCCTGATCCTCTTTGCCCTGATCTTCCTGGTCCCCTTGGCCCTTTGTTTCCTGGTTCTCTAGTTATACGGTTCCTACAAACATAGCAGCCCATGTATAAGCGCAACATGAACTTCATTGTGTAGAGACTTAGTCCACATATATCATCAGTGAGTGTTGGTGGGTTTCGGCCAGCTCACAGTCCCACATCCAACCCTTTAACTGACCAAGGTAACAGATGTTATTGGCAACCTCGTACATGACACTCTGATTCTCAAGGAATTGTTGGAAACAGATCTAACCCTTTCATTTGGTCAATATTGCATGTCCAAGGTAAACACAAGAAAGATATGACAATGCATTTTAAAACATGTATTGACATGATCTTCGCTCTGTTTCTCCTGCTGGTCTGCTGACCTGAGCTGGGGTGGGACTCGGTCCCCCATCGCAAAACACCACTCACCTGGGGCTGTTGGGAGGAGCCTCTCTACGCCTTCGAAAGCGTGCTCTAGCTCCCGCAGCGCGGGACACCTTCGCTGTGTTTTTCCTGCTAGCCTGCTGACCTGAGCTGGGGTGGGACTCTGTCCCCCAGCGCAAAACACCACTCACCTGAGGCTGTTGGGGGGAGCCTCTCTATGCCTTCGGAGGCGCGCTCTGTCTCCTGCGGTGAGGGAGGCCTTTGCTCTGTTTCTCCTGCTAGCCGGATGACCTGAGCTGGGGTGGGACTCAGTCCCCCGGCGCAAAACACCACTCACCTGAGCCTGTTGGGAGGAGCCTCTCTCCACCTTCAAAGGTGCACTATATCTCCCACAGCGCGGGACGCCTTTGTTCTGTTTCTCCTGCTGGCCTGCTGACCTGAGCTGGGGTGGGACTCGGTCCCCCAGCGCAAAACACCACTCACCTGAAGCTGTTGGGAGGAGCCTCTCTACGCCTTCAAAGGCCCGCTCTATCTCCCGCAGCGCGGGACGCCTTCACTCTGTTGCTCCTGCTAGCCTGCTGACCTGAGCTGGGGTGGGACTCGGTCCCACCGCGCAAAACTCCACTCACCTGAGGCTGATGGGAGGAGCCTCTCTACGCCTTCAAAGGCATGCTCTATCTCCCACAGTGCAGGACGCGCGTGGGCGGCCCAGGGCCCTGCCTGTCAGAGCCCGGAAGAGGCTGGGCCCCCCCTCTAACGTTTGGATTCCAGACGCATGAATTTTCTGGGGGTGTCCATCTCACCCCCTGGACATTTTGGAGAGGTCTTTTCCCGGATTGCTGCATCCCTTGCCCTGGTGCCATCACTCGTTTGCTTTTGCGCCTGGTGGGATCACATGCCCCAGAAACTAACTTGTACTTCCATCTGCAGCTCACAACTGGAGGGAAGAGCTCTTAACACTCTTTAGACACCGCCTCTTCCTTCATGGTTCTAGGAGCGGGCCGGCTAGAGCCAGGAAAAGTCAGGGCTGGTTTATGCCCTTGACTCAACCCGCCTTCTGAGTCTGCGAGGGCCAAAAGCTTGTCAGTAGGTGACTAATTTTTGTTTTGGGAGCTAGACAAAACTGTTCATATCCCTCTTTCATTGTCAGAAGGGTATGTGAGAAAACGAGACTTTGGTGAAAACGTTTATTTTTCTTGGCTGTGGGTGTTTATCTTGGTGAACCGATCTTGTCGTGAGGCTATTGGCTAAATTGTCATTTAAATTGCTGTCTTCACCCTTTTTTGCTGATTGGATTGCTTTACATACTGCGAGGGGGCGTGTTTGTGTAAACTTCAAATCAGGCTTCATACTATTTTTGACGCAAAAGATCATAGACGTTACTATCCGCCCTTCTCCCAGCTCCAAATCTAAGCTTTAGAATAAATACTTATAGTGAAACTATTATACTATCACCAGAAAATGGGAAAAAGGAAGGCCGTAGAGACTGCTGCGGGAAGAAACAAAGTTCCGGAGATCAATAAGTCAGCCAAAACAGCAGCAGATTATTGCACTTTAGCTGCAATTGATGTTCTGATTGAGGAGGTAGAAAAGATATTAGCCAATGGGAAAGCGTTAACAAGCAAAGGTACAAAAAAGATCTCCTCATACTATAGCAGACAGGACAAGTCAAATCATATTAAATCCCCCGTTCCTAATATCATCGTGCAACATAATCATGGCGAGGCAGCTTCACAGAATCTAACCTCCCCAGTAATCCATGAGACGAGTGAGACCCCTTGAACTAACTTCCCTATACTAGATACATCATCACTTAGTCAAGCTAGGCATAATAATAATGAACTTATTGCAGTAGACTGCTCAAATAGATTTACACCGCTAGCATCATTGCAAGAGCAAGACTGCTCAGGTCCAATAAAATCTGCTCAAAATAACAAATCGCTGCCAAATAGCAGCAGGTATATAGGGGTCCAGACTGGAAGGGTAAACATCACTGAACATATGGCAGAATTGTGCCAAAAATTAAACTCATTACAAGATGAGGTCCTGACCTTGAAAAAGATGATTGGGGATTCAGCACTTTGAATTAACACCCCTGAGAGTGACATTGGTACTGTACAAAGTAGCAACATACGTCCTATTGGAAAAGCAAAACGCTATCAGAGCGACAGCTCACGGGACAGGTGTCCGCCTAGCCCCTTCCCTCCTAAGACACGTGGAAGCAAGAATGACTATCTGGGCAATGCAAGACATTGTCTACCCACACTAGGATATGGCAACCATCCACACCACTTAGACCCAAGGCCCAGAATGCCCCCTTCCACCAGACTCTAGGGATTTCACGCAACGCTCCCAGATATTTATACCCCAAATAAACCTGAGTGTGCGAGTCAGGAACGAACAAGGCAGAATTTTAGAACAGGCCAGGGGGGTCCAGGTAATTCACAGCCCCTAAAATCCTACCCTGTGCCCCAACATTTAAACCTGGGCAAGACAAACACCTATATTGTATTTATGACAGATGTCCCCAGACTAAAGCAGGGTACTAGAGAAGATGAGGACTCATTAAAAAACAAAGTGATTCTCTGGATCAGAAATAGGCGCCAATGTCTATCCGTCATAAGATCTGACATAATAAAAGTCAAGCGCTTCCACCAAGAAACGGGGCGCTTGGATGACATAAAGTTAACTTTTCACTCAAAACTTATTGCAGATAACTTTATAGTTTTGAATTCCACTAACCCATTCCCTTTTTGAATCTAGAATTAACCTCAGGCAGAACAAAACCACTGCAGACAGGTGACTGATATTTCTCACATCTCAGAGGGTACCAACAATTTAGACATAGTAGATTGACTGTCCGAGCAGGGCAAACCAAACTCAATTGTTACCGATGCTAATGATCACACAGATACTGTGTCCCCCCTACCAAAGCACGGATATCCGGATATACATGACACTTACCCAGATGACAAACATTTATATGACATTCAGGTACCCAACACTCATTGACCGGCAGCATTGACTGTGGGATAGCATCAGAACCTGATTTGACTCCGGTCGTTGACCTATTTCCAGGAAACCTGAAGATGGTATCCTGAAATATAGCTGGGCTTAACCAAAAACTCATAGGCCCAGATTGGCAGGAATATATTGGCAATTTTGACATTTGTCTTTTCCAGGAAACCTGGCTTAGAGAGCCACCACACAAATTTGGTTACAGGACGTTTAGTGTGGAGGCTATGTCCTCAAAAAGGGGGAGACCATCGGGTGGGCTGACGATATGGATAAAAATTAACCTAAATCTTGAAATAGAAGTCTTGAATATTGCCTCCCCAGATATTTTAGGATTAAAGCTAAAATCCCCAAACACGACACATATATACCTTTTTAACGTATATATAAGACCGAGGCAGCACTAAAAAGAGTCACCTGTCATCCATGAGTTAGAAGAAGCTCTTGAAACAATTGAACCCAATAAATCTGTTCTCGTGGGGGGCGACTTAAATTGTGGCTATGAACCATTGGTAGGAATAGAATCTATCTTCGAGGAGGAAGAGTTGGCCAGGGGGATTCCCCTCCTGGCCACAAACAGCAGGGTGCCATGCACCATTTCAGCAATGCAATTAGTCCATCTTACCATAGTAAGAGGCCCAAGGGCATGGAATGGCTGATTCCCCTCAGATATCGAATGCTCTAACACTTTTGTTAGGGGAAAATCTAAATCAAGAATAGGCTATGTGATGGTAACTATAGCACATTGGGCTCACATACAGGACTTTAAGGTAGATAATAGAGGAGAGAGTGACCACCTCCCATTATGCTTATCTTTGTCCGGGAGGCTGATCGCCGCCCACATAATCCATCCAATTGATACGGGAAGTAAGTACCCGCAATTGTCAGGAAGCAACAATCGGAGATCAGTTAAATGGCCCGCCATAATGGACCGAGTCGAGCCGCTTACAAATATCTACAATGCCTTCTGTGAAGCCCTAACCCCATATATTGATTTAGGACCAGAGTCCATACATATCACACAAATCCATTGCCGCTTGGCAGAACACATAAAAGTTTTCTTGACTAAACCACAGGCAGGAGACTGCAGAAAAAGGCCTAAGACCCAATCTTCCAACCCTTGGTTTGATAAAGAATGCTCTTTAGCAAAGCGTCAACTCTTATTGGCCCTCAAAACCAAAAATATAACCCAGATCAGACATGAAGATCACAGTATAAAAAAGCGCAGAAGGTAGCTCTAAGGAATTGGGAAGACGCAAAGTGGGGCGATCTTATTACTGAAGCCAAACTTAAGGACCAATCCATGTTTTGGAGATTAATAGCCCATGGCAGCAAATCGGGCAAAACAGTTACAGATCACTTTTTGGACCCGAGTATTTGGTACAGACACTTCTCTAATCTATATGCTTCCCACAGTGAGTTTGGCATAGATCCTACCGGCTTTACTGAGGGGCCTCTATCTTTTAGACAAAACGCACCACTACAGTTTAGCATTGAAGATACAGAACTAGTCATAGCCTCCATTAAACCAACAAAGGCGCCCAGTCCAGATAGAATACCAGGGGACCTCCTGAAACATGCCTCAGAAGTGTGGGTGCCATATGTGAACCTTTTAAGTAATGCAGTAGATAGGGGGGAGCCTATTCAAGCATCTTGGAAGGGGGCAAAGATAATCCCCATTTACAAAAAGGGCACAAGGGGTGACCTTGCGAACTACAGGCCCATAATCCTGATTGGAACCCTCCAAAAAGTCTATGCAAAACAAATCTTGGGTAAGTTAAATGATTGGATGTTGGAGAATGACAAACTCTCACCCTGCCAGGCTGGCTTTAGACTGAAAACTAGTACAATTGACCAAGTTTTCAGACTCTTAAGCCTAGCCTGGAAGTATACAAAGCTAATACCTGGACATTTATATGTTGCTTTCATTGATTTGAAAGCAGCATTCGACTCAATCCCAAGAGATCTTTTATGGGGAACCTTATACCAGCAGGGAGTGCCAGAGGAGATTCTAAATCAGATTGTAAGGCTCCGCGAAGGTAATTTTACCAAGGTACGCTAGTACACAAGGGGAGAATTCACAGACAAGATCCCTGTTAGAAGGGGCATGCACCAGTGCTGCGTCCTGGTGCCAACTCAATTCTGACCTGGCCCAATACTTACAAAAATCCTCCCACGACTCACCAAAGCTTGGAGGGGCCGATATCTGTGTCCTAACATTTGCTGACGACACAATCTTATTGTCCCAGACCCTGAGGGGGATACACAATTTACTTGACAGCCTCAGTCAGTACTGCAAACTAAAGGGCCTTGAGATAAACCCAACCAAGACTAAATATATGACTATTAGACCACACAAGAGTTTCAAAGGTAAAATACTTTTAAACCAAGTGCCTCCGGAGTGCGTTACCAACTTCACATATTTGGGAGTTACACTTGATACAAAACTGTCATGGAAACCACAAATAAATAAGGCCAGGACAATTCTATTACAAAATTCCATCCCTACAGTAAGAGAGCAACAATCTCCTATGTCGAAGGCTGTCACCCCGGCCTTGGAGGTCTACAACTTTAGGGCTCAAACTGTTGCCCTTTATGGATCAGAGCTATGGGGTAGCGAAACCTTGCAGCCATTAATAGTTGGGTAAAATAAAATCATGAGATTGTTTACATCGCTCCCCCAAAATACCCCAGTGATCCCGTTAACATACGATATTGGGATCAAAAAATTGGAACACTTAGTCATATGGAGGTCTTTGTCTTATCGGGTTAGAATCTGGACCACAGAGGAGATGAAAACAAACAGGGAGACATTATGTGAACTATTGGAACGTGATGCCCACCTTACCTTCCCCTGGTTTACCCATATAAGAAAATGGCTTATTGATTTGGGTCTGAGTAGGTTTTGGACAAACCCAAGGCTACTGACGCCAGAATCAAGGAGCGAGATCAAGAATATTTATTGGAATTTTATCTTGCACAGAGTCACTTTAAGATCCACATCAGGGAGACTTACCACGCAATTCTCGTCCATCAAAACAACCCCGAGTTTTTAACAATTTTTGGATGAGATCTAACCACAATTAGCAAAGTCACTTTATTTGAAATTTAGATATGAGACAATCTTTATAAACTCCTTTACAGCTAAGTGGGCCACATCACAGACCACGGGAGGGGACCCGAAATGTACCCTATGTCTAACGGGATCAAATGAAAACATTGCACATATTCTATTTTTTTGTCCAGCATATATAACTCCCAGAAGAAAATGGACCAAGCCGTTGTGCCAGAACTTGAATACCAGGAAATATCTAGGGGCGTTGAAAATATTAAAATCAGATAGCTCACAACCCATCGTTTTTGGTGTTAGCAGATTCCTATTGGCTTTTAGTTACATAAGGAAAAAGAGGGGGTTAAAATTTTAATGTAACTATATCACAACTATGTTTTAGCACCTGGTTTTTAATAGAGATCATGTTTTATGAGAAATAACATTCGGTTCCTTTGCTTAGTCATTGTAAATGAGGCTACCTCACCTAGATTTAATTTCATTATATATAGTGAATACGTTATCTATCTTTTAGCATAATCTTAACTAAATGTCTTGTTGGTCTGTGTTAATTGAGTACGCACATGCACTTTATATCCATACTAAATCAAGATGATCAATGCCCTACAGCCACCTTGACAAATGACATTTTAATCCATGTATTTTTCTCATTGTGTGGCTAAGTCTTTAGTGAAAATTTATAAATAATGCTTGTGCTTGGTTGGAATTCTCTGTAACATAATATGTTATGATTCCTTGAATCGAAATAAAGATTGAAATTGAATTGACATGATCGTATTCCTGCAAAGAAAGCATGAGCTGCGATTATTAGAAAAATGAGACATGCTATTGTAATCAGCATTATTAGAATGGTAAACAGTATGAACAATCAACCATGTTAATTGTTGCTAATGGTTGCTTACTCCTATCTGTATCTAACTCTATATTAAAGATAGCATAGTGGGAGTACAATTCTGCCGGATCGATTGGGATAGCCTAAACCCCATAACTTGCTGTTAGGTGTCAGACAGCCGGTCGCAGTGTACAGGTTATCTTCCTTAGCAGGATGGAGGTCGGAGTCAGCAGGGCTGCATCTCAGTTTCTGTTCACAGCAGTTGCATGAAAATCTGTGCCTAGAAATGCTCCTCTCAAGGAACTTTAGCAGGGAAGCTGTTTATATAATAAAGTACTGTTCTTATCAACTGTGGTAGAGGCACAGGGCACCTCATTTGGTTTCATCTAGCTAAAATAAAAGTGTCTTCTAATGAGCACAGAAAGAAAGAAAAACAATGGGTTCATGTTCTTCCATATTTGAGGAACAATCGGGCAGAAGTACTTCAGCTCTCAGTTCTAGAGAATAATTTTCTGGGAGATAGTGCACATTTAACAGCAGAAAGAACACTGTAACAAATCCAATCCAGATGAAGAGAAAAGACAAAGACAAATCCAAAGTTAGTACCATGCAGCCGCGGTCCGTGCAGGTAAAAGCGGTGGGACGGTGGGGCCGTGTAAGGGGTGATTTCGAGGGACGATGCAGGGGGAAAATTAAATAAATAATTAATTTTCCCTCTGCATCATCCCTCGAAATCCCCCCTTACACAGCCCCACCGCCCCACAGCTTTCACCTGCACGGTCCGCGGCTGATACCATGTAGGAATCAGATAAGTCTGTTTAAAAGCAAAGAGAACAGTGCGCGAGCATCATGCAAGGAAGTATGTGAAGAATCTGAAGAAAAATCATCAGTGTCGGCAAAGTAACCAGAGGCAGTCTGAACAAAAACAGGAACCTCATGAAGTAAAAGCGAGCACTTTGGTATCTCCAAAGGTGATTGATAATAATGTCATTGTTTGGTGCAGCAGTAAAAACAGGCACGGTGCATGTTAAGCATCAGAAGTCCCCAGCAGGGGAGTACTTAATTTAGGACAGCCTAGTGCATGTAGAGGAATCTCTTGCAGGGTAAGGAGAAGAGATGAGGAACTACTCCGATATCCTCATGGCCTACTGTTTAGGATGGCCACATGATGGAGCTTGATTAAATCAATGGAAACTTGTTGTTTTTGTTTACAACCATCAAGCGTCGGCAAAATCACAGTTCGAGTACCAAGTACAGGCACCAGGGCACGGTATGTGAGGCCAAATTCCCTCTCATTTTTAATCTTCTCCCAGACTAGATCACCCAATTTCAGAAATTCAGCGAGAAGTCACTGGTTGCTCCTTCACTTCGTCAGTGGCAGAATGTTTAGTATTCATATTCAAGCGCTTATCCTGGAAGCCCTGTAATTCCTGTAAGACAGCGAAGCATTCATTGATGTTAAAGTGCACATCAGTCACCACTCTGCCAGGGTTATCTGGAACATACATCTGTACCCCAAAAATGACCCCAATGGGGGTCGGGCCACCCCAAGATCTTCTAGGCAGATCATTTAAAGCTCTCTGTACTCCATACAGGTGATGGATCCAATTACGACCTGAACCCAATACTATAGCTGTTGAGGACTGCTTTAAGTCATGGTATTTCCACTCCCTTATCAAATGTCCTTCAGGATGATAAGGAGAGTAATAATGCACAGAACACCCAGGGCTCCCATGGTATTCCGGTAAGCCTTAGAGGCAAAAGCCAGTCCTTGGTCTGAGCGGAATGCTACTACTGCATATGTACCGATAAAGACCTGCAAATCTTTACGAACAGTTTGAGTGTCAGCTGATCGCTCTGGCCCCACCCATAGAAATCGAGAACATGAATCAACAGCCAATAAAATACATTTGAATGCACCATCTGAATTGGGCCCTCTGCAGTAATCCAAATAGACACATTCTAGTGGTTAATTTAAAACTAGAAGGTGTGTCTGCTGTGGGCAGGCAATGGTGGAACCTTTAATTTGTTGGCAAATGTCACAGCAAAGGACATATTGTTTAGTCTGTTTATAACGACCCTGCTACCATTAGAGTTTCTTTAATAAAGAAACTGTAGCTGCCACACCAGCATGGGCAGACGCTAATCCTTCATGTGCAGCAATTATTAGATCTACCCTTTTGTCCTGGTTGGGTATCACTTGATCACCCCCCGCAGGAATGCAGGCAAAAGGAATGTTTTGGGCACACACTAGATAGGAGTATTATGTTGGAAATCTTTTTGGTAGGAGCATGCCACCAGCTGAAGTAGCGACCGCAGCCAAAATGTCTTCATCTATTCTCATATATGAACAAGTAATGCAACTATCATGACTGTCTGAACCGCTGCTTTCGCAGTTTCATCAGCCAATCAATTTCCTACAACGTGTATTCCAACATGTTGCTGGCCCAATGTATGAATGCCATGAGCTGGTGGCAGAGCATTTTTAAGAGCTGCAACCTTTCCCCAAAGCAACTTATGCTTGATAATATTAACTTCAGAGTCTCTGAATCCATTCAAGTGGCAATAGTGTAAATTATCATTATAGGACTGGACTCAGTAAAAGGAATCACACACAATAAGTGTCAGAAATTCTGGATCCGTATTCTGCAGTGATAGAACCAAAGCTTTCAATTCAGCCAGCTGAGTGGTACAGTCACCCAAAGTTTCTATATATGTTTTTGTGCCTGCAAATCGCCATCTTTCATGACACCCTTCACTGCAGTATATGCTGCAGAGTACTTATGCTTAATACTAATTTCAGGCTGGGTTGAACCATCAGTTTATATTATGAAATCATACTGATCTAGAGGCAAAATTTCATTTGATACAGAGTATTCTTTTTCATACTGAAGAAATTCCTGTGTTCTTAGTATAAGGGCAAAGACGTAATCTGCATCAGTAGCTGCCAAGGAAGTGGCCCACCTGATCCATTGTGGAATGTTAGATTTTGGTGTTAGGAACACTTGCTTTTGTAACAGCCTCTAAGGCTGGAATGGGAAAAAACACAAATATGTGTTTTCCCTGAGCCAGATGTTTCTTTAGAACAGCTGTTTGAACTGCAATCAGTATTTTTTTTATTGATATAAAACGCATTTCTGAATTAGAATATAAATGTGATTTATATGCAGTTGGTGCACCTTCATTAAAGGTGACATATGTATGGCCAGTAGAACCCGCAATAATGCAGATAACTAAATTAGTTTTGTTCACACGAGTGTGCAAGTTTGGGCGCAAGCATGTCTATTTGCAATTTTCTGAGAACAGTAGTATGTTCTGTAGTCCAATGTTTGTCAGAAAAATCAGAACGAATTAAATTGTACAATTGCTTAACCCTTTCTGCGTAATCTGGTATGTATGTTCTACCAAGGTTGAGTAAGCCCAAAGTGATTGTAGCTTTTTTAATGCATTTGGTGGTTGGAGAAGAACACACTTCTCCATTTGATCATTCATATCCTAAAAATAGGACACTTAGCAATTATTAGATTTTTTAAATTTAAATTTATTGCAATTTTCAGTGAATCCCAAAATTATGCGATCTACTCTGGCCAAGTGTGTGTTTAAATCATCGTCTGTGAGGTAAATGTTATCAATGTAAGACAACGCTACTGAGTCAATTTCTTGTAAAATTGATGTTACACAGGCAGCAAACACCCGTGGTCTGTTCTTATACCCCTGTGGGAGCCTACACATTTTTCTCTGGGTCCCTAAAGCGGTAAACACCGTCAAATCTCTGCTTTCAATTGCTATATTTTGACAGAAAAAGCCTTTGGAAATGTACAATGTAGTTTTATATTTTTTCTCAATAATGTTGTTCATCAAAGCTGTCCTGTGGGAATTTTGTATTGCAAAAGTGCGTGTATGACTGTTTAAATGTCTATGGACTATACAATTGGAATGATCCGCTTTGGCTACAGGAAATAAAGGATTATTCATACGAGAGATGCAAGGCTAAATCATGTCTTGACATTCTAATTGGTCTCAAAAATAATTTTGGTAGCTTGCATTCCTGATCTGAAGCAGGAACCCTTATGATCCGTTGGCGTATCACCAATAATGCCGCCTCCCCTTTAATGTTACTTAAAATCATTGAGGATATTATGACAAAGTTGCCAGTTAATTTCATCCCCAAGTCCAGGGCACTGGCCGTCCCATATTCATTTTGAATTTGCTCTAGCACTTAAGGCAAAACAGCAATTGATGGGGTGCTGTGTGTTATGGTATGTATGGCAGCAAAGACAGTACCCCATGTTGCACAATCTTCAATTGGGGGGAACCATTCCAAGAGGAAGACACATAGTGAGAATACTACATTTATCTTGGGGTCCCGTATGGGGAAATACTGCTGCAAGTTGGTTTGTTTTTTGTGCTATCGAAAATGGAATTTCCCCCGTTTGGTGGGTACTTTACCCATAATGGCATTAATAGTAACTGAGCTAATGGCAGGCACAGCTAACTGCGGTTGCCCAGGTTGAACAGCCCTCGCTGGGGCAGTTGTTATTGTATGCATAACAAACTACATTAGACGTCGATACAGTCCAACTAGATGAGTATAGAGAGAAAGCACTTGACGATTATTTAATACACCTGCATTTGGAAATGGTGTGGCCAGGTTGCCCCGTTATTACTGAGGTGACCCAGACTTACATGTTGTAGTGTGTGTGGGAGGGTGCCTTAGGACCAATTTTGATGTTCCTGGTATGTTAATGGGATTTATAAGTATTCCATAGGTCTATATAAAGCTGGAACTGCTGCCTCAGTGTATGTTTGAATGTTTGTATGTTAGTATCGACTGCAGGAAAGTTTACTCAGGAATAGTAAACTTTGCATTTATAAGCTTTGTGTGCCTCAATTATGAAAGTAACATCCCCCCAGCCATTGGCGAGCCCATGTGCAGTTAAGTGAGCAGTTACTGACTGTCTACAATTTACAGGCATAACCACTCCCAGCACTATATTTAATGAATGGAATTCAAAGAAAGTACACACTACAGTGAGGTGATCCTTTTTAAAAGTTCAAGCTTCAATAACCTACAGATTTAAATAAGTGCTTCCTTTAGGCTGAGGAGGATAGATCCTTTTCACCATGGATGTCTCCATGTAGAGGTGAAAAAGGAGCCTTGCACACACGTGAGAAAACTACTCAGGAAATCCATTAAATAAGTACTGGACCTAAAACTTTGGGCACCATGTTTTACTGTTCCTACAAATATAACAGGACCTTGTATTAGATCAACACAGACTTCATAGTATAGAGACTTAGTTCACATGTACCATCAGTGAGTGTTGGTGAGTTTTGGCTAGCTCACAGGACCACGTCCAACCCCTTAACTGACCAGGGTAACAGATGTTATTGGCAACCTCTTACATGACACTAACTCTCAAAGAATACGTGGAAACAGATCTAACCCTTTCATTTGGTCACTCTTGCATGCCCAAGGTAAACACAAGAACGATACAACAATGCATTTTCAGACGTTTATTGACATGATTGTATTCTTGCAAGGAAAGCATGAGCTGCAACTATTAGAAATATGAGACATGTTACTGTAATCAACGTTATTAGAATTGTGAATAATATGAACAATTCAACCATGTTGCTAATGTTTGCTTACTCCTATCTGTATCTAATTCTGTTCTAAAGTGCGCATAGCGGGAGTACCGTTCTGCCAGATCAATTGGGATAGCCTGTGTCAGGTAGCAAGTAGAAGTGTACAGGTTATCTTCCTTAGCAGGATGGAGGTCGGAGTCAGCAGGGCTGAATCTCAGTCACAGTTCGCAACAATTCAGTGATAATCCCAGCATGGAAATGCTCCTCTCGAAGAGCTTTAGCACAGAAGCTGTTTATATAATAAAGTAAAATCAACTGTGGCAGAGGCACAGAGCAACTCATTTGGTTTTGTATGATTAAAATAATGTGTCTCCTAACAAGCACAAAAATAAAGGATAAACAATGGCATCATGCTCTTCATGTATGACTCTCGAATTAACTGTACAGGCTACAGGGTGTCAGTGCCCCTCAGAAATGCAAGTACAGCACATTCACGCATTAGCAGAAAATGTGGCAAAAGGCACCACTAGAAAGAGATGCCAAACTAAGGAGATGAATCTAAAATGTAGATTACATGTGAGCCATGCAACACTCTTAGAACTTTCCCTTCTGACTCTGGCTGTGTGAGTCCCTGGTCTCAACTGCCTGGCACAGTTATTCTTGTTTTTCACAGTCCTTGTCCTTCTTGGGATTCTGTGCCTATTGTCCCTTATCCACTTGGTCCTGTTGCCTATAGGTTGGTTTCTATTGAGCCTAGATCTCCTGGACCTGACCCACCTGCTATCTTAGTCTTGGTCTCCTTGGTCCTGGTCGGCCTCGTCCTTCTTGTCCTATTGTGCTTGTTATCAAACCTTTGTGTTTCGGCCATCACGGCTCTTCCTGGTTCCCATAGTCTTGGTCCATCTGGCCCTGTTCTTTGTGGTCCTCTTGGTCCATGTCACCTTATTACCATTAACATCCTAGCCTGGTACCACAGGTCCTGGTCCACCATGCTTCTCGTGTTCTAGCCCTTTTAGTCTTTGTCCTCTTAGTGTGAAATGTACTTGTTCTCCTGGATCTGTTCCTTGTTCATTTAGTCCTACTGGTACTGCAGCCATTGATCCATGCCCTATTTATCCACATTCTCCTTGTTTGGGGCCTCCTGGCCCTGGTCAATTTGGTCCTCGTAATCCTGCCTATTACTGTCCATTCCACTTGGTCTTCTAGATGCTGGTTGGCTTTCTTACATTAGACCCTCCTCGCCCTGGTCCTGCCTTTTGTAATGATTGCTCTGCCCCACTTGGTAATCTGAGCCCTGGACTCCTAGGTCCTGAGCTTCATGATCCTCTTAGCCTTGTTTCCAGTTCTCCTGGTCATGATCCTTTTAGTTTACCTAGTCTTCTTGCTCTGGTCTTCTGGGTGCCCTTGGTACTGCCCCCTCGGTCCTCCTATTCCCCGGCATGCCTTTCCTTGTATCATGGGCATGGATACCCTGTAGGGTGATTAGTGTGCTCTACAAATCAACATAACGTAACATAACATGGACATACTGGCCATTGCCCTCCAGGTCCTGATCTTTGTAGTCCTCTTCAATCTGGCCCTGGTCCTTCTGGCTCTCGTCCTCCTTTTCCTTGCCCAAATACCTCTGAAATAGCTTGTCCTGCCTCAGATCTTCCTAGTCTTTCCTAGTTCGTATGTTCCTTGATCTCTAGTTCATGTTGGTCTAAGAACTTCCTGGCCTTGTACTTTCTGGTCCTGATTTGACTGGTCCTCATTCCCATGTACACTTGCCCCTAGTCAAGTGGGGTCCTGTTTCACAAGCTGCCGGCCATGGACCTTTTCAACCTCCTCACTCTAATTCTTATTATCAGTCCTCCTGGTCCTGCTCTCCTGGTCTATCTAGTCCCCTTGTTTGCCTTTACCTAAACCTTTTGATCCTGGTCATCTTGGTCCATATAGTCCTGGTCTTAGTTCTAGTACACCTTTGCCTGTCCCTCATTAATCTGGATTTCCCTCGTTAGTTCCACTGGCCTTGGTTTCACTAGTTCCCCTAGTGCCTGGTCCTCCTGCCCCATCCAACTCCTACTAGTCCTCCTAGTCTCCTGGTTTGCCTATTCTACCTTGTTCATGTCCATCTGACCATGGATCCCTGTATCATGATCTTCCTTTAAATGGTCCTATTGAGTCTTGTTTTCCTCATCCCTCTGGTACTTGTCCTCCTTGTTCCTATGTTGTGGTTCATACAGTTATTGTCACCCTGGTTTAGGATGCCCCTACATCTTACACTGCTGGACCTTCTGATCCACTGGACCTAAACTTTCTTGTACCTTATAACCCCCTGGTCATTCTAATCTAGGGTCTTCAGGTCCTGCTAGCCCTGGCCCTTTCTGATTGTGGTCTTCCTGGTACTTTTGCGTCAAGCTCCATGGTCCTCCTTGATATGATGTCTGTGGTCTTTGTCCTCCTGTCACTGGTCCTTCTCTCCATTGGTCTCCCGGTACTGGTCCTCTTTGGTCTGTCTACTTGGATCTGCTCCGCCTGCCCCTGACTGTACTCATCCCTCTTGTCCTGTTCGGTGTGCACAGGCCCTCATACCCTTTCTTGTTGTTATGGTACAGGGCCTTCTGTTCCTTCTACCTCTGGCCCATGTGTTCCTTCAGGCCATTGTCCACTGGGTTCAGATCCCCCTATTCCACATGGTCCTGCCCTCCTAATCCTTTTCAGCCTGGTCTTCGGTACTCCTAGTGCTGTCTTTCGTTGTCCTGTTCCTCATCTCCTATTTGTTCCTGGTCCCCTCTGGCCTTGGTAACCCTGGTCCTCATAGATTATGTTTCCCTGGGCCTGGTTCTTCTTATCCTGGTCCTCGTAGCTCTGGCCATTCTAGTCCTCCTTGTGGTCCACCTCTTTGCCATTAATCTCCTACTTTTTATCCTCCTCCTATTACTGTTTCCTTCCCTAGCGCCCCTCCACAATGATTTTAGTCAGGTTCAGCCTCTAAGCCTGTCACACAGATTTTTTTCTTCTTAGCTTCCAGAGTCCTTTATCTGAGATAGCACTGTCAAGTACAGAAATGAGGGCCCAGTGGAGACAGGACATGTTAGAAATGGGGTTTCTGGTTGGCTAGGGTATGCATCTAAGCCAGGCAGAACCCTCCACTCTAGTCAGGGCAAGGGAGTTACACGCTGAAGATAACCCCTACTCACCCCCTCGGTAGCTTGGCAGAGCAGTCAGGCTTATTCCAGAGACAATGTGTAAAGCGTTTGTGCAACACACTCACACAGCAGCGACACACTAGGCACACCACAAAAGAAACTCCACACAAGATTATATAAAAATAGCCTTTGTATTATCCATAAAAACATATTATAACACAAGCACAATTATCACTGTGCCACTAGGCACTTGTCATGACGTCACAGGGATTACATATACCACTTGGCCAATCGGGCCATTGTCATAAAACATCACTTTTAGGCTGACCAGTAACTACTGGTTTTATTACACTGAGGGTAACACATTATGCAGAACATAGTTATCCACAGTGCACCTTAGTGATATCCAGCATCAACATCAGTGCACCACAAAACACTCGTAGCAGTGTACAGATTAGGCAAAAGCATTTGGTAAAAACCATAGCAACAGCGCACCACAATTACCACTCATAAGGTGCACACACTACTACATGAGCACCACAATCAGCGTGACACCTGCGCTCTTCTTTTGGGTACCTGGTGTCCTTTGTATAGGCTTCTGGGCCACGGGCCCGCCTATACCATGAAATGTGGCAATTCTCGTCCCCGGGGGCCTCTGTCGAGGTCTCACCCCGTTCCGGAGCACAATGCCATAAGCAAGGGGGCGGGGATGCAACTCACCCTGTCTCTGAAATATAATGCCCCCGATGCTGCTAGTGAAGCGGCGGCTGCCCGCAATCAGGCGGCGCAGCCCCAACAATGCCAGGAAAGGGAAAGCAATCCTGACTCGGGGGGCCTCTGTCGAGGTCTCACCCGTTCTCCTCTGCTGGGCTCCCTCACAAAGGGGCGGCTACCTGCACTAGCACAGAACCGCTGCCAAGGTCCCCGATCAGTTGCGGCAGGCGCGAGAGCCGTCCACACACGGAGCGAAGTCTCCGTCGACTCTGGCTCTCCTCCGATGCACACGGAGTCCGTGAGGCTCCGACTCGGTCTCGCCGCTGACCCTGCCCACAACCAGGCTGAGGAAACCTGCGGGGCTCTCCTCTTCTTCACGGGAGCCCCGCCCACGATCAGGCTTCCTCTGCCTTACTTCCGGCACTCTGGTGATCACGGAGCAAAATCTCTGTCGGTTTTGGTGGCTTCCTCACCACGGTGCGACGGTGCCCGCCGCCCGCACGGCTGGAGCCCACTACTCAGACTCGTACCACAATTTGGGAAGCGCCCACTATGCGCTTCTGGTGTGCAGGGCAAAGTAAAGAACTCAGCACTCCTCTTGCTTTCCTCCCGGTGGCCGGAGAAAGGGGGCTGCACTTCACCCGCCTCTCCTACGGGAAGCTCCCTGGGGTGCACGACACAGCGCTCAGGGCCGTAGCCAAAACGAAGCACTCCCCACACACTAGTCAGGAGTAATCAGAGGGCAGGGCCCAGGCAGGCCAGCACACAGGGTCGCTCTGCAGAGTGTCAGTCCTTTCAGCCACCCAGCAGGCTGCAGATCAGTCCCCAATGGCGGTTCCTCCTGGCCACAGCAGTCCTCTTCCTCCGGTCCAGCTCCAAGCAAGTTCCAGTAGTTCCAAGTAAGCTCAACAAACATGGGGTCACAGCCCCAGTACTATAGTTCCAACACTCTTTGTTCTGCCCTGGCACAGGGCCCTGAGCCCGGTTTTAACCAGTTCTGGGGGCACTTTAAAAATATAATTAACAGTGCACAACATTCCCCATTCAAAGTGTAAGCCCTGGCTCTAGACACACCAGTGGGGGGTGGAGCCATTATTGTGGAAGGCAGGCACAGCCCTATTCAGGTGCCCTATTCCTCCAACCATTCCAAATGCAGACCAGGCCTAGTCAGCCTAGCGCTGAGTCACCCAGGCGCGGCAGGACACACCTCAACCCCCCCAGGGACTGGCTGGAGAGAATGCACATCCCCTCTCCCCCTGTCAGTCAGAACCAGATGGTCAATACACATCAGGCAGGCACAAAGACACATAGCACACAGAAATGCCCACTTCTAAAAGTGGCAATTCAAAAATAGTAATAGTAAATCCGCTTTCATCAATAAGCAGGATTTATCACTACTATTCCAAACAAACCAACTTAATCAGGCTACCCCTCTCATGTCAGGAATTACCACTGAAGTACATATCAGGGAATCCCCAATGCAAACCTATGAGAGGGCAGCCTCACAGCAGTGAGAAACCAAATAGGATGTTTGTCACTACCAGGACATGCCACACAGTTAAGGCACATGTCCTACCTTTAACCTACACCGCACCCTGTCCAAAGGCTTAGTTAGGGCCTACCTTAGGGGTGACTGATATGTAGTAAAAGGGGAGTTGCAGACGTGGCAACCATTTTATGTGCCACGTCACAGTGGCAGTAAACTGCGCACACAGGCCCTGCAGTGGCAGAGGCCTGAGACAAGTTTGAAAGGCTACTTTGGTGGGTGGCGCAAGCAGCGCTGCAAGCTCTCCAGTAGCATTTAATTTACTGGCCCTGAGTATATAGGATACCACTGTACAATGGACTGACAGCTAAATTAAATATGCCAAACAGGTGTAGACCAATATTACCAAGTTTACAATAGAGAGCACGTGCACTTTAGCACTGATCAGCAGTGGTAAAGTGCCCAGAGCCATAAAACCACCACCAACAGGTCATAAAAAATACAGGAGGAAGGCAAAAGGTTCTGGGATGACACTGCAAAAAGGGCCAAGTCCAACAGGACCTTTCCCACTTAAAACACTGCTTAACATGTCAAAAATAAAAATTACCATTCCCACAATACTTTGTGTGCAGGTGACTAAAATGTCAGTGTGGCTGAAGGGGCCACTCGTGACATGGGACCAATAAACATCAATGCCCCAAACCTGCTCTTCTTTGTGAATAGTATGAAAAAGTGTGTTTATTCACCTGCAGTAGAGTGAACTCCTCCTGTGAATTACTCAGATGCATTACCTACCTGTCTCCTGTTTTCGCTTCCCAATTCCACAGGAGCCCCGTTACAGTGTCTCACTTAATTCACCTCCTGCAAGTGCCCCGATGCACTCTGACCCCAAACACCAATTATCTACTGTACGTGTCCCTTCCTCTGTTTGCTGCTGCTTGTTGACTGCTGCTGTAATGCCAGATTTGAAATACTCTCCAAGCACAATTCCCCTTAAACAGAAGCCTAAAGCTAGCACAAGGGCTTCCGTAAGAAGCCCAAAAAGAGCCCAGCCCTCAAAAACCATCAAAAGGTGAATCATGAACATTAAAAACAAGCATTGCATTGCCAATAGGTCTCACCTTTGGGACCTTATAAGTGTTTAGCCGGAGCTATAGGCTTTGCCAATGTCTTTAAGCTATGTTGTAGAGCAGAGTTATTGACTCAGTACAGTATACATTGTGTGTTCTTTACCCAAGTGTTGTATTTAAGCAGAAAAGCTAATGTTTTCACTTTTAACGCTGTCAATGGAAATCCAGAGATTGCTACAAAACAACATGCAATTATTGGAAAAAATGAAGTTGAACTATCGACCTTAATTTCTTTTCCAATCTTAACTGGTCTGGAGTATGTCTTTCCTCAGTCAGTGCAGGACTTTGCGCATCACTGTGCATGAATAACATAAATACGTTTATTAGCATCATTAGCAATACAGTGAAGAGAAGAGTGCCTGCTTTCAAATGCAATACCAGCTCTCCTTGGTCATGCGCTGGTTAGCGCCTTCCTCCTCTCTACACTGTCATTAACAAATAGCTGTGTAGAGTGGTATGAGGAGTAGTGAGATCTCCATGCACACACTTCGCGCATCCCTCTTGCTGCTCTCCTAACCTCCACCACCCCTCCTCTCAGGCTCCCACCCAACCATGAAAAATGATTCGGAAGCATGGCTTAATAAATACTAGGCAGGTTAAACTATATTTTAAAAAGAGCAGCACACGAGTGCACATAGCACGTACAGTGAAGAAAATCTGCTCTTTCTCATCAGGCTCGCCCACGCAATTCTTCCTATTTTTCCGCTGCGCAGGCAGTTAATCACAAGATGAGTGACGGTGGCACAATTCTAATTCTGTGCATCGAGAAAATAATAATATTTATTGAGGACTTGTTTTTCACTGAAGTGTCAGAAATTCATCTGCTTCCTTTCTACCCTGGACAGTCGCATGGTAATCCTGCCTGGCAGTTAAATACTTGCCACCCCCTGAAACGCTGCCCAATGGAATGCAAGCAGCAGAAAACCTTTAGAGGAGTCTGGCCCTGGTTTCACCCCCTCGGCCGTCACCTACCCAGCCGGTCATCTGACATTGTTTTCCTCATTTCCCCGTTGTGTTTCCTTCCCTCCCCCTCCTCCGTGATTCTTTGATTTAATTGATGTAACTGTGTAACCTGTAACTTGCTGATCCTCTTGTAAAGCGCTCTGATACCTCCAGGTCTAGCCAGCGCTATATAAAACTTTTCAAATAAAACCTGATAACATGGCCGGCAATCTAGGGGTTAATGGATTACAGCAGCTGAGCAGAAGGTCACATTGAAATGTGGCGTACAGACTGACATGACAAGCAGGGCCTGGTATATGTAACTTCCAGTGGGAAGTTGACGTTGCCTCTTCCTTGAAACTGATAACTTCCATCTTACCACAACACTCCTGCCTAGGAGCTGAAATCAAAGTGCAGGGTTACCATTTGGATTGGAAAATCAAGGGTAAAGTGAATAAAAAGAACTTTTTTATGCACTAACCTCACTAATCACTGCCAAAGAACACAAAGACATTCCAGTCCCCTCCCACCACTGGAGAGTGAGAGGGAGGGAGAGAGCGTCACAATGGAGATTAAGGGACAGCACCAGGGAAGCAGGCTTTGTCGCCGGCAGCTCTCTTCAAGCAAGAAAACAAGAAAGAAAATTGTAAAGAAGTCCAAAACACGATCTGGAAGTTCCAAGCAGATTTATTCAGAAGTACATGTAGAGACCACCAGCTCAAGCAGCAGCTTACATTCAACTGCCAACAGTCAAGCTAGTCAGCCAGAACATTCTGTTGTCAGGTAGTGACACATGGAATGCAGGGACAGAACCCAGCAACAGGGATAGAAAGGAAAGAAAGGCAAAACCAATAGATGTAAGGGTAAAAGGGAAAAAGAGAAATAAACAAGCCCATAACACATCTCCCTCCTTTGCAAATGAACAATAGCAATATACAATATTACAAAATACAGAAACTATCAATGAAACTGCAACGAAAAGCAAAATGCGGCAGACACTGGTGTCTGACACTGGTGTCTAGGACATTTCATAACCTTGATGCCAGGTCGGTCTGAATCTCAGCCTATGACAACACCTCTGATCAGGCACACCAGAGACAGAATCACCATGTCCGGAACCGGAATCATCACACAGTCCAGATCGCCCCAACACACCAGAGAAATCATGGTCACGACCACGCTCAGGGGCATTGGAACCGGGATGCCATTTGACAAATCTGGACATGCTCCATACTTCACCAGAATTCAACACAAAAACATTCTTCCTGACTTCTTTAATGATAAAGGGCCCCATAAACCGTGAACGGCCCTTCTTCAAAAGACCAGGATTCCTGATCAGCACCTCATCACCAACACACCAACGCTTGGGAAAAGAAGAATTCTTTAAATCAAACCTGCTCTGTATTTCTCTTGGTGAAGTCTCCGTTTAAAAGCAACCTGCTCATCCATTTCTACATCATTCACATCCAACTTCAACCAAGCAGGACTTAACTTGTCATGAGGTTTCCTGCCTCTCAAAATTGAAAAAGGAGAAACCAAAGTCAAACAGTTGGGGGTATTGCAGTGAGCCCACCATGTTTCTCTGAGCATTTGTTTAAGTGAAGACCTAGTCTGCAAAGCTCTCTGAGCACAACTCTTGACCAACTTATTCATGCTTTCAGCCAGACCATTGGCTTGTGGCGAGTACAAAGCCGTCTTGAAATGGGTGATAGATAATTCTTTTAGAAATGCACTCATCTCGTGTGAGACAAACTGAACTCCGTTATCAGTGATGAGATGCGTGGGAATACCTTCCCTGGAGAACTCCTCAGAGAGGAATTCAATAACAGCTCTGGTGTTGACAGCAGGCACACATTTGGTGACCACCCACTTGGAAGTGTAGTCTACCAACAACAACACATAACGCTTATCATGAGCAAACAATTCAAAAGGTCTGGCAATGTCTAAACCCAACTTGGACCAAGGTTCAAGAGGAACCTCCACAGGCGAGAGTGGTGCAGTGCAAGTCTTTTTGCTTTTATCGCTATTAGCACATTCCCAACAATCTTTGACAACCTCCTCAATTTGTCGATCCATGGTCGGCCACCAGTACCACTCACGAACCCTGGCTTTAGTCAGATTCCTCCCTAAATGTCCCTCATGGACTAAGTTGATGAGTTTGCACCTAAGATCACGAGGGGGTATGACTCGATTACCCCTCAACAACTTGTCATCAAAAACGCACAGCTCATCCTTGACATTAATGAAACATTTCAAGGATTCAGGTACATCCTTGATTGCTGGCCAACCCTTGATTGAAAATTCTCTGACCATTTCTAACTCACAGTCACTACGGGAAGCAACAGAGCACTCATCAGAATTAACAGCAGACTCATGCACCCATGCCACAAGAGAATTTTCCACTTCTACACCAGGTTGACTCACAGGTAACCTGGAAAGACAGTCTGCAATGGCATTCTTTGATCCAGGCACATAATCAACCACAAAATTAAACTCAGACAACCCCTCCATCCAACGTTTGATTCTGGGAGAGATATTGTCAACTTCTCTGCATGTGAAAATTTGACACAAAGGACGATGATCAGTCCTAACAACCACAGGTAAACCCCAAAGATAAAACTTGAAATGGCGGATAGGCCAGAAGACCGCCAACGCCTCACGCTCAATCACAGAGTAGCGCTCTTCAGCACCCCTGAGTGAGCGAGAGGCGAAAGCAACTATCCTGGACTCACCATCCACAACCTGCGACAAGACCGCCCCAAACCAAGCATGCTGGCATCTGTGGACAGTATAGTTTTCTTGCAAGCATCAAAATGCCCCAACGTAGGCATGCTACTAATTACACTCTTAATGGAGTTAAAGGCAGAAGAGCAATCATCAGACCATGAAAATTTAGCTCCCTTTTTGAGCAGCAACCTGAGGGGAGAAGAAACACACGCAAAATTCGGAACAAACTTGGAGTAGAATTCTGCCAATCCTAAAAATGAACGAACTTGATCTTTGTTAACAGGTACAGGGGCTTTTACAATGATTTCGGCAAGGTCCAATTTAGGACTAATCCCTTCAGCAGAGATAGTATGTCCTAAATAGTTTACAGAAGACACACGGAATTTGCACTTTTCTTTTTTGATAACTAGACCTGCATCTTGAAGTTGCTGCAAAACCTTCCACAGCTGCTTGTCATGTTCCTGTTGATCCTTCCCGTAAACAAGAATGTCATCTTGGAAAATCAGAACCTTGGACAATCCTTCCAAGACTTTATTCATGACCCTCTGGAAGCAGGCCGCAGCAGATGCCAGGCCAAAGGGCATGCAAATGAATCTAAAAGCCCCCAGAGGCGTCACAAATGATGTTAAATGTCTGGAATCCAGATGGAGTAGAACTTGGTGATATGCAGATGACAGGTCCATAACGCTAAAACACTTAGCATCTTTAATCAAAGCAAAAGTCTTGCCTGTCAACCCAAATATGTTTATTTAAACAACGTAAGTCCACACACATGCAAACTCCCTTGCCCCCATCTTTGGGTGCCAAAACAATGGGGGCCAACCACTCAGAACATTCGATTTCTTCAATGACACCTGCAGCCAACAATCTCTTGAGTTCCTGATTTAAGGGATCCATCATCATGTGAGGAACTTTCCTCACTTTGCTGACAAATGGTTGAGCATTCTGTTTCAGAATAATCCTATGCTCAAAATATTTGAGCAAACCCAAACCATCACTGAAAACCTTGGAGAACTGTGAACTCACATCATCAGATAACGACCCAGAGGACAGAAGCAATACTTTCTCAGGTGAATTGGGATCTAAAGTGATCCCCATGTCTCTCTGGTGTCTCAACACAAGAAGATTATCACCCCTCTTTGCCACGTGCACCTTCCCAACAGTCTCTCTGTCCTTGAACTGAATTCTTTTGACTACATATCCCAAAACATCAATCTTGACTCCACCATATCCCACAGGATTGATGTCTGGGGGAGACAACTCGACTTTGTCAAGACCAAAAACAGCGTCCCAATTGGCATCACCAACCATGGTATAAGGTGAGCCCGAATCAGCCAAAACAGGAAAACGTTCACCGCCAATCAACACCTCACACACAGGCATGTCTAGCTTATCACCATCCACAACTCCGTCTTCTTTGACACTACACACAATCTTTTTCTCTTCTTCAATACAACGTACCATTTGGTTCCTACTACTACGACACACACATGCGTAATGACCCCTTTTTCCACATTTATTGCAAACAACAGATCTTGCAAAACAATTGGGGCTGTTAGGTAAGTGACTCTCACTCCCACACATTAAACACTTAAAACCAGGCCAATTGTTCCTGGACCCAGTGCGTTCCAAATCAGAAAACCTGTACCTGGAACTAGTCTGTTCCGAATCAGAAGGCTTCTTATCCTTCTCACAAAGAGTTCCCTTCAATGCCCCTTTGAGGTCATCCTTCTTGGGATCATCTTTCTTAATCTCATGAATTGCTTTATCATCAACAGAAGTATCACTGCATTTCTCAGGCCTCATCTCTCGCACCCACATGTTAGTATTCTCCATGCTTTCCACAATAGCCAAGGTTTCTTTGAGATCTGGGTTCTTAGCAAGGAGCTTCTGCTGAACTTTTACATCATTGGTGCACCTGACAATTTGGTCCCTAACAAGAGAATCAGTGAGTTGTTCAAACTCACAAGTGCGAGCCAACGTCTTCAAAGTAGCTACATAACTGGCAATCTTCTCTTGTTTACCTTGGACCCTGGAAAAGAATTTGTGATGCTCCAAAACCACGTTAATTTTAGACCCAAAATGTTTTTCAAGCATCATAACAGACATGTCATAAACATTGTCAGGCTCACCTTCTCCACGCCCCAAAACAATCTCATCCAAACTGTCATAAACATGTCTGCCCTCAACTCCCAAGTTATGCAATAGCGTAGCTTGCTTCCTCAAAGCTGAAAACCTTTCTCCCCCAATGGCTAACAAATAAGAGTCAAATAAAGGCTTCAATCTCTTCCAAGGTAAGATGGGATCACCTACATCTGAGAGAAATTGCGGTGGTTGAGACATGCTTGAAGAAGCCATTATGAGAAAACACAACACAATGATATACAAGAAAGGTACAATACACTGTAAATATATGAAATTGAGTGAATATGCAAGAAAGAATATGTCTAACAAGTAAAATAGTTACAGTTTTTAAAACAACCTTCTTTCTTTCTCCTTATGCCAATTGTGAGGTCCTAATATAAAATAAATGCGGGCATACCACGCGGTAAAATTAAATTTTAAAGGAAGTGAGTGTATCACCAATATGCACAAAGTATAGTACCTTAAAGTAATGGTGTGCGCATCACCGCGCGTTTCCACATTGAATCAGATTTGCCAGAAGAATTTGAAAAATCAAGGAAATGGTGTGCGCATCACCGCGCAAACTGTAATAAAATGAGAATCACACTGAGGAAATAGAATTGATGTGAGCATCACTGCAACTTGCGAGAACACAATGCGCCTGCTCCCATTCCCGAGGAAGTGTGCGCATCACTGCGCATGCTGACAGCTCCAAAGAAAGTGGTGTGCGCATCACCTCGCATGTGTACAAAACAAATGGAAACGTGCATACCACTGCGCACGCTCCTTGTGGGACGAGGATCGGCGTAGTGCAGGCGTCAAGTCGATGTGGTGTGCCTCACCTCACACAGAAGAACGGTCGCTGCAGCGCGGGTTAAAGAAGCAGAATCCCTTCCGTGTCAAAATGAATTTGACAAACCAGCCAGACTGCACAGAAATCAACTTGCTGTTATTAGGATCCAGAATGAAGAAGCGCATGATGCACAATGCGCGCACCGCTTGGTTGCCTAGGAACTGGTACAACAGCAGAGATGCCTCAGGTAAGCGACGTCATAAAGCTCCATGGATCGGTAGTATGAGTGAAAAACTACAGTTACTCTAGGCCTTGAAATCTTTCAAGACCACCGTTAGGCCTCATAGGAACCAGTAATGTAGAAACAAGCTCCCAAATTTGCTAAACTGGGAAGTATACAGTTCATCATCAAGATGCACAGTACCTGAATCTCCGTAGTCCAAGGAGATCATAGATCACAGCCAACAAAGCGCTGCAATATAGAAATGGGTTCCATGGGGAAGCTGGTGGTCGATGAATTCCTGTCCCCACGCAGGCACAACTCGTCGCCAGTGTAAAGAAGTCCAAAACACGATCTGGAAGTCCCAAGCAGATTTATTCAGAAGTACATGTAGAGACCACCAGCTCAAGCAGCAGCTTACATTCAACTGCCAACAGTCAAGCTAGTTAGCCAGAACATTCTGTTGTCAGGTAGTGACACATGGAATGTAGGGACAGAACCCAGCAACAGGGATAGAAAGGAAAGAAAGGCAAAACCAATAGATGTAAGGGTAAAAGGGAAAAAGAGAAATAAACAAGCCCATAACAAAAATACGAAAGTTGCAGCCAAACACACTGACACCTATGCCCAGCAGGAGAGAGGCTGTGGCGTAACCTCCAGAGCTGCCTACATCGGACCTGGGGAATCAGGTTTGAGCCTTGGTGTCGGTAAGACTGTGCCTTAAAAAAAAAATAGGATGGGAATACATGACGATAATCAATAAAACAAAAAAATAGAATGTAAATACATGATGATCGTCACCAAAACAATGGCGAGAGGAATGCAGATAGTAATTCAAAAAAGCATTTACAAGTTAGGGAAGCCGTCGAATAAGCAAGTGAAGTGTGTTCTCTACTATTTATTCTATGGCCGGCTAAACAGCAGAGATTATGTACTATTTTGCCGGCGCTGCTCAAATAGCAGAGATTTTGTAGTATTTGACCCGGTAAATAGACACTTCCTTATTAAAAGTCTGATTTCACCAGGGAATTGGGCTTTTAATAAATATTAAAAGGAGTCTAGGAATGAAATCTAGGTGGTTCGGAGCTGGAGAAAGTATTATTAAATTTAATATTTCATCCAGGTGTTTTTCTACGGAACAGCCATCCTTGCTACAAAAAAAACAACTTTTGGGGCCTTTTTCACTGTAAGGAAATGTTTAACATTGCATTTCTACATGTCTCACTATTAAATACCATGCACCCTGCTTTATGAGCAGTAAGGCTTACAGCGAGATGACTTATTAATATTTCAAAAGAACGTTTTGTCCTGTCGAAATGTTTTTTTTTTAATTGTAGTATTTAAACTACCACAGTCAAGCTAAAATCATAGTGGTGAAGCCATGTTTTATACCGTCGCTGCCTTGCTGCAGTCCAATAATGACATTTCACTTACAGGCCCTGAGTACACTTTGTACCATATGCTAGGGACTTATAGGTACGTTAAATATGCTAATTTGGAGTATTCCAATTTCATCAAGTGTGAAGGAGGAGCAGAGACACTTTACCCCTGGTTAGCAGGTGTAACGTTCACAGAGATCTACAGCCAGCAAAGATGAATAGTGCAAAAATCTGGGGATAAACCTCACAAAAGATTGTAATTTCCACAGTTTATGAATTTATCCAATGAACCAACTGTATGAATAAATTCTGTATGTACATATTTTTTCCTTGAAATATTGGGTTAGCCCTTATTATTTTACTGTTACAAACCAAATGAGCCACCCATGCATAAGTTGGAGAAACCCATAAATGTTAGCTTGTGGCTGCGACTTGGATTACTTTAATTTGATCTCAGGAATTCTTTTCCCCAAAATGACACATGAAGATACGAGCGCCTGTGGTCCTTGCATCATTATCAAATGAAAAAGTAGTGTTCTTTAGAGTAAAGCTAGGAAAAATGCATTAGTGTGAGGTGCTGCATATGAACACTCATAGATCTGAAGCAGTAAATCAAAGTCTCATGCTCCATTCAAAGGCCAGCAGTAGCTGGTGCAAACGTTTGGGTTTGGCAGCACCCCCACCCCCACCCTCCCCCAGTGCTACAGTTTGTATCAGCGTAAGTCATCACAATATGTGGAAACAAACTAGAGCGGTGCAAGCGCCCGCATGTTGGCTAGAATACTCACAGATAAATAAACACCCTTGCTGGAAAATGCTTGGCTGTATCCTGTGAGAACTTCACAGAAATATATTTCATTACTTCCCCATGTCTCCATAGAGACCATGTCAAGAACATGGATGTGTATCATAGATTCTGTTGCTTGACAAGTACACCATGATGTTCCTGTCCAGAATAGATATCAAGCACATTCTAAGTGTTGTACTCACTTCACGCAAAGATTTACACATGCACAACACACTGTGGTCCATGTAAGGTTCAATGTTCAACGTATTTGTATTCAGTCTCATGCAAATTAGTCTATGGTCTCTCATGTGCTATGTGCAGCAATGTTCAACATATTTGTGTTCAGTCTCATGCAAATGAGTCTGTAGTCCCTCTTTGCTATATGTACCATATCACAGGACATTTGGAATCCTTACAGTGATTTTGTAAATGGTTAAGAAGCTTTTACAGCAGACCAAAGTCTAATTCAGCTTGTTGTGTTATCCATAGTGTGAATGGATACAGCCCTCCTCTGAGGGCACATCACACAACATCATACTTCCAGATACTGGGCTATGATTTGGGTACATGCTCTGACAGTCTGAGTGGCCAAGCAGTGTAGCTGTTTCTTAGGTTATACAAACCAACAGTTTATGGCCTCAAGTAGTGAAGCTATCCCTTAGCGGAGTTGGACCTCGCCCAATTTAGCTGTCCTTAAGGTGGTAAAGAGTTTATAAGCTCAGGTCTGAGCTGGAAAGTTAAGTTGGGGTGGAAGTGGGTTTGCTTCTCCTTGTTTGCAAAGCATAGCCAATCATCAGTTACACAGATCTTGCTGGTTTCAGCTTTTACGTGGGTGATTTTTCTCTCAGGTTTCATAACTCTTACTGGATTGGCTTTCATGCAGCTGGTATATCGGCAGAACTATCTCTAAAGAGCTATCCTTCATGGTAATCAGAGCAAAAGGCCTGTGGTGTTAGTCTTCAGAATTGTCTCTGCACTTATATTTAATTTACATGTTCTGGTCAAAGCAAGAAGAGCCCTCCTTCATGTGACACTGACTCTACAAGGTCCTTTATCAGAGAGCAGAACAATATTCTAAGTTATTGTACAAACATCCTTTTTTTCAATACATAGGTGTTTAGTGAAGTAGTGGATTTGCATCATTAGTGAGAGATGCACAACAGTACTTCAACCAGCCTGTTGGTTGCCTTACCTGAGTACTCTAAAACCCACAAAATGATGGACGGAATGTTGCACATTGGCAAAACATTCACCCCCAGTCACAGATCTGGGTTTAATCCATCGTTATTTTGCTCACCACGCCACCCCAGTTCAGTCATGGCCATATGCAAATCAGTCTTGACCCTGTGCCTCATGGGAACAGTCCAGCCCGAACTGCCAAGCCATGTCTTCCCTGGACCGGAATCAAGCATCCTAGGACCGGTTTCTGGCTATCAGCCGTCATCAGCCAGGATAGCTTGACTCCAGAGGCGTAGTGAGCACGGGACCCACGTCTGGGCATACCCTTTCCACCTAGGGCGAACAGCAAAACACACAAAATGATGGACGGAATGTTGCACATTGGCAAAACATTCACCCCCAGTCACAGATCTGGGTTTAATCCATCGTTATTTTGCTCACCACGCCACCCCAGTTCAGACATGGCCATATGCAAATCAGTCTTGACCCTGTGCCTCATGGGAACAGTCCAGCCCGAACTGCCAAGCCATGTCTTCCCTGGACCGGAATCAAGCATCCTAGGACCGGTTTCTGGCTATCAGCCGTCATCAGCCAGGATAGCTTGACTCCAGTGGCGTAGTGAGCACGGGACCCACGTCTGGGCATACCCTTTCCACCTAGGGCGAACAGCAAAACACACAAAATGATGGACGGAATGTTGCACATTGGCAAAACATTCACCCCCAGTCACAGATCTGGGTTTAATCCATTGTTATTTTGCTCACCACGCCACCCCAGTTCAGACATGGCCATATGCAAATCAGTCTTGACCCTGTGCCTCATGGGAACAGTCCAGCCCGAACTGCCAAGCCATGTCTTCCCTGGACCGGAATCAAGCATCCTAGGACCGGTTTCTGGCTATCAGCCGTCATCAGCCAGGATAGCTTGACTCCAGTGGCGTAGTGAACACGGGACCCACGTCTGGGCATACCCTTTCCACCTAGGGCGAACAGCAAAACACACAAAATGATGGACGGAATGTTGCACATTGGCAAAACATTCACCCCCAGTCACAGATCTGGGTTTAATCCATCGTTATTTTGCTCACCACGCCACCCCAGTTCAGACATGGCCATATGCAAATCAGTCTTGACCCTGTGCCTCATGGGAACAGTCCAGCCCGAACTGCCAAGCCATGTCTTCCCTGGACCGGAATCAAGCATCCTAGGACCGGTTTCTGGCTATCAGCCGTCATCAGCCAGGATACCTGAGTACTCTGGCATTTCTGCTGTAAGTTGAATGGCATTGTCTTCCTTCTTTTATTATATCCTTTAGTTCTTTTGCTGTATTGTGTGGTTCCAAACATGTCAATACTTAATATGTAGGATATGTTGTATTTTAAATTGAGATAGAGGTTAATGGGCAATAAGAAGGATCATATGTAACAGGACTGGTAGCAAACTAATCTTCGAGAGCCCTGTGCTAATAATGTACTCATGTGTGAGTGTTAGTTTGTTTTGCTTTTTTCATGCTGTGTCATGGGGTGTTTTACCATTAGGAACTTTGACGCTGTATTTTGTTGTATTATATTTCCATTAATATAAAGGATAAAGTACCCCCTGTTGTACATTATAAGGATATTGCAATTTAATCTAGGAGTTCCATAACCATATAGAAAAAGGTGACTTGCAACATCTTTATAATGTACAGCAGGGTGTATTTTATCCCATATAATACATGGTCACACCATCACCTTTCCCACAAACCACTTAAAACTTTGGTGCATAGCACTTTCATATGAAATAGAGAGAGCATGTTTGCAAACATGAAGAAAAAAATCGAACTACTACTGCAAAATTAAACACAACAAAAACTTGTTAGATTTTTGTTGCAAAATGATATTAGAAACTCCTTGACAGGAGTGCTAATCCACTAGGAAGTACAATATAGAGTCCATCCAGGAGCCACAGAATCCTAGCCCCTGATGACAGGGGCAAGCCCTCAGGAAACACCACATGGAGTCAACACTGGAGTGACAGAAGCCAAGCACCTTGGACAGTGCTAAGCCACCAGGAAATACCGTGAGGTTTAGTCAAAAGAAACAGATGCAACATGATATGCACCATGTGTGCTTTAACCCAAGACGTTCTGAATTATTAGGTGAACACAGTAGTCAGCTAAGATGATAACTAGCCATTTCTGTAAAAAAAGAATATATTAGGTTAAGTGAAAAGACAGTGAGGGTATAAGTGGTGAAAGGACAGGAGTCAGGACAAAAGGACATGTTATGCTATAGTTTAGTATCCAGCTTGTAAATGACATTCAGCCCCTTTGTCAACAGGAATTGTTAATGCCAGGTAGATTTTAGGCTTTGCTAGAAAGTGTTGATGCAAGCGCAACAGAGAAGTGGTCTGCAGCATGCACTGTTTACAAGCAGCAATGGTAAATGTCAGATACAGTCTCCAGGAGCACCAGGAGCAGTACACTGTATGGATTGGTTACAGGCACCCAGATTAATGCCGATTGGGAGCGGAGCAGCACCACTGGCGTAATGAAACTTGAGGGGGCCCTCCTGCAAGGTACGTGGAGGCCCCCCCTCCAGATTCAATCAGGAGCTCTCCGGCCAGAGTACTGTGCTGAGGGGGCCCCCCGCACTGCAAGGCTGCGGAGGCCTGTGTTATGCCACTGACTGCAGCACGTGGTGTGTACTGTGTACATGTAGCAGAATAAATGTCCTTTCGACCCACCCACTAATGACTAAGGAAGATCACATGGTGTGCACTGGTTATATGCAACAAAATAAATTGCAGTTGGGTCTGCTCAGAAGCGAGAAGAGCTATTTGGTCAATAAATGATGTAGCACATGTATGCATATAGTTAAAAAGGTAATATTTTTCCAAGCTTTTTCTAGGTGGCAAATATAGATTGTTTTTTGTAGGTCTTGAAGATGGCAAGACTTCTGCGTTCTTGCTAGGAGAGGTGTAATTTCCCATTGCAGGAGTAGTGGTTCCAGACCACAGGCCTTGCAGTCCCTAATAGGCCCAAACAGGGGAGTTGCTCTTTATCGCAGGGGGTTCTGAGAAGATGTATGTGATGTCTGCACCCCACACCGCATTGCAGCTAGGTTTATATAAATACACACACACACATGCGCACAGTTTTGGAAATGCACATGTACAGCTTCTAACCATTCTAATATTAGTGTGCTGAAGATCCCCGGGTTCAGAGTAAGTATTTTCACTGCACTAGGTTAAGCAACATGTTGCACTCCCATTCCTTGCCCCTAGCACAGAATATTGTTAGGTGATCATGTCGAAAGTGGCCTACCTCTTCATAGAATGTGACTAAAGACACCTGTGAGTGACACTCTGCTCCTGTTTGGTCTCTATCTACCTGGCCCCCTTCTTATTCCAGGTACAACCACAGCACCATTGACTGCAAATGAGCTGCTTTATTTGTGTGGTGCTCACTACTGAACAGGATATCATCATACAGCTGGGAAAAGATATGTGAAGAAGGTCTTGAGCTGGCAAGGTTTTTTTTTAAAGTATATAATAAAGGGAAAAAAAGCATTGCTGTGCCAGGGAGGGAGTCTGAGAGGGCATTGACTATCTCCAAATGCTTTTACCCAATGCCTTCGAAATCAGATGGAGCCAGGGACTTGAATGAAGTGGACTGGAGATATCACTGGTAGAAGGGACTCTGGGAAAGGAGATTTTCATAACATGGGGTCCCACAAATATTACCCAGACTCGCAGAGATAGTATTGGCTGTTGCTTGAGGGTGTTAAGGCTGGTTAGGTTCGCATTTTAGAAAGTTGACATTTTTCAAAGCAACGATGTCTAGAGAGAGGAAATATATTCTATGAAAGTAAACGATGTTAGTACTCAGAAGAAAAATTGAAATAATTTTTATTGGGAAATAGACAACATAAATAATATTTAAATGAAGGTTGACTGATGGCAGTCAGAAATATGGACAGAGTAATCTAGATAAACCAAAAATACTGAGTAAAAGATAGGGGCACAGTATCTTCAACATGGAAGGTAGAACAGTGGACTCAGTATATATACACAGAAAAATGTATAGACAAGGCTGAGAAAGGTGTTTAGGCTGACAGAACAGTAAGCGTGGACACTACTAAATTCTGCAGCAACGGGTCGGCGATTCTGTCCACTTTTACTGATTTTAAATGTGCCTACTTCAGATTTTAAAGGCAAAATGCGGGCAAAGTACATTATACCAGAATTGCTTTTGTTCCTTGCAGCGAGAAATACACTCACACCCCTGTACATATGTTAGAGGTGCATGCATAGCCCTAACCTGTAAATTCAGTAATGTGAGGGCTGTGCACTTTTCAGACAGACTGCATCCAATACTCCACTTCTCATTGCATCTGAGACTTGTACAAATAAAGATGTGGAGGATTAGATCTGCGTTATGAGTACTCCCTACGGGAGATGTGATCTTTAGTGTAATCGTTAATATCCGATACCCCAGGGTTGAGAATATATTGGGTGTGATAAATATCGCTTATTGCAAGTTTGTGTGCGTAAAGAAAATGCTACTATACCCATATCCAGTATTAATTCAACCATTCAGGGGCATATTTACTCACATTTCACGCAATGCAAGGCAGCATGCAAAGTCGGTGTGCCACGTGACATGAAAGGGAGGCAGCAGATATGCTCCATATCTACTAAGAAACAATGCATTTCTGCTGTCTCCTAGCACTGGTGCACAGTGTGCTGCCTAGCGCCAGTGCCAGCACCCTTGCACCATGGTAAAGAGAAAGTAAATTCTCCTTGCTACACCTCACTGGGGGAGGGGCAGCATTTTGATGGATTCCCAAGTTTACTAGCTTTAGTAAATCTGGAATGTGCCAAAATCCATCAGTGGATACATGGGAACGGTCATGCTCCACCCAGGGAACACATGCTACACCCAGGGAACGCCTTACCAATGCAAGGTAATGAATAGCCTCACCATGTGGCTTTGCATGTCTTTGTAAATATCAAAATTGGTTTTGTGTTGGAGATGCACCATAAAAGTGACACAACCCCCAATACAAAACCTTAGTAAGTTTGCCCCTCAGTGTGCTGCTTGTGCTGCGAGCAGTATTGTTTTAATGGCATTTCCACTGAAAAGACATTATTCGTTTTTCATTTGCCTATGAACATTTGGCCTGATGAACTGATCAGCGCCGAATTTGGCAGTCGCTTCGTCGTGTAGTCCGCTAAGGTGCACTATGCTAATTTTCATGCAGATCGAAGCAGAGGGAGAGCAGAGGAAAAAAGTTAAAGGGAGTGAAAAAAAAGTGTCTTCCCAGTTTAGTTCCCACATGAAATTCAGTTTGTGCCTACAGCCTACATCTTGTGACTCCAGCTTACAGCCAAAATCGCTGAACGCATTTACACCAAACTTGGTATGAAAGTAGAACTTTACTCAGAAAGTGTTCTTTTATTGGTTTGGTGTAAAATCGCTCAGTAGTTTTTGTGACGTGTTTAAAAAAAGGTGGCAACACTTCCATATCTGTGCCTTTTGAAATCATGAATATTGATTCGCAATTTCAGTCAATCGCATTTTGATTTTTTTTTTTTAAATACGATCGGCTGGAGAAGCTCTGAACATTCTGCCATCTTGAAAATCACTAATCCACTCCAATTCAAGATTTGTGCGTTGTGGGAAACAAAATAACAGAGCCATGGGAGCTTGCCTCAGAGGGATCCGGCCCCAGGAGAATCCTGAGGGGTACCCATAGACATGAAAAAGTCGATTCTGACACCAGGAGAAAATGTAGAAAGAAGCACACAATTTGCAAACTAAAGAGCAATTGCGATTCATTAGCAGCCACTTTCGATGCCAATTCAACTGGCATTTTGCGAAAGATTTGCAAATCGTATATATTATACTTGACTTTCGGGCAGTGTAAAAATAAATTCCTCACACAAGGGGAGACACTTTGAAGAGTGCAGGTACAGGTGGTTGGGACCTAGAAATGTGAAAAACAGAAAGCTGGATGCACCAGCTTGGGTGTCAGACCTGGCCCAGAAATTCACTGAAAAAAACAAAGTTAAAAACTAAGTTAAGATAATGACTGAAACACAGAAAACCACTGAAATTCTCCAGTTCTGGTATGGGACTCACAATGCACACCACTTTCATCACACCCACCATGCACAAATCACCCATTCCCCATTGGCACTGGAAAAAAAAAGGATTTCAAGCAAGAGATAAATATGGCGGCCGTTGTGAGTTTTGTCTGTGTTTTGTGCATTACACACTCTAGCTGGTCAAGTTCTGTAGTTTTCCACGTTTGATTGAGAACCATAACTCCGTTTTTGAAAATTTTTCCAGTGATATGTATGTATGCACACATATTTACTTATGAGTGTGTGTTTGTTTGTGTGTGCGTGCACATTCTTAACAATTTAGGTGATTCCATGTCTGCTCCTTCTCAGAAACATTTCTAGAGGTACCATTGTTATTTTGACTATACTGTTTATTTTGTATTTTACTGAGATGTATTTGCCATGTGCTTGCCGTTCTTCCAATATCTGCAGCAAGTGAATACATGACTGTGTTGTTCTTTTCGTACCTTAACATTTAAGTTCTTGAATGTTCAATGTGTAGCATACATTTGTTTGTCCCTCAATAGTCAGTAGTTGTTTTCTCCGGAGGTTAAGATCTTAAAAAGTTGTATTTTCTTTCTATTTGTTTCAGTTAATTTCCCAATTCGACTTGTAAATGGCACAAACAGATGTGAGGGTCGTGTTGAGGCCTTTTATGGCTCCCACTGGGGGACGGTGTGTGATGACAACTGGGGCCTTGAAGATGCCAACGTGGTGTGCAGAGAACTGGATTGTGGATCAGCAGTCTCTGCTCCAGGGTCCGCCTTCTATGGTCAGGGCAATGGGCCTATCTTCCTAGATGATGTCAACTGTCTGGGGTCCGAATATGCGCTGTGGAAGTGTCCTCACAACGGAATTGATGTGCACAACTGTGCCCACAGTGAAGATGCCAGCGTCGTATGCTCAAGAGGTGAGTGCAACTCCCACTTGAAAGAGCAGCGTCAGTCTGGAATTTGGAAGCATTTGGAACACCTTTGTGTTTTCAAGGATGAAACTAATAATTTATTAATGTGTTCTAAAACGTTCCAATGAAGAGCATTTTAATTAATTTTACAAACTTGCAAGTAATTCCTTTACACATATTTTCAGTATTAAGAGCTCCTGGAGATATGTAACTAAAGGCTTGATTCTAAAATGTTCAGGACTCTTGCATTTTATTTCTACACTATGCAGCATGGATACCATGTGTATCAGTACATCCGAGATATGGAAAAATCAGTCATTACGGGCTCCGTGTCATCCATACCAAAGCTTCATTCAGTATCTAGTGAATTAAGGTAGACTCCTCCAATAAATCTCCTCCCTTCCCACACCTCCTCCTGTTTTGTTTTGTACCCTCTCGTTCCAGTGCTGTAAGAAGGGTTGAAGGGGCGCCTTCCATCTTTAGTTTGGGCCCCCCTAATGATTGCAGTTACGAGATAGGACTCGTTTTTCTCACTTAAGTTCAGCTGTTTTATGTATTTATTTATGCATTTTTAACAAGACAGGTGGTGGAGGAGGCGCTCTCGTCTCATCACTTAATCTTGAAAACAGCTTTCCTCCTGGACTAAGTTCTCAGGAAAAGTAATGTTGGGCCGAGTACTATCACAGCTTGCTTATGGTGCATTCATAATTACAGAAAAAGGATGGGTCATTTGCCTTAGGAAGGAAAACACCCGTTTTTAGGTTGAGCCTAGGCAGCGCGCATGCGCTGTCTCTCGACATGCTGTAATTAGCCTGTGGGTTTTATGCCTGCCCATAGGCTTGTGATTGGCTTGGTCCTTTGCTCTCTGGAAATCTTTTTTTCTATTTGTTTCTGGCAAGCATATGTCATGCCACCTTTCATGTTTCCTTTCCTGTTTATACCTCCCCGAGCGCACTGTTCAAGTGCAATCTCCTTCCACTGGTTATCTTTATTATTGTATGTGGAACTTTTTTTTGTGTTTGCAGTCACACTGCCGCACCACTGATGACTAGCTTCCTGTTGTTGTAAACAGACATCCTACAATGTTTAAGTTTTAAATCATTTTGATTTTTCGTGTTTGCAGTTGTACTGCAGTTCCGTGCCGTTTATTGCTTTTTTAATTTTGTTTCTGCCTGTTTTTTTTACTTCTGTACATGTTCACCGGATCCTGTATGCGTTCACTTATTGTATTGGCATTTGTAATTTTGTTTCCATTCGCCATTGTTTATTCTTATTTCTCGGATCGGTATTGCTTAATTGCATTGCTTCTGGTTGGCATGTTTTTGTAGGTATGGGGAGAGTCAATGCCGAGACTTGAACCTGGTTCCCCAGTCCCAAAGTCGGCAGCTCTGTAAGTTATACCACACTCTCAGATGTTAACTTGTTTGTTGTACAATGGGTTGAATTGATTTCGCAGGCTTCCCCTCTACAACGGCACACTGGTGAAAGGGCTACTCGCTGAACCAGTGCTGCTGCTCCCCTAAGCCCATGCTGGTCCCACAGCCCAGCTCCCACTCCTTCACACTCTTAGCTTGTAACAGCCCCGGGCTCAGATGAGGCACTCTCTCCGAAATCATTCGTCCGTTCCCATGGCGTCCCCTTTCCCAGACAGCTCCATAGGCCTCAGCCATGAAGCTTGAGGAAGTGGAGAGCACCACACAGGGCTGTTGGGGCAGGAGACATCTCGAGAGGTGAGGAGAGATGTGCAGCTGCGGTAGGGGAGCCTGAGGGGTAGAGTGTTTTTTAAAAAGTTTGTTACTGTCTCGTTTTTATTCACTCTCTGCTGTTTTTTGTTTTACAAAGGCTCCTGCCGCCGTGCTTCAGGTTTGGTGTAAATCGCCTTCTCTCCCTGTGCCGTCCCCCACCACCTCCAGCATGCTACTGCTGCTCTGACTCCCCTGTAAATCTATTCTTTTAATTCTCATTATCTGAACTGTTAAATATGTACACTACAGTGCACTTCTTCTCTTTGCAGGCATGTACTCCTCCATTTTTGTTACGATTTCTTTTATGCAGTTTGGTTAACTTCAATTATATGTAGACTTTCCTGATTTCAGTTTCAATTTTTGGTCAATTTTGGTGGGTTTTCTTCAGTGTTTTCCAGAGATTTTTATCCCTTAAAAAAACAGTGGTTATCAGTGGCTACACATTTTCATGCCATTAAAAACAACAGAAAGAATGTTTTTCCAGTGTTTATGGAACATTTTGATTTTATTATTGCTTGCTTTCTGCACTGATAGTGCATGCTGTTATGTTATGTTAAAAGTGCTTATAGAGCGACATACACCAAAAGGTTTCTTGGCGCTAGGGATCAAAGGAATCCTGCCGCAAGATGATTCATTCATAGGCCTGGTGGAACAGCAAAGTTTCTAGGAGTTTCCTGAATTGAGGGTAAATTGTTGTGGATCTAATGTTCACAGGAAGAGAGTTCCAAAAGTGAGGGGCCAAGACGGTGAATCTTAATCCACCTAATCTCTTGCATTTAAAGGAAGGGGTAACCAAGAGGTTAAGATGGGAAGACCTAAGATCCCGAGTGGGAACATATCTTTGAACCCGGGTAGATACAAATTCTGGGCATGTGCAGTGGACAGATTTAAAAAGACATCCCATCTTGAATGCACAGCGTTCTACTACAGGAAGCTAGTGTAGCTTCTTCATTAAGGGGGTAACGTGGTGCATTCTCGGCTGGCGATAAATTAATCTAGCAGCCTGGTTTTGCACCAATTGCAGTCTACTTGTTAAATATGCCGGGAGGCCAAAGTAAAGTGAGTTCGCATAGTCAATATGGGAGATAACAAAGGCTAAAACGACCTGAATAAGGGCTTCAGGAGTGAGGAATCTACTAATCTTCCTGATCTTCTGGAGCTGAAAAAACAAGTAGAAACCACTGTCCCAATCTGGGATTTCATAGACAGATCACTGTCAATTATGACACCAAGGCTTTTAGCTGAGCTTGAGGGTAAGGGTGGCTTTCCCAACTCAACAGGCCAAAAATTCGAATTCCAGGGGTTTGAGGGGCCACCGACTCTGGGTTCAATTTTCGGTGATTGCTATTCATCCAATTACTTATATGTTGCATGGTTGTCTGAAAATTAGTGATGGAAGCGGCAGACTTTTCAATGGTAAAAATCAATTGAAGATCATCTGCATAGTTGAAAGTGCACACCTTTCTTTCACCTGAGGATTGAATTAATGGAAAGAGGTACAAATTGAATAGGTGCGGAGACAGGGAGGATCCCTGCGGCACACCACATGTCAATTTGACTTTAGAGGCAGTGAATTGGGAGAGACGGACAGATGGAGAGCGGTCATCTAGAAAGGACATGAGCCATTTGAGGGCCAGACCCTGGATCCCCGCGTCTGTAACTCGGTCCACAAGAAGTTCATAGTCGACCGTGCCAAAGGCCACCAAGAGATCGAGGAGCACCAGGGCCTGAGTGGTGCCTTTGTCTGCTTCTTTCCTTATTTCATCTAATACAGTCAGAATAACTGCTACCGTTGAATGAGAGGGCCGAAAACCCGCTTGATGGGAGTCAAGGAATTGAGACTTTTCAATAAAAGAACAGAGACAGTTGGCAGCATATGCTTCCAATACCTTGGCTAAAAAGGGGAGCAGAGAGATGGGGCGATAGTTCGTGATAACCAGAGGGTCTGCCCCTATTTTCTTGATAATTGGAACTATTCCAGCTTCTTTAAAAGCTTTGGGAACCACACCCTCAGTAAATGAATTATTTAATAAAGAAAGAGCAGTGTCAGGACATGTGAGAAAAGCTTCCCCTAAAATGTGCGGGGGACAGCTATCAGCCAGAGATCCAGATCTAACTTTCGTCAACAAGTCCAGAAAGGCTTCTCTGCTAATAAAGGGGAACTGATGCAGGGAGAAAGAGTTCCTGAGAGCAGCCGGCTGGTTTCAGGGGGGAATTAACATGTATACTGGTTTTAATGGTGACGATGTTATCAATAAAAAAGGTGTTCAGAGAGTTACATAGTGACTGGGTAGGAGCTAATTTGACCATGACTCTGTCCAGATTGGATAGCTCCGCAACAATTGCAAATATGTCTTTGGATTTATTTGTTTAATTAAACATTTTATTGGAGAAATAGGTGGCCTTGGTTTGTAGGATAAAGGTTTTGTACTGTTTCAGTTGAGCTTGGTAGATATCTTTTTTATCTGGAGAGTAGTTCCGTCTCCAGATATGTTCAGCACGGCGTAGAGCTAATTTTTTAAGTTTTAGGTCTTCTGAGAACCATCTCGGAGGATCGTAGCGTCTAGCCGTTTTGACTTTCCTAAGGGGGGGCATGACTATCACTGGCATCCACTGGCCAGGATTTAATACTTTCTTCATGTTGGTTGACCAGGGACTGTTCAGTCGGCATCGTAGTTGCAGCAGTTTGCAGAATGCGTTGATGTTAGTACGGTTCCAGTTCCTCGCCATTAGACTCGCCTTGGCTTGGGAGTTGGCTATAGTCAGGTTAGTAAGGGAAAACTTTATTAAAAAATGATCAGACCAGGTACATGGAGAACCCGTCAGATTAGATACCGTAAGGTTAGAAGTCAAAACTTGGTCAAGAATTTGACCTTTTATGTGAGTGGGAACTGTCACATGTTGAGCACAGTTCAGTCCGTTAAGTAAATCAGTCAATTCAGAGGAACTTTGGCCACCCATCTCATCATTAGCCCAGTAGTTAAAGTCACAGATTAAAAGAATTTTAGCATAGTTGATTACTAAATGGGATATTTGCTCACCCAACAACTGGGAAAAACGAGGCATATTGTAGGGAGGTCTGTAAATTAGCACACAGATCAGGGTGCATGGTATATAGACCGTGTACATATAGTGTATATGAGGTCCAAATACATTTTTACAAATCGAACTTATTGTAGTACACCATACAATACTTCTACAGTGAGTCTTTGGTCATGTGCGCTCACTCTTTCTTTCCCGTGTCAACTTTTTTCTGTGAAAAGGCACTCTCAACATTGGCACTTGAGATGGGCAACGCCTAAACAGCCAGTACACAATTTGCTTAGTCTGGCCACTGACATAGCTTTCAATGCCAATACTAGTGCACTTGAAGATTGCAATTTTCTGGGACAGGTTCTACAACATATGCATTGAACTTGGCGCATATGCCCTCAGAGTTATTTAAGGGGTCAAAAATTAAGCAGTACTTTTCAAAGTCCGGAGAAAATTCCCCTTTACGGAAGGGATCTAGAATTTGTGCAGAGTGCCACAGTGTGGCTTCATTGACTTCAAATCCAATGGCTGGTGAAGGGACATTTCTATGCATCTTTGGAAGCCATTTATCATGCACTGTAAAATAAAATTTCCTGAATTGCTCCTCAACATTTCTTTGCTTACCAAGTGGCAAGCATTCTAACATGAAACATGTTGCAGTGCCAAAGTCACTAAAAGTGTCGCACAGCCTACCCTCAAGGAGATGTTTCACATCTACACCAATTACGCTGAACACTTGGTAGACAAAGGGTATTTCCAGACTCTAGTATTTTGATTATGTCCACTACAGCAGTCATGTTTTCCTGTAAAAATCTAAGCATGCAGTAGAGTGTGCTTTTTCACAACACTAACGTTATGCAGCCAAATATCTTCACATTTCTTGCCTTTTGCCTCATCCCTAAGCATATATTCTCTAAACGGTCGCACATGGATAATATAGCATTCATGGCCTCTAAGACTGAGAACCACTGGCTAAATGACACAGTTGGGATGACTCTTTATTTGATGCCACACAATGCACAAAATGAGAAATATTTGTGTTTTAGTTCCCGTGCCTAACAAAATATTCCACCAGAATGGACTACAAAGTCAATAGTATTCTTCATTAACTCATTAAGATTGTAAAGATGCTTTCAGCATACCATCTAGCAAGTGGCAAGGATCTCTGACAGGGAAGCACTTCAGCTCAGGTATCTATTTTGACAGGTTATCATACAACTTTGTCATATGCATAGCTGAATCACTGTGAATACAAACAATATCACTCCAATCTTTGTTGAACTTGGTAAGAACGTTTTGCAGCAGCATTCCAAGTGACACTGCGTTCCATTTTTTCCAAAAGTCTGGTGTCATGTTTTCACCACTATCCCAGATGCTTGGTGACAGCACTCTTTTTACATATACCTGCCACTACACCTTGCATTGAATGTTTAAAGCCTGGGGTGTTCGGCAGTTCACCTACTATCAATACTGACTCACTAGAAAAAGGGGCTGATGTATCAAAGGGTTTCACCCATTATCTGTCTGTGGGTAAATGTGACGTACATATTGGGAAAGATTCTTATGAAACCAGTTATTTTACCTATCAGAGAAAGAATCAAATGTAGCCAAAATATCAAATATGATTTGATATTTCCTGATTCTCTATAGTTTATATAATAATTAAATAAGCCCTAAAACATGCTTCTAAACCCTGCATCATTAGACTAAAGACCACAAAACTGAAAAAAGCAAAAGCAAGAAGAAACAACATTTTAGTGACATCCCTGAACAACAAAACTCAGTCAGAATAATGTTAGCCCAGCTTTCTTGATGCTACCTTGTATAACAAAGTTGCATTGTATTGGCTCCTTCAGGAAGAAATAAAATGACTCTTTCAACTCTCCTTTTCCTTTAGTTTGTGGTTCTGCAGGTGTTTTTTCAGTGTTTATATGTTTACAATGCTGAGGGCTAGTTACCTTTCAGTGGTTTCTTTTCCAGTTATTATAGGATTCAACCAAAAACAGGATAGCATAATTATATGACACACACCCAAAAACGCATCAACATGTGCTAAACTGTGCATGCATACTGCGTACCATCAGGAAACAGCAGTCATACTAGAGCCAGGCAAAATGTCCTCAGTGACTTGAGCCTTTATTGTCAAATAGATTATTTGCAGCTTTTACGTTCACAGGCTCTGTTGCACTCTTGGCCTCGCTAACCTCGGTTCGTGTTTATTTTCTGTTTGGAAGTTTCAAAGCAAGCTGCGTTTAGCACAGGTCATATTTCCATTTATATAATGTCTTGCTTCAACCACCTTCCAAACCTCACGTTCTTTCATAAAAAGACCAGCAAGGTAAACCACTTGTGTCAAATGTATGTGATGAGTTTCGGAATAAATAATAAGTGTAAATAACTGTAAATAGAAAAGGCATCCTCCAGCTTTGGAAATACATTTGCTATTGTCTTCACAGACAGTTTGTAATGCCACCTTCTGAATAATTAATGAAATACTGTTAAACAGTGCAGTAGTCCAGTAGCCACCCTATTGTCTGTTATGGGGTCCAGTGAAATGTTCAACTCTGTTTTTCTTTATAGTGCATTTAATGATATTTGCCACCTGCATTATCAAATTAATAGTGTCACGAGAGTAGGTGTGAATTACGAGTAATCATAGCGCTTGAAAAGTTGCGGGGGAGACAAGTTGCCTAATGACCTGCGCTGCCAACTTTGGGGAGCTGCGGAACTAGGCTCAAGTCCCAGCCTCTGCTCAAAATTTCTGGCAAATCGCTTAATTCCTCTGTGCCGAAACAAAAAGATATGTAATTCAATCTATAGCTCATGTACAGCGTTCTAATGACTTTGGGTCGACTTCGCCTTGTATAAAAACTTCAGAAAAAGGTGAAAGTAATGAAAAGTTATGAGGAAGACCCACATGAGGATTTTATCATTGGATGGACGGAGATGATGAATATTTCTCCTTTTGCTCTGATGGAAATGTATCTCTTACTATCCATGCTTTGTTCCTCAGGTACGCTTTCCAATTCTTAAAGAAACTTAAGTGGCTCCATTTGAACCAAAACAAGGTTATATTGTTTTAGGTGTGCAGGACCATCCCTTAACCAGGATTTACAGACCATTTTAATGAGAAAGCTGTGGGGTGTGTGGCATTCGTGTGGTTTATCTAAAAGGGAACTTTCCCTTGTTTGTTGTCTCAAGAGCAGGGGTAGGATATGGACTAAAGTGGGCTCTGAACTCAATGTTACCCTTCTGAGCTAGTATAGGGCAAGAAGCAATCTCATGTGTTTAGTTCTTTTCGTGAAACCCTTTCCTTCTTAGTAAGGCTGCCATATGTTAAATGGGATAGAACAGTGATTTCTCAGAATTGCAGCTATGCCTTAAATTATACAGTAGAAATACTTCTCAGCGGGGCTTGCAATGCAGCACGATTGATGGGCACACTGAAGCAGGGCTGCCACACTTTAAATCCGACAGAACTAGCTCATCTCATCAGAACTGCCAGTAGCCTCATGGGCAGTAGTTCCACTTCTTAGCTGGGCAGTCATATTTTACTTGGGATAATGGGACACTTTTTAGCAGTGTTGTTGTGTGTTTAAGTGTGACTGTAAGAGTACTTGTCAGCATGAACTATCATGTATTTAATGGGCGGATCTGCACTTCTCAATAGGATCGCTGTACTTTCAGTGGGACAATTTCAGCTCTTCTCAGCAGGGAATCTAATTCTATAATGAGACAGCTTTAGATCAACTAAGCATTGCTAGGATTGTTTTTGTGGGGCATTACTATGAGTTCTGCTATAGTTTGAATGGAACAGTAAGGGTACTTTTAGAAATGGGATCTCTGGTTGGCTAAGGCTTGCGCCAAAGCCAGGCAGAGACCACCACTCTAGTCAGGGCAAGGGAGTTACACGCCAAAGATAACCCCTGCTCACCCCCTTGGTAGCTTGGCACGAGCAGTCAGGCTTATCCCGGAGGCAATGTGTAAAGCGTTTGCGCAACACACCCACAGCAACAACATACTGGGCACACCACAAAAGAAACTCCACACAAGGTTATATATAAAAATAGCCTTTGTATTATCATAAAACACATTAGAATAGTACTCACATAATATACATCGTGCCACCTGGCACGGGGTCATATTTACAAGGGAATTATTTACACCTGACAGGGCCAACTGGACCACTGTCAGAACCAGCACAAAGCGAACTTAGTATAGGTAGTACTTATAATAAATGTAGAACACATCATGAACGTACAACCAGTAATCACTGGTAACCACTGTACTTAGCATCAGCCTGTAACATAAACTACATTATGCACAGTATCACATCAGGCGCGAATTACATTCTGCGCCAACCTCATAAGCATAAATACGTTATGCAATCCTCTCATAAGTCTAAACACATTAGACCCTAACCTCCTAAGTATAACTCACATTAGGGGCGTAAAGCACACAGTGAAACATAATCTCACTAGCATAAACCATGATATGCAAAACAACCTCATAATCACAAACCACATTAGAGGTATAAACAGGGTGCGTAAAGCATGGTAAATGCATCACATTTCCTAGCACCACATTTTCACATTAGGGCCTGGCGCCCTATAAATCTAACTGTCCCCCTGGCCCACTGGCCATCTCACACGGGGCTCAAATGCCCTATGTCCAAGAGTCAGGGCGCGCTGCAAGGGCAGCGAAAGTCAAGGGTGCGTAACTGCGCAAACCTAAACGTAGCAGCTGCCCACTACTTGCTGGGCAGCTGGGAGAGTCAGGGGCCAAGGAGTGCATCTCACTCCTAACGCAAAATGGCCCCCACAGGAAAGAATGGCCTAAACGATGCAGCTGGCACTACTTGCTGCGCAGCTGTAAATCAAGATGAGGCCTGGCACTCAATGTGCCCTTTGACTCGATATGTAAAACGTAGCAGCTGCCCTCTAGCAAGCGGGGCAGCTGTAAGACTGGCCAAACTGGTAGGGACACGGGCCCTTGGAAACAAACCAGGCCCCACGTTGGGGTGGCCCGCTACGGCGGCGCCACTGAGGCAAATGATCTGTGCCCTACCCTGGGACTCTAAATCTCAGCTTTGCCCCCACGGCACTTCACTGCCCCGAAAACAGACTGCGGGGAAAAGAGCTGGCACCTCGATGTAACTGGGGAGCCCCTCCTTCCCGGGGCTCCTCTCCGAGGACAATGCCCCCCCCACATTGCAGCTGCCCACTGTCAAGCGGGGCAGCGGTGACCAGCACCGACAACGGCCTCGGGGCACCACAAAGGCGCACATGGAGCTCCCCACTCACCGGACTGCGGGCAGGACTCTGCTGGTCTCCTCGGCGGGCAGCACGCGGGGCTCTCTCTCTCATGAGAGCCTCGCCAGGGATCCGGCTGCACTCGGTAGCTGCCACGTAGGCGGGGTGGGCTCCCGCCTGCCTTCACCCTCTCCTTCTGGCGCCGGGGCTCCCAACAGGTCACGGGAGCCCTGTTCACCACGCCGCACTCCTCGCTCTTCACCCGGGGCTTCCACCGACAGCACTACTGCCTAACTTCCGGCCCCGCCTACGTCCCAGGCGAAGTTGCCTGACTTCCGGTTTGGCGATCGGGGCCGCGGCGGTGATTTCGGTTCTCCTTTTCTTCGTGGTGGCAATGAGGGGTAGGCTCCTCTTAATGTAAAAATCCATCAGCGGGGTGGGCTCCCGCTCACCACAGGCATCACAACGCGGGTAGGCACCCGCGAAGAGCAGGCAAAACGCGGGGTGGGCACCCGCTCTTCCCACGCACTGTGAGGGAATCCCCACGTCGGGATTCCCTCGGAAATGATCGCAGCCCAGCGCTGCAAAGCCCACGCACTCCTGGGGAAATAAAAGTAAAGCACCCACAGGGCGCTAAAGATGCGGCGAGGTCCTGGGGGATGCCAAGAACAGCAGAAGGGACCCAAAAGAGAGTCCTTAAGGCATCAAGGGGGCAATGCAGGGCCCAGGGAGGCAAGCCCTCCTGGCAGCCCCCCCTGGGCCCCAACAGCAGCACGCCCCGTAGGAACAGCAACCAGGAACTGCACACCAAGAGTGAACACCGAACATGGGGTCACAGCCCCTTCTTTTATACACCCTATTCCTTTGTCTAAAGGTGTAGGGTTTAGGGAAAACCAGATGCAACTGGTTTGGGGGAGCTTTGGAGCACTTTGTTTTGCTCAGCTCCTCTCTCCTTTCACAGGACAGGCTAGGGACATCAGACGCACCACAGGGGGTGGAGCCAGCATTGTGGAGGGAAGGCACAGCCCTATTCAGGTCCCAGGTGCAACTCCTCCCTCCCATCTAGATGCAGATCTCCTATTCAGCCATGCGCTGACTCATCCTGCCCCTCCTGGAGCCACACACACCTCCCAGCCCCTGTCACTCACAAGCCAGACATGCAATTCACATCAGGCAGGCAGACACAGAGCACACATAAATGCCAACTTCTAAAAGTGGCACTTCTCCACTAGTCACAATAAATCTGCGCACACCATCGCGCAGCATTTATTCTCACGAGTTCGCACATACTAAACTCGCCCCTGCACTCCTCTCACACCAGGAATTACCATGGACACACATATCCCCCATGCATTCCTATGGGAGGGCAGGACAATCTCACCACACGCACTCAGCGCGCACGCACTTTACACTGGACCACAGTGCTAAAGTGCCCAGAGACTTAAAACTACTGACATACAAGGCAAAAAGTTTAGGGGTGAACCGGCCAAAAAGGGCCAAGTCCAACACAACCCCTTCCAGCCAAAACGCAGGGCAGACCAATCACCACCGTGATGGGCTTCCTGCTTGGGGCGATAGAACACGGACGCGGGCCCGCACTGCAGGGACACCCTCCGGTTCTACGCCACTTGGAACCCATGGAATCCATCTAAGAGAAAAAAACTCAGGACCAACAAGGCTACCCCACCGGTACTCCTTAGTTGTCCACGGCCAGGACCAGGCCCTAGGCCACCCAGATGCCACTGGTCCTTGCCAATCCAGAGTGGGGGCAGTAACCCCTGGCATACAATAGCCATTCTCCACTCTCCCTCTCATTGTAGTTCCAAACTACCACTGATCCTTCAACCTAGGGTCCGCACCCTCAGGCTGACCAGAGGTCACGGGCGAAGCATCTCCTCCCCCTACCTCTATTTCTGACGTTTCGCGCTCTCCCAGGAGAAGCACCTACCAGAACACAACTCTCCCACCAGTTCAGGACCTCTCTCCATCACTGGTCTACCACCTGGGAAATAAATTCACCGGCTGCACCGGGGTCAGAGGCGAGGACTCCCTCCCTCTGCACCCCCTTCCAGAGTCCGATACCCTCCCAACTGGAGTGGTACCCCTAAAAGGCAAAACCGGCCAGGACACTGATTACAGCCGCCCTGCTGTCCAGATCAGGAAACACCTGCTACTGGCTCCCCAACCCAGGGACGTACCCTTTGGTCAGATGCCCGGCGAACCAGGACTTCACGAGGGTGACACATAACTAATGGGTCGTGTGACAGTCTGCCCGGCGCAAACCCAGGGCAGAAGTGGCATCACCATGGTCACTCATTGGCGACTCAGCCCTGCTGGCTGGCCCCTGACCCACTGGCTCTTCCACTGGGTACTTTTTCCCCTCTCACCCCTCACTCTGGACTTCTGCACCCTCCCAAGGGGAGTGGCACCGCCAGACACCAGAACTACTGGAGCTCTGCTTACAGAGGCTCCACGTTCTCTAGACACTGGGAGATCCTCCTCAAATGGCCTACAAGTACAGCCTAGGCCCCCAACCTGGTGTTCCCTGAAGAAACCATCCAGGCCCTGGGACTGGGTTTCGGGCACACTCACTCCTTCTCCTCTGAGACAGGACGTGAGCCCCTACACCCCTCCCGCTACACTGGGACCTAGCTGGGCTACACTGAACCTCTTCCACCACACAGGACCGGAAGATACCCGAGCCACTCTTATTGGACTCACTCCCCCATGCAAGCTCCTTATTTCAGAGAACTCACATCCAAGTATTCAGCAAGCTCCTTATTTCAGAGAACTCACACCCAAGTATTCAGCAAGCTCCTTATTTCAGAGAACTCACACCCAAGTATTCAGCAAGCTCCTTATTTCAGAGAACTCACACCCAAGTATTCAGCAAGCTCCTTATTTCAGAGAACTCACACTCACTCGTCCAGTGCAACACACCATTTATCCACACACACCCCCCCCCAGACCGGTGAGACAGTATCTACTGCCCCTGAATCTTAACCTGCACCCCTCTTACTGAGCACCAGGTACCGTACTCTGGGAACGGGACGGGGAATTCATGCACTGGACACACTTCTGCTGCCACCACTGGATCCCACCCTTACTGGGGAATCCAGAAAACTCACACTGCACTTAGGGGATAATCTACCCTCCCGAGCTAGTGACTCCATACCAATTAAGTCCCCACTGTAGGCCAACCCAAGAACTAGCAGACAGCACAGGGGCAGTCCCTCCCTCAGCTGCAGGCCAACCCAAGAACCAGCACAATGGCTCAAGGGCAGTCCCTCCTCCAGCTTTAGGCCAACCCAATAGCAGTCTGCACAAGGGCCAGTCACTCCTCCAGATTCTCTGGTTTCTGTCCTTGGCAGGACACCCAACTCATAGTGCAACATAAAACACATTTCAAAAAGAAATGACACTTAAACAAACTCAGAAGCAATAATCCCTTTCCATGTGACTATCTAAAATGCAGAGTTTTGTAATGCAGCCAGTTGTCGCTGTGGTACTGCGCAAACGCAAGTCCAAATCCCCACCGCTGCCAACCAATGTTAGAAATGGGATCTCTGGTTGGCTAAGGCTTGCGCCAAAGCCAGGCAGAGACCACCACTCTAGTCAGGGCAAGGGAGTTACACGCCAAAGATAACCCCTGCTCACCCCCTTGGTAGCTTGGCACGAGCAGTCAGGCTTATCCCGGAGGCAATGTGTAAAGCGTTTGCGCAACACACCCACAGCAACAACATACTGGGCACACCACAAAAAGAAACTCCACACAAGGTTATATATAAAAATAGCCTTTGTATTATCATAAAACACATTAGAATAGTACTCACATAATATACATCGTGCCACCTGGCACGGGGTCATATTTACAAGGGAATTATTTACACCTGACAGGGCCAACTGGACCACTGTCAGAACCAGCACAAAGCGAACTTAGTATAGGTAGTACTTATAATAAATGTAGAACACATCATGAACGTACAACCAGTAATCACTGGTAACCACTGTACTTAGCATCAGCCTGTAACATAAACTACATTATGCACAGTATCACATCAGGCGCGAATTACATTCTGCGTCAACCTCATAAGCATAAATACGTTATGCAATCCTCTCATAAGTCTAAACACATTAGACCCTAACCTCCTAAGTATAACTCACATTAGGGGCGTAAAGCACAGCAGTGAAAACATAATCTCACTAGGTCATAAAACCATGATATGCAAAACAAACCTCATAATCACAAACCACATTAGAGGTATAAACAGGGTGCGTAAAGCATGGTAAATGCATCACATTTCCTAGCACCACATTTTCACATTAGAGCCTGGCGCCCTATAAATCTAACTGTCCCCCTGGCCCACTGGCCATCTCACACGGGGCTCAAATGCCCTATGTCCAAGAGTCAGGGCGCGCTGCAAGGGCAGCGAAAGTCAAGGGTGCGCAACTGCGCAAACCTAAACGTAGCAGCTGCCCACTACTTGCTGGGCAGCTGGGAGAGTCAGGGGCCAAGGAGTGCATCTCACTCCTAGCGCAAAATGGCCCCCACAGGAAAGAATGGCCTAAACGATGCAGCTGGCACTAATTGCTGCGCAGCTGTAAATCAAGATGAGGCCTGGCACTCAATGTGCCCTTTGACTCGATATGTAAAACGTAGCAGCTGCCCTCTAGCAAGCGGGGCAGCTGTAAGACTGGCCAAACTGGTAGGGACACGGGCCCTTGGAAACAAACCAGGCCCCACGTTGGGGTGGCCCGCTACGGCGGCGCCACTGAGGCAAATGATCTGTGCCTTACCCTGGGACTCTAAATCTCAGCTTTGCCCCCACGGCACTTCACTGCGCCGAAAACAGACTGCGGGGAAAAGAGCTGGCACCTCGATGTAACTGGGGAGCCCCTCCTTCCCGGGGCTCCTCTCCGAGGACAATGCCCCCACATTGCAGCTGCCCACTGTCAAGCGGGGCAGCGGTGACCAGCACCGACAACGGCCTCGGGGCACCACAAAGGCGCACATGGAGCTCCCCACTCACCGGACTGCGGGCAGGACTCTGCTGGTCTCCTCGGCGGGCAGCACGCGGGGCTCTCTCTCTCACGAGAGCCTCGCCGGGGATCCGGCTGCACTCGGTAGCTGCCACGTAGGCGGGGTGGGCTCCCGCCTGCCTTCACCCTCTCCTTCTGGCGCCGGGGCTCCCAACAGGTCACGGGAGCCCTGTTCACCACGCCGCACTCCTCGCTCTTCACCCGGGGGCTTCCACCGACAGCACTACTGCCTAACTTCCGGCCCCGCCTACGTCCCAGGCGAAGTTGCCTGACTTCCGGTTTGGCGATCGGGGCCGCGGCGGTGATTTCGGTTCTCCTTTTCTTCGTGGCGGCAATGAGGGGTAGGCTCCCTCTTAATGTAAAAATCCATCAGCGGGGTGGGCTCCCGCTCACCACAGGCATCACAACGCGGGGTAGGCACCCGCGAAGAGCAGGCAAAACGCGGGGTGGGCACCCGCTCTTCCCACGCACTGTGAGGGAATCCCCACGTCGGGATTCCCTCGGAAATGATCGCAGCCCAGCGCTGCAAAGCCCACGCACTCCTGGGGAAATAAAAGTAAAGCACCCACAGGGCGCTAAAGATGCAGCGAGGTCCTGGGGGATGCCAAGAACAGCAGAAGGGACCCAAAAGAGAGTCCTTAAGGCATCAAGGGGGCAATGCAGGGCCCAGGGAGGCAAGCCCTCCTGGCAGCCCCCCCTGGGCCCCAACAGCAGCACGCCCCGTAGGAACAGCAACCAGGAACTGCACACCAAGAGTGAACACCGAACATGGGGTCACAGCCCTTCTTTTATACACCCTTTTCCTTTGTCTAAAGGTGTAGGGTTTAGGGAAAACCAGATGCAACTGGTTTGGGGGAGGTTTGGAGCACTTTGTTTTGCTCAGCTCCTCTCTCCTTTCACAGGACAGGCTAGGGACATCAGACGCACCACAGGGGGTGGAGCCAGCATTGTGGAGGGAAGGCACAGCCCTATTCAGGTCCCAGGTGCAACTCCTCCCTCCCATCTAGATGCAGATCTCCCTATTCAGCCACTGCGCTGACTCATCCTGCCCCTCCTGGAGCCACACACACCTCCCAGCCCCTGTCACTCACAAGCCAGACATGCAATTCACATCAGGCAGGCAGACACAGAGCACACATAAATGCCAACTTCTAAAAGTGGCACTTCTCCACTAGTCACAATAAATCTGCGCACACCATCGCGCAGCATTTATTCTCACGAGTTCGCACATACTAAACTCGCCCCTGCACTCCTCTCACACCAGGAATTACCATGGACACACATATCCCCCATGCATTCCTATGGGAGGGCAGGACAATCTCACCACACGCACTCAGCGCGCACGCACTTTACACTGGACCACAGTGCTAAAGTGCCCAGAGACTTAAAACTACTAACATACAAGGCAAAAAGTTTAGGGGTGAACCGGCCAAAAAGGGCCAAGTCCAACACAACCCCCTTCCAGCCAAAATGCAGGGCAGACCAATCACCACCGTGATGGGCTTCCTGCTTGGGGCGATAGAACACGGACGCGGGCCCGCACTGCAGGGACACCCTCCGGTTCTACGCCACTTGGAACCCATGGAATCCATCTAAGAGAAAAAACTCAGGACCAACTAGGCTACCCCACCGGTACTCCTTAGTTGTCCACGGCCAGGACCAGGCCCTAGGCCACCCAGATGCCACTGGTCCTTGCCAATCCAGAGTGGGGGGCAGTAACCCCTGGCATACAATAGCCATTCTCCACTCTCCCTCTCATTGTAGTTCCAAACTACCACTGATCCTTCAACCTAGGGTCCGCACCCTCAGGCTGACCAGAGGTCACGGGCGAAGCATCTCCTCCCCCTACCTCTATTTCTGACGTTTTGCGCTCTCCCAGGAGAAGCACCTACCAGAACACAACTCTCCCACCAGTTCAGGACCTCTCTCCATCACTGGTCTACCACCTGGGAAATAAATTCACCGGCTGCACCGGGGTCAGAGGCGAGGACTCCCTCCCTCTGCACCCCTTCCAGAGTCCGATACCCTCCCAACTGGAGTGGTACCCCTAAAAGGCAAAACCGGCCAGGACACTGATTACAGCCGCCCTGCTGTCCAGATCAGGAAACACCTGCTACTGGCTCCCCAACCCAGGGACGTACCCTTTGGTCAGATGCCCGGCGAACCAGGACTTCACGAGGGTGACACATAACTAATGGGTTGTGTGACAGTCTGCCCGGCGCAAACCCAGGGCAGAAGTGGCATCACCATGGTCACTCATTGGCGACTCAGCCCTGCTGGCTGGCCCCTGACCCACTGGCTCTTCCACTGGGTACTTTTTCCCCTCTCACCCCTCACTCTGGACTTCTGCACCCTCCCAAGGGAGTGGCACCGCCAGACACCAGAACTACTGGAGCTCTGCTTACAGAGGCTCCACGTTCTCTAGACACTGGGAGATCCTCCTCAAATGGCCTACAAGTACAGCCTAGGCCCCCAACCTGGTGTTCCCTGAAGAAACCATCCAGGCCCTGGGACTGGGTTTCGGGCACACTCACTCCTTCTCCTCTGAGACAGGACGTGAGCCCCTACACCCCTCCCGCTACACTGGGACCTAGCTGGGCTACACTGAACCTCTTCCACCACACAGGACCGGAAGATACCCGAGCCACTCTTATTGGACTCACTCCCCCATGCAAGCTCCTTATTTCAGAGAACTCACATCCAAGTATTCAGCAAGCTCCTTATTTCAGAGAACTCACACCCAAGTATTCAGCAAGCTCCTTATTTCAGAGAACTCACACCCAAGTATTCAGCAAGCTCCTTATTTCAGAGAACTCACACCCAAGTATTCAGCAAGCTCCTTATTTCAGAGAACTCACACTCACTCGTCCAGTGCAACACACCATTTATCCACACACACCCCCCCAGACCGGTGAGACAGTATCTACTGCCCCTGAATCTTAACCTGCACCCCTCTTACTGAGCACCAGGTACCGTACTCTGGGAACGGGACGGGGAATTCATGCACTGGACACACTTCTGTTGCCACCACTGGATCCCACCCTTACTGGGGAATCCAGAAAACTCACACTGCACTTAGGGGATAATCTACCCTCCCGAGCTAGTGACTCCATACCAATTAAGTCCCCACTGTAGGCCAACCCAAGAACTAGCAGACAGCACAGGGGCAGTCCCTCCCTCAGCTGCAGGCCAACCCAAGAACCAGCACAATGGCTCAAGGGCAGTCCCTCCTCCAGCTTTAGGCCAACCCAATAGCAGTCTGCACAAGGGCCGTCACTCCTCCAGATTCTCTGGTTTCTGTCCTTGGCAGGACACCCAACTCATAGTGCAACATAAAACACATTTCAAAAAGAAATGACACTTAAACAAACTCAGAAGCAATAATCCCTTTCCATGTGACTATCTAAAATGCAGAGTTTTGTAATGCAGCCAGTTGTCGCTGTGGTACTGCGCAAACGCAAGTCCAAATCCCCACCGCTGCCAACCAATGTTAGAAATGGGATCTCTGGTTGGCTAAGGCTTGCGCCAAAGCCAGGCAGAGACCACCACTCTAGTCAGGGCAAGGGAGTTACACGCCAAAGATAACCCCTGCTCACCCCCTTGGTAGCTTGGCACGAGCAGTCAGGCTTATCCCGGAGGCAATGTGTAAAGCGTTTGCGCAACACACCCACAGCAACAACATACTGGGCACACCACAAAAAGAAACTCCACACAAGGTTATATATAAAAATAGCCTTTGTATTATCATAAAACACATTAGAATAGTACTCACATAATATACATCGTGCCACCTGGCACGGGGTCATATTTACAAGGGAATTATTTACACCTGACAGGGCCAACTGGACCACTGTCAGAACCAGCACAAAGCGAACTTAGTATAGGTAGTACTTATAATAAATGTAGAACACATCATGAACGTACAACCAGTAATCACTGGTAACCACTGTACTTAGCATCAGCCTGTAACATAAACTACATTATGCACAGTATCACATCAGGCGCGAATTACATTCTGCGCCAACCTCATAAGCATAAATACGTTATGCAATCCTCTCATAAGTCTAAACACATTAGACCCTAACCTCCTAAGTATAACTCACATTATGGGCGTAAAGCACACAGTGAAACATAATCTCACTAGCATAAACCATGATATGCAAAACAACCTCATAATCACAAACCACATTAGAGGTATAAACAGGGTGCGTAAAGCATGGTAAATGCATCACATTTCCTAGCACCACATTTTCACATTAGAGCCTGGCGCCCTATAAATCTAACTGTCCCCCTGGCCCACTGGCCATCTCACACGGGGCTCAAATGCCCTATGTCCAAGAGTCAGGGCGCGCTGCAAGGGCAGCGAAAGTCAAGGGTGCGCAACTGCGCAAACCTAAACGTAGCAGCTGCCCACTACTTGCTGGGCAGCTGGGAGAGTCAGGGGCCAAGGAGTGCATCTCACTCCTAGCGCAAAATGGCCCCCACAGGAAAGAATGGCCTAAACGATGCAGCTGGCACTAATTGCTGTAAATCAAGATGAGGCCTGGCACTCAATGTGCCCTTTGACTCGATATGTAAAACGTAGCAGCTGCCCTCTAGCAAGCGGGGCAGCTGTAAGACTGGCCAAACTGGTAGGGACACGGGCCCTTGGAAACAAACCAGGCCCCACGTTGGGGTGGCCCGCTACGGCGGCGCCACTGAGGCAAATGATCTGTGCCCTACCCTGGGACTCTAAATCTCAGCTTTGCCCCCACGGCACTTCACTGCGCCGAAAACAGACTGCGGGGAAAAGAGCTGGCACCTCGATGTAACTGGGGAGCCCCTCCTTCCCGGGGCTCCTCTCCGAGGACAATGCCCCCCCCACATTGCAGCTGCCCACTGTCAAGCGGGGCAGCGGTGACCAGCACCGACAACGGCCTCGGGGCACCACAAAGGCGCACATGGAGCTCCCCACTCACCGGACTGCGGGCAGGACTCTGCTGGTCTCCTCGGCGGGCAGCACGCGGGGTCTCTCTCTCATGAGAGCCTCGCCAGGGATCCGGCTGCACTCGGTAGCTGCCACGTAGGCGGGGTGGGCTCCCGCCTGCCTTCACCCTCTCCTTCTGGCGCCGGGGCTCCCAACAGGTCACGGGAGCCCTGTTCACCACGCCGCACTCCTCGCTCTTCACCCGGGGGCTTCCACCGACAGCACTACTGCCTAACTTCCGGCCCCGCCTACGTCCCAGGCGAAGTTGCCTGACTTCCGGTTTGGCGATCGGGGCCGCGGCGGTGATTTCGGTTCTCCTTTCTTCGTGGCGGCAATGAGGGGTAGGCTCCTCTTAATGTAAAAATTCATCAGCGGGGTGGGCTCCCGCTCACCACAGGCATCACAACGCGGGGTAGGCACCCGCGAAGAGCAGGCAAAACGCGGGGTGTGCACCCACTCTTCCCACGCACTGTGAGGGAATCCCCACGTCGGGATTCCCTCGGAAATGATCGCAGCCCAGCGCTGCAAAGCCCACGCACTCCTGGGGAAATAAAAGTAAAGCGCCCACAGGGCGCTAAAGATGCAGCGAGGTCCTGGGGGATGCCAAGAACAGCAGAAGGGACCCAAAAGAGAGTCCTTAAGGCATCAAGGGGGCAATGCAGGGCCCAGGGAGGCAAGCCCTCCTGGCAGCCCCCCCTGGGCCCCAACAGCAGCACGCCCCGTAGGAACAGCAACCAGGAACTGCACACCAAGAGTGAACACCGAACATGGGGTCACAGCCCCTTCTTTTATACACCCTTTTCCTTTGTCTAAAGGTGTAATGTTTAGGGAAAACCAGATGCAACTGGTTTGGGGGAGCTTTGGAGCACTTTGTTTTGCTCAGCTCCTCTCTCCTTTCACAGGACAGGCTAGGGACATCAGACGCACCACAGGGGGTGGAGCCAGCATTGTGGAGGGAAGGCACAGCCCTATTCAGGTCCCAGGTGCAACTCCTCCCTCCCATCTAGATGCAGATCTCCTATTCAGCCACTGCGCTGACTCATCCTGCCCCTCCTGGAGCCACACACACCTCCCAGCCCCTGTCACTCACAAGCCAGACATGCAATTCACATCAGGCAGGCAGACACAGAGCACACATAAATGCCAACTTCTAAAAGTGGCACTTCTCCACTAGTCACAATAAATCTGCGCACACCATCGCGCAGCATTTATTCTCACGAGTTCGCACATACTAAACTCGCCCCTGCACTCCTCTCACACCAGGAATTACCATGGACACACATATCCCCCATGCATTCCTATGGGAGGGCAGGACAATCTCACCACACGCACTCAGCGCGCACGCACTTTACACTGGACCACAGTGCTAAAGTGCCCAGAGACTTAAAACTACTGACATACAAGGCAAAAAGTTTAGGGGTGAACCGGCCAAAAAGGGCCAAGTCCAACAGGTACTTTTCAAAATGCATGCTAAATATGTAACAAGACAGTCTGCCTGCTACGGTTTTGAAGTGACAGTGCCAGATTGTCTCAACAGACTTCACGTAATCTTAAGGAATAGCACAGGGAAGTCAGTAGGATTTCTGTGCTATTTACACTTTCGAGCAGGTGTGATAGATAATGGTATAGTCTACACAAGGCTGTTTTCGTGCAAACTTTTCTCCAGCACAGTACTGTAAAAAAATATTGTATTTCTTTCTTTTATGCAAAATGTATAGTATGTGGCACCAGTCCGCGTTGAAAAATTGATGAGTAGATGAGCTGCCATGCCTGACCTTAGGCATCTTGAAATCACTGTAGCATTTGTAATGTATAGTGCAGATAACTAGTTGTTGTCGTTGTTGTTTTGTTTAAAAATCCCTCTGATCTGACTATGTCGGGTTTGATCTGAGCCACCGGGTCAGCTTGCAGTAGAAGAGGCTCCCTGCACTGCGTTGAGATGTGAAAACGCAGCATACTCCAGACAAAGGCCTACAAGAGGATCACATTCAGGAACCCAGGACAACTGGTTCAGAATTTACAAGTTCTAAACAAATGCTCTCTTGCTTTCTTCTTGGGAGGGCGGGGTGATGCCGGGGGCAGGGTGAAGAGATGAATAGTGAAGTATGTCACTTTTTATTTTGCTGCTTTTTCCTATTCACCTATCCACTAACTAACCATTTTCTGCTGCAAAACTTTGCTTTACGTGTTCACCAAATGCCCTTGTGCTCCCTAATTTATTCTAAAATGTTTCCATATTAAATTTTTCTTCCCAGTCATGCTGCATTAGACTTTTTCTGTCTCTGTGTCCCTGGACTTATTGCTGGGTGTTCCGTTTCTCTTAATACGCTATGAAATGTCAGAAACACCATGCCCAGATTGAGACTTGCCGGCATATTTGAAGCCTCGATTGCCCTCGTATTTCCTCTTATACTTGGCTAGCCACACGACGAACGAAGCCCATATTGCCAGTCGGTTTCCGCATTTACATGCTCGTTTCATATTGCCCCATGAATCTTCATGAATCTTGGTGGACCATTTTGGTTTCGTGATGATGAAGTTTTGAGTTGGGCCTGAGAATTTTGAAACCATTCTAGAATATGACATTTGATGCAGAGATGGTGTGTATAACATTGGCAGCATTTTGAGTTTAGCATATCCATCCAAGGACTCTGTGATAGTAGTAAATGAATATAATAAAATTACCTTGTCTTTTGGGAACCTCTCTGTGATATGAATCTAGACTTTTACAGAGTGCTTGTTTTTTTTGCTTATTGCAATGTGTGTCTTTGCATCTGTGAGAGCGCCTACACACACACACACACACACACTCACATTGACTTCCAGAGTCTTAGCTTTAACTCAGTACAATCCATGCAACCTAATAAAACGAGGCTATTAATCCTTTTGCAGCAGATGCTTTGAAGTGCTCCTCTCTGCCTCCCCTCACAGCCTCTAGGCGTTTATATATGTGCAGAAAATATCAGTTATCTTCCCTCCTTATCGGGCCTTATCCTGTCTCATGCTGACGTGTTTCAAATTAGCATGCGCCCCTGTTGGCACTCAAGCAAGAGGCCGTTTGTTAATTAGACAGTGCCGCAAACGCCAGAGTTCGGGGAGGGCCAGAGTGCCCCACTCCAATGCAAAACATTCTGCCCCCTCTAATCTGCCCTAGTCCCATCCCAAACAATCGCCCCCACTCCAATCTGCCACGCTAAAATCTGCTCCACTCCATTCCAAAACAATGTGCCCCACTCCAATCCCAATTTTTTTTTTTTTAAACTGTCCCACTCCTATCCGCCCCACTTCAATCCACTCCAAGCCAATCCACCTCACCCCATTTCAATCCACTCCACCCCACTCCATTCCAATCCACCTCACCCAGTCCACCCACTCCGCTCTAACCCACTCTACCCGAATCCGATCCATCCTACTACCTCAGTCCACTCCAACCCACTCCATCCTATTCCACCTCACTCCTCGCCACTCTGACACTGCACTCTATGACACTGCACTTTACAACACTCTCTGCCACTGAACTCTGATCACCTCTGCTCAACTCCACTCTACTCCTCCCTACTCCACTCTATGACACTCTACTTGAACAAATCCAGTCTATGACACTCTACTACCCACACTCCACTCTAGGACACTGGCAACTGCCACATAGCAACAATCCACATAAATACACGCCACACCATGCCACATAATTCCAATCAGCATATTTTCACTCAATGCCACACAGTTCCATGCAACACAATTCCACTCCACACATTTCCATTCCACACCACATAATGTAGCAACAAACCACATAATGCAACTCAACAACACATTTATACAAACACCACATACATCCAATCCACACCACAAAATATCACATCATGCCACAAAATTCAACAGAATACCACATAAACACCACAACATAACACTACACAACAAAAAATCCATTCCACATATTTACACTCCATGACACCCAATCCCACCCCACATAATTACAGTACACTCAAAACCACATAATTACTATCCACATAATTCCACTGCACACCATGCCACATAATCCCACTACACACATACACTCCACACCTCACAATTCCACGCCACACAATTCCACAACAAATAATAACACTCCAACCCACATAATTCCACTCCACACCACATACATCCACTGCACTCCATAACACATAGCTAAAAGACATTAACATTGACAAAGCCTATAGCTCTCAAATTGGCGAGACCTATTGGCTTGCAAATGTATATTTATTCTCTTCCATTATGCAACAAACTCAAAGAAGCCCTGTGCATCTGATCATTTTAGCACCCACCCCCCTTCTTTGTCGCAGGGCCCTGAACTCTGCAACACCACTAATTTATGTCATCTGTATTTGGGTCTAGCACCTCTGCTCGAGGTCCTGTGTGCACCATCACGACTTCTGCCCACTGCTAATCCCAGTCCAAGTGTATAGCTGTGAAACTGTTAATTGCGCAGTTTACACCCACAGAAGAGACATTCACTATACTTTTGATATCTTTCAAATTACATTTCGACTATAGCAATGCATTTTTTCATTTAAAAGATATAGGCAAACGTGTCAACCTGCCAGTTGCTAAACTTTCAACGAAGAAAACCCTGTAGAGTGTGTGAATTGGGTGTAATTTTTGCATAAAAGAACCCCTTTTTGGATGCAACCGACTCTGGAGGTCCCCACTGCCCCCCCCCCGTTGTACTAGCAGCAGCCTTATAACAATGCAGCCCCTAGCAGATGTCGTCCTTGTTCCTCCGCCTTTTACTTGCTGTTATTTATGTTCAGCTCCAGTCTCGCCTGTAGTGTAACATATGGTGTGAAAGGGCCTGGGTCCATTTGTTCAGTTCTTCGTCAATGTCGATCCTTTGGTGGTTCTTTTTAGCAGCATTAAAGTGTAAAGGGGAGCAAAGTTTTGTAAATCAATTTATTATCCTGGGCAACTCAATAAATGGCTACACAATAACTCAAGTCGACAACCAAATGAAGGTTAGTCAAAAATTGTTACAAATTCAGAAATAGTTGGACATACACAAATCTCAGCATGAGAGTATAAAAATAAAGAGGAAACAGGAGAAATCCAAATCTCCTGAAGAGATTTACTCAAAGCAGTATGAAAAGAACTACAAGTTAGATGACTATTATGCATGAAATCAGGAAGCCAAAGTTAACATCCCCCTGCATCAGCACTTGGTTGGTGTAAAGCATTTAATTCTAACTATCCCTACTTTAACTCTAGACATGGCATCCCTAAATTGGCATTTAGGCAAGATATTCAAAAGAGAAAAGGTGTCAGTGGTTAGAGCCTACCTAAGAAGTCACTCCACCATTAGATGGGTCGTGGCATGAAGCAACTAGCAGGAAATGGAACAAGTTAGCACTTAGGTGCTCTCTGTCAAGAAGGTAAGCAGGAATAGGGTGTCTGTCCCTCTCTACAATGCATCATATACCCAAAGTTGTATTCAGCAAATGTCCCATAATGCTTTTCTCACATGTACTCTACAGCAGGCTCAGCCACAAAATTTTCCATGACTTCGATTCCTTTCACGGCCTTCTCCATGTACGCTCCTCTGCAACAGTTCGTCCTTGGTCTCCTCTCCTTCTCCCATGTGAAATCACCTCCCTCCACCTTATCTTTGCCAGGCCAAGCTAACTGTATCTCCTTCATTCCGCAGCTTATCTAATGGAAAAATACCCTTACTCTTCGCTAACAGTCGCTGTCCACCTGAAATTCAAACATGGCAACAAATAACATTCTACGAAACTCACATGATATCTATGCATTAGTTTCAGAAACAAGAACATTTCAAAATGTACTGCAGATTCAGGCCTACGACTTAGGCTAAAATAATGAATTTTCTATGTTATTTACGTTAGCATTTGCGCAAAATCATTAACATCCAATAGGGACATTTTCTCTGCCTACATTAATACATATATTTCAACTACATCATTAGCCTAAGAAGTATTCAAAATACAGTTAACACATCACTGTGTCACATCACTAATGAGGCCTATATAAGCGGATTACATTGGCTGTATGCTTCATCACAAATTCTATGAATCCTTTATTAAGCTTCACATCGAATTGTATTGATTCATAAGAACATGTTGTTTGATTCACGTTTCCACTAACATCTAATTTCTCTAATAACGCAGAATAATATGTGAGTGCATTTTACAAGTGGTTACATTGCACCCCTAACAAGTACCCCATGTAGAATACGAATTTGTGCTCTATAAGTGATTTGCTGCAATTTCCAGTTGTTAGGGGCAAATCATTCTCTGTCTCAGAACATTTGATAGAACATGATAAGAGTACTGGCCTTCAAAAAAGACAGTTAGCAACCCTGTTACACTCTTTCATCTGTTTTTTTTTGTTCATGTCTTTTCACTAAGAGGTGTAAAAGCTAAGCTTTAGGATTAAACCATTTCATATAAATGAACAAGCAAGTAATGTAAGCTTTCAGGTTAAAATGGAGAATGTTGCCACTTGTATGAGGTAAGCTCATTAGGTACAAATTAATATTCACTTATATTTTGTAAGTGAGCATGGACAGCTTATACACCCTACAACCTCATGCTAGAAGACCACAATAGTAGACAGGGACATGTTGGCATGTCGTGTGAGGGCTCCAGGGTGACAAAGATGATATTAAGGAGATTATCCTGTCCTTCCAACAACCATCTACATCCTTCCGTGCAATTACCCACCCACTGTCTTTCCAACACCCACCTCTGTCCGTCCATCTATTTCACATGCAGGTGTATAATATGCAAATATAGATCTGTCCCTTATGGGTATTAGAGATAGGTGACATGCACTATATGTACTAGATAATACACATTTAAATGCACATATCAATAATGTAACTAAACACACTCATACACAAGCAGGCCCGCACACACACACCGACGTCCAGTTGTGTTTAGTGCATTCCGGAGCCAGCACTACAACCTTTTCAGGCTTTGACATCAGCATATTCTGATTTTGCTGTATGCTGAAGGTGGCATATCTTGAAGATGGCGTATCTTCTTAAACTTTTTCTCCCATGCGAGTAACATGACGAATTACTCACCTATAGCCCCTGCCTTAGGACAACCTCTGATCTCTGGGATTACGGAGTCAGGGAAGGGCTTACCATTCAAGAAATCCTGTCTAGTGTTTTCTTTTAATGAATATAAATAAAGCATAAGCAGAGAAGTATTTGTCTGCATCAATGGAGTTGTTTTATAATTAATAGCCATTCTTTGAAGATTTTAAAGTTTCTTCCGGGGTCACTGTTACTTTTTTTATTTACTTTTTTATATCTGATTGTTACAGGATGGGATATTCAACCCGTAACTAGTGGGGAATGGTTCAGGCAGTTTCAGAGCCCCTTTTAAAAAAAATTCCTATTCTCAATGTTGTACAGAGTGTCCTTAAAAGAGAAAGAAGGGATCTGGCTAAGGTTTCGGTTTTGAGGTTCATGGGTCTGTACCAGTAGATACGCTGTTGGAGAATCTGGTGGGATACTTTTATCTTCTCACAGAAGATATGGTCATGACAGACTCTATAAAAAAGAGAGTGAAGCATGCCCTTAGGGAGCGCATGCTAGTCTTAGTTTAGGAATCAGGCTTGAGATTTATGCGGTCTGCTCCTCCCAATCCCTGGTTAAGGACTTCCAATATCCAGGAGGGTGAGGATTACTCTCAGTTTCTGTGAAAAATGGAAATACAGGCCAAGTTTGACAATTTGAGGGCATCGGCTATGGCTTCAGTTGGTTTGGTGGCCACTAGACATCATCTACATCTCAAAAATTGGAAGACAGAAGCATCCCAGAAGAAGTGCCTTTTATGAATGCCTTACTCTGGTAACTAGCTATTCAGTGAGGAGTTGGAGGAAGTGCTCCGAAAATCATCTAACTGTGATAATTATATTTGGCCTTTTTATCACAGATGAAGGTCTGTGTAGGGGGAGCTGAAGGAGATCTGAGAATTATGAAAGAAAGAGGTCTGACTTCTACCATACCAATTCACACATTCAGCCAAAGGGTGTTCAATCCAATCTCCCTTCACACCAGTTAGAAGGTAGAGGTGGATCAAAGCAGAATTCCTGACTATGCCAGGACTTCATCAACCCTAGTAGGGGGTCACCTCCTTTGCTTTCAAAAGATCTTGAGAGATTTAATTTCAGGCAAATGGGTTTTTAGTCAATAAATCAAATGAATCCACCACATGGGACTAGAAATGAAAAGGAAAGTGTGTTGAGTCATCCAAATGTGGATGCACACAGCGTTTGCTTAAATACCCCTCACACACCAAAAGGACCCTTGGTGTCATGCTTCATCATTGGGGTCTTCCCGTCCCGCTGCGGGACGGGGCGTGCTACGACGTACGGCTACGCGGGAGCACTAATATTAATAATACTATGTGTAGTGATGGGGTAGTGAGAGGAGGGGTCGAGAAAGGATACGGGTAGGTGATTTAAAAAGGACCTGGCCTCATGGATTTAAGAAAAACTTTAATAGGTCATTGAGGCTGGACCTGTTAAAAAAGTGATGCGGAGAGATCCTGCCAATAATGTGCGGATGCTCCTAAAGAGTCAACATGTTTCGAAGCAAAGCTTCTTCATCAGGACTAAGAAGATCCCCTCAATATCCACTATGTTGATTGTTCCCAAATGGGTGTGCTATATATACAAAAGTGATGAAAAAAATATAATAAAGAGCGTAAATTATGCACTCTATACGATACCTAATAGTATCATGTAAATGTCAATCTGCAAGAGAAAGTACAATTAATAGCGCTTTCCCATGCGCAAACGATCGAATTCTGAAAAGGAAAAAAGATGAAGAGACCACATAGTGACTGTAGCGTGATCTTAATGCTATCAATACCACTATCTATCGATGTGAAGACCTGTGGACGAAGACAGAGAACGTACAAGACACATACATATAACAGAAAACACACACTCTATTTATGTGGCTAGGGTAATTGTTTAAGTTCGTGAGTATATAATGTCGTCAATCACTCGAAAATACATACTATGTAATGTAGGAGTTAATACTCCTTAAGCCTCTTGTAACGGGTGGGGGAGAGAGTCGCCAAACGTAGTTCTGTTTGAAAAACGATACAAAGAGATTTAGGAAGTCTCCAAATCCTGCTCCCAAATGAACTAAGAACACTCCAGCCAATGTACTTAGCAGTGCTGGCGGTGTTCAAATGCCTGCAAAATCATAACGGCTACGCCGTACTTACGTTAAGGTCAACCCAGTCTCGCCTTGAAATAACACCAACCCGCGGCTCCGTGATGGATAAAGAACCACTGGGAAATGCCATTTATACTCCCATTAAGTGGCCTGGATGAGCTACACCTGCGCGCAAAAGGGCGTCCTATCTCGCCTGGAAGTTAACGTAAGCGTGAGGTCAGGTCGTCAAGGTAACGCGTGTGAACAGGCGGAAGGGGATAAAATAGTGTAGCTGATAGCGTAAAAGACTAGAGCGCGGCAATGTCACATTGATTAAAGGGCCTTTTTATATATACATACTATCAGCGCCCAATAATTAGAACATTGTATTCTCACACTGATTATTTTAGGATATGAAGACGCGGTGCCCAGTTAGGAATAGCGCGCCGTGATGTGAAAAAACAGAGAGAGAGGCGTTGCACATGAGCTTCTGTATATAAGATATAAGAGGCGGACAGGTCATAGTCAAAAATAAATATGACATACTAAAGGAGGAATTAAATAACAAATTAGGAAGGGTGAAAAATGAAAAATAAAAAGAATAACACTACTTGGTTCTCTCTAAAACAGCTTATAGAGATAATAAGGGAAAAGTCTCGAAAAATCAAGGGATTGGCATCCAGACAGAGGGGAAGAAGGTCTAAATAGAGGAGGAGGGGGTACTGCGACCTCTCTTCAGAAGAATTAGGGTCACTCCAGGGCTGATCAAAAAAAGGGCCTTAGCTGTTCCAAATTGAATGTATAGAAACAGTGGGTGCCTGGCAGAGTCATCCTTGGAAAAAAGGGGTCATCATTGGAAAAACCGAAAAAATAGATCAATGTTGGCAGAGTCATCATTGGAAAAAAGGGGTCATCATTGGAAAAACCGAAAAAATAGATCAATGTTTCACGTTAGGGGAGATTACATTATGAAAGGTGGGCCCAGGGAATATCATCATTCAGGCCACTGATGTTGGTCCCCAAACGGAACACCCATCGTTGTTCTTTTTCAAGTAGATCTCTCTCGTGTCTAATTTGTTCGATGACGGTCCATTTCAAATCCTCCACTGTGTGTGTCATGGTCACATAGTGATTCGCCATTTTTGTCGTGCTTTTCTTACAGCGTACATTACTTTTATGTTCGCTGATACGGACCTTGACTGGTCTAGAAGTCATGCCAATATACTCCAATTTGCAAGGACATGTGATGATGTACACAACATTTTTACTATTGCAGTTTGTGAACTGTCTTTGTTCCCAGACCTCTCCGTTCGTGAACTTAATATTACTGCTTTTTTTGGTAAGGTTACATGTGCTGCAGTTCCCGCATGGGTGGTGTCCCTGTAAAGGTGCAAGGTTCAGATAGGGTGGCCCCCTCTCCTGAATGGAGCGTGGTCTTGTGTGGACCAAGATGTCCCTCAAATTTTTGCCTCTTTTGTGGGAGAACATTGGTTTAGGAAAGTTAAGTTTGCCACAATTTAGTATTCTCCAATGTTTATTTATTATTTTAGAAACTTGATTTGAGTGGCTACTGAAGGTGGTTACACAGATAGGTCTCGTTTCCTTCTCTTTTGGGGAATGGTTTTCCAAAAGGGCATCTCTATTATTGTTCCTTGCTCGCTTAAGTCCTTTCTTCACGATGCCTTCAGGGTAGTTCCGTTTCAGCAATTTGTCTTTCAGATCAGTAGCCTGTATCTTGAAATCAGCGATTTCAGAGCAATTGCGTCGTAGGCGAAGGAATTGTCCATACGGAAGATTGTCCCGCAGGTGTCTGGGGTGAAAGCTATTGTATAATAGCAAGCAATTTTTTGCCGTTGGTTTAAAATGGGTCGTTGTTTTCAAACCACCACTGGCAGGGTAGATATTGAGGTCGAGAAACACCAGATTGTTGCTGGAAGCTGTGTAAGTAAAATTCAGAAAAGGGTTTTGCTGATTAAGCCATATCATGAAATCCTTAACAGAGTCGGTATCACCTTTCCATATCACTAGGACATCGTCAATGTACCGTTTCCAAACAATGATGCGGTCCTGGAATGGGTTATCAAGATGTAATATTCTAGTGGTCTCCAAATGGTAAACATAAAGTCCGGCCAGACTCGGGGCGAAGGTGCTGCCCATGCTGGTCCCGTGCTTTTGTAGATAGTATACCCCTTCATATTGAAAGAAGTTCTTGGTTAGTGCTAGTGAGATACATTCCATAACCACACTACGTGGAGTCTGATAACTCCATGTAGTAGTGTATAGAACTTCCTCTATGATTCCTAAAGTTTCACCATGGGGTAAGCTTGTGTAAAGGCTCTCGACGTCAAGACCAAGTAGAAGATGTTGATCTGGGTCGAAGTCAAGGTCCTTTATTAATTGTAGTACCGCTTTGGTGTCTCTTAGATAGGTATCGGTTTTTTGAACTAAGGGGCGAAGAAAGGCGTCAGCAAATTTGGAGAGGGGTTCAAGTATTGAACCAATCCCAGACACAATTGGTCTTCCTGGGGAAATACTAAATTCTTATGAATTTTAGGGATGGTATAGAAGTATGGTGTTCTGGGTGATTTTTGTACAAGAAAATCTGCTTCCTTCCTGGATATCCAGTTATGTGTCATTGCTTCTTCAACCATTCCTGCAATCCGTATTCGTATCACCTCAGTTGGGTCACCAGACATGACTTCATAGTTCCTTGGGTCATCAAGTAACTTCCTACACTCAGTGTCGTAGTTGTCCGTCGTCTGAATTACGATTGCACCCCCTTTGTCAGCCGGTTTTATTACCAGGTTGGTGTTGTTCGCAAGTTCCTGTAATGCTAGTTTCTCTAATCTGGTCGTGTTCTGAAAGACATTCTGGTCTTCGGTAGACAGACCCGTTACCTCCTCCATCACTGCTTTTTCAAAAGTAAGTAATTCAATAGGTAGTGTGGAGTCCAGAGGTGTAAAGGTGGATTTGGGTCGTAATCCCGTGTCTGATATCTGACAATCTAGTGTGTCAGTAGTATCTTTTAAGAAAAAGGCACGGAGTTTTAATTTTCTCATAAACTCTTTTATTTCGAGACAGAGTTTGAATTTGTCCATCTTGTTGGTAGGGACAAAACCTAGGCCCTTCTCCAGGACACTCAGTTGTGGTTTCGTGAGTATATACTCAGTCAAGTTCACCACTAAATGTCCCTTCTGCTGGTTGATGGTTGGTTCAGTGATGCCGTCATACTCCTCGTCGCCATCCTTGCTGCCTCTTCGGATTCGTTGTACCAGTGGACCTGGTTGCCTCTCCGGTTCCTTCCTCTCTGGGGGCCAGGGCGCGGTCCTAAAAAATGGGGAGGAGGTGGTCCGTAATAATTATATTCCGGTGGTATTGGATTCCAATGCTGGTAGGGTCCCCCATCGGTGGTAATCCGTATGGGTACTGTGCATAGAGAGGGGGACCTTGATACTGGTTCCATCCCCTTCCTCTGGGTCTAAATGTTTTCTGGTATTGTGTTCCTCCTCTCTGATTTCTCTGGTTACTCCCGCGGCTTGAGAAAGAGTCATTGGAGCCTGTGTCGGATAGGTCACTGTCCGATCCTTGTTCGCTGTTTGATCTCTTTGCTATATAATCATCACGTATATAAGGATATACACGTTCATGACTAAAAACTGCTGTGTCTTTTTTCAATTTCTTAAATTTACTTTGTTTAAGAGTGATCTCATATTCATTCATTTGTTGATTAAGTTCATCCAGCCTTTTTTTAAAACTGTGTGTGATTGGTAGCTTTTAAGTTGAATTTCGAGTTTCTGAATGTCAACTTTGAGTTCCTGAGCCAATCTCGTGGCGGTCTTGATGATGAGGACCAACCAATCTCTGGTACAATGCCATGAGATAAGGGACCAATCCTTTTTGAAGGCTTTATCATTCTGAAAGATGAAAGGTTCGTTCCGAACTATAAGTCCTTGGGGTGCTGCCTTGGCTCTAAGGTATTCGGTCATCAATAGCCCGTGCAGTGCTGTTTTTATCTGCGTTCTTCTAAGATTTGCCAATTCGTCCCAATCTGTGTTGCTAGGACCAGGATCAGTGCTACTCAAACCTTCAAAGGGGTTCAGAGCCGCTAGGATTCAATCAATTTCCTCCTCGTCAAATGTGAGGCCTGCTGTCTCCGCCATGATGATTGAATGTGATTGAATGTGTTGAACCTAGTGTAGTGGTGTGTGTCTGTAAAATGTATGTATATATATATATACGCTCTTTAATTGAAAAAATAAATAACTTGAAAGAAAGGGATATGCGGTACATTGACCGTTATCACTCAGATCACAGAATTTCTGGGTTACTCCCACAGCTGTACGCTGTCAAAATAGCTTTATATAACAAAGGGAGGGAGTGAAGAGGTAGTGTCTCACAAGGACACTGTGGCGGATATATCCTCCTCTGATGCTAAGTCAATAAATCAAATGAATCCACCACATGGGACTAGAAATGAAAAGGAAAGTGTGTTGAGTCATCCAAATGTGGATGCACACAGCGTTTGCTTAAATACCCCTCACACACCAAAAGGACCCTTGGTGTCATGCTTCATCATTGAGTCTTCCCGTCCCGCTGCGGGACGGGGCGTGCTACGACCTACGGCTACGCGGGAGCACTAATATTAATAATACTATGTGTAGTGATGGGGTAGTGAGAGGAGGGGTCGAGAAAGGATACGGGTAGGTGATTTAAAAAGGACCTGGCCTCATGGATTTAAGAAAAACTTTAATAGGTCATTGAGGCTGGACCTGTTAAAAAGTGATGCGGAGAGATCCTGCCAATAATGTGCGGATGCTCCTAAAGAGTCAACGTGTTTCGAAGCAAAGCTTCTTCATCAGGACTAAGAAGATCCCCTCAATATCCACTATGTTGATTGTTCCCAAATGGGTGTGCTATATATACAAAAGTGATGAAAAAAATATAATAAAGAGCGTAAATTATGCACTCTATACGATACCTAATAGTATCATGTAAATGTCAATCTGCAAGAGAAAGTACAATTAATAGCGCTTTCCCATGCGCAAACGATCGAATTCTGAAAAGGAAAAAAAGATGAAGAGACCACATAGTGACTGTAGCGTGATCTTAATGCTATCAATACCACTATCTATCGATGTGAAGACCTGTGGACGAAGACAGAGAACGTACAAGACACATACATATAACAGAAAACACACACTCTATTTATGTGGCTAGGGTAATTGTTTAAGTTCGTGAGTATATAATGTCGTCAATCACTCGAAAATACATACTATGTAATGTAGGAGTTAATACTCCTTAAGCCTCTTGTAACGGGTGGGGGAGAGAGTCGCCAAACGTAGTTCTGTTTGAAAAACGATACAAAGAGATTTAGGAAGTCTCCAAATCCTGCTCCCAAATGAACTAAGAACACTCCAGCCAATGTACTTAGCAGTGCTGGCGGTGTTCAAATGCCTGCAAAATCATAACGGCTACGCCGTACTTACGTTAAGGTCAACCCAGTCTCGCCTTGAAATAACACCAACCCGCGGCTCCGTGATGGATAAAGAACCGCTGGGAAATGCCATTTATACTCCCATTAAGTGGCCTGGATGAGCTACACCTGCGCGCAAAAGGGCGTCCTATCTCGCCTGGAAGTTAACGTAAGCGTGAGGTCAGGTCGTCAAGGTAACGCGTGTGAACAGGCGGAAGGGGATAAAATAGTGTAGCTGATAGCGTAAAAGACTAGAGCGCGGCAATGTCACATTGATTAAAGGGCCTTTTTATATATACATACTATCAGCGCCCAATAATTAGAACATTGTATTCTCACACTGATTATTTTAGGATATGAAGACGCGGTGCCCAGTTAGGAATAGCGCGCCGTGATGTGAAAAACAGAGAGAGAGGCGTTGCACATGAGCTTCTGTATATAAGATATAAGAGGCGGACAGGTCATAGTCAAAAATAAATATGACATACTAAAGGAGGAATTAAATAACAAATTAGGAAGGGTGAAAAATGAAAAATAAAAAAGAATAACACTACTTGGTTCTCTCTAAAACAGCTTATAGAGATAATAAGGGAAAAGTCTCGAAAAATCAAGGGATTGGCATCCAGACAGAGGGGTATTTAAGCAAACGCTGTGTGCATCCACATTTGGATGACTCAACACACTTTCCTTTTCATTTCTAGTCCCATGTGGTGGATTCATTTGATTTATTGACTTAGCATCAGAGGAGGATATATCCGCCACAGTGTCCTTGTGAGACACTACCTCTTCACTCCCTCCCTTTGTTATATAAAGCTATTTTGACAGCGTACAGCTGTGGGAGTAACCCAGAAATTCTGTGATCTGAGTGATAACGGTCAATGTACCGCATATCCCTTTCTTTCAAGTTATTTATTTTTTCAATTAAAGAGCGTATATATATATATACATACATTTTACAGACACACACCACTACACTAGGTTCAACACATTCAATCACATTCAATCATCATGGCGGAGACAGCAGGCCTCACATTTGACGAGGAGGAAATTGACAGAATCCTAGCGGCTCTGAACCCCTTTGAAGGTTTGAGTAGCACTGATCCTGGTCCTAGCAACACAGATTGGGACGAATTGGCAAATCTTAGAAGAACGCAGATAAAAACAGCACTGCACGGGCTATTGATGACCGAATACCTTAGAGCCAAGGCAGCACCCCAAGGACTTATAGTTCGGAACGAACCTTTCATCTTTCAGAATGATAAAGCCTTCAAAAAGGATTGGTCCCTTATCTCATGGCATTGTACCAGAGATTGGTTGGTCCTCATCATCAAGACCGCCACGAGATTGGCTCAGGAACTCAAAGTTGACATTCAGAAACTCGAAATTCAACTTAAAAGCTACCAATCACACACAGTTTTAAAAAAAAGGCTGGATGAACTTAATCAACAAATGAATGAATATGAGATCACTCTTAAACAAAGTAAATTTAAGAAATTGAAAAAAGACACAGCAGTTTTTAGTCATGAACGTGTATATCCTTATATACGTGATGATTATATAGCAAAGAGATCAAACAGCGAACAAGGATCGGACAGTGACCTATCCGACACAGGCTCCAATGACTCTTTCTCAAGCCGCGGGAGTAACCAGAGAAATCAGAGAGGAGGAACACAATACCAGAAAACATTTAGACCCAGAGGAAGGGGATGGAACCAGTATCAAGGTCCCCCTCTCTATGCACAGTACCCATACGGATTACCACCGATGGGGGACCCTACCAGCATTGGAATCCAATACCACCGGAATATAATTATTACGGACCACCTCCTCCCCATTTTTTAGGACCGCGCCCTGGCCCCCAGAGAGGAAGGAACCGGAGAGGCAACCAGGTCCACTGGTACAACGAATCCGAAGAGGCAGCAAGGATGGCGACGAGGAGTATGACGGCATCACTGAACCAACCATCAACCAGCAGAAGGGACATTTAGTGGTGAACTTGACTGAGTATATACTCACGAAACCACAACTGAGTGTCCTGGAGAAGGGCCTAGGTTTTGTCCCTACCAACAAGATGGACAAATTCAAACTCTGTCTCGAAATAAAAGAGTTTATGAGAAAATTAAAACTCCGTGCCTTTTTCTTAAAAGATACTACTGACACACTAGATTGTCAGATATCAGACACGGGATTACGACCCAAATCCACCTTTACACCTCTGGACTCCACACTACCTATTGAATTACTTACTTTTGAAAAAGCAGTGATGGAGGAGGTAACGGGTCTGTCTACCGAAGACCAGAATGTCTTTCAGAACACGACCAGATTAGAGAAACTAGCATTACAGGAACTTGCGAACAACACCAACCTGATAATAAAACCGGCTGACAAAGGGGTGCAATCGTAATTCAGACGACGGACAACTACGACACTGAGTGTAGGAAGTTACTTGATGACCCAAGGAACTATGAAGTCATGTCTGGTGACCCAACTGAGGTGATACGAATACGGATTGCAGGAATGGTTGAAGAAGCAATGACACATAACTGGATATCCAGGAAGGAAGCAGATTTTCTTGTACAAAAATCACCCAGAACACCATACTTCTATACCATCCCTAAAATTCATAAGAATTTAGTATTTCCCCGGGAAGACCAATTGTGTCTGGGATTGGTTCAATACTTGAACCCCTCTCCAAATTTGCTGACGCCTTTCTTCGCCCCTTAGTTCAAAAAACCGATACCTATCTAAGAGACACCAAAGCGGTACTACAATTAATAAAGGACCTTGACTTCGACCCAGATCAACATCTTCTACTTGGTCTTGACGTCGAGAGCCTTTACACAAGCTTACCCCATGGTGAAACTTTAGGAATCATAGAGGAAGTTCTATACACTACTACATGGAGTTATCAGACTCCACGTAGTGTGGTTATGGAATGTATCTCACTAGCACTAACCAAGAACTTCTTTCAATATGAAGGGGTATACTATCTACAAAAGCACGGGACCAGCATGGGCAGCACCTTCGCCCCAAGTCTGGCCGGACTTTATGTTTACCATTTGGAGACCACTAGAATATTACATCTTGATAACCCATTCCAGGACCGCATCATTGTTTGGAAACGGTACATTGACGATGTCCTAGTGATATGGAAAGGTGATACCGACTCTGTTAAGGATTTCATGATATGGCTTAATCAGCAAAACCCTTTTCTGAATTTTACTTACACAGCTTCCAGCAACAATCTGGTGTTTCTCGACCTCAATATCTACCCTGCCAGTGGTGGTTTGAAAACAACGACCCATTTTAAACCAACGGCAAAAAATTGCTTGCTATTATACAATAGCTTTCACCCCAGACACCTGCGGGACAATCTTCCGTATGGACAATTCCTTCGCCTACGACGCAATTGCTCTGAAATCGCTGATTTCAAGATACAGGCTACTGATCTGAAAGACAAATTGCTGAAACGGAACTACCCTGAAGGCATCGTGAAGAAAGGACTTAAGCGAGCAAGGAACAATAATAGAGATGCCCTTTGGAAAACCATTCCCCAAAAGAGAAGGAAACGAGACCTATCTGTGTAACCACCTTCAGTAGCCACTCAAATCAAGTTTCTAAAATAATAAATAAACATTGGAGAATACTAAATTGTGGCAAACTTAACTTTCCTAAACCAATGTTCTCCCACAAAAGAGGCAAAAATTTGAGGGACATCTTGGTCCACACAAGACCACGCTCCATTCAGGAGAGGGGGCCACCCTATCTGAACCTTGCACCTTTACAGGGACACCACCCATGCGGGAACTGCAGCACATGTAACCTTACCAAAAAAGCAGTAATATTAAGTTCACGAACGGAGAGGTCTGGGAACAAAGACAGTTCACAAACTGCAATAGTAAAAATGTTGTGTACATCATCACATGTCCTTGCAAATTGGAGTATATTGGCATGACTTCTAGACCAGTCAAGGTCCGTATCAGCGAACATAAAAGTAATGTACGCTGTAAGAAAAGCACGACAAAAATGGCGAATCACTATGTGACCATGACACACACAGTGGAGGATTTGAAATGGACCGTCATCGAACAAATTAGACACGAGAGAGATCTACTTGAAAAAGAACAACGATGGGTGTTCCGTTTGGGGACCAACATCAGTGGCCTGAATGATGATATTCCCTGGGCCCACCTTTCATAATGTAATCTCCCCTAACGTGAAACATTGATCTATTTTTTCGGTTTTTCCAATGATGACCCCTTTTTCCAATGATGACTCTGCCAACATTGATCTATTTTTTCGGTTTTTCCAATGATGACCCCTTTTTCCAAGGATGACTCTGCCAGGCACCCACTGTTTCTATACATTCAATTTGGAACAGCTAAGGCCCTTTTTTGATCAGCCCTGGAGTGACCCTAATTCTTCTGAAGAGAGGTCGCAGTACCCCCTCCTCCTCTATTTAGACCTTCTTCCCCTCTGTCTGGATGCCAATCCCTTGATTTTTCGAGACTTTTCCCTTATTATCTCTATAAGCTGTTTTAGAGAGAACCAAGTAGTGTTATTCTTTTTATTTTTCATTTTTCACCCTTCCTAATTTGTTATTTAATTCCTCCTTTAGTATGTCATATTTATTTTTGACTATGACCTGTCCGCCTCTTATATCTTATATACAGAAGCTCATGTGCAACGCCTCTCTCTCTGTTTTTTCACATCACGGCGCGCTATTCCTAACTGGGCACCGCGTCTTCATATCCTAAAATAATCAGTGTGAGAATACAATGTTCTAATTATTGGGCGCTGATAGTATGTATATATAAAAGGCCCTTTAATCAATGTGACATTGCCGCGCTCTAGTCTTTTACGCTATCAGCTACACTATTTTATCCCCTTCCGCCTGTTCACACGCGTTACCTTGACGACCTGACCTCACGCTTACGTTAACTTCCAGGCGAGATAGGACGCCCTTTTGCGCGCAGGTGTAGCTCATCCAGGCCACTTAATGGGAGTATAAATGGCATTTCCCAGCGGTTCTTTATCCATCACGGAGCCGCGGGTTGGTGTTATTTCAAGGCGAGACTGGGTTGACCTTAACGTAAGTACGGCGTAGCCGTTATGATTTTGCAGGCATTTGAACACCGCCAGCACTGCTAAGTACATTGGCTGGAGTGTTCTTAGTTCATTTGGGAGCAGGATTTGGAGACTTCCTAAATCTCTTTGTATCGTTTTTCAAACAGAACTACGTTTGGCGACTCTCTCCCCCACCCATTACAAGAGGCTTAAGGAGTATTAACTCCTACATTACATAGTATGTATTTTCGAGTGATTGACGACATTATATACTCACAAACTTAAACAATTACCCTAGCCACATAAATAGAGTGTGTGTTTTCTGTTATATGTATGTGTCTTGTACGTTCTCTGTCTTCGTCCACAGGTCTTCACATCGATAGATAGTGGTATTGATAGCATTAAGATCACGCTACAGTCACTATGTGGTCTCTTCATCTTTTTTCCTTTTCAGAATTCGATCGTTTGCGCATGGGAAAGCGCTATTAATTGTACTTTCTCTTGCAGATTGACATTTACATGATACTATTAGGTATCGTATAGAGTGCATAATTTACGCTCTTTATTATATTTTTTTCATCACTTTTGTATATATAGCACACCCATTTGGGAACAATCAACATAGTGGATATTGAGGGGATCTTCTTAGTCCTGATGAAGAAGCTTTGCTTCGAAACATGTTGACTCTTTAGGAGCATCCGCACATTATTGGCAGGATCTCTCCGCATCACTTTTTTAACAGGTCCAGCCTCAATGACCTATTAAAGTTTTTCTTAAATCCATGAGGCCAGGTCCTTTTTAAATCACCTACCCGTATCCTTTCTCGACCCCTCCTCTCACTACCCCATCACTACACATAGTATTATTAATATTAGTGCTCCCGCGTAGCCGTACGTCGTAGCACGCCCCGTCCCGCAGCGGGACGGGAAGACCCCAATGATGAAGCATGACACCAAGGGTCCTTTTGGTGTGTGAGGGGTATTTAAGCAAACGCTGTGTGCATCCACATTTGGATGACTCAACACACTTTCCTTTTCATTTCTAGTCCCATGTGGTGGATTCATTTGATTTATTGACTTAGCATCAGAGGAGGATATATCCGCCACAGTGTCCTTGTGAGACACTACCTCTTCACTCCCTCCCTTTGTTATATAAAGCAAAATGGGTTTTTAGATCATATTTTGTAGCTATTCCATGTATGTTTCTCTAGATCAGTGATACTCAAAGTACGGCCGGGGGGCCGCATGCGGCTCTCCTGACCTTTACATGCGGTCCCCTGAGCAGCAACAGCACTGGGCTGAGGTTTACTCGACTCAGCACTAAGATTTTTAAAAAAATTAGAAATACAGCAAGCACTTATGTAAAGGTTAATTGGAATTAAACAAAAGGAAGTAACTAGGCCCTTAACTTTAGAAACACCTTCATTTTTAAAGACAGCAAACATGTAAAAATACAATAGTCTTTTCAAAATTCAAAAAGTGTATTTCATTGACCTGTAGAACCATTTCACCTTAGTAAATCAAATTATAGCAGTGCATTTAGAAGTATGTTTGTAAGTGATGGTTTTCAAACATGAATTTAGAAACATTCTTGCTCTCACACCCTGGCAACAATGTCATTGGTGATTACATCCAAGCACAGGAGATGGTTTTGTACAGCACGCATCCTGAAGTCATGTATTTCGAGGTCCTCTTACATGTGATAATGAAGAAAAAGGAGGGAAATTGAAATAAAACAATTGCCCAGGGTCACACAATTTGGTCAAGTGGAGAACCTGGGATTCATCCCAGGTTTTCTGGTCTCACATTGTGCAATTGAGTTCAGCCAGGAGATATACATGCTTCGCTTCCCCTACACCCACTTTACATGCCCCTTCCCCCGCTGGCATCAGTGCGGCCCTCGGTTACACCAAAGACCAAACTTTGCGGCCCCTGGGAAAATGTTTGTGAGTACCCATGCTGTAGACATTCAGGGTCCTTATTTTATCTAGACATCATGGCCATCAGAGAGGATAAGGAGAACTGCCCTTTGGAAGAGCATTTCTCTGTTGCTGAGTATGGCGGCCATACTCGCAGTTCCTTTACAGGTGGAAGGAGAGGGATGTTATTCCAGTGTGTTCCTGGTCAGGAAGATATCAAGGGACTTCAGGAGATAATAGATCTTAGATATCTCAAGTATTTCATTGCTATGGTACTCTTCAAAATGAACACAGTACAGCAGGTCTTTCCTCTTATCTCCAAAAAGGACCTTTTGACCAAAATAGACCTGCAGGATGCATACCTGTACATCCGCATCACACTCTCCCACCACTACCAATTTGGAGTGTTGTCTTTTGGCCAGAAGACCTCTCACAGGGTCTTCACCAAGGCCTTGTCACTGGCACTAGGTCTCCGAATCTGAATGATTTCTTGATTCAAGCTCCTTCCTGGGAACAGGATGTAAGGGATACAACTTTGACTGTTCACATACCCCAGAACTTTGCATTTCCCATCAACTGGCTTATATTTCACCACACTCCTCTTCAAAGATTGAACTATATTGGAGGCATGTTTGCTTCCAATATAGGAAGCTCGTTTCCTTACCAGAAGCCAGGAAGAAGAAGCCCCACGATCATCTAGTAAAACTACTGGCGAAAGCAGAGAATGGCTATGAGTCCAAGGGGACATGGCTTTTGATGTTTCCTTATCTACACTCTATAATGTTTCAACTGCTTTTACTGAGGATAGAGAAATTTTTAAGTTTCTCTCTTCTATTTCCCCCCTTTTTACAGGCTGCAACTGAGCATTATAGCTTGGGCTCGTTTTCATCTGAGAGAGCTAGTACTTCATATCTTGAATCATTGGATCCTTCTCCACTGGAGATATGACGATCTAAGACCTGGGACGTGTTCCGTTTGGGAGAGCCGATCCTGATGGATGAATTCCTCAGCATTAGAAAAGGGAACGTTGTTTGCTTATTCCAAAACACTAGTCATGACTACTGACATGCACATTACGGGTTGAGGAGCAGCTCTAAACATCTACACCACCTAAAGGTTGGGGCTGATTTCAGAGAGTGGCATGTTATTCAATTGGATGGTAATGATGGCTGTTTGAAAGGCAATTCAGGTCATGAGAACATCTGAAGGGGAGAACCCTAGTAGTGAGGAGGGCCAACAGAATAGCAATGTCCTAACTAAACCATCAGTTTGGAACAGGTTCCAGTTGCCTCAATTTATTAGCTCATCAAATCTGTCTCTGTGGTGAGCACAATCTTCTGCACTTAAGAGTTATTTACATCAAGGGCGCTCTGAATTCTCTGGTAGACATTCTGGGCAGATTTTTTCTATGTTTTCAAGACTTTGTTCTAAGTCTGGATATAAACCAGGATATATGACAGAGCTGGGGACCTCTGCTCTTGGCCTTGTTTGCAGCTCATCAGGATTCCTAGATTCTGGAATTTCGGTTTAGGGACCAAGAACCACAGACACGAAAGTTAGACATTCAGTGCAATCCTTGGCTGAGTGGACTCCTCGATGAATTTCCCCCAAATTCGATAATTCCCAGGGTGCTAGCAAGACCTTATAGAGAAGTAACAGACATGGTAAATGTGCTTCCATTTTTGACAAGAAAACCATGGTTCTCCCTTTTTTGTCTCCTAGCAATAGATTAAGAGTGGGTCTTACATAAGTCTCCATCTTCTTTAAGTCATCTTCTTCCCCATCTAAGCACCTTGGCGCACCTAAAACTGTCGGTTTGGAGATTGAGAGAGAGGGTTTCCTAAACAAGGGTCTCTCCATCTCTGTTTCCGATTCCTTAAGAGCCTCTTTAAGAAGATCAACAAATAGAGCCTTCTATCATCATTGGGCTTCGTTTGATGCCTGGTCTAAAGCTAGATTATTATCTCCTCGCATCAGCTCCTGATCTACTACAATTCTTACAGGATGGCTTTAATAAGGAGTTGTCCATTTCCACTCTTAGACTGGAATGGGCCGTGATAAGAGCCTTCAGGTTTCCTTGGTATGATATCTCTTCTTTAGAACCTTTATTTTCCAAGCTTTTTATGAGGTTTCACCTTTTACAACCAAGATTTAGACCTCCTTTTCCTGACTGGATACCGGAAATACATCTGGTATTGTTCTACTTACAAAGGACCCATTTTCAGCCTTTGGTGACTGTTGCTGAAAACCTTCTTACCCTTAAAGTAGTTTTATTACCTGCAATAACCACAGCAAGAAGGGTGGGAGAACTATGTGCTCTGGTTTGTCAACATCAATATTTGAGAGTATTTGTGGACCAGATAGTCCTTTGCCTATTTCCCAATTTTCTTCTCAAACTATACTCTATTTTTCATAGGAATCAAGAACTAGACCTCCCTTTTATAATGTCAGATTCCACTAATTTGAGTTATTCAGTCGACCTTCTAGATGTGATAAAGGCTGTAGGAACTTATCTCAGAAAACTATCAGACTAGAAAGTCAGATAGTCTCTTTATTAATTTTGACCTTGTCATTAGGAGAGAGAAACCATTGTCTTCCACCCTTGTAGGATAGATAGATAAAACTGTAATTTCCTCAGCCTATCAGAATGTTGTTAGAAAGGTCTCAGGCTCAATTAATTCCCATTTAACTTGGGGGATGGCTGCTTCCTGGACAGAGTGGGCTGAGCCGATGTGTGTATGGCTGCTACATGAGCCTCTCCTTCCATGTCCCTTGATAGTTTAAATGTGGCTCAGGGTTCGGAGTTGTCTTTTGTATCAGCACTTATTAAGGGATCCTTGTCAGGTTTAGTGACATATTATTTGTTGTTAATTTTTCTGGAAGAAGGAAAGAACGAAGTCAGTTGCATGATCATAGAGAATGAGTAGGAAGGAGATAAATTAATATACATATTTATTTCCTTTCTGGAAAAAAACCGTTATATGCTATTGGTCGCATTTTCTTCTCAGCTGATAATATGCATTTTGTTTCGGCCTTCTTCAAGTACAAGGAACAGGATGAGCAAGGTGAAGAAGAGGTAATGCCTGGATTACTTTCCGGTAATATTCATTACTCTGACTCTTCCTTCGTCATTCCATTACTTACTAATCTCCACACCTCCCTTCATCCTTCATCAGTCTTCTGTCAAGGACTTGTTACATACTGGAGGAAGGGTGAGATGGGAGGAGGTTTATGGGAGGAGACTCCCTTCCTTCACTAGAAAACTGAGGAAAGCTTTGGGATGGGTGAGACAGAGCCTGTAATGGTGACACATAACTCAAGAGTTATTACTGGGACAAGCAGGGAAGAACCGGTTTAACGAAAATTACCGGTAAGTAATCTGGGCTTTGCAAGTTATGGGAGAAACATGCAGAATCACTGAATCCTGAACAAGTGACACATTTATTCACACAGTCAGAGGCTAGTTTTCAACCACACGTTTCGCCTGCATTTTGCAGGTAAATGACCAGCATAAACAAAAAAGTACCACAGTACTTGCCAATCCCGATTTGGCTGGTAACTTTCATTATTGTCCGAATCTGGAATTATGTCCCTTTTCAAATGAAAGTTTAAGGGTATATTTTCTTAGATTTGATGCCATATTTGCATCATAAAAGTGAAGCAAATCAATGCAAAATCTTTTTTTACCTATTACTTTCCAGTTTTGCACTGGAAAATCACTTAAAAGTAACGCAAAGCTTTGCATTACTTAGCACCAAAGGGGCGTTACATGGGTGGTGCATGGGTGCTCCCATGCAACCACCTAAGGTTTGTGATGCAAAACCCTACTTACTTAAAAAAGTAGACAGGATTTTGCGGCAAACAATTGCGTCCATTTCAAATTGGCGTTATGAAGGAGAAATGCTTTCATTTCTCCTTTCTTTTATGACTTTGCATGTGTGCTGCACTGAACAACAAACATACAGAGTGGGAAAAGGTTTAAAGTTAGTTCAATAATAGTATTTTGCACTGGAAGGCTATCCGCCCAATATTAAACCTATGTTAGACTCACAGAGACACCCTTGACCTATAGTGCAAAGGTCTGTCCGTGGTGCATGGCAGCACATTTCTGCTCCGGCGCTAGGGAGAGGGGGAGGAGAGTGCTATATTTCTGTAAATATGGCGCTCTCCTGCTCTTTCCTTCTCACGCAGCACTGCATTTGCTGCTGCTGTACTGCACAGCGTAATAATCTAGTAAATCTGGGCCCTCATGTACACACTAGTGAAATTATGTCACTATATCTGTCCACATTCATCAGATGATGTGACTTTATGTACACACAGTTGCGGCTTGCCGAGGGAGTAGTGCGGGCGGTGGGGTGGGGCGGGGGAGGGGTAGGGCGGGGGGGTAGTGGACTCGGACTTACGATGGACAGAACTCCCTCTGAGTTCTGTTCGTCATATGTCCGAGTTCACTACCCCCACCCTGCCCCTCCCCCGCCCCACCGCCCCGCACCACTCCCTCGGTGAGCAGCCACTGTGTACACACCTTAGTGAAGTGAAGTTATTTGACTATGTGTGGTGAGATTATGAGACTAGGTGCACACAACCTGAAGGAATATCACTTTAGGAATGCACAGTCATGAGGCCATGTGTACCTATGCGTACAAAGCAATAGATTATTGGCTTAACAAACAGAAAGATCCAGCATTACACAAGAAGAACAGATGGAGAGAGTATTTCCCGTGGTCTGTGTGCGATTGTCAACAAAAGAAACACTGTGATTTGAGCAAAGCTAAAAAGAGAATGTTGATATGTGAAATTCAAAGACCTAGAGTAGTAAACGAAAGTCCCAAGATGCAATCAGAGGTCAGAAGTGTTTAGTGCAAACAATAGGGTGTGGCAGTGCACCCGCTGTCGCCCAGTGGTGTATCTTTTAATCATTCTTTTTAAAATACACATCAATGATAAATTGGGCAAAAAACCTCTGCTCCCTGCCGCAGAACTGTATGATTATCGCTGGAAGGATACTGTGACGAGGCGGGAGTGTGTTCATGCTGGCTAGGATATGCAAAGGTAAATAAATACTCTTGGTTAAAAATGCCCTACTCTGAAAGAAATTCACGGGAAAAAAAACATTTCACCAATGTCACTAGGCACCAATTTAAGTACATGTCAGAATTTCCTTAATTTCATCGCTTGACATGCACATTTTCCCATTCATGTCCAGATGTCCAGCACAGTATAACCAAGTTTCACTCCTTTTACACCAAGAGTTGCACAACAACCTCTGATCTGTGCATGGCACAATGTTGCTCTAATATTTTTGTGGTTTATTTCATGCAAATGATCCTGTGGTCCCAGATGTGCTCTATCAGCGTTTTCCAAACTGTGGGTTGAGACCCACTGGTGGGTCAAAAGCCAATTTTAGGTGAGTCTGAAAAGTCCGAGCATTACATAAATATGCCTGTAATTCTATCTTTATCTTGTCACATTTGGTGGGGCTTCAAAGACAGAGGTCAAATGTCAGGCTAATGATTTTGACAAATTGCTGCCTAATCTTTTAACATGGGGATTGGTGTTTACTTTTCTTTCTCTGACTGGAAAGTGAGAGGAGTTTTTAAAGTGAATTATGTGACAACCTTGCTGGAGTACAGGGAATATGAAAGGAAAGGCTGTAGGATGTCGTTTTTACAACACACAACAAAATGTAAATAACTGTAAATGAACTGCATACATTCAGCATAAAGGAAGCCAACAAGGAGCACATTTTTTAAAAATTCTGAAGTGTGCTGGAAAACAGATATTTTATTAGGATAAAAAAAATCAAGACACTTTATTTGATGCACAAATAATAAATATTCACACAAACCCGATTTCCAAACATTATCATTTGTGTACTATATAGGTTTACCAGTAAATACTAGTCTGAAAATTTAGTGTCCATTTTAATGGAAAATGTGATGTCTCTAAATGACAATGCTCTACCACACAATGCATCAGTTAAATTTACAAATCACCCTACATCGTGCCCATTAAAGGTAAGTAGGCTGTGAAAGTTTGTTCTAAAAATTGAGTCATGGTTCTAAAAGTTGCGGAAGCACTGCTCTAGATAGATCAATTGTGTATGTTTTCCTTGTCTCTAAGGTTGTGCAACACTATTGGCATTTTATTAGCATGCAATTTGCCATTGGTATCTCCTAGCAGAGCTTGTGGTAGTTTGAGATGTCTTACTGATGGTTCAGAAGATTCCGTAGCGATCAAAGTCTGATTCAGCTTGTGCCATCAAAAGTGTGATTTAGGATGTCACCCTCTTAGGTGCATATTTCAGCTCCATTGAATTGTGTTTGAGTGTTTTGGTGTCTGGTTGGTGGACCAGATCTGTTAAACATGATCAGAAAGCATGGCCACTGTCAAATGTACATGTGTGTGTAAGGATATTTGTAGTAGTTAGTGATTTTGGGTGCAGTTGTGATCAGTTAATTGTACAATTGGGCTGTGTTGAATGTCTAATAGGAGTTCAAGCTTTAGTGTAATCAGTTGTAAGAAGGTTTTGGGTGTTTCCAGTTAAATAGCATTGACCTGAACACTGAGATAGGGAATATCTGTGCTGTCTGTGTTTGTGTTTTTCTTGTTGTGTTTTATTTTTCTGCGAGCCCTATTTGATGTTCAATTTGTAAATAGATTAGAGAGTTATTGAATTAGGAGCATGATGAAATTGAACTCTTTGTCTTATTTGTGCTGTGTGGAAAGTGCATGTAGTGTCCTTTCTAAAATCAGTAGTGTAGCAAGGAGGGGGTGGTCCGCTCCGGCCGGCACGAGGTTTGGGGTCAGTACCACAAATGCAGGAATCAGCAGCACACCTCCCCCGCTCTTCCATTCGGCCGCTGCTGGTTGGCAAAGGCAGGGACCGCCATGGGTGGCAAAGTGTCTAGCTACACCACTTCTACAATGAACTATTCAATTTTATGGAAGCGAATGAGATATACTCAGCTACTTCATGGTTCAGACATCCTGGCGCTCTGAGTACATACATTGGCCGAAGTAGTCGATTTACATCATCAGTGAGAGAAGTACACTCAAAAGTTAGATGGTTGGTTGCTCCACTGGTCCTGTGTGCTGTTTCCTTCCTATTTCCCTAGAGACAATTATTTCCCCACTTTTGCTGTAGATCAGATACCATTGTCATAGTTTTTTCATTATATCTGTTCATTTTTTGTTGTAATATGTGGCTTCAATACTGGGACCCCTGAATATGTTGGAAATTGTGATATCTTATGGTTGAGAAGCTGAGCTTGTTTGCTTAGTAACAAATTGGAGAGCAATTTGAGGAGTGATAGACATTTATTACTTGAGGTTAAAGGTGGTTGTCTGTTGGTTTTGGGAAGAGAAAAGGTTTCAGCATTTTGCTAAAGTTTAGATGATCATGAGTGGTGTAGATGTCTTTCATGAGAGTGCTCCACAGGTGGCCCGCCTTCAAAAACAACATGCTTCCTCTTATGACTGGAGAAGGTCCAGTAGCAGTACAGAGGAAGAATGTGGGGAATATGCTGTGTTGTATTTGGAAAATTGGTTTACAGGAATCCTGGTGCTCATTCAGGGAATGTATTGTGCATGTCCACGCACCACACTTCATAACAAACCCCTGCATCAATATGAGGGCTTCATAGCTCCAATGTCCTCCTACGGTTCTTAGAGGAAAGAAATATCATGTTGCTGCCCCCAATGGTATTACTTATTACCACAAATCGAAATTTGCTATACACAGTTAAACATGGAAGAAACCTGAGAGGGCATATGAGGAGCATGAACTGGTTTGAAATTACAGTTACACACGTTCAGATTGAAATAGAATCCTCTTTTACACGGCTACATTTTGTAAACCACGTAAAAATGAAATGATTGTGGTCTTGTAAATGACTGCATCTTTAGTCTGGGGTGTAGCCTGCTCACTGTGGCTATACTGTACTGTTTGGTTTTTATTGATGTTTGCCAGTGCCCGCATTTCTCCAATGTCCTTAAGAAGAGAGTACACCACTGTGTTGCCCAATTAGTACCCTAACTACAAAGCATTCCAAAGGTACATGAAAATTCAATGGGTAGCACTTAAATACTTGCTTCCTGGGACAGTATCTGCAGAGGTGATTGAAAACTTAAAGTTGTGTTTGCTTTTTACTTCTTTCAGTTCAGTTCCCTGTTCGACTTGTAAATGGCACAAACAGGTGTGAGGGCCGTGTTGAGGTCTATTACGGCTCCTCTTGGGGGACGGTATGTGATGACGGCTGGGGTCTTGAGGACGCAGATGCGGTGTGCAGAGAACTGGGCTGTGGAAGAGCAGTGTCTGCTCCAGGATCCACCTCCTATGGTCAGGGCACCGGGCTCATCCTCCTTGACGATGTGAATTGCAGCGGGTATGAGTACGCGTTGTGGATGTGTCCTCACCGTGGGATGGCTGTGCATAACTGTGCCCACAGCGAGGATGCCAGTGCAGTCTGCTCAAGGGGTGGTAAGTGAATCTCTCTTATTTAGGAGGAGCTCCAGTCTCTAATTTGGAAGCATATGAAGCTTTTTTGTGCTTTCAAGAATTTTTGGAATAGGTTAGCACCTGAAATATGAAACTATAAAATTAACAGTGTTGCTGAAACATAATGATTAGGAATGGGTGGCATTGCATCCACGTGAAAAATGTAAAATGTTTGCAACGATTGTTTCTTAACTGAAATACACTTTGGTATCATCTGAGTGAAATCTTCGTGACATATGCCCCCAGGTACAAACATCTTGCAAGATACCTGCTGAACATATCGCTAACAAAGTTTTTAAGCTCATGCAATGGATGTTGCTTTTTTACTGCATGCAATCGCAGCACGTACCCAGTTTCGCTGTTCCACAAGTTAATTTCTACTCAAATCAGCCTCCAACAAGTAAAAATGGCACAACATGAGTATGCATAAAAAAACAAAAAATATACTAAATACAAGAAACCCAATAATCAGGATTTACACAAGATTGTGTCCATAAAAAGCCCTGTACATATTTGTGATAAAGAGTAGCTTCATACCCTGCTTCACAGGCCTCATGTACAAGGTGTTGTAACCAAGGGAGTAGCCAGAAAATTAAAATACCCCCTCCCCACTTTGAAGTAAACCACTGATGGCACCAAGCAAGCGAAGCAAGTGAGCCCAATCCTCCCTAGAAGAGCTCCCATGTCCCTTCCATCCAAGTATCTATCCATTCATTCTTCCATCCACCCACTAATATCCACTATTTCACCTTTACACTCTGTCATCCCTTAATTCTTTCATCCATCATTCAATCATTCTCTATTCCATCCATCCATCAACTCTGCCATCAACCCATCCATACACACCCATCCACTCTGCCATCCAACGGTCTGTGCACCCATCCATCCACTCTTCCATCCGGCCATCCATCCATCCACCCATTCTGCCATTCATCCTTCCACTATCCACCCTGTCATCCATGCATTTATCCATCAGTCCATCCCCTCTGCCATCCATCCATCCACTTTGCCATCCATCCAGCCACTCTGACATCCCCTCTGCCATCCACCCATCTATCCACTTTGCCATCCATTTATGCAGTCTGCTCTCCATCCATCCACTCTGCCGTCCATCTATCCTGCCATCCACCCATCAGACATTCATCCACTCTGCCATCCACCAATCCGTTCATCCATTTATCCCTCCACTCTGCTTTCCAATTCACCCATCTTTTTACCCACTCATCCATCCATCCCTTTTTTCCGCCATCCATTCACCTGTCCATCAACCTAACCATTGACTCTCTCATCCATCCATCTATCCCTTTACTCTGCCATCCTTTAACCTGTTACCCACCTATCCATTCACTCATCCACCCACTCATCCGTACATCCTTTCATCCTGCCTTCCATTCAATATTCCTTCCGTCTTTCCCACTTCTATTTATCCATCTTTCATTCTACTTTGCTCCTGCTTACTCTTCTATGGACGCTGTATTCCTTTATAACATTATTTAGCAGCTTTTGTCTACTGAGATGCAGACAGAAGAGGCTCAGAAAGAATCGCTATCTGGAATGGGTTTTTTAAGGGTATTCCTTTCAAATACCAATTTCTTCAGATGTATATTGATGCTTAGCAAACAAAATCAGGTCGCAAAACATTAATATTTTATCACTGATCCAGCAATCAGGGATCAATAAATTTGCAAATAAAAAAGGCCCAATTACATTACCCTCAACCGCTGGATTCAGTGTGAATGCAAAGTTCAGACCTAACTTACCAATCTCCAACCGAACCTTCATTACTCATAGAAAAATAATGTGGCGATGACATCTTTTTATAGTTGAATAGTTGTAGGCAATAATTAATGAACACTCTCTAAATAAAGACGAACACAGAGGGCCTGATTCTGATGCGGTTAGGAAAGCATTCCCACCTAGGGCCTGATTCTGATGCGGTTAGGAAGGCCTCCTAACAGCATTTGCTCCTTCCCAATCGGATCGGGAACGTGTCTTCCCGACCGATGGCTCAATTATGATGCGGTTAGGAACATATGCTCCCATTGAAGTCAAACGGAGTCCAACCAAATCGTATCTGGAAGCATCCAGATCCATCGTACTCCGCTGGTCGGACTCTCCCGATCTGAGTGGGTCGGAAACCATTTCCCAACCGATTCGGTCGGGAAGCTTTTCCAACCCGCATCAGAATCAGGCCCAGAGTGTATATTTATAATGTTTTATCTAAATAATGTGAAATACATGCTCATCAAGTACCAATACACAGTACAAACCATGGAATATCACTGAATAAACAATTAGCAAAAAGAAAATGACAAATCACATCACATCGACAGTGCATTGAAGGAGTGGAAAGGCGAAAAGAGAAATGTTTCAGAGACAAAATACATTTGCAAATGATTTTGCAAATTCAGGTTTCTATCTATACTAAACCAGAAGGAAACAGGAAATCTGCTCCCTGGCCACAGGAGCAGCAGGGCCCCTCAAGAAGATTTGTAAGGGCAAAGTCTAAGTCAGAAATCAGGAATGGAAAGAAGCAGGTAGGCCTCTACAGCAAACCGACGACAGCGATGATCACACCTAACGCCATCAGCATCGCAAGAAGACACCTCTAACCCCTTCCACCAAAGCACCTCAATTATACCCTAAAACCCAAATGTCCAACCCACACTTGTTTCAAATGAAAGTAAATTCTACATTTTGATTGGTTAAGGAAGGGGGTGTACTGTCACACCACACTCGGCATGTCCATCTCTCTCAATGTTCTATTGTTTTGTTTTTTCAACATCACAACTACATCATCCCAGGAAATACAACTATACAAATATCAGACTTCAGTTTCCTTCTCTCTCCGCTAATGTTTCAAGTTCTGTTACTTCTTGTGCCACTCGTGCGCTTCCAGAGGAAACGTTCATCACTTGTCGATTGTTTTTCGCCTTCACGTTTAACTTTTGGCAAGCACACATAAATTAGAAGGTCGCTCGCCTTTGCCTTCCCTCCACATTCTCTTTTGCTTTTTCAGTTAATAATTCTTTATTTTGCTTAACCCATGCTTCTACGGAAAATAAAACAAATATAATTGCTCATTTTGAAAAGTTTTTCTTTACGCACCCTCCCAAATGCTGCATCTAACCATGCGCAACCCCATGTTAAGGTTTTCCTGACAAACGTTAATAACGTGCACAAAAAGCAGCATTAGTCTCTTTGTTTTCATTAGTCAAGCATTTGCAGCCTAGTTCAGTGCTTTAGTACGTGCTTGCGCAGTATTATTTTCCCTCATGTTAGTTATAAAACCCACGCGTTTTCACTGCACACTATTAGAAAAATTAGAAAATGTTACTAGGGGTATCAATCCGAGCAGGTTTTTATTTTTCGAAAACTCTGCTCCATCAATTCCCCCTTTGATTGCATCTTTGAGCCACCACCAAATACCCACCAATACAATTTGTCACTTAAAAAGTTGTTGTTCTCTCTCGTTTTATCATTATTCCATCTAAATCCCTCATCATTTCATAATAGTTTTCTCTTCTATCCTCTAGTTCTATTTCTTCTCTCTTTCTTTTTTTTGCTCTTCGTTTGTTATCAGATGTCTCATTCTTGCAATTGCAACATTTAGAAATCAAGAAAATCATTAGTATCACTGTAGCCACTGCAATAATAGGTGTTAATATTTTCCCTAATAGACTATTCCCAACTGTAGAAACCAATTTCCCACAGAGGAAAAACTTTTAGCAAGTTTCTCCCAAGCACCATCAACCTTCAATTCGGATAAATCTTGATGAAGATTTGTAATATTCTTAATTTACCCCTCAAGATTTTTTCTCTTGTCAGGGATATAAGTACAACATTGTTGTATTTTCAACATATTGCAGACTCCACCCTCTTTAGCCAATAATACATCAAGGGCAAGTCGATTCTGCAAAACTATAGATCTAATTGCAACCATCTCAGTATCAACCATTAAAAATCCACCAGCAGTTTCTGTTGATAAACGATCAACCATTGTGGACACTTTTCTAATTTTGTGCGAATTTAGTATAAAACCAACTGAAGGTATCAATGCTCCAAAAACATCTTCTATAATTTCTGAAAAACTCGCTCTCTTATTACGTATTAGTCCATTCTTTATTTCATTGATTCTATGTATCTCATCCATGTGGTAAATTTTAGGAAATACTATTGCTAAATAACAACACCTGTACCAATGTGCAGGCAACCTATAGTAGGCATTCTTACCACACACATAATAGATTCCCGGAAAGACAGGATCAGTTCCTCCTTTCAATCCCCATCCTCCCGTAACTAGAAAAGTATGATCAAATTCACTAGAACCAATGAAATAAATATTATAGTCAGTCTTTTGTCTAAGTAAACAAAGCTTCCCTCTATGATAACAGTCTAGGGTCATGGCAGCGTAAGTCTCGCCCCTCTTGTAATCTCCATCTCTGAAAGCCCATGGAGGTATATTAGACTTTTGCTCAGCAGCCTTTCTCTGAAACTCTTGTCTTCTATCTTCAACCATGTTAATAAATTCTATTTCTTCAAATCGTAATCTACAAGTTAGGTTATGTCTATGTGCATATACTGTATTATTGTTTGTGTATAATGAAAACATTCTCCCATATATTCCGCATTTCTAGCACTATTTATTTTATTCATATTCCTTCTAATAGGAATTTCTGAAAATACTAAATCCATGTTAGAATAATAATATTAGAGACTTCCCCTCTCGTAAAATAAACTTGTTCAGACACTAAAAAGACACACCATATGTTAAAGGTAGGTGATGATATGTCACCCCCTCTGAGACAGACAACGGAAATTCCATGCACACATACAATCTCTTGCATCCATTACATCAACATACTCATACAATAATTTGGTAAAGACATTTAATGAAAAATCATTAATTGATTTATCATGATGATAGATACTGTCATCTTTCATCTTTTCTTGTGTTTAGTTACCATTAAGACAGGCACAATGACAATTAGTGTTAACCATACTATCATTAGTCGAAAAATACTAAATAGGCAGGCATTAATACATTTACGTTTAAAAATACGATTTTGATGTCCAGTCTCTGCTGAATTTGCCATCTCTAGTTTAAATTTGTACCAGTTCTAAAAAAATAAGAAAAAACTCAAAAATCTAACTTAGAATCAAAAAATATCTAAAAAATCTAATCTATAAAAATAATATCTATCCAAAGTAGTGTATCCTCACACTTAATGGCTTGTCTTCTTTACCCCCTCTTTTTTTAATTTTTTTTATATCTTCTCCTTCAAGTCTTTTTAAATGATTAAGAATAATTTTCTCAAAATTGTTGCACCTTAATTTTCACAGTCCTTTTAAGGTGGTTCAAAACTGTCTCCTTCACCCTGCTCTGTTCCAGTGTTTTCTTTGATCTGATCTGTGTTCTCAATTTCTTCCAACACCACATATGTCCATTCTGGTGCTATGTATTTCTTATTTGGAACCCTCACTCTTTTTGTTTTACAAACTGATACTTCTTCAGACTCACTTTGCTCAGTCTGATCTGAAACTTCAATTATTGTGTCAGGTGATCTTTGTTTCAAAGTGTATTTCAGTCTTTTCACTCCTTCTGGCCACACATCACCTTTTCTTGCTTTCTTTGCTTGCACAGCTTCCGTTGCTTCATTGTCAAGTTCGCAAGTTCTTTTATTCAGTCCTTTTCTCTGCTGTACTTGCTCTTGATTCACTTTCTCTTTTTCTTTCTCAATGGCTGTCTTTTGAGATCCAGTAGCTGGTGGCTACTCTATTCGACTTATTCCTTGTTCAACTTCAGAATCTGTAACTTCAGACTCTACAACTTCATTTTCTCCACTTTCTGCTTCTTCTTGTCTTTCAAGTGGACTTGGGACTCTTCTCGTGTGACTTGCATGTATCCAATTTGGTAAGCCACCACACTTTACTGCTGTCGTTGTCACCAGTATCACCTGGTAAGGGCCATGCCATCTAGGTTCCAAACACGATTTTCTCACGTGTTTCTTCACCAGGACCCATTCTCCTGGACTTAGATCATGTGCTTGTTCTTGCTGAGTTGTAGTTGCAATTTCTCCAACCTGATGAGACACAGAACGCACTACATTGTATTGTATTGTAATTGGTATTTGTAGAGCGCACTGTAACCAAAAATGGTATCCTGCCGCTAAGGACCACTATGTAGGGAGGCAGCAGGTTAAAAACTGAAAGGCGAGTCGTTAGTACGGATATAACCAGGTTTTCAGTGCTTTCCTGAATTTGAGTAAGTCAGACTGAGCTCGCAGAGGAGCTGGTAGTTTGTTCCATATACGGGCTGCGTTGACAATAAAGGTGCGGCCTCCCTGTCTGACTTTTTTGAATCTTGGTTCTTGAACATAGTTGCCTGTAGTAGATTGGAGATTTCTACCAGGGGTGTATTTCTTTAGTTTGTTTTGAAGGGGTATTGGTCCTTTTTTTGTAGTGCCTTGTGGACAATACAGAGAGATTTGAAGATTATTCTCTGTTTAATCGGCAGCCAGTGGAGCTCTTTCAGAGCCTCAGTAGCAGATGAATACCGAGGTTTTTTCAATGTTAATTTGGCAGTGATTGTCTCGATGGGTTCTAATTTTTTTAACAGGAAATTAGGTGCTTCTAAGAGCAGGGCGTTGCAATAATCCAGCCTACTTAGTATCACCCCTCTGGAAATTAATGATCTGGCTGATAGATCAAGCAGAGGGTATAGCTTCCTAAGGGCCCGGATAAGTGCAAAACAGGTCCTGGTGAGTCCATTCACTTGATTTTCTAGGGACATCAGCCAATCCTTTGCAATAATCAAGTACCAGATCATCAGTAATATTCATCAGTTGATTTGCTGGTACAATCAGCTGTCTCATTGCTCTCCCCATAATTATTTAGTGTGGGGATAATCCAGTCTTTTTTATCAGGAATACTTCTCAGACTCATCAATACCAAGGGTAAAGCATCCGGCCATTTCAGTGCTGTGGATGCACAGACTTTTGACAGTCTTGATTTTATAGTGCCATTAATTTGCTCGACCACTCCTGATGCTTCTGGTCGATAGGCACAATTCAGCTTTTGTTCAATTCGTAACGCTGCACAAATCATCCAAATTATTTCACTATTAAAATGAGTTCCTCTATCCGTTTCTAAAGAGACTGGAAATCCAAATCTATGAATTATCTCTCTTAACAGCAATTTAGCAACAGTCAAGCTATCATTCCTTCTTGTTGGATATGCTTCCACCCAACGAGAAAACAGACAAACAACAACTAACACATATTTTATTCCATAACAAGGAGGCAATTCAATCAAATCTGCCTGCAACCTTGTAAAAGGTCCTGCAGCTTTCCCAATTCTGCCCTAACTAACAACTGTCTTTCTACCTGGATTTTGCTGCTGGCACACTGTACATCTTTGGCATAGGCTCTCTGCAATGACCCTGAACTTTGGATTATACCATGACTGTTTGAAGAGTCTAATCATAGCATCTCTCGCAAGATGTGTTAAACCATGATACATCCTTGCCATCTGTGAAAGTAAACAGTCTGGCATTACTGGTCTCTCGTCTACATACACCCATACTTCATCATCAGATCTCTTTTTACATCCTGATTTGATCCACATTTCTTTTTCCTCATCACTAGCTTCTTCCTGCAACTGTTTAATTTCATCCAATGTTTCTATTGCAGAGAACATCAAGTGACAATTTGTATTATTTTTCTCTTTTCCTCTGTTTATTGAAATTGAATTTTGTGCACAGAAATGAGCCACTTGGTCTGCGTATCTGTTCCCATTGGTCACGTAATAATTTCCTGACTTATGTGCTGAACATTTAACCACTGCAATCTTTTTAGGCAATTGTAATGCATTCAGTAAATCCTATACATGTTTACTATTTCTAATTGGTGATCCTGAAGAAGTAAAAAATCCACGTTGCATCCACAACTGACCAAAATCGTGCACCACCCCAAAACCACATTGACTATCAGTAAATATGGTTACTCTCAAATGTTTGCCCTAGTCAGTGCAATTAATTCAGAAATTTGTGCTGAATTTATCCCTCTTAGAAAAGATGCTTCAAGAACCATAGCCATTGTACACACAGCATACGAAGCACTCAATACACCTTTTTCATCTCTCAGGCAAGATCCATCCACAAACATCACACAATCTGACTCTTCTAGTGGTGTATCTTTTATGTCAGGTCTTGGTTTTGTACACAACTCTGTCACATCCAAACAATCATGATCTGCTTCGTCTCTCACTTCTTCACAATTTGAAATCGGCAACAAAGTTGCTGGATTCAATGTTGCACATCTTGTTACCATCACATTCTCAGCACCCAGAATCACTCTCTCGTATTTAGTCAAACGACTGTACGTCATGTACTGTGTTCATGTGCGAGTTAATAGGATCTCAACAGAGTGTGGTACATATACTTTCACTGGATGTCCCATAACAATTGATTCACTCTGCTCAAGACTCACACAAGTACCAGCCACTGCTTTCAAACAACCTGGTAATGCTGAAGCCACTGAGTCCAAAGTAGCAGAAAAATATGCCACTGGTCGACGTGCCATTCCGTGTGTTTGTGTCAAAACTGAAAGTGCACACCCATCTCTCTCACAACAGAACAATGCTAAATCTTTCGTATAGTCTGGCATTCCCAATGCAGGTGCTCGACAAAGACTATCTCGCAGCTCAATGAATGCTTTCATGCTTTCTTCATCCAATTCAATCGGATCAGTCACATCTTTGTGAGTCAACCTCTGTAGAGGTTTGGCAATCAGTGAGAATCCACTAATCCATTGCCTACAATATCCTACCATGCCCAATAACATTCAAACTTCTTTCTGTGTTTTGGGAGGTTCCATTTGCAAAATCACATTGATTCGATCCTGTAACACACTCCTAACTCCCTTTTCAATTTTGTGTCCCAAATATTGAACTTCTTTCTGACAAAATTGTAATTTTGCTGGTGACACTTTATGCCCACAAATGATTCAGTAGAGCAATTGTATCTGTCACACATGCCTCTCGTGTTTTTGATGCCACCAGTAGGTCATCAATATACTGCACTAACACTGAATTCTCTGGCATAACCAATGACTCTAGACATTTTTTCAAAATCTGATTAAAAATTGAAGGACTCTCTGTATACCCTTGAGAAACTCGGCACCATGCCAAAAATTGTCTCCGAACCGGAAAGCAAATAAATATTGGCTATCCGGATGTAAAGGTATCGAGAAAAATGCTTGACACAAATCAATCACTGTATACCACTCCGCATCACAAGGAATTTGGTAAAGAATCACTGCTGGGTTTGGTACTATTGGACAACAAGGTACCACAATTTTATTTATTTTTCGCAAATCTTGCACTATTCTGTATTTTCCACTTGGTTTCCTAATTCCCATAATAGGTGAATTGCAAGGACTTCCCAATATTTCTTTTAGAAAGCCTTGTTCAATCATTTGCTCTATTACAGGAATAACTCCTGCTATAGTCTCAGGACTCATCTTATATGGTGGTGTTTTTGGAAACTCTGCACCTTGTTTTACTGTAATTTGAATAGGGTCAACACCTTTCATCAGTCCAATTTCTTTTCCTGTAAAATCCCACACATCTTTTCTTACTGTGTCTCTCAACTCACCGGGCAAATCCTCAAATGTGAGCAATGAATATAGATCATTCACTTCTGTCCCTTGCTTTGCTAACATCATTTTAAAAGCAACATCTTCATCTGGTGTCTGAAAAGCAATACCATCCGGTGCACAATAGATGGTACAGTTCATCTTGCAAAGTAAATCCCTACCTGAAAGATTCACTGGACTCGTGTCACATACCACAAAACGATGCATATCTCTGAATTCTCCAATATGAACCTCCATTGGTTTGGTCACTGGAATTCTAATATACTTATTTGAAACTCCTACAACTTGGATAGTGCCTCCTGAGAGGGGTAGGTTTGGAATTTCTGCTGCTCTTACAGTAGAACGGGTAGCACCAGTGTCCACAAGGAATGTAATATTATTACCTTCCACTTTCCCATCAATAAAAGGACCTGATTGATCTACCACTAGAGATGCGCCAAGCACGCACTCTTCCTCCCCCCTCAGGCACCGTCATTGAGATGAATCAGAATCACTCTCAGGACACTGCAACCAATATTGTTGTACATTTTGATTCTTACCAACTTGTTCACCCGTGTGAAATCCAGCATTCGCACTGTATCTCTGTACCTGAGCATTCGCATTATTTGGCATAGGACCTTGAGGTACTTGTATTTGTTGAACCTGTGGTGTAACTACCTGTTGCTGTTGCAGGTGTTGTTGATTCACAACCACTTCATTCTGCATCTGCGGATTGAAATTTTGAATCATTCCATTATTTCCTAGCAAGGACTTACACTCATTCTTCCAATGCCCTAACATTCCGCACGCATGACAAGGATATTTCTTTTTCATTTCTTCTCTATTATTCTTACCTCTACCTTTTCTACCATTTAACACACCATTCATTTTAGGTACCTGACCATTTTGAAAATTCTGATTCTGTCCTTTCATTTGAAAATCTGTTTGAGAACCATTGACATAATTCCCATCTTTCTGTTCCGCCACTTTCACTTGTGCCCACATCATCTTCTCTTTTAATTTCTTATGCCTCGACTCAATATCATCACTACAATACTTAGCATATCTCAAAATCTCATCCACTGTCTTACTCTGCCAACAAATCAAATGTTGCTGAATCATATTACTAATCTCAGGTTTCAGTTCAAATACAAACCTATACACAAAATGTCCCATATCTTTGTCAGTTATACTTTCAAAGCCACTATACTGTTTAAACACTTGTAAAAGCCTCTCATAATATGCATGTACTGATTATTTTGACTCCTGTGTTGTCCTATCAATTTTAACCCAATCTGTTTCTTTTGGAGAAATGTTACCCTTCAAGTAAGTAATTACCTGATTATATTTTTTCATTACCTCTTCTGAAGGTGCTCCTGTTTTAACATCTCTAGGATATTCCTCTTTTGGCCAATCAACTGCAATGTTACACTCAGTCCATAAATCAGCTGGAGCTACAATGTCAAATAAACCATTAAATCTTTCAACAAGACCTTTGAAACCTTTACAAACCTCTCTACCTGTTTGTACCACTGGATAGGTTTTTCTCTCAATCTGGGGAAATCATTAGTAAAAGACAATATATCCTGTCTTGACCAAGGAATGTGAATATATCCACCACCTGGAACTTCTCTCATCGGATATATCATTTCAACTTGCTCTGCTTCTCTTAACGGAAGTAAAGAAGATGCATTCACATTTTTATTAGCAATCATTTCTTCCTTCTTTTTCATCCATCTACCTTTCCATCGTTCCACATCACCCCATCTCTTCAAGGTATTAATCAACTCTTTTATTTGCAATCGTTTACCAGATGTATTCAAACTCTCTAAATCCTTTTCAGTAAAGTCCAATCTATTTGTTTTCTGCAAAGCTTTAGATTTTCCATATTCCTGAGCAACTTCTACCAATTTCTCATGTAAATTCTTCGCTCTCCATGTAATATTTTTACACAAAAATAGCAACTCTTCATCCTGATATTTACTCAGTCTCTCTGGACGTATTGTACCATTAATCATTTCTTCCAGATCTACTCTCAATTTACCTATATCTATACTGGATCACTGACAGAATATTGAGGAGCAGAATATCGAGCTGCCAGAATATCGATGAGAAAATATCGAGTGACAGAATATCGAATTCCTATCTACAAACAGGTAAGTACAAAAATATCGAATCCTAAATATCGTTGTAAATAATATAGGGGGTCATTACGATGGCGGGCGGAAGCACAACCGCCGTGCTGGCGGATGCAAAAACCACCAGTTACCGCCGGCACGCAGCAGTCCACACGCCCGCCCAATTACGATGCGAAAAGTAGGCCAAACACCGCCGGCAAGCCAGCAACACCGTCCGCCATCAAAGTGCGCCCGTACACGTAGCGGCGCAGCTAATTGACACACACCGTCCGACGAAATCACGTCCCGCCCGGCGTATAAATTACGATGCCGCAAACAAACGGCTCCCACGGCTAAGAGATACCGTACGACAAACCGAAGCGGTAACACGGACGCCGAGCACGGACAACGAAGAAGCGGCTCCCCGAGCATGAATCCAGCACTGCAGGCCCTCCCCATGCTCTTGCTGATGCACCACCAAGGACGCAACGTACCGCGGAGACGCAGGTAGGCACACACACAACAAGTGCACGCAAACAGCGCACACAGTGCAAGGGCGGAAAAAGCGGACAACCCCCCACCAGCGCGTGTACACTACACATCCACCATTGCATCCACATATGACACACAGGCCAAATCGTAACATCGCGTAACACATGTGTACACACCACCTGGGACTAGGAACCAACGACCCCGTCACGGCCCCAAAGCGGCGATGACGCCGCCACACATGCGCACAACGCAGAGGCCAACCGCAGCGCCATGCATGCGTCGCACACAGACACAGGGACACAACCAAGCAGCACACACATCAGCCCCACCCCGAACGCACATGACACGTGACAGGCCTGCCACAGACATGTCCCCAACGCCCAATTCACGGACAACACCCAACGCCACACAACCGACGCACACATGTCAGTGAAGTCACGCAACAGCAGGACACACCCCAGTGTAACAAACATGGCGAAGCACACAGCGGCGGCAACACCAACTAGGAGAAGCAGGGCCCCTTCGGGAAGAGGAACGCCAGTACCACACTGAAACACCCATACCACCCTGCACATATGAACAAGACATATAAAACGGAACACCAAAGAGCCCGGGGACCGACAACAGGTGGCCCAAGAATAACATTCACACACAAGGCCCAACGCAGAGCGGAAAGGCAGCCTGCCGCCCACACAAGGGAGAGCAGACAGCACTGAATGACCTTCCATTCCAACTCCGAAACCACAGCCCTACGAAAGAAGCCGGTGAATACAGCCATTGTCCAAGAAAAGACCAACACAGGCATGCCGAGGAGTCCGACTACAGGGCAGATAGCGCATATCACAGAAGCACACAACGGACGGGGAAGAAAAAAGAAAACACTCCCCCATGTCGGCCACATGCAAGTTAATTGGAAGGAGTCACAAATCACTGACCTTGAACTGTCTGAGAAGCATGTGGGATGAGGGCCCGTGTCCTCCAAACAAGCCAACAGAACACAAGTCCTGTCTCCCTACGACTACACAGAGCTCACAGCAACCTCGGAGCGTGCACATTGCAGACTGCACACACAGCCGGAGCACGCCACCACAACGCACCGCTGCGAAATGGCAACCGCAACACACCTACCCAACTACGCCGGACAGCTCAAGCTGTACAAAACCAACCTGATACATATATTGGGATGCGATCTCCTGTCCCTGCTGAACGTAAGTTACCGACTGACTTACCGCATCACATTGTTCAGCTGCGTCATGCCCGTCTTCTACTGTCGGAGGTGTCCCTACCAGCATCCCGTGGAGATATGCCTCTCCAACCCGGCATGTCTAAAGGCAGACCTGCTACCACTACTCCTCCCTCTGGACGCACACGACAGGGCCTGCTCTGCCTATGGGGGCATGGCGTATGTGGCCAACATCGCACCCGCACTGAAATGGGACCACTGTGCCTCCACACGACGGATCATCGAGAACAGCTACATCGAATGTCACCCAGCATGCCCCATCATGGTCCTCCAAGGGACAACTTACGAACAACACCTTGACAGCCACCATCCGCTACATTGGCTGGCAAACATGTACACCACCAATGACATGGAAGCCCTGCTGGACGGCATCGCATACCTGACAACCTGTAAATTCGTCGGACCACAACGCAGGTTCCCCGATTGACCTATGATGTCCAACCCCGCACCCATGCTTAGCTTCCGCACGGACTGGCCAGTCACCACCACAACAGCCATACCAAACGACCGGCAACTGTTACCACACCATCAACGACATCGCCATGACATCGGATATGACCGGGACATGCACACTGTTCCCCATCACATCCAGGAACACCGCATGCATCATGGGAGGCAGTGGCATGGGGTCTGTGTATCGCACCCACATGGACGGAACTGCACGAGCAACCAGGACACGACATGGATCCAGCGCCCATGGACACACACACCGCTCAGTGGACATGAATAGGTCGCCTGGAGTCTGTGGGTGCTGCACCCCTCCCACCCCCGCCCTGGGAATCCCATACCAGGACCTTTGCATGGACGACAAGTGCATACAACAACAACACGACCCCAGTGACTGTGACATGTCCAGTAACCACCACATTGCAACAACAAGTGGCACGCCGCTGCATGCACGCAAGCACATGCCCTGATGTCATCTCACATGCACGCGTGCATGAGGAACAACCGCAGCAAACCTGTCACATGGAACTGAGATGGACTGTGCCCATGATGCCAAGCGGTCTGGTAGGCTACATGTATACCGTCTGTGTCAAAGTCCGCAGCTCCGCAGCTATACGTAAATGTACATTAGCACAGCCTTGGCCAAGCAGATGTAACTCTGAAGCCCACATCCCACATGCAACAGCCAATCACATGTAACCCCACACCCTATCCCATTTGCAATCATGCTCAGTATATCCTCAACATGTATTCCGCTGCCAGTAGTGTCCACTATACTGCATCACAGAGGACAGAAGACTCAATATAATGTTTGAAACCAAAACTGTCTCCGCTGACTCATTTCACAAGTACGAATGAGAGAGGATGGGAGTATGTGAAGTACACGGCAGTCGTGACATGACCATGTAGTCCACTGGTATTGGATGTCAACGCAAATGAGTAGCACAACTGTGGAAGACACACATGTGTCGTGTGAAGTCGTATGGACGCAGTGCTCAGGTGGGTGGGTGTGACGGGTAGATGCGCACATGCCAAGTTGGAGCACGCCGTGTTGGGAGGGGTCATGAACAGTACACCACCGCTTCCCTGGGCATTGTGAGAGGACACCTGTCGGGGGAGTGAACACGTGTGTGCACAGCAGCCGGGCACACGTACAAAGCGGTACCAGGCGCACCTCAGCCCACCCTCTGTGGACAAGCTGGATCCTGTTGTGCGCCCGCCATGCCCCTTGACAAGGCACACACAGCCCCAGTCGACCAGGTGTAACCCCAACATAGTCAATCCGCACAGGCGATACAGGGCACGGGATGGCAGTGGAGCATGGTGTGTGAGAGGTCTCCTCGCGCTCCTCCTGGTCATATCACGCAGGCAATAGAACCTCAACGTCTAGCATGGCACAAGTCAAATGGAAGTGTAGGGGGACGCACCACAGCACGAGCAGCACTGACGTCACGGGAGGTGGCTCGCACCATCCCATCCATTGCCCATTATACCAACCACGCCACATGCCATTGCGACTAAGTGCCAGCGCGTGCGCCACCACCCCCGAGCCCTCCCCAGAGAGGCCAAAGAGTGAATGTGTGGGCCATCAGTCACAGACGGACGCGGCCTGGCCGCAAGGGCAGCCACAGCCACTGGGTGTCGCAGGTGGCGGATCCGGAAGGCGAAGACTGTGATGCATAGTCCATGCAGGCCGGGTCTCCATTTGGGGCACCACGCAGGTGGACGGCGTCCCGCAACACATCATACCCTGAGACAGCCCACTCGTGCAACTGGACCCACACATACACTCTTTGCCCTCTCTGGTGCGAGCTTGGGGCTGCCTGTGCAAGCGCTAGCCTCGCAGGTGCACATGCATATTGGGGGAGCGAGGGAGGACATGAGGGCTGGGGCGAAGATGACTGTATCACTGTCAGTGAGTACAAGGGATGACCCAGATGTGGAAAGGAAGAGACGTGTCCCGTGTGTACTGCAACTAGTCGCCAATCCAACTACCCCCATGTCCGGAATGTAAGCCCGCACCTAGGCCCGCCCATCCGCCACATCGAATATACCACCAGCACGACAACCTTCCCATTCGAAACACTGACTGGGGGTGGCGACCAGTGAACAATCATGTGTAGCCTACCCACGCGTACATGTGGGCCCTCCATGATCCATGTCACCTGCGGCAAAGTCATGACATGCGCAATGAGGGAAGTGAGGAGAGCTGTCCGCCCCACGCACAGAAGGTGCATCAGCTCCACAGACCCAGCAGCGAGTCCAGCAGGGGTCACATGTGCAGGGGCAGCTGTGCCTGGTGTGAAGGCACATGCATATAGACAGCACATCGACCAATGTGTAGTCTGCCCACATCTACAGTCCATCATCATGCGGACATAGGAATTGAACACAGGGCAACACATCTTAGTGGGTGCACCCACCGTGACCAACAATGCGCAATCATCGACGTACCCGCCCTGTGCATGGCCCCCCACCCAACGGAGGCACATCCAGTGCCACCATCCCACACACACAAGCCTTCCACGGAACATGCTGTGTCCAATGGTCAGTACAGAGTCAGCGCCCATCTGGTGGATCCTGAACAGGAGACACATGCACACACATGCCAGCTCCCACTATGTACGTCTGCCACCTGGCACGTGCAATGTAACCTCTCACCTGTGACGTGTGACTGCAAGCACACAGCCGTCTTGGCATGGGGCTGTCAATGTGGACACCTGTCAATGTTTCGGGAGGTGTGATCCGTACAGTGCTGTACATAGGGTGCAGTGCTGACACCTACTACTGTCTCATATCCCCTCGTGCCACAGGTCCCACTTGTTTTGGCCGCTCAGCCTGTGCCCACATCGTCGTCGTCGTGTGCCATACTCATCCAGCCTCGGAAGCAGTTCCATGCTCAGCAGACATTCATGTTGCCGTGGCGTTGCCGCTTGACGAATATGCAGTCAGTCCCCATCAGCACGCCCCGCAAGTCATTGGGGCCTAGATCCCCATGTGCATGCACATGGCAGTGGTTTGTATCACTAGCCATTGCCATTGTTGGGAGACCTGTGTAAGTGTATTGTGGCCGTGCCGTCCCAGCTTGACAGCTGGGCTGTGGCTCATGTGCTTGCTCAGTCATGTCAGTGATGTGTATGCGAAATTGCTATGTGTTGTGTTGCTTTGACATGTGTCCACTGCCATTTTCCCTAGGCGGAGACCGAACATTGACCGCCCATACCAATTGCTGGCGGACATGGACGATACAGAGGTCATTAGGAAGTTTCGGCTGGACAGGCCAACCCTGCATCGACTGTGTGCCATGTTGGAACCCCATCTCCGTCCCCGCAGGGTGTATCCGACAGCTGTCACCCCCACGGCTAAGGTGATGGCCGCCATGCATTTCTTCGCCACTGGGTCATTCCAGCACACAGTGGGCAGTGGAGGAGGGATGTCCCAGCCCATGTTCAGCAAGGTGCTGAGGGATGTACTGGCAGCCATGATGCTGTACCGAAACAGGTACATCCGCTTCCCCAGGGCTCGTGAATTGGCGGCAGTGAAGGGTGCATTCTATGCCCTTGGCAGAATCCCACACGTCGTTGGAGCCATTGACTGCACACATGTTGGCCTTGTTCCACCACAGGCCACTGAGCACCTGTACCGCAACAGGAAGCACACGCACTCCCTGAATGTGCAAGTGGTGTGCCTTGCGGACATGGTGATCACCCACGTGTGTGCAAAGTTCCCAGGCTCGGCCCATGACGCACACATAATGCGCAACAGCATCTTGCCACGACTGATGTCCAATCTGCAACAGGATCGTGGCTGTATTGTCGGTGAGTATGTGGAGTGGTGTAGCGTGCTGGTTGTGCGATGCTGTCCCCTGTCCAGTTGGAATAGCAACGGTTCTCTGTGTCCCTCACACCCAGGTGACTCTGCGTACCCGAATGGGGCATGGCTGCTCAGTCCATTGAGGAATCCTCGCACCCCAGCAGACGATCGCTACAATGAGGCACATGGGAGGACCAGACGTGTGGTCGAGCGTACCTTTGGCCTCCTCAAGTCCAGGTTCAGGTGCCTGGACCGCACCGAGGGTGCGCTGGCGTACTCCCCACAGAAGGTGTGCCAGATAGTGGTGGCGTGCTGCATGCTGCACAATCTGGCCATTCGGAAGCAGATCCCCCTCATCGTGGATGACGGAGATCAACCAGGGCCCCAGCCCGCAGACCAGGACAGCTCGAGTGAGGAGGACAGCGGAGAGGAGGAAGCTGGTAATGTGCGGCAGCAGCTCATCGCCCACTATTTCACTTGACGGTGAGTGTCCATGTACGACGGCTGATGTGGCTGTACCTGTGCAGGTGTGTGTGTGCTGTGTCAGGGTGGCCGTTTGTTCACTGCGTGCTGTGTGTCAACGCTCCATGGCCAGGGTAGTATGCCACTGTTGGTGGCTGTGGCATTGTGCCCTATTGCTCTGTGCGATGTGTGTACATTGCTTGTAGTTGTTGACATGTACTGTGTGATGGGTGTGTGACACACTCATTGAATGTGCTCCTGTTCTGTCTCCCACCCCTAGGTCCCTACAGGCCCTCCGGATTCCATTGCCATGCCACGCATCAGGTGCCTTTCCGCCCAAGGTGGCCGTTGTATTCCGTACAAATAAAACACAGGGCACAAACAGCAGTTTGTGTAAGAGGTGCATTTATTTCAAACTGTGACATGTGATTGTGTGTAAGGTGATGACAAAAGTGGTGCGTGCAGTGACAATGAGCTGTCGGTCATGGCTGCGTGATGCTCAGGGTGTACCCACTGGTTCTATGTCCATAGTCCAACACACACATGCCATCCAGATGGCTGTGTGGAGTGGGATCGTAGTCCAAGTCAATGCAGTGGGTGGTCAAGGAAGGCTGGCTGGCTGCCTCACTTGCGTCTGGAGCGTGCGAAGTCCTCCCGGGAGATCTGTTTCCACTTCGGACGGCCCCTTCCACGTTTGCGAGGGGGTGCCTGCTTGCGACATGCTGGTGGTTGAGGTGTGCTCACTGGCTGTGGACGCAGGGGAACTGGACGCAGCTGCACGACCCTGCGCCCCGGCAGGTGGTGGCGGTGGTGGAGCTGCTGTCCCTGGCTGTGACCTCACCACCAGCTGGCCCATGAGGTCCACGGAGTTGACCTATACGGGCGTCCATGGACCTCAGCACCCCCAGCACCTCCCGCGTGTCTGAAGCAGACCTGACCCATTGTTCTTGGGCCTCTTCATAGGCCCCAAGGACTCTGGCCATTTGAGGCAGGGCATGGCTCCCAGGGGAGACTTGCGTTTCCCTGACCCTGCTCCTCCTACCAGTACTGCTGCCACCGGCCTGCCCACTAGCCACATTGCTCACCACGGTCCTCGCTGTGGCTCCCAGGGTGGATCCAGTCGGCCGGGCCACCACCTGCGCTGGGGCTGGTGCCAGCGAAGACGTGGTGGTGGTGGCGGCGGTGGTGGTCGGTGCGGCGATGGTGGCGGTTGCGGCAGTGGTAGTGGCCGCAATGACCGTGGGTGTGGCCGCAATGACCGTGGGTGTGGCCGCAACGACAGTGGCAGCAGGGGGCTGGGAATGTTCAGCAGCCCTGGATGATGGGTTGGTGGGTAGGAGGGGTCCTGGGGAGCGGCTGGGCCCTGCCACACCAGATGGGCCTGCTTGGTGGTCCGTGTCCGAAGAGGAGGACAGATCCTCCACATCCGTGTGTCCTCGTTGGGGGCTTGTAGGCTGGCTGTGCTGGCTGCTGTCTCCATCCCCAGCATCCAGCAGTTCGTCACCTGTGGAGAGAATGAGATTTGTTATTGTGTTGCACCTGGCGAAGTATGTATTTGTCGTCTGACATTAACAGTTCGTGCAATCTCGTACATGGGTTTCCCGGAGGCGTGTGTGTGGCTGTAGCATTTGTAGTTGTGTGTGCTTGGCAATGGGACTGTGTGCTGTGCACATGTGGCATGGGACGGATTGGCCATGCCGATGGGTGTGTTGCTGTGCCCCTACTTATTGTGACTCTGGTGTATGCGGGCTCCTGGCCCATCCTGGGTCTGGTTTGTACTTTGCTTTTGGTGTTCAGATGGGACGCTTAGGAACGCATATGGCAACATGGGGGCCATGCCCCAGATTCGCATTTGGGATGGAATATGCTTTTGGGGTACATGCTGTGTGCCATGGGTGCCGAACGTGACATGTGTTGTGGCAGCATGACAGTGCATGGTTTGAGGTGTGTGCATGCTTGACATGGACTGCATATTTGCTGTCTGTTGTGATTACTGGACATGGCATTGGACGCATCGTTATGAGTGAGTGATGGTTGTGTGCCAGCCAACGTATTGCAGTTGTCCCATCTCCTTGGTGTGCGTGCTGCCCTGTGCCATGTGCATCACTGCAGTGCTCGGGGGGTGTGGCCCATGTTGTGTGTTGTTGCTCACAGTGTGTCGTGCGCTTCATTGACTTCTGGCACATGGTTGGTCATGGGCATGTATCTTAGCGTGACTGCTGTATGTGTGGCAGCTGTGCGGATGACATGCCTTTCATGAGACTGGGGCTGACGGATGGGATGGATGGTATGTTGTATGTGCATGGTGTGTCTGTGTGTTTGATGGGTTCAGTGGTGTTCGTGTGCATTTATGTTGTTCCGCTCTGTTGCGTCTAGTGTTGTTTGTCTTACATAGGCGTAGTTGTGGGGGGTGTGGTTGACAGGCAGTAGGGGCTACATGGACAGGACTTCAATGGTGTTTCGGTTGTGTGTGATGGGTTGCACAGTGGCTGCCGTGTGGTACTATATTCAGTGTGGCTTGTGCATGCAGACGTGGCTCCTTGGGTGTTGCTGTGTCTGTGATGGGTCATGTGAGGTGTGAGTCTGTGGTTCATGTCCGTGTGCACATTGTTCACTTGTTCGTGACGGTGGGCGGTGCTGCGTGTTCGTCTGCTACGTGACATGTCCCATGTGTTGGTCGTGTTACGGTCCTCATGCCTCCAGTAATCCAGCCCTGTCCAGTTTCCCACCTGCAGGTTGTTCGGGTGTGCACTGTACTGGATGCCACATGGTTCTAAGCGGGGGTGCTCCATGTTGCAGGTCTGTGGGGGTGGGGGGTGTTGTGGGTCGTGGTGGTGGCTGGACACCCACTGACACCGATTGCTGTGGACCGTGATGTCTACCTTTCGGCTGTCGTTGTGCACTGCGGTGGCTGACACGTGGGTGTGGGGTGTGGGGGATGCTCCTCCTTGCTGTGCTGTGGGACTAGGGGCCTGGTGTGTGTTGTACTTGGGCTGTCCACCCTCCCACCCACTGCACTTTGTGTTCCTGCCACTTACCTGTTACTTGTCGGTTAGTGCAGCTATGGCGGACACATGGGTGTGGTGGGTGCTCGTTGTGGCGCTTCTGGCATATTTGGGGACCTGTTGGTGGTTACGTGGCTGGCTGAGTGTACACATGTCCCCACGCATCTTACAGTTGTTCGGTTTGGGCTGTGTGTGGTGGTGTCTGTTGCATGTGTGTGTGATGTGTTGTGTATTGTGTGCTGGACATGGGGGTGTTTGTCCCTGGGAGCTGTGGCATGGTGGTAGTGCATGTGAGTACATAGCGGTGTGCTGGTATACATTAGTTTGTACTTACCAGCCTCCACTCCCCCTGCTAATCCGGTGAGGATCTCGGGATGTATGATGACTCGCACCTTCTCCTCCCACGCTTTGAAGGTCTTGAAGAGCGCGGGATTCCCTCCGCCAGTGACGGCTGCCAGCTCTCTGTTCTTGGTCTCCTTCTTCTTGACCAGGCTCTTGACGTCATTCCACCGTTTGTTTATTTCGACTCTGTTCCTGGGCAGGGTCCCGACTGCATTGACCTGGTCTACGATCCGGTTCCACATTCTGTTTCTGGTGGCTAGTGGTGTGTGCTGGACCAGGTTCCCATAGATTTGTGGGTGCACCTTGATGATCTCGTCGACCATGACCGTCAGCTCAATGGGCGTGAACTTGGGCATTCTTTGTGGTGCCATGGTGTTTGTGGTGCTGGTGCGGTGTGTGTTGTGTAATGTGCAGGGGGTTTGTGGTGCCGGTGTTTGGTGGTGGTGGTGGTGGTGGTGGTGGTTGTGATGTGTGCGTTTCTGTGGTGTGCTGCTGTCCTTGCTGTGTCACTGTGTCCTCTCCTCTCCTCTCTAGTTTGCAATGTTGCAAGGGGTTGTGGTCTGTGGGAGTGCTGCTTTTGTACTTACCTATGTGGGTGTGTCCTCATGGTCTGTTGTTTTCAGGTGTGTTGTGTCTGGGGTTCTGGCCTTTGTAGTTTTTGTTTGTCCAGGGGGGTGTTTTCGGGATGTGTACTGTGCTTGTGTATTTGTGCGTGCCTTGCTGTGTGGACTTGTTGGCCATGTTGTGTGCGATTGGTTTTGTCAGCGGATGGTTTCTGTGCAGGGACGTGGGCGCCATGGCTTCTGCCGTGTCGATTCTCATCGGCGTTGTTTGCGCTGGCGGGCGGTATATTTGTAGTTTTCCCGCGCTCATGGCGGTGCGATCGTAATCTCACGTGCGGTGTGTCGGCTGTGAGGGCGGGCGGTTTTGTGTTGTCGTGCGTGTTTCCGTCCGTGGCGGGCGGTTTGACTCCGACTCGGACGATGGCGGGCGGTATCTTGTGTGATTTTTCCGCCGATGGCGGTTTTCGGTTTGTGTAATCGTAATGGCGTGGTCGGTGTTCAGACGGTGTGTGCGGGCGGATATTTGCCGCTTCCATGCCTGGCGGATTTTTTTACGCCGGGTATCGTAATGGGCCCCATAGTTTGCTAAAATATCGACTTTTTTAAATGTCTTAAAAGTAATATAAAATTAACTGAATAATAAATATAATTAAGTACAACATACTTAAAAATAATTAAAAAACATTAAAATTAATAAATAATAAATGTAATGTAAAAAAAAATAAACATGCATTTTTATTTTTTATTATATATATTAACTTAATAATATTAAAAATAATTAATATTTTTAATTATAAAATGTAAAAAACATAATTTAAAATATAATTACATATATATAAAAATAAACCTATAATATTAATATAAAAAAAAAAATATGATAAGGTTAAAACATTAAAATAAATAAAAAAAAATATATATATATATATTTTACACTACATTAAATATAACAATACTAAATACGTTACATAGCGTAAAGGATAAAATTACTATTTCCACTCCAACAAGTGGTACAGTAGGGAAAGTGTTGGATAGCGGGTGGATAAAAATTACTATTCCCACTCCAGCGAGTGGAACAGTAGAAAAAGTGTTGGATAGCGGGTGGGTAAAAATTACTATTCCCACTCCAGTGAGTGCAACAGTAGGGAAAGTGTTGGATAGCGGGTGGGTAAAAATTACTATGCCCACTCCAGTGAGTGCAACAGTAGGAAAAGTGTTGGATAGCGGGTGGGAATAATGTACTATTCCCACTCCAGTGAGTTTAACAGTAGGGAAAGTGTTGGATAGCGGGTGGGCAAAAATTACTATTCCCACTCCAGTGAGTGCAACAGTAGGGAAAGTGTTGGATAGCGGGTGGGAATTTTTCAAAATTAATTTACCTCCCACCATTTTCCCCTATAAACGTCACCTACAATATTGTAAAATATTAATAAATTAACATATTTAATTAAAAATTAATTAATTAACTAATAACAATTAACAATAAAATTAATAACCATCAAATCTAAATTAATTCACACAATTAACACTATTAAATAACTATTAATAAATATTATATAAAAAATAATAAAAATTACATTAAAAATAAATTACTACCCACCCTACTCCCATATCAACCCTCTACCCACTCATAACAAAAGTACACAATTACCATATTTACAAATTAATTAATAATAATTAATATCTAATTAATTACTAATTAATAAAAAAACAATTAACATAATCACCAATTAATTATTAATTGTTATTGATCAATTTATAATTAATTAATAATAAATAAATTAACTTAATTAACAATATAAATGATTAAATACTACATTATTAATTAATAAAATAATTAATTAATTAATTTCAATTAAATTACTTCCCACCCTATTCCCCTATAAACCCACAACCCGCTACAGAATTAAATTACGCAAAAGTAATTAACATATAATTAATTAATTCTAAATAATTCTTAAAAAATATATTATAATTAAATTACTTCCCAACCTATTACCCTATAAATCCACAACCCGCTACGGAATTAAATTACGCAAAAATTAATTAACATAAAATTCATTACTTTAAAAAAATTCAAACACACCTTACAAAATATATACATACTTTTAACACAAATACTAACATACAAAACCCCCCCAAAAAAATCGATATTATTAACAACGATATTTTGACAATCGATATTACTAACTTCGATATGATTAAAATCGATATTTCTTACCTGCATGTCGATATTCTTAACCACTACATTTTTGCAAGTCGATAACCTGTCCACTTGATATTAAAAACTCAATATTTTGTCCATTCGATATTTTTAATTCGATCTTATGACTAGTTACCATCTATACTCAATTTAGACTTATTAGTTTCTATTCCTCTTATCCAGTCATCTAACTCCTCTGACGAAGGTCCCACTGAACCCCCTGATACTGGAGTCATTTCTTTCACATTCTGCACTAGTTTCCTACGATCTATCTGCACACTTTTTTTGGTGTTTCAATCACCTTTTCATTTATTGGAAGATCAATTAATGAAGCACCCCTCTCAACTTGTTCCGATCCACTAGCATTCCTGTCATTATTCATAGGGATTGTCAATGTATGCACTCTCGAAATATTTTGACCCTCACTGTACAATGGAACTATAGGACCAATTGTTACTGGTACTGGCAATGCTTCTGCATTTAAACTCAACTGACTAATTTTCTGAGTCAACTGCTCTCTTGTTCTGTTTAACATGTCATTCTCTTTTTCCTGTAACTCTCCAGTACCTAATGAAAACTGTGAAGCTGCCGGAACATGTGTAACTTGTGAAACTTGTGGAACTTCTATTTCAATTAGCGGAGCACTCAGAGAAATCCCATCCGGGCTCTCCTGATATAATTCATCATCGATTTCATTTGGATCAATATCTAATTCTAAAGTCTCTGCATTATTCTTTTTCTCTTTACATTTTCCTCCACCCTGATCCTCAGCAACTATTACTGGATATAACCCATCTGCAATCACTTCTCTTCTCCATCTCTTCATCTGATCATCCCACCTAGCTTCTGAATATCTCCTCAATATATTCCTATATCTTATCCCATTACTGTCTCTCTCTCTTTTATACGCTTCATGTTCCCATTCTTCAAGCGCCTCATACTGCATAGGTCTGGGATTTGGTTTTAATGAATTCATTTGTCTCCTTAAATTTTCCAATATCTTCACGTTAAAAGTACCATGCTTTGGAAAAGCTAAAACTCCATCATCTTCCGTGTAACCCATCCAATTCTCTAACCATGTACATGTATGATATCCACGCTCTAACTTCATGAAAGAAGCAGGTGATCTTGGAGGAGGTACAGGAAGTCCCTCTCTGGTAACTATCGGCTTATCCATTTTAAAGAAATCTTGTATTCTTTTTACCATTTTCATTTTAAATTCTCTTTTTCTTGCTAAATAAACCAGAAACAAACAAAGGAAACCTTCTGTAAATCCTCTCACTCTATTCGCTGAATCTCAACCAATACCAGCGCGTCTCACACCAACCAACCAATCACGGCTCACTACACACCCACTATCTCGACTAATGCCAGCCCGGCTCACGCCAACTAACCAATCACAGTTCACTACGCACCCACTGACTCACTCAATGCCAGTGCGGCTTTTTGTGATGTCAGTATAACTCCCGCTACTGACCCTCCCTTTACAAAATAATACAGCAATGTACTACAAGGTTTTTCTTAACTCAGTTCTTGTTAGAAACAACACAAAACAATGCTACTTTGTCTGCTCCACTAAATAAAGAGATAGTTCGATCATTCAAAGAGATTTCTTTTACTTCTAGTAAAATAACGACCAGCGCTACTCTACTCCCAATCAAGTGAAAAGAAGTCTTGGTACTCTTCTGGGGATATTAGCCAAAGTTTCGGAAGAGAATTTTCGAGTGAAAAAAGGCTTGGTACTCCTTTGGGGATGTAAAGCCAAAATTTCGGAAACGGACTTTCCACTATTTCACACAACATTTTCTCAACAGAATAGATCCCTAAATAACATCAACAGCATCTCACTGTTTGATATTACGATAACAGACAAAGTACTTCTGCAGTGTGATACTTTTCCAAACTATTCCTTTGCCCCCTTAAGGCTAAAATAACATTATCATCATCATCCTGGGATCTTAGGCAACTCCGTACCTGTATTTGAAGACTACATGAAACAAAACGAACAGTAACTTTTCATATTAATAGCCAAAAATCAATAATCAATAATTATTGCCAAACTAATCAATATTAACCAATAACCATCCTCTGCTACCAAAACTGATCCAGCGCTCAGAGATCAATAAATTTGCAAACAAATAAGGCCCAATTACATTACCCAACAAGGCCCTTTCCGCTGGGTTCAGTGTGAATGCAAAGTTCAGACCTAACTTACCTATCTCCAACCGAACCTGCATTAGAAAAATAATGTGGCGATGACATCTTTTTATAGTTGAATAGTTGTAGGCAATAATTAATGAACACTCTCTAAATAAAGATGAACACAGAGTGTATATTTATAATGTTTTATCTAAATAATGTGAAATAAATGCTCATCAAGTACCAATACACAGTACAACCCATGGACTATCACTGAATAAACAATTAGCAAAGAGAAAATGACAAATCACATCACATCGACAGTGCATTGAAGGAGTGGAAAGGCGAAAAGAGAAAAGTTTCAGAGGCAAAATACATTTGCAAATGGTTATGCAAATTCAGGTTTCTATCTATACTAACCCAGAAGGAAACAGGAAATCTGCTCCCTGGCCACAAGAGCAGCAGGGCCCCTCAAGAAGATTTGTAAGGGCAAAGTCTAAGTCAGAAATCAGGAACGGAAAGAAACAGGTAGGCCTCTACAGCAAACCGACGACAGCGACGATCACACCTAACGCCATCAGCATCACAAGAAGACACCTCTAACCCCTCCCACCAAGGCACCTCAATTATACGCTAAAACCCAAATGGCCAAACCACACTTGTTTCAAATGAAAGTGAATTCTGCATTTTGATTAGTTAGGGAAGGGGGTGTACTGTCACACCACACTCAGCATGTCCATCTCTCTCAATGTTCTATTGTTTTGTTTTTTCAACATCACAATTACATCATCCCAAGAAATAAAAGTGTACAAATATCAGACTTCAGTTCCCTTCCCTCTCCGCTAATGTTCCAAGTTCTGTTATTTCTTGTGCCAGTCGTGCGCTTCCAGAGGAAACGTTCATCACTTGTCGATTGTTTTTCGTCTTCACGTTTAACTTTTGGCAGGCACACATAAATTCGAAGGTCGCTCTCCTTTGCCTTCCCTCCACATTCTCTTTTGCTTTTTCAGTTAATAATTCTTTATTGTGCTTAACCCATGCTTCTACGGAAAATAAAACAAATATAATTACTCATTTTGAAATGCTTTTCTTTACGCACCCTCCCAAATGCTGCATCTAACCATGCACAACCCCATGTTAAGGTTTTCCTGACAAATGTTAATAAAGTGCACAAAAAGCAGCATTAGTCTCTTTGTTTTCATTAGTCAAGCTTTTGCGGCCTAGTTCCGTGCTTTAGTACGCGCTTGCGCAGGATTATTTTCCCTCATGTTAGTTATTAAAACCACGCAGGTTTTTATTTTTCGAAAACCCTGCTCCATCATCACCAACTCGAAGGAGGTGGTAACCAATTTTCAAACAGGGACGGTTTCCCAAGGGACGCTTTCCCCTTTGTGAATGGTGAAAAGACATTTTTTTAAGACTAGGAAGTAGTCCTATAGACCACTGCCAAATCTTAAAAAGTTTGTAAACATTTTCATGTTCTTTTTTTGAACGCCTCCAGATTTCCTTTTGAGAAAATGGCTGCATTAAAAAAATATATATACTGCTTGATGTAAAATCAATTAAAGACATAGAGGTCTGCTTACCCCAGCAGAGCACCATACCTTTGAGTGTAGCCAATCATAGTGGGTCACAATTTGTGATCTAGCTCATTATTATGAAGTGGGTTGAATTGCGATCTACTACAATTCTACATTTTGTGAACAGACCTATTAATACTTAGGCCGCTTCTCAATATAAGAATGTGTTCGGTAAAACTGAGTGTGTAAATTGCGTCCCCTTTCACTTAATGCATTCTTTGTACATGAGCCCCCAGATGCCCATTTTTTCACACTTGTCTCTGGTTTGTTATCTAAAGAGCTCCCAGAAAAGTATTATGGCATGTTATACCGAGACATATTTCTCCAACTGCATGCTAGGAATGTATGCTGCCCCGTTCCTACCTTCCACAAGATGAAACCAGATTCTGTCTACTATGCCTCCACTTTATTTTACAAATAAAAAAACTGGTGCACCCCAGAATAATGATAGACCCATTTTATCTTGAGTACTTTGAGGAAAGCGGTTTATAACATGGCGAGGTTGTCGAACCTCACTGTGTAATAAACTCACAAATCCATTCCATTCCATAAACTTTATTTTGGCCACAAAGGACCATAAAAGTCCATTTTACATTAAAACGAGAAGTCATTAAAAAAATATTTACAGTAACACATTCATTTTTTTCCAGATCGGTTATCATAAAATTCACAACAATTGCCATATTTACAGGGATGGACATGGGAAAGCAACTCCACTGTACAATTTTTTTTTCTTTTTGAAAATGTCATAAAAAAAGAAGAGATTTAAAAGTAAAATAAAAAACCTGAGGGCGAGAATTTTACAAAGTTAGAAATGGATGTAGTCAAGGTCCGGGAGGGGCGCATAAGTGATGGAAGACAAATCCTATACATAATCAACTGTTCCTCTCCTCCCAGAGTCAACTATTCTAAGAAAGCCCGCCTAGTGTACCACATTGAATTTAAAAAGCGTGAAACAGCAAACACAATTGGCGGGTGGGTTGCATATTTTAAAACCCTCAATGCCTCCACGCAACGCACAAAGCCAAGGTTCTTGCACAGTTGGATTAACCAACGCTTGCGCAGCGCTAAATAAGCTGGACAAAAGAAGAAAATGTGTGTTATCGACTCTTCCTTATACTTGCAAGCGGGACAATCACTATTGCACTCTTTAGCCCATTTACTAGTAAAAGAGCGAAGTGGAAGAGATCCTATCCTAAACTGCACGTAAAGTTTCCTGGCCAATGGGGGTTCGATGGTGTCCAGGAAAGATTCTCTGTTATACACATCTTTAACTTGGAGAAACTCCATGGTCAAACGACCACAGGAGGAACTTTCCTGGGTGGCCGCTAGTTTATGAAGTCTGTAGCGCCCAACTAATGCCACCCTGGGAGTCGTTGGACATGTTATTTCAGGAGACTTCCATAAATCTGGCATGCCTAGCTTAAAAACATAGGGGCCAATTCCGATTCAGGCCGGAAATCTCTCCGACCGAGCCGGACCCGGAGAGAATTCCGACCGAATCGGACTCCAGCAGTCCGACCGAACGAGTACGATGCGCACGCATGCAATCGGACTCGATTCGGTCAGACTCCCATTGAAGTCAATGGGAGCCGGTCGTACAACGCGTACGCGGGCTCCCATTGACTCAATGGGTGCGAGGCGAACGAGGGCGCCCCCTACAGCAGGTACGTGTCGATGCGGTTCGCACTGCACACGCATAGGTAGGGGGGACCCATGGGTCCCCCCTGTGTGCGACTCGCGCGGCTACGTGTACAGGGGGGTCCGACACGGACCCCCAAAGTCCGGCTCCGACACCTGTTTTGAGCCGGACGGTGCGAGTCGGTCGGACTGCTCAAGGCGAGCATCGTACTTGCCCGGCCGGGGAACGTCTCCATCGCGCGGTGCGAGTCGAGTCCGTGCGAGTCGGTCGGTGCAGTTCGGACCCGTGAACGAGTCGGTCGGCGATTTCGCGTGCGCTCGCATCGTACTCGCTCGGCCGGACGCGCGTTCGAATCGGTCGGGAAAGAGGGCTCCGAATCGGATCCGGTTAAGCCGAATCCGATTCGGTGCGCTACCGGCCGAGATCGGAATCGACCCCTATGTCTCTTATGTGGTTTAACCAGGGAATTTTCTTAAAAGTGCAAGGGACTAAAAACTCTTTGAGCTCGGCCCTAAAGATGGACAATTCCGAAGTCGCCCATAGCCGGCGCCAAAATGTAATGGGTCTAAGGGCAATCTCTTCATCTATGGGCCTAATGCCCAGGTCCATGCGAATGGGCAGCAGGGGAGTACTACGAGGAAGACCTATCAGCTGCCTCAGGAAGCTATTCTCCACCCTACTCAAATCAAAAGTGGGGCGGTGCCCCACAGTTCTGCCCCATATAGTGTAGCACCCCGTGCTTGTGCCTTGTATACTTCCACCACGGGGCCTGCCGGTTTGAATGCAGAGGATCTGTGCAATTTCATAATCCCACCCACCGTCTGCGTAAGCCTGAGACTTGCTTTCGTCATCTGTGGCCCCCATTCAAAGTGTTCTGACAAAGTTTCACCTAAATAATCAAACACCTTAACTCTTTCTAACAGAATTCCGTATAAAGATGGATTAGGATGGGTGGTTTTAGGGGGGTTGAAAACCATATATTTTGTTTTTGAAATATTTATCTCCAGCCCCCGAAGCTTGCAGAAGTTAGCAAAACCATCAAGAGTACGCTGGATTCCCATTGGTGTTTTAGCGAGTAGGAGGGTGTCGTCGGCGAACATCAATGCCGGCACCCTCCCAGAGGCTAACTTTGGGGCATCATTGTCTTTTATTCTATTAAGATGGTCGATGAGCCCATTAATAAAAAGACAGAATAGGGTGGGAGCTAAAACACAGGCCTGGCGTACCCCTTTCCTAACAGGAAAGCGCAGGGTGAGCTCCCCATGTTTTCCACATCTCACTTGGGCAAAATTGTCTAGGTGGAGCCTAACGATAGCATTAAGGAGATAGGGTGGAATTCCCAGGTCTCTGAGCACTTCCCAAAGTTTTTCTCTGGGTACGAGATCAAAAGCTGACTTCAGATCAACAAAAATTAAGTAGAGGCTGCCACCCTCTAATGTCACCGTTTTCCAGAAAAGAAGTTGGAGCCTAAAGATCTGGTCTACGGTTGACATATTTGATCTGAAGCCAGCTTGGTACGGGCTCAGGATCTCCTTTTCTTCCGTCCAGCCCTGAAGTCGATCTAAGAGGACCCGACCGAACAGTTTTTGGGTAATGTCAATTAAACTGATCGGCCTATAATTTGTTGGAAGAAGAGGGCAACCTTTTTTATATATGGGAACTATCTCTGCCCCACGCCAAGTATCCGGGGGTTTCATGCCCTTCATGACGGCATTAAATAGAACCTAGAAGTAGGGTACCCAAATTTTGGGTTCCTCTCTAAAAAGGTCGCCTGGTAGTTTGTCTAGGCCTGGCGCTTTGTTCCTATGGAGTCTATTGATGGCATTGCCCACTTCGGTCATGGTAATCTCTGTAAACCCCTCTCTGTTAGGTTCTAATGTTACAGCAGGGTTACCAGTACAGTCGAGCCTAACTTCCCTAGTCGAGTACAATGACTCGTAATGGGACTCCCATACTTCGGGGGCTATATTTGGCTCTATGGACGAGCTCCCTTCCCTGTCACCGGAACTTACTATTGCCCAAAAGGTTTTCAGATCCTTGTTATCTAGAGCAGTCCTGAGAGATTCCCATCTGTCACTTTCCCACTTTTTCTTTTCCTGTTTAATTGTCTCTTTATAGCAGGCCCGGGTGAATTTGATTAAGAGCTTATCCTTAGCTTTCACTGCCTCTAATAGAGCTTGCTTGGCCGTACGGCACTTGTCATTAAACCAGGAACATTTAGGTTGTTTGGGTTCCCTCCTACGCACCACTGGGTAGAATACATCTGCCAATTTCTCGAGTAGCTCTAGGTGCGTAAGGCCTATCTTATCCAGCTCCAATAGAGGACCCCCCACCTGCACTACCTCCCACATTTTAGTCATTGTCGGGATAACTGCCTGATAGACTTTGGCCAGCTTCGTGGCTGAGTGTTGTATATGGCCCCATCTAACGTTTCTTCTGTTATTTGTTAGTGTTATTGCTCGGGGTAGGTTATCTACTGGGGCGGCAGAATTAAAAATGCCAAGGTCCTCTGCTTTCAGACTCAAGATCAAGGCATTATGGTCACTATCATGTCTAGGGATAATTCGAAAGTCAAGAATCCATCCCCTAGATCTTGTTTCCACCAGAATGTAGTCAAGTAAGGATGCTTGGCCTACTCGGTTGAATGTTGCTAACAGGTCTGAAATATACGTTAATTAGGGCAATTTTTGTCATAGAGGGAAAAGTGAGCAGAACGCACTGGATGTCTATTGAAGGAGTTACCAGCTGTTCTGCTCTACAACCCAAATGGGTGCCCACCCAGATAGATAAACCGCCTGAGGGTCTCCCCCTTCCCCCAAAAGTAGCCAAAGTATTAAATGAGGCAAAGCCCACTTGCCGGAACTCTTCCCTCGCCCATGTCTCCTGAAAGAGACAGATATCCTGATCTGCCACAACAAGCCCCCATTCTGGGCAGGATAATTTGTTTTTGAGACCCGCCAGGTTCCATGATAGAATCCTAATGCTGTTATCTGGGCATCTTTTCCTGCTCAGAGCATTAGAGGCCGGGCGATCACCTGATTGAGCTTGATGGAGGTTGTCTAGATCAGGGTAGCACTTACTCTCTTTACTTAGCTCATTAGCTAGATCAGGGGAGGTGATAGCAAGAGGCTCCCTAAGCTCGATACTTTCACAGGGAGAGTTTATTAAATGGGGGGGATGAGCTCCTGGCCCTAGGTGATCGGCTCAAACACTTCCTCGCTTTACACTTCGGGCCCTGGTTATGCAGTTCTAGATTCCCTTCCATGATTGTCCCTTCCCGCAGTCAATCCACTGCCTCCAGGCTGTCATATCTATTGTTAACCGGGATATTAAACAAAAATCGTGGGAGAAAAGCATCCCGGCTTCCTTGAATTAAAGGTCTAGAGCCCCCAGTCAGGATAGGAATTGGTGCCCGGCCCCTGGGAGTTACCCGGTGAAAAGGATAAAAAAATTCCAGAGGACGGAGAGTCATTCTAGTTGGGGCATTGGAACAGCAAGGAGGGGATCTGAGTAGGTTAGTGACAGTGTTGGGCTTTTTAAAATTAATGACTGCACACTCCCCAAGATCGGTTTTTTCACCGTTGCCCATCCACCCTACTCTGCGGACCATTATGATCTCATCTGCTTGAGCGTAATCAAACTGCTTGTGTCTTGCGAGCCAGAATAAACATTTGTTTCTTAACTCGAGGTGGGTTTCCTTGCTGCTTTCTTTGATTGTGGGGATTCCTGTCAAAATTGCCACGTAGGGGGAGCATGCGGGTGGGAGATTTATATGGGGCAAGTTAGAGCTTATACTTGCATGCTTCTCCTCCGTGTCGGCAAGGGGTGGTTGCCCCATCGAGTTGATCTTAGGGCCTGGGTCAATTGGCCTCTGTCTAGCCAAAGATCTAGAAGGGTCAGAGCTGAATTTGGCCCTACTCTCTGCACTTAGATTCATATTGCTCTCCCGTGAGTCGACACTCCGACCCTTGGACTCATGTCTGCCTGGGGGGGCTTCGTGGTTGTTGTGTGCCCCCTTTTCGAGGGGGATGGTGGTAATTTGGGTGGCTACCTGGCAGCCCGTATCAATCCCTCCCCTGAGCTTGTTAGAGGAACAGATTTGCTGATCTGTTCTTCTTGCTTCCCTTACTGCGGATGTTTTTTCTAGGTTGGTTAAACGACTAATGACAGGGGCCAATTCTTCTCTAATTATAGCTCTCAATTTGTTCTGGAGGTCGGTCATCAGGTTCTTGGCCCATGTAGGATAAGTGGGATCAGATGTTAACATCCTGGGAGCCACCCTGGTTTTGAACTTCCTTGCATGCTCCCTCAGGGTTAGACGCAGGGCCCTCGCAGGTTCTTTTTCTTTTTGGGCCGATCTCCGATTGTTGTTTACGTTTCCCAGTCTTGGGGATACTGTTTGAGGTTGTGCTCTTCCGAACTGCTCTCTTAGTTGGAGCCTCACCTGGGGGTGCTGGAAGGGGGGCTTCTGACTGGGGTGGGGCCGCAATAACCGAAATAGAGATGTTTGGAGATAGAGGTGGTAAGAGGTGAGCTTGTAGCTGGGATGGAGTCTCAGTGGACAAGGTAGAAGCGTTTAGAGATGGAATAAACAAGTCCGGGGTAAGGGAGAGTCTCCTTTCCGTAAGCTCAATTTCCGTATTAACCACCCCTATGGCCCTCTGAAGCATTTTGTCTATAGATGTTTGTTTCAATGAGGATTCAACCCTAGTTTTAGGTCTAGGTGCCCCCAACCTCTTCCCCATTCTGCAGTATACAAGTGCCATGTAGCCCCAGCGGTGAGATCACTAAGCCTGGACACCTTTTCCTATGAGGGCGGTGCCCGCAGCCAGCTTACAACCTAAAAATCAGTTAGCAAGGAGACCTTTTGGCTGATGACCCACTCTCCTTGAACCCGAGGGGGGCCTCACCCGACCACTTACAGCTTAACCAACGCAATAAGACAATTAACATTAAGTCCTCCACTGACTGGTAAATCCTTCGAGGACCGGCCGACCATTAGTTCTTTAATAATACCATAGAAAAGGGCATCACGACGGGTCTCGAAGGCCAAGGCTTGCTAGATCAGCTGACCGTGCAGGGATTCAAACACCTTGGGGCATCACCGCTCACAGTCTTTACAACAAAAACGAAAAGAGGATCAACAAAACGAAGAGCAAGTCAATGGCAGGTGATACCTTGCGAGTTGCGGGCTTACCCAGTGGTGGTAGCAAAAGATGGTGATGAAAAGAGCCAAGAGGGCTGGCCCTGCCCTGCCTTCTCCTGGCACTGATGGGCGCAGGACGGGCCTGCCCTTGGCCCGGGCGCGGCCCGGGCGCGGGGGAGAGGCAGCGCTTTATGCGCGTGATGAGTCTTGGCACCTCCCCCTCGAGTACGGCAGCAGGTAGAGGCGCGATGACCACTGGGCGATGAAGTCCTCACTCGTGGGCCAGGTGAAAGCAGGCAAACAAAGGAAACCCCGGGACGACGGTCCCACCGGGGGGATTACGGCAGAGACTACGTCTGACCCCAGACGAACTCTGCACCCAACGTGCGCTTTGTGAAACCCGCACCGCGGGGGAGAGGCAGCGCTTTATGCGCGTGATGAGTCTTGGTGCCCCCCCCTCGAGTACGGCAGCAGGTAGAGGCGCGATGACCACTGGGCGATGAAGTCCTCACTCGTGGGCCAGGTGAGAGCAGGCAAACAAAGGAAACCCCGGGACGACGGTCCCACCGGGGGGATTATGGCAGAGACTACGTCTGACCCCAGACGAACTCTGCACCCAACGTGCGCTTTGTGAGACCCCATATTGGGTCCTTTCACATTCATCTGAAAAACCTTAGCTCATCCCTGGGTAGCTGTGGCTCTGAGCCATCAGGCTTGAACAAAGAAACAAATGTACAGCATTTAGAGGTACCAAAACAGTAGAATAAAAAGAAAACATAACACAAGAAAACTCCAACACACTTTGTAAATATAGGTTGTATTTTTATCTTTAAATAGATACCTCAATGACAAAAATCCACCTTATGGTTTCGGAGATATGAATTTATACAGAACCAATAAATCACTGCTTTTCACTGTAGACAATAAATCATTATAATGGACAAGGTAATCTTTCCAAACTTTCAACAAAGTAGTAAACAACTACTTCAGCACTCTTGGGGCAACCAACTCCAGCAGGTAGGGAATCACACAAACCAATAAGGTCCTGTTGAACATTTACTTTGCAGGCAAAGCAGTCTCCAGTCCAGTTCCAGGCTCTATGGGCAAACAACCGTAGACATCAATGGAGTGGTTCTGATGCAAGGGATGTGGAAAGCGGAAGATTCTCAAGAATGCTGAGGATTCTGAGCCGGTGTTGAGGGTCTTCCTCGGGCCACCCCTCAGTCCACGAACACAGTTGGGCAACTTTGGACACAGAGGTCGATGTTCCTTGAAGTTTGGGTGAACCCCAGCCAAACACCAGTCTGTTGGTCTCTGGTCACAGCTAAACTGGTGGTTCCCTTTAACTGGAAGTAACTTCCCTGCTGGGTGACCAAACTGCTCTCCAATGACTTGGGGCAACTTTTGAGGTCGGAACTCGGTCTCCCAGGCTGCACTCCAACGATCAGCAGCTGTCAGGCATTCTTGGTTACCAACTTGCCATGGCACGCTTCTTCAGCTTTTGTGGCCTTTAGCTGTAACAGGGAGTCAGCCATCTGACTCTTGGAGTCACCTTCTCTGTCTGGGGTACGGAATGACTTTTCCTTGAGCAGGACACCACAGGCACAGCCCTTTCTTTGCTAGCCCAAGGTGCAGCAGGTGCAGTCCAGTCTTAGGTGGGTCCTTGGAACAGAAGGGCAGTCCTTCTTCTGTCCTCTCTCCAGTACAGATGTGATCTGCCCAAGTTGTTTATTTATTTTTGAGTTTTATATAGTATCAGTGCTCTTTACAAGAATTACATATACATCGGTTACAGGAGCTATAACTAAAGTGGAAAGGAAAAAATGTCTAATAGATTAAGGCTTTACAAGGATTTCATGTATATCGTTTCCATCATTTACAGGAGAAGTAGCAGAAGTTGGAGGGAAAAAGTCATACAATGAAAGGCAGGAAGGAGGTAACCGGGCTCATTTACAGGAGATAGAGACAGGAGGGGAGCATATATTAATGCAGTGTATGGCGGGTGTGAGGTATCGGGGGGCAGGGATAGAGGTCAAAGTGAGCAGTGGGTTTGTTAGACGTGGTATTTGGTAGGTCAGACAAAGTGGTTTAGGTGAATGAGTTTAGGAATTTGTTGAAAAGAGACAGTTTTACGGTTTCCTGAAGTGAAGGTAGGATTGGTTGTCACACAGTTCCTTAGGAAGGGCATTGCAAATTCTAGGGGCATTTCCAGACAAGGATCGAGTGAGGGATTTGGTTGTCTTGAATTTGGGAGGGATGAGTAGAAGAGTGTTAGAGCTTCGTAAAGGTCTTTTTTGGACCACCTTGTGAGTTTCTTGGCGAGATAGGTTGGATTTCCAGAGTAGAGACCTTTGTGTGTTATGCAGTCTGTTTTAAAAATGCTTCTTGCTTCAATAGGTAACCAGTTGAGCTTCTTGAGAGTGGGAGTGATGTGGTCGAATTGTCTCTCTCCAGAGATCAGTCTAGCCGCCGCGTTGAGTGTGGAATTCATTGGCACAAGGTGGATTTTTGGGGTGCAGTAATCGTTGCATTGCTGTAGTTCAGCTTGGAGAAGACAAGGAATTGGATTACCATCTTCAGGTCTTCATAGGAGATAAATGGTTTGATTTTTTTAATGTGTTTTAGGGTGTAGAAGGCACTTTTTGCTGAGAGGATATGTTCTTTCATAGTCAGGCTGTTGTGGAGGGTAATCCCAGAGATTTGACAGAGATAGATATGGATAGTTTACAGTTTAGTGCAGTTCAGCTGCTGAGCCAGTGGTGGATGGGTTAGGGATCTTTTAGGCTGAATGAGGAGTTCAGTTTTTGGGGGTTTAATTTTATGTGGTTGTTGTTGAGCCAGGTATGTATCAAGGAGAGAGTGTTATTGAGGTGTTAGATGTCTTTAAGTGAAGCGATTTTGATATAGATTTGGGTGCCATCTGTATATCGATGGCAGGAAATCCTGGATTGTTTCAGGATCAGTGCAAGAGGTTCCACGTAGAGGTCAAAGAGGACAGGAGAAAGGATTGAGCCTTGGGGGCTCCTTGGTTGACCAATGTTGCTGTTAATGTAGGCTTGTTTAGTTTGATTAGGTTAGATCTTTTGTTCAGGTATGATGAGAACCATTGTAGAACGTGCCCTCAAGGTATGTGGTGACTACTAGCCAATGGCCTACCAGGTCCCCTCCCGCCTAGTGGCAACTTCCTGCAAATTGTGGCATCTAGCTAAGCCAGAATGTAAGTAAGTTTATTATGCATGATTATTAACAATTGTTATACACATTCTTAAGCATACATTAGGCAAGGTGTTTAAAAGGAATTGAAATAAAAAGAGAACGTGGGTTATGGGCCACTAGAATTAAAACTTCAGATTATAAAATAGTTCCGAACTATGAGCAAAAGACATATACTAAACTGATTCCAATAAAAGTCGTAATGTATTTTTTTTTAAACGGTTCGACAAAGAATTTGGCCGGCAAAGTAATCCGTGTTTAGTGTCCTCGTTGTTAAAAAAAAGTACCAGGTAAATTGCTTTGTGCCAAGCTTAATATGAAATATAGAGTTCTTGGGTAGATGCTTGGCTTATTCTTGTTTCAATAGTTGTTAGGTCGGTATGTGTTTCCGGGGTTTTCCTATGGTACGGAAGAGGCTGCAGGGAACTTCTGGTTAAAGTGACAGTGCATTAAATGTAAAGAAAAGTTGTGCAATTTCGCTAAATAAGTTAAACTGTTAAAACGTTTACTTAGATATTCGTGATGAGTGCTAGCCCTGGTGCAGGTCTTTCGGGGGCTTGTAGTGGCAATCCACCATGGGGAGTCGGTCTTGGACAGTCAATCGGATATTATATTTAGACTGTTGTATCAGTTTCATCAGATTTTTCTCCTATTTTTCCAATGCAAGGTGGCAGTTGAGCCAATCTCGAATGCACCATTCTGCCCACGTCCAATATGACAAAAACCTTCTCTTGGTGTGTGGAGCTCTCTATCCCCTCTGAGAGATGTTGCCACCTGGGGACTTCTGAAAAAACAGTTTGACAGTGGCTTCCCCCTCTTTGTCCCAGATGCCAGCTGTCTGCAAAAACAAAAGAGCATCCCCTCTCTTATGTCCAACATTTGCCCTTCAAAGGTGGCTTCCACTTTGGGGCTCGCGTATGGGGTCACACCCTGCTTGGCCTTCCTGCCAGGAAGAGTTCACACCTCTTCCAACAGCAGGTACGTTGTGTTCTGTCCTGAGAGATGTACACACCTCCCTCAGTAGGCAGAAGGCTGTCTCATGGACAGCAATCATAAACAGTTACTGGAAAACTTTGGGCAACAAAGTGGCAACTTTCCAAAGTTGACATTCGAGCAAAAGCTGCATTACATTTGGCCTGTGCATCAAGTCGGGTTTCATGCAACAATTCTTTTTAAACCTTGAAGTACTAATCTTAGTAATCCCATTCAGAACTTAGCATTGCTGAATTGTCAGAGTGTAATCCTGCAGTAGCCAATGAAACTACTGGCCTTTGTACCGTAAAAACGAAAATCTTTTTTTTTACTGTCAGGACATGTAAAAATCACATTCAGCTTTTCAATATACAGCACTCTGCCTTGGGGCTCTTTAAGCATTCATTAGGGGTGACTTACATATATTATAAGCATTGGCAAAGTCAATAGCTCTTACCTATGTCAGAGCTATTGGCTCTGCCAATGTCTTTTAGCCATGTCATACACCAGCATGGCTACTGTTCAGCCTGGCTACAAGTTAGTGGTGTGGTGTAGAGTGCAGTTGAATAGAGGAAAGTGGCGTAGAGGAGAGCGGAGTAGAGTAATATGGCATAGAGGGCCATGGAGTGGTGTAGAATGCTGTAGAACAGAGTGGTTAGAGTAGAGTGGTGTAGATTAGAGTGAAGCGGCATAGGGTAGAGTGGAGTGGCATAGAGTGGTGTGGAGTGGTGTACAGTAGAGTGGCATAAAATAGTGGGATAGAGTAGAGTGACATAGAGTTGAGTAATGTAGACAGAAATATGGTGTGGAGTGGCGTAGAGTGGAGTGGGGTAGAGTGGAGTGGCATAGAGTGGCATAGAGTAGAGTGTCATCGAGAGAGGTGGAGTAGAGTGGAGTGGTGTTGAGTGAAGTGGCATATAGTGGAGTAGAGTGTCATCGAGAGGGGTGGAGGAGAGTCGAGTGGTGTAGAGTGGCACAGAGTGGCATGGAGAGTCATAGAGCAGAGTGGAGTGGCGTGGTGTAGAGTAGAGTGGTTTAGAGTAGAGTGGTTTAGAGTATAGTGGCGCGGAGTAGAGTGGCACAGAGTAGAGTGCCATAGAGTAGGCTAGTGTAGACTAGAGTAGAGTGATGTAGACTGGGTAGAGTAGCGTGGAGTGGCGTAGAGTACAGTGGCATAGAGCAGAGTGGCGTGGAGTAGAGTAGTGTTGCGAGGTGTAGACTGCTGTGGAGTGGTGTAGAGTGGAATGGGGCAGATTGGAATGGCGTAGAGTGGCATATAGTGGATTAACGCAACGTAGAGTGCCGTAGAGTAGAATGGAATGGCATAGAGTAGAGTGACGTTGAATAGAGTGCTATAGAGTGGAGTGGCATAGGGTGGAATGACGTAGAGTGGAGTGGCTTGAAGTGGCCTAGAGTGGAGTGAAGTTGTGTAGCGTAGGGTTGCATACAGTAGATTGGAGTGGTGTGGCATACAATAGAGTGACATAGATTAGAGTGCATGGAGCAGAGTGGCGTGGAGTAGGAAGGAGTAGAGTAGAGTGATGTGGAGTGGTGTAGAACGCGTAGCGTGCAATGGCATTAAGTAGTGGTGTGGGATAGAGTAGAGAGGCATGGAGTGGCATGGAGTGGCATAGAGTGGAATGGAATGGCGTAGAGTGCCATAGAGTAGAATGAAGTGGCATAGAATAGAGTGGCATACAGTGGAGTTAAGTAGATTTGGGTGATGTAGAGTGGAGTGGAATAGATTGGCTGAGAGTGAAGTGGCGTATAGTGGAGTGAAATGGAATAAAGTAGAGTTGTGTAGAGTGGAGTGGGAATTTGTGGTGTACAGTAGAGTGCAAAGAGTAGCATAGAGCAGAATGGCTTAGAGTAGAGTGGTGTGCAGTAGAGTGGCATGGCGTGGAATAGAGTGGAGTGGCATAAAGTGCAATTGTGTGGAGTTGCGTGGACAGGAGAGGAGCAGATTAGAGTGTAGTAGACTGGAGTGAAGTGGCATAGAGTTACATTGAGTAGAGTGGCGTAGACTAGAGTGGAGTGATGTGGCATAGAGTGGAGTGATGTAGAGTAGAGGGCATTGTGTGGCATAGGGTAGAGTGGCATGGAGAGGCGTGGCGTGGCATATAGTGGAGTGGCATTCAGTGTGGTGGAGTGGCATAGAGTGGCGTGTCATACCATAGAGTGGCATAAAGTAGAGTAGCATAGAGTGGTGCTTTGAGTAGAGTGACACGAAGTAGAGTGGAGTGGCATAGAGTGGAGCAGCATAGAGTGGGGTGGAGTGGCATAGAGTGGTGTGGAATAGAGTGGCATGGTGTAGAGTACAGTGGTGTAAAGTAGAGTGGCAGAGTAAAATGCCATAGAGTTGAGTGGTGCTAGAGTGGAGTAGAGTGGTGTGGAGATGAATGGAGTGGCATACAGTAGAGCGGCACAGAGTGGAGTGACATTGAGTGGTGTAGAGCGGAGTGGAGCAGCATGGGGTGGCATAGAGTGGCGTGGCATAGAGTAGAGTAGAGTGGCATAGACTGGCACTGAGTAGAAAGGCATAGAGTAGAATGGTGTAGTGTGGCTTAGAGTAGGGTTGCATAGAGTGGTGTAGAGTTGCGTGGAGTAGAGTGGAATGGTGAAGAGTTGAGTGACATAGAGTAGAGTGGCGTAGAGTGAAGTGCTGTAGAGTAGAGTGCAATAGGGAAGAGTGGAGTTGCATATAATAGAGTGATGTAGAGCGGCATAGAGTCAGTGGAGTGACATAAACTAGGGGCAGGAAAAGTGGAGTAGAGTAGAGTGGAATAGAATGTCGTAGAGTGTCATGGAGTGTAATGGAGTGGTGTAAAGTAAGGTGGCATAGAGTAGAATAACATAGAGTGGAGTGGTGTAGAGTAGAGTACCAGTGTGTGGAGTGGAGTGGCATAGAGTAAAATGGTGTAGAGTGGAGTGGCGAAGGGTGGATTGGTGTAGCGTTCAGTGAAGTGGCATGGGGTAGTGTAGAGTACAGTGGAGTGGCATGGAGTCGTGTAGAGTGGAGTGGTGTAGAGTGGCTTCAAGTGGAGTGGTGTGGCTCAGAGAGGAAAAGCAAACAGTAGAATAGTGCAGAGTAGTACTGTTGTGGGTGTAAGTAAATAAAGCATCGATAATACAGTGTCATGAATTGATTAAATGTAAAACAAAATCCAAAATAAATGAGAGTGCATTTTCTGACAGTATTCACTTGCACATCCAGGAATAATACTGGAACACTTTACGTAAAAAAATATAGTATTTCAAAAAGATGAGAAAGACGAAAGACAAGGAAGAACACACACTTGGCCCATTCTCCAGGAAGGACCTAAAACAAGAAATAAAAGAAAGCCTAATGGAGCTAATCAATTGAAAGATTGCACATGAGAATGAAAACTAAAACAACAAATGGTATGCTGTGGGTGGGTCATAACCTGACTGATTAGCAAACTATACGTCTTGTAGCAAAAAGCATGTGCTGTGTAGGCGAGATCTAAAAAAGCAAGGTTTGGGCTTTGCTATTGCTTTAAATGACAAAGTCGAGCTAGCAGTTTAAACTGTTCTGCCAGCTAGAAATGACGTGCTGGGAGTCATGCTTTGCTTTGTCACACTAGTGGTGCACCATATGTGCTGCAGTCCAAAAGAGACACTTTAACTTACAGGCCATGGATACCTTGCTAACATGAGCTAGGGACTTATAAGTAAGTTAACTTATTCCAATTGTAGGTAAACCAATCAGACTTACACATTTTAAGGGTCAGAGCACTGGCACTGAGGCCGATTTGGCAGGACTCAATGCATCTTCAGCATCAAAAACCCAGCTGCATCAGTCCAAATACTTAGGGTGATCATGCAAAAAGAGGATTTTACTTACGAGATATCCATGTTGATAGAGAAGGTTTCATCTGAGTGGATGAGTCTCACTTGGGATTCATACAGAAATTCATGTCATACCAGACTATACAATGATACTGCCGAACAACCATCCAGCTCATATCCCTTACTGGTTTTTCTCCAGAATGTTTGACGGAAGAATGAAACGTAGCATGTCTGTTATCTTAAATCTTCCTACTTCTACATGGACAATATAAGCTTTGCTCTAGCCTTCATCCTATCTGTTAAAGGGTTCCCACCCCAATGGAAATTAGTTGGGCCATTCCCTGAGGAAGATGGACAGTGTCATATTTTTCTGAAGGAGTAAACTAGCTCTCTCTCTCACAACCGTCTGCAATTGGTCCAACTAAATATGTTTCACTGAATCCTACTGGGAATCCTTGAACACTTAGGGGCATATTTACAAGGGGATATCACCACCAGAACATCACTTTTAGCAATGTTCTGGTGGAGATATGCCCTTCTCCATATTTACAAAGTGGTGTTAAGACACTTTTTGTGGCTTAACGCCACCCTGTAAATAAGGTCCCTTTACATGCATCACTTAGCTTGAAAGGGGTGTGCAATGGGAGTTGCTTTGGGTGTTCCACCGCAACACCCATTGACTTTGATGCTGCCCCAGATTTACAAGGAGGTGTGAATCTGAGGCAACCCCAAAAAATAACGCAATGCAAGAGCAGGCGTTAGAATGCTGAAACAAGGAGAAATATTTTTATTTCTCCTTGTTTTTGCTTTTGTATGTGTGCTACATTCTGCAGCACACATAGAAGTAACAAATTGCCATTAGTGATTGTTTATGTGCAGGAAGAGACACCTTCCTGCACATAAACAATCATTCACTGCAATGCATGCACCCTATGGTGCGTTGGCGCTAGGCAGCTAAATTTAGCACCAGGGCTAGGGAAAACACAAGGGTGCACCGTATTCTTGTGAAAACAGCACATCCCTGCATTTTGAAAATGTTGGAGCACGGTGCGCCAAATTTGGCGCAGCTCCGTGCTCTGATATTTTCTCATAAATATGTCCCTCTGTGTGATATTTTACCAATCCCTGGGTACAAGCACCAATGTAGAACCCATGGGCCCTAACCCATCAAATTAATTGGGGCTCAGAGAGGTGTATCGAATAGGAATACGTCACGGTTTGAACTGAGGACCATATTTACCATGTATTGTGTCGCATTTGTACCATGCAATGGGGTGCATGTGCGAGGCAACTGCTAAGTGCGAATTATCAAGCCACGCAAGGCCGCCTTGCGTGGACTGAGTGACTTGAATCTGGAGTAATGCAACAAAGAGCAGATCACTGCATTGCTTTACTCTGCCCCAGGGAGGCATTCCATGGGTGGTGCATGGGTGTTCCCAAGCAACACCCATGAATTTTGACCCATTTCCAGATTCACCATAAGCAGCAGACCAGGGAATTGTGCCAAAACTGCTATACCTCCCCAGGTGAGGAGTAACATGGAAAAATATGTTTATTTCTTGTCTTTTTTTCATCTTTCTAGGTGTGCTCCATTCTGCAGTATTGGTGCTAGGCATCAAATTGTGCACGAGTGCTGGGAAAAGACAGGAACGCGCCGTATAATGTTAATTAAATAGGGCGCATTCCTGACCTTACCCTGTCATGCAGCGCAGCAAGGTGGCTTGTTGCGCTGCGTGACTATTTGATAAATATGTCCCTTTGTTTATGAAGTTAGGAAACTTCTCTCACAACTTCGCCCTTCATGAAGGTGGCCGAAGTTTCACAACTTTGCCCGACTTTACAAGAGCAAAGTTTAAATCACCTGCATTTTGCAAGTAATTATTTCCTGAATCTCGATGTTCTAGTCTTAATGATTTGGAAATCTAGATGCAGAGGAACATGTTAGGTCACTTTGAGGGTTTGGGCAGCAACTGGCAAACACATAATGGCAACTTCCCTCTGCAAGAAGTTCTGGTCTTGTGGCTGTCATCAGAAATCGCTGGTGAGATTGCCACTGGATTCAAGCTAGCATGGCTGATGAGTGGTATTAACCCGAAACCGGTCCCAGGATGCTTGTTTTGGGTTCAGGGAAGACCTGGTTTGGCAGTTCGGGCTGGACTGTTCCCATGAGGCACAGGGTCAAGACTGATTTGCATTCAGCTGGGTCTGAACTGAGGTGGCGAAGTGAGCTAAAGAACGATGATGGATTCAACCCTGATCTGTGACTGGGGGTGAGTGTCTGAAAAGTTTCAGCACTCCGTCCATCATCTCCTTGTGTTTGCTTTGTTTGACCTAAGTTGGCAGGGTATGCCCAGGCGTGGGTCCCTTGTTCACTTTGCCACTGGATTCAAGCTAGCCTGGCTGATGAGGGGTGATACCCCGAAACCGGTCCAAGGATGCTGTTTCCGGTTCAGGGAAGACCTGGCTTGGCAGTTCAGGCTGGATTGATCCCATGAGGCACAGGGTCAAGACTGATTTGCATACAGCTGGGTCTGAACTGAGGTCGCAAAGTGAGCTAAAGAGCGATGATGGATTCAACACAGATCTGTGACTGGGGGTGAGTGTCTGAAAAGTTTCAGCGCTCCATCCATCATCTCCTTGTGTTTGCGAGATTTGAATGAGCACCAGCTGCTAAAGATACTAAACATATGGCCAGATGTACGACCATTGGAATTTGCGAGTCGCGAATTGCGTCAAATTGAAAGTCTCAATTGGCGAGTCGCTAAATCCAATGTACAGCAGTGTCTCAGACACTGTTTGCGATTGCCAATGGGGTCGCAAATTGCATGCCTCATGAATATTAATGAGGCTGTTGCAATTTGCGACCCCATTGGAAATGGCTGGCACTCCCAGGGATGGTGGCCTGCTGGGGTCAGCAGACCACCATGTCTGGGACTGCTTTGTCAATAAAGCAGGTTTTTTTTTTTTTACATGCAGTTCGTTTTCCTTAGAGGAAAACGGGATGCATTTGAAAAATAAAAATGAAACATTTCAGTAAAATTTTTTAAGGACAGGCAGTGGTCCCTGGGCCCACTGCCTGCTGTTAAAAAATATTTGCGCATCCATTCCTAAAGGGGAAGGGGTCCCAATGGGACCCCTTCACGTTTGGGAGTGGTTTACCACCCTTCTGAGAAGGGTGGTAAACCGCAAGTGTTTTGCGACCTCAATTGCCATTGCCAAACATTCATACATAGGTTTTGGAGTCGCTATAAGGAAGGGACGCCCTTGGCACACCCCTTCCTAATAGCGAGTCGCTAACCCTATTTTGCGAGTCGCTAATTGATTAGCGACTCGCAAAATAGAGTTGGTACATTGGGCTGACCTATTTTGCAGTCGCAAAGGGGGTGAAATCCGCTTTGCCACCGCCAAAAACGGTCGTACATCTGGCCCATAAACTTTTTTTTAGAAAACATTGCAAGTTTCAGACTTCATTCTTATTAAATAGCTGCAGGCAGTAAAACACAGGGGCATAAAACTGCACCCCAAACATGACTACTTATGTAAACATTTATTGGTATTTTTATAGCGCAAACCTGCCAAGGAAGCAATGGAGCACTGTACAACAGATGGGGGTTGAGAGACGATCTTGATCACGTACATCTAGTGGGGATTACACAAATTATTTTCCCATTCTTAGGTACAGGGTGAAAAAGTGATTTGCCCAGAATCACACAATGTTGAGCTAAGCGCTAAGGCTGGGATTTAAAACCTGGGTCAGAGGTTCCAAAGTTAGCAGCTGTAACATCTCATGAGGTAATTTTACTGCAACTGGATGCTTACACTCTAATAAGATTTTTTAACTATTCATGAACACTCTAGTAGGGTTAAAGGAGAACCCACAAGTAAAGCTATGTTACACTCTGTGCACATATTATTGAGGGTAAGTAGCTGGATGTGTTTCCACTACTGAAAACTACATGCATTTTGATGAGGTTATATGACGGAATGCATATACACTTATGAAGTCAAGTTTCTGTATGTACATAGTGGTGATGTTATGTGACTGTGTGTGTACATGCATGTGAGGATTCTGTTTTTTTTTTTAGATTTGACCTAGCTACAAAGAGCATCTCAAATGTGATATGTTTTGCCTAGAACATTGCTCTGCATGTATGTGTGTATGTATGTACAACTAGAAATTAGGGTTTGATTGGGGAGGGTGACAGGATCCTGCAATTGAAACCACACACTAGACAGGTTTTTGCCTGACATTTTGAATCATTTTATACACTTTGCAAATATTTACTTTAAAATATATTTTCTGTTTGAGACATTCATGGGGTTATGTAATGAGGGGATCTATTCACAAACTGCTTTTTGTAGTATGTAAAGTAGTACTACAACAGTTCTACTCACATACTACAAAATGCTAATCATAGACATATTGCTGGATCTCCACACCTCTGCCTCTCCTATTTTTTCTTTGCGGAGATCTCTGCTAAGGTTTTGTGGATATCTACACTTATTGGTATAAGTTTTTATTGTAAATGCAAGAGGTAGAAGGGAGAGTGACTGGAAAATGGGTACTACTTAGTACTAAATTGAAGATTTTTATAGAAATTTAGGAAGGGTTTGGAGAGGCACATGCCAAACCAAACACACACCCACAAAATAGTAAGATAAATTCTATTCACAAACTCTAAAGGTGTCAAAACAGATTTAAATGTACTCCAGCCCAGTCTTAGAGTACGTCAAGAACCACACATAGCCGCTCACTGGTATTGCAACATGCCCCCGTAGAAAACAATGGATACAGGAAATTAAAATAACACCCTACAGGAGCAAATGTTAAATGAATTAAATTATGTCAACATATAACTTGTGCGTGTGTTAAAACAATTATATCTAATTATTAATTATAACAATAACTCACATTAATTTAAAACATAATAAGTTACATTTTTAGTGACAGTGGGAATTTTTCAAATCATTGTTTAAAAATGATTTAGCAAATATATTGATATATTTTAATTCCTTATTTAATACAGATTCAGTTTGAACACTAAGGGGCCGATTCCGATTCAGGCCGGAAATCTCTCTGACCGAGCCGGACCTGGAGAGATTTCCGACCGAATCGGACCCTAGCAGTCCGACCGGACGAGTACGATGCGTTCGCATGCAATCGGACTCGATTCGGTCGGACTCCCATTGAAGTCAATGGGAGACGCGTACAACGCGTACGCGGGCTCCCATTGACTCAATGGGTGCGAGGCGAACGAGGGCGCCCCCTACAGCGGGTACGCGTCGATGCGGTACGCGCCACACACGCACAGGTAGGGGGGACCCATGGGTCCCCCTTGTGTGCGACTTGCACGGCTACGCGTACATAGGGGTCCGACACGGACCCCCAAAGTGCGGCTCCAACTGTTCTTTCGAGCCGGATGGTGCGAGTCGGTCGCATTGCCTGTGGCGCGCATTGTACTTACCCGGCCGGGGATCGTCTCCATTGCGCGGTGCGAGTCGTGTCCGTGCGAGTCGGTCGGAGCGGTTGGGTCCCGCGAACGAGTCGGTCGGCGATTTCGCGTACGCTCGCATCGTACTCGCTCGCCCGGACGCACAAATCGGATCCGGTAATGCCGAATCCGATTCGGAGCCCTACCGGCCGAGATCGGAATCGGCCCCAATGTGTTGTAATGTTTTTGTTTAGGCGTTCTACATTCATATTCATTTTTTAAAATTAACATACAATTGTATTCTACATTTAAAGTTTTTATTATTTTTTAAAGAATAATGACCTATACTAATTTCAATTACCTTTTCCACAAGGAGACCTCCACATACATATGTACAGTTCAAAGTAGTAACTTTATATTTGTAAATCCTGTTGTAGGATGCTGATGGATTGGAGGTAAGTAAGGCTAAACCTAGGTGTAAATTGAACTCTGAAATTGTGAATATCAAAATCTTGTAGCATTATACCTAGGTGTAGCGGTTAATATAAAAATGAGTAGGTATTCACATTATGTTATTATGGGCCTGATTTAGGGGCATATTCACAAGGAGTTAACTCCGATTTATCTCCACCTTAACGCAGCAAAAGTGGAGATAAATTTAACACCCCATTCACAAGCTGGTGCAAACTGCAGACAACACCAGTATTCCCGCGATAACTGCCCCCAAATTTATCTCCACGGTGGCCGCCACCAACTAACACTAATGAGATGCAGAGGAGGCGATCCCGTGCAAAAACACACGAGAAAACCACAACACCACATTCACAACGAACTGCCAGATCTGCGAAGCGAAGCAAAAACAGGGGATAACCCGCGGTAGCACCAGGTATTTTACACCTGCCTTTTGCTGGTGCTAAGCAGGACGACTACCCACAGCATGAAAGGGAGCCCAGCCAAGAGCCACACCTGAAGACCCACAGATGCCATGGAGGCAATGATCATGCAGCTCCGATACCCATGATGGTCACTACACCCACCGCCACAACCCCCAGCCCCCCCGCCATATTTGCCCCCTGTTGCCAACCGAATACACAATGCCAGCCAGGGCAGACCCAGAAGGAGTAAACAAACAATGCCGTGCTCGTTGGTGCATAACTAGTCCACGTTTCAGAACAGCTGATTTAGGTGTTTGTTGCCAAAAAACGGAATATTAATCTTTTTCTAATAACCTGCCAACCCCTCAGCATTCACCCGTGAATGCATTTTCATCTATCACTTGTAGGTACTGGCTGGCAGGGTCTTTCAATAGAGCGGGGGTACAGAGGTCGGGGAAAGGGCCTCTGTTTACACAGCAATGCGATATCGCCTGGGTTGAGATGGGAGTTTCCTGGCGCTGATGTGGCGATCCACAGGTATCGCCTGCTAACGCAGGAATAACTATCGCCATTGCGATGGTGTTGTCATCTGTTTTCTCCGCCGTTCACTGTTATTATCGCCATGTAGCGCGGGCTTGAGAATACCACGCTAACCTGGCGATGAAAAACAGGGTTAGGCGGCGTTAACTTTTCTGGCGATGACTAACGTTGGCGATAGTTATCGAACGTTCTCGTGAATATACCCCTCAGAGTTTGGGAGGCGGTGTTACTCCGTCACAAATGTGATGGACATTCTGTTTTCAGTTTTTAGAACTAGATAATTTACAGTGTCTTTCTCTGGCAGCAGCACACATTGGAGGAGAGCAGCAATTAACCTACTTGGATTTTTAGGTCTGTCTTGACAGTGCAACTGTCACCTGACCGATAAAAAAAACAACTTTTGGAGTCCTACAGAGAGAGGAGTTTAGGATCCACTCACATGTTGGTCATTTGATTGAGTCGAATTTTTGTGCTTCCACTAAAAGGGCAGCATATATTGCATTTTTTGGCTTATGGCAAAGTTTATACTTGATTCAGTGAGACTGAACTGGTTATGGTGGCAAGCCAACAATCATGGCTATAGGGTTAATTTATTTCTTATGAAATTTTATGATAAAGGGACTAGGCCTGGCATATTTATTGTGAAAAGCATATGTTTTTGTCAATAGGTATGTAGGTGTGAATTTTTGATCGTCTATATTAAACCCTACAGATAGGTATGCTGTTGCATGGAATTCTACAGATTACCATAACAGGCAAGGATTTTTTTTATCTCATGTTTAATCAGTCTCACTGCTTTGTGAATCTCTCATCAAGTTTACATGTCAAAGTTATGTCTCAGGACCTATATCTCATTTTGTACAGAGCATAATATTTTGGTACTATCCTGCACACTTATCTCTCCAGCTAATTTGAATTTAGATATTCAGACCTAAACTAGAATGGCAATTTCTCAGAGGTTGTATCTATTTTCCTAGTTTATCGTTCAGTGAGCATGCCTTTAAATGCATGCATGTTGTCAAAATAAATTATCTGCATCATCATCAGTGAGAGAACTACGCTAAAAAGTTAGTCAGAACATCACCTTACCTGTACATGGCAGCATGGATTCTGTGTTGATTGTTTAGTATTGCTCACGAAGGTTAGATGGCATTGTCTATCTTGTTTCATTACATAATTTAGTTTGTTATTGTGTGTGCTCTCAAACCTGTGAGCTTTTAATTAATTGGATATGATGCTATCTTAAGGATGAGACTAAGAGCTTGATGAAGAATCACCTAGAGAGATATTAAAGGGAGCAGAGGTGGATTTGTGTGTTTATTTGAGGTTAATGTAGGTTTCTGTGTTAGTTCTACAGTTGCAGTATCAGAAAGGGTCAAGTTTTGAGCAACTTCCTAAAGGTTAAGACGTCATTAATGGAGTGGTTGACTTTCCGAATATTTCTTCACCATTGATCCGCCTCAGAGAGAACATCCTTCCTCAGATGCGTGTTCTGGTGAATACATCCCTGTCGCCTACAAGCTTCCATCCAACACAACTGCCAAAATAATTATAATACAGTCAACTCATATTGTACAGGTGTCTAATCTCTAAAGGCAACAGTTATTTTTTGACAAAGGGTTGATACTGACAAATACGTGGAGACTTCCAAATATATTTAGGAAAAGAAACTGGTAAGAGTAAGGAAACTGGTACCAGCAACTTCAAACAGTTCCTTTAGGCGCTTTAATATTTCCAAAATTAGGTGGCCATAGAAGTCCCTTTTATATGATTTAATGTATTTGTGGAAATAGAGATTTTTGTCTTAATCTAAAGTATTAGACGCTATAAAGTGAGCAATTATTTACAAACACTTGATTAAAGACACTTTTGAATTTTTAAATACAATTTGCTTCTGATTTTCTCCTTGTATAACTGGTACTTTTCTCATTACAGGTACAACTAGAACACCACTTACTGAGGTGTCTGATCACCCGTTCAGCTAAAGACATCGCCATTCTGCAGCAGTTCTGTTGACTGCCTTTAATTGCTAGAATCAAATTTAAATTATGCTTCCTCCCATACCTAGGAATTCACTATAACATCCCTCCTTATCTACAGGAATTCTAATTAACTCCAAGGTGGACCTCAAGAGCCTTCCTTGACAGATGCTACCCAAGAATCTTCCTTGCCGGGGTCCGCCATACTGCCTGGATTTTTACATCTTAATATCAGAACTAAACGAACACTCTTTGTTTTGGAAAAGTGTGATTTTCCGCTTCACCCTAATGATGCAAATCAATAGTTTTATTCGAGTTTATTTTACCTGTTAAATGTTGTGATAATCTGATCCCAACTCAGTTGAGATCACCTGCATCCTCACACACCTGCCATGTAATCATTTTAAGCTCTATATTGTCTTTGATCCATCCTATTACTGCACAATGTAAATTACGGAGTTCTATGTTATGATCCCAAATACCTTCTTGGGCTTCGCCGCTAATTAAGACTATTAAATCACAAAATAAATAATAATGCTAATCATGGAAAATAAGATTTTGTTTGTGTGTGGTGTATAGCACTGAACATCATGTATCTGGATAAAAATATGTGAAGGCTGTCATGAGATATTCAAAATTAATTACGGTATTCAGGCTCATTAGATAATGAGGCATTAGTAAGATACCACCACTTCTGGCAGCAATAACCCCTTCACTGTTAGGCCTTCCCCCCCCCCCTGTGCTAAGCCTTTTTTTGGCTATTTGGGGTAGTTCGCGCTTAGGCCCCTGTAAATTTTTGACCACATAAGGTATCCATGCCAAATTTGCGTCCTTTTCTTCCAACATCATGGGGATTCTAAAGGTACCCAGGGTTTGTGGATTCCCCTTGAGGGGACCCAGAAATTAGCCAAAATACAGCTAAAGTTTTTTTTGGGGGGGGAAATGGGAAAAAAGGGCTACAGATGAAAGCATCTGGGTTTTTTCTCTGCAAATGGTATCAACAAAGGGGTTGTGGTGCTGAAATCACCATCTTTCCAGCTTTCAGGGACAAGCAGACTTTTGTCAGAAAACCAAAAAGTTTTACACAGTTTTGACATTTTTCTAGGACATAGCCTATTTTTGCTATTGTTTGTGCTTTCAACCTCCTTCCAGTTAATGGTAGAAATGGGTATGAAAGCAATATTGGATCCTGGAAAGGTATACATTTTAGAAAAGTAGACAAAATTCTAAATTCAGCAAGGGGTAATTTTTGTAGATCCTTCAAGGTTTCTTTATTGAAACTAACAGTTGAATATAGGAAAAATTGAAAATGAGTTGAAAAAAACAGCCATTTGTGTCAACGTTTTCACCTGTAACTTTTTCTAATTATGGCAGTTGTTTGAAAGCAATATACCGTTACATCCGCTGGACCTTTTTGGTTGTGGGGATATATAGGACTTGTAGGCTCACCAAGAACCCGACGAACCCAGAGCCAATAACTGAGCAGCGTCTTGCAATGTTTTTTTATTATGTACCGGGTATATAGCAATTAATTTGGGAAAATATATACATGGAAAAATCGGTATGAAAGACACCTATGTATTTCTGAAATTGGAACAAAATATAGAGTTTAGAAACAGTAGATGGGGCGTGGCTTGGCGCCAACGAAGATGGCCGCCTGAAGTGAGAGCTCCGCTGGGGCCTAGTCCTAAAACCCCATAAAATCCGTCTATGATCCGACAGGAAGGAACCCAACGCAACCCAAATGCTGGCGTGAGGAGCCGGACTGATTCACGGCAAAACCCGGACCCTACAAGGCCATCCTGAGACCGTTCGGCAACTCGGAGACACTGCCACGGGCGCCTGGAAAAATCGAGCGCGGCCTTGAGGTGACGCCCCTAGCCGTCCATCCACGCACCCTGCACGGCTGCCCGGCCGGCTGGGACGGCATTGACGCTGCCCTTCTGTCTTCGCTCCCCGCCTCCCCCTGCGGCACACAGCGAGCGGCCGCTCTCTCCGTGGAGTGCACGCCTGGACACCGGTGGCCTCGGTGGAGAGCGGACATACGGGGACTCGGAAATCCCGGAGGGCCGCTCCTGCGGTCGAGGGCGCTGACTGGGAAGGGCCGATCACAGCCTTCACCGCACCGCTAATCCTGCGCCACACACCCACACAAGGTGAGCGAAACTGCCAGTTCTGCTGCCGGAGCCCCCCGCGCGCGGCCCAACATACCCCCAACCGTCTCAGTGAAGCGGGGCAAAACGAAACGGCGAACCAAAGGCGCACGAAGACTGCGGAATCCGAGAGCGTGATACTTCCCTCTCCTCTTGCCGCGGGGGGGTCGGACCGGGAGAATTGCCTGGGAAAGACTGTGCGTGGAGGCGGTTGCTTAGCCCTCGGCCGCGGGGGGAGACGGACCCACTCTCTCAATGCCGGACGGAGGTGGGGCTGCACTGGGGCCTATTTGATGCCGGCCGGGACCTACCGGGCACTCTAACCGGTCTGGAAGGTGGGGAGAAAGGCCAACTACATGACTGAGAGGGACGGCAGTAACCACACTCGAGGAGGTAGCTGAGACACCCCTGTGGACCTGCGGGGAAGACAATATTCCCCATCACACAAGCCCACACGTCATATCTACAGCAGATGGTGATCAACAAGGGGCAAGTACAGACACTACCAGAAAATACCTCCCCGACCCGACGATATTACGGCTCTGGAAGGAAAATACACCACCACAGGTCCAGCAACACTGAGTATTTATTAGGGCACAGCACTATTCCTCTGCCCAGAAAAGTGCGGCTACACCATGAAACCCAAGGGTAGTACAACAGTGCAAACCAACAAACTCGACAAATATGCTGTCCCAAAGTCGACCCTACAGGACGAAGGAGCTCAGACTGAAGCCGCCGAGCCAACTCTCACATCCATAATGGCGGCTATCCAAGTGCTGGGGACCACTCTCGAAACCAAAATTGACAGAGTCTCCATTGAAATGAACCTGTTAAGAGCCGATATGAACAAAACGGCAGAAAAAGTCAATGTCAACGAGACAAACATCCTAGAGATCCAAACTTCCACAAAAAAACTCGAGGAGCGGATCACTCACCTGGTCCATCAGCACTGGCAAATGGCCCTGAAGCTCGAGGACCAAGAAGGGAGGGCCCGCTGAAACAACATCAGGGTGGTCGGAGTCCCGGAGGACTCGGAGGGGCCGAGTGTAGATCTCTTCCTTGAAGATCTTATCCTCAACCACCTTAAACCGAAACGGCTCTCATCCCTGTTCACAATCGAGAGGGCGCACCGGGCACCGATCCCCAGACCCAAGCCTGGGGCAGCCCCTAGAACTATAATCGCAAAAATCCTTAACTACAGGGATCGTGATGCAATTCTGCAGGCAGCCCGAATGCAGGGTGACCTACAATACGAAAACGCAACGGTCCGATTCTTCCCGGACTTTACGCTTAAAGTCCAACAAGAAAGGCGCTCCTTTGACGGAGTGAAGGCGGCACTCAGGCAAAGAGGAATCAAGTATATGATGTTTTTCCCCGCAAAGCTCAAAATTATCGCAGGCGGAAAATCACTCTTCTTCACTACCCCGCCAGAGGTGCCGGATTGGCTGGATGGGGTGGCCGAGCAGAGATCGACTGCGGCCTCAAGGGGAAACTGGAGAGAAACCCATGCCCAATCGCCGGGATCAGCAGATGGAAGAGCAGACATAGACAAACGGAGTCAGCGTTCCTGGAGATCGAGATCCAGCAGCCCAGGGATGCTGGCTATCCAGAGAGACTAAAAGACATGGAACTCGGCACAGAATACCCACAGACCTACCCCAACGAACTGTAATGTATATTCCTTTTTCTATGATAAGGCGGGCGAGGGATATCACATGAAGTGTTGGACTCGTAAGAACTTGGAGCCCTGAGCTTGCTGCCTCCCCGCCAAAGATGGGGGTGGGCCGGACAGCCACAACAAACTCGACTCTATGGGTTAAACATGTGGATTGATTCTGCGGCACTGTAGATTAGAAGGTATTTCGAGGAGAAAAAGCAGGCAGGGGATATATTACAGGGCATGGGTCTGGCAACAATTTGGGTTCCACTACCTAATTAATCTTTGGGTGAACGGGGGTGGACCTCTGGCGGCCGGAGTTGGTACTAACCCATCTCCTCACACAGTTGTTGACTAGTTTCTGGGGCGATAGGCACTCTGCTAGTTGGGGATGTGGGTAGTTGTAAACCTACGCGGCAGGGTAGCAGGGAGGGGGGGTGGGAGTTGGGGAAATTTAAATACTAGGTTTTTTGTAACTTCTTATCATGGGGTTTGGAGGGGAGGGAGTAGGGGGTATTGATTGGTCATATACGAAATTGCCTTTTGTGGTTTGGCAGTGTCACACGATTCGCAGATTGCACGGAATTGCTTGCGGTCAGAATGGATACGAAGTGGGATAAAAGTTTAAAACTCCTGAGTTGGAACGTCAATGGGTTGGGAGACAAGGTGAAAAGAAGTATTGTTCTCCAATATATTAAGCGACACCTCCCAGATATTGCCTTACTCCAAGAAACACATCTAATCGGTAACAACTGTAAGGCACTCAACAGATGGGGATACACAATGGTGGCACACGCCGGCTTCACATCTGGGTCCCGAGGAGTGGGCATCCTCCTTAGACGTACCTTCCCACTCAGTATCAAACATACCTGGACTGACCCACTGGGACACTTTGCGGCGATCTCGGGACAATGGGAAGGGAATACCCTCACACTGCTAACGGTATATATCCCACCAGGTCTCCAAACCCAATCATATAAAGATCTTGGAACACTCCTGCTCTCCCTCCCTGAGGGGCAACTCATACTGGGTGGGGACTTTAATGCAGTGATATCGGGAGTACTAAACCGTCATCCGCCTCGAGACATTAGCACTGGGCATAGTTGGCTCCCTAATTTCATTGAGGCATTTGGCCTCACAGACCTTTGGAGAATGCGCAATCCAGATCTCCAACAATACACATTCTTTTCGGGAGCACACCATACCCTCTCCAGAATAGACTATATCCTCATGCCTTTACAACAAAACACGATCACGCAAGACATCAAACACTTGGCACGGGGCATATCCGACCACTCCCCTCTGTGGGTCCATCTAACCATTGGGGAGAGGAGGGTAGGTTGCATCGCACCAATAAACCCTTGGCATCTCCACAACCCAGAAATCAAAACTAAGATCACTCGAATCCTTGACCAATATTTCCAAGAAAATGAAGGTACAGTCGACTCCCCCATTACCCTATGGGAAGCGTTCAAAACTGTAATTAGAGGACACACCCTATCGGTCATAGCTGGACTACGCAAAGAAAAAGAGAAACAAATGCACACTATCCTACGTGATCTCCTCCATCTTGAAGAGGTAGCGAAAGACGGCGAAGATCAAGCTGCCCTTCACCAAATGCAGCTTAAGGCGGCCGAATACAAAGCACTAGCAACTGACGCCGCTAAGGCTCTTGCGAGAGATAGGGACTGACGCCTATACGATCAAGGAGACAAAGCAGGAAAAATGATAGCTTGGCTGGACAAAAATGAAAGGGCAAAAAGACTAGTACCGAGACTAAAAAACAGTTCCGGCAACATTCTGACGGAACCTCAAGACATAGTCCGTGAGTTCGCAGCGCATTTCGAACAAGTATATAAAAGGGGTTCAGAACTACCGTAGGAAGACTCCTCCGCACTACTTGCAGACATCCGATTGCCTACACTCACGAACCCCGACCGAGAGGCGCTAGGGAGTGCGCTCACTAATGACGAGCTGGTCACGGCTATTAGGGATCTCCGACCGGGAAAAGCCCTGGGCCCTAATGGTTTACCCATTGAACTATACAAGCTCAAGCCTGATAGACTGGCCCCTTACTTGAAGGCTATGTATGAAGACAGTAAAGAGTCAGGAGTACTACCACGAGACCAACGGGTTGCCACACTGGTGGCTATTCCTAAGGCGGGGAAACCCAAAGATGAATGCACCTCATTCAGGCCAATCTCTTTATTAAACGCAGAGCCTAAAATACTCGCGAAGCTCTTAGCCAACCACCTGAAGCCAATCATAGACAAACTAGTTCACCCAGACCAATCAGGCTGTATGCCGCACCGAAACACCGCTCTTAACCTGCGACGACTCCATGGAGTGTTGGGGCGATGCGCCACTATCCAAGAAGATGCAATAGTGGTTTCATTAGATGCAACGATGGCATTCGATACTCTCGAATGGGCATACCTGATGGTCCTTAAAAAATTGGGCTTTGGCCCTAACTTCATTGGATGGGTGCGGCTCCTCTATACGGAACCACTGGCACAGGTAGTAGTAAACAACAAGATCTCTGAAGTGTTCGCCCTTGGTAGAGGGATGCAGCAGGGCTGTCCACTCTCGCCCTTGCTTTTCGCCCTATCCCTCGAGCCGCTTGCGGCCTGGATACAGAGGGACCCCTCCATCAGGGGACTTAAATGGGCCGAAAGATGGGAAGATCGGATCTCACTATACGCAGACGTCGCTAATGGTGGTCCTAAATATATTCACTAACTTCGGGAGAAACTCTGGTTATAGAATTAACTGGAATAAATCGTTATTGTATGTCCTGTACGGAGACCCCCCCCACAATGCCAAAGGACTGCCAGATACAGACAGTAACGGAGGGATTCAAATACCTTGGTATCTTTATCACAACAGATGCAACAATTCGTTATGAACGGAACCTCCTCCCACCCCTACAAAGGTTCAAACGAGACACCGCCACCTGGAAAACGCTCCCACTGTCTCTACTGGGACGGGCAGCGCTCTTTAAAACGATGGCATTACCCCGTTTCCTATATGCCCTGCAGAACTATCCAGATTTAGTCCTATCGGAGTTTTTTAATGACATCGAAACTACCCAAAGAGACTTGCTATGGGATGGGAGGCCACGTATATCTCTACATAAACTAACACTCGGATGGTACGATGGGGGTATAGCCCTTCCTGACATTAAAAAATACTACTGGGCAGCAGATCTTGTAGCCATCAACCAATGTACATACCGCAGTGGGGATGACCCAGGATATGGGATGGACAGGTGGATACTCCCGGGTGGCGGATTCGCGAGGGCGTTATATTCTAAACCAAACAAATACCCCCTGACGGGGCCCACACGACACACAGTCCAACTCTGGCATAAGGTAAACCGTAGCCTGGGATGGGCGAACAAGCTCACACTTGCAACTCCACTCTGGGACTTGGAGAGACTGGGCACACTGGGGCGAACTAAAGGCTTTGACAAATGGGATCTAATAGGGCTCTCCCGTATAGGAGACCTCTGGGGACCAAATGGAGTGCACTCATTTGCCTCTCTACAGCAGACACATGAATTGGCCGAGTCAGAATATTTTAGATATGCACAAGTTAGGCATTCCCTTCAAGCCAATATTCCAGCAGGAACATCTCTTCTGGATTCTTCTCCCCTTGAAGATAGACTACTAGATGGATACCTGCCAGATAAAGCTATCTCCCTTACATACAAAAAGTTAATAAACCACACACCCGATCCCTTAGTACCACTAAGGGAGAGATGGGGGAGGGACGGCCTGGAAATGGATGACGAGGAATGGCAGGAGGTGCTCTCCTCCCCTAAGGAGGTGGCCATCTCAGCGAAACTAAGGCTGATCCAACTGAAGATTTTACACCGAGTATATCTCTCCAGACATAGACTGGTGCTGATGGGTGGGAGCGAGGAGGGGATGTGCAAGAGGCGATGTGGCCTGGAGGGGTCCTTTCTACACATACTATGGGAGTGTCCACTAATTCAAAATTACTGGAAACAAATTCATGAATGTATGAGTACAGTGTGGGAGGTAGAAATTCGACTTGAAGCCAAACGCTGTCTCCTGAATGTGTGGGAGCCTACGGATCTGAATGCAAGGGGCAAAACCTGGGCAACGCTTGGGCAGATGGTAGCTAAGCGAAATATCGCCCGATTTTGGGGAGCAGCAACACCACCTACACTTAATGCCTGGAAGGAGGACATGGACTGGTGTATGATACGTGAGAAAACAGTATATGTGGCACGCGGCTGCCCCCGGAAATGGATAGGGCTCTGGGAAAAATGGAACACTTATTGTGGGAATCTGTGTGAACCCCCTTTTTTCCCCTCCCTTGACGAACATCCAACGCAGTGATATGTATCGAAAAGGACCAAACTGTACTGTAATATCCATTAATGCAATGTGCGACACCTCTTACGGAATGCGAAAAGGTAACACAGATGTCTGTAATGCAATATTGTGTGCAATGACCAATGTATTGGGGTTGTTATAATAAAAAGAATTTGTAAAAAAAAACTGTAGATATTTGCACATTTCCGAAATTGTGAGTACCCATACTAGCATGAGAATTATAGGTCATTTTTCAAAATGACTTCTTTTTTACACAGACTTTCATTTGGAAGGCAGAAATGCATCGAAAGTCAATAGGTAATAACAGTTGCTCTACAATTCTGTGTTACCCTAAGTCTCCCAATAAAAATGCTACCTCACTTGTGTGGTTAGGCCTAGTGCCCGCAACAGGAAACGGCTCAAAACGCAACGTGGACACACTTTATTTTTACAGTGAAAACTGACCCTTTTTTTGCAAAGTGCCTAGCTGTAGATTTTGAACCCTAGCTCTGCCGGCACCTAGGGAAACCTAGCAAACCAATACATTTTTGAAAACTAGACACCCAGGGGAATCCAGTGTGGGGTGACTTGACTGGCTCTCACCAGGTTCTATTACCCAGAATCCCTTGCAAACCTAAAAATTCATTAAAAATAACATATTTTCCTCACATTTCTGTGGTGGAAAGTTCTGGAATCTGCGTGGATCCACAAAATTCCACCCACCCCGCGTTTCCCAAAGTCTTATGAGAAAAATGGTACCTCACTTGTGTGGGTAGGCCTGGTGCCCGTGACAGGAAACGGCCCAAAACGCAACGTGGACACACCACATTTTCACAGTGAAAACTGACCCTTTGTTTGCAAAGTGCCTAGCTGTAGATTTTGAATCCTAACTCTGCCAGCAGCTAGGAAAACATAGCAAACCTATACATTTTTGAAAACTAGACATCCAGGGGAATCCAGGATGAGGTGACTTGACTGGCTCTCACCAGGTTCTGTTACCCAGAATCCCTTGCAAACCTAAACATCTGTCCAAAAAAACACATTTTCCTCACATTTCTGTGGTGGAAAGTTCTGGAATCTGCGTGGATCCACAAAATTCCACCCACCCCGCGTTCCCCAAAGTCTTATGAGAAAAATGGTACCTCACTTGTGTGGGTAGGCCTAGTGCCCGTGACAGGAAACGGCCCAAAACGCAACGTGGACACACCACATTTTCACAGTGAAAACTGACCCTTTCTTTTGCAAAGTGCCTTGCTGTAGATTTTGAACCCTAACTCTACCAGCACCTAAGGAAACCTAGCAAACCTATACATTTTTGAAAACTAGACACCCAGGGGATTCCAGGATGGGGTGACTTGACTGGCTCTCACCAGGTTTGTTACCTAGAATCCCTTGCAAACCTAAATATTTGTCAAAAGAAAACACATTTTCCTCAAATTTCTGTGGTGGAAAGTTCTGGAATCTGCGTGGATCCACAAAATTCCACCCACCCCACGTTCCCCAAAGTCCTCCAATAAAAATGGTACCTCACTTGTGTGGATAGGCCTAGTTCCCGCGGCAGGAAACGGCCCAAAACGCAACGTGGACACACCACATTTTCACAGTGAAAACGGACCCTTTTTTTGCAAAGTGCCTAGCTGTAGATTTTGAACCCTAGCTCTGCCGGCACCTAGGGAAACCTAGCAAACCTATACATTTTTGAAAACTAGACACCCAAGGGAATCCAGGATGGGGTGACTTGACTGGCTCTCACCAGGTTATGTTACCCAGAATCCCTTGCAAACCTCAAAATTTGTAAAACAAAACACATTTTCCACACATTTCTGTGGTGGAAAGTTCTTGAATCTGAGTGGATCTACAAAGTTCCACCCACCCCGCGTTCCCCAAAGTCTTCTGAGAAAATGGTACCTCACTTGTTTGGGTGGGTCAAGTACCCGCGACAGGCAAGGTCCCACAACCTATTGAGGTGACATCAAAATTACCTATCACAAACCAACCTGGTTTTGCAAGGGGGTCCCATGAGTTTTTGGCCCCGGGATCGGCAGCCATCTAGGGAAACCTACCAAACCCACACATTTCTGAAAACTAGACACCCGGGGGAGTCCAGTGAGGTATAGCTTGTGTGGCTCCCCCAATGTTTTCCTACCCAGAATCCCCTGCAAACCTCAAATTTAGCTGAAAAAAATGCATTTTTTTCTCAAATTTCTGTGTGGGAAAGTTCTGGAATCTGCGTGGATCCACAAATTTCCTCCCACCCAGTGTTCCCCCAGGTCTCCCGATAAGAATGGTACCTTACTCGCATGGGTGGGTCAAGGACCCACGACAGGCAAGGGCCCAAAACCTACAGAGGCGACATCAAAATTACCTATCACAAACCAACCTGGTTTTGCAAGGGGGTCCCATGAGTTTTTGTCCCCGGGCTCAGCAGCAATGTAGGGAAACCTACAAAACCCACACATTTCTGAAAACTAGACACCCAGGGGAGTCCAGCGAGGTATGGCTTGCGTGGGTCCCCCAACGTTTTCCTACCCAGAATCCCCTGCAAACCTCAAATTTAGCTGAAAAAATCACTTTTTTCTCACGTTTCTGTGTGGGAAAGTTCTGGAATCTGCATGGATCCACAAATTTCCTCCCACCCAGCGTTACCCCAGGTCTCCCGATAAAAATGGTACCTCACTCGCGTGGGTGGGTCAAGGACCCGCGACAGGCAAGGGCCCAAAACCTATTGAGGCGACATCAAAATTACCTATCACAAACCAACCTGGTTTTGCAAGGGGGGTCCCATGAGTGTTTGACCCCGGGCTCGGCGGCGATCTAGGGAAACCTACCAAACCCACACATTTCTGAAAACTAGACACCCGGGGAAATCCAGCGAGGTATGGCTTGCGTGGGTCCCCGAACGTTTTCCTACCCAGAATCCCCTGCAAACCTCAAATTTAGCTGAAAGAATCACTTTTTTCTCAAATATCTGTGTGGGAAAGTTCTGGAATCTGCGTGGATCCATAAATTTCCTCCCACCCAGCGTTTCTACAGGTCTCCCGATAAAAATGGTACCTCACTTGTGTGGGTAGACATAGTGGCTGCAACAGGAAATGGCCCAAATCGTACTGTGGAGACTTCAAAATTACCTATAACAAAACTACCTGGTTTTGGGGGGGGCACCTCGGGTTTTGGCCCCGGGCTCGGCGGCCATTTTAGGAAACTACCAAAACCAAAAATTTCTGAAAACTAGACACCCGGGGGAGTCCAATAAGGTATGGCTTGCGTGGCTCCCCCAACGTTTTCTTACCCAGAATGCCATGCAAACCTCAAATTTAGCTGAAAAACCCACATTTTCCACACATTTTTGTGTGGAATCACTATGCCGGCCCACAGCATTCCCCTCAGTCTCCCGAGTAAAATGATACCTCACTTGTGTGGGTGGGACAAGGGCCTGTGACTGGGAAGAGCCCAAAACATAGGGATTAAGGGTATAGCACAGAGAATTCAAAGTGCTACATTTTTAAACAAATAAGTTTTTAGCCAATTCTGCATTGGACACCCACACAAGTGAGGTATCATTTTACTCAGGACACTAAGGAGAACGCTGTGGGGTAGGACATTTGTGCCGGCACAGTGATTCCACACAAAAATATGTGGAAAATGTGGGTTTTTCAGCTAAATTTGTGGGTTGCGGGGCATTCTGGGTAGGGAAACGTTGGGGGATCCATACAAGCCATACCTCATTGGACTCCCCCGGGTGTCTAGTTTTCAGAAATGTTTGGGTTTGGTAGTTTCCCAAGATGGCCGCCGGGCCCAGGGCCAAAACCCCAGGTGCCCCCCCCAAAACCAGGTAGTTTTGTTATAGGTAATTTTGATGTCTCCACAGTACGATTTGGGCCATTTCCTGTTGCAGCCACTATGCCTACCCACACAAGTGAGGTACCATTTTTATCGAGAGACCTGGGGGAACGCTGGGTGGCAGGAAATATGTGGATCCACGCAGATTCCAGAACTTTCCCACATAGAAATTTGAGAAAAAAGTGATTTTTTTCAGCTAACTTTGAGGTTTGCAGGTGATTCTGGGTAGGAGAATGTTGGGGGACCCAGGCAAGCCATACCTCGCTGGACTCCCCCGGGTGTCTAGGTTTCAGAAATGTGTGGGTTTGGTAGATTTCCCTAGATGGCCGCTGAGCCTGGGGCCAAAAACACATGGGACACCCCTTGCAAAACCAGGTTGGTGTATGATAGGTAATTTTGATGTCGCCTCAATAGGTTTTGGGCCCTTGCCTGTCGCGTGTCCTTGACCCACCCACGCGAGTGAGGTACCATTTTTATCGGGAGACCTGGGGGAACGCTGGGTGGGAGGAAATGTGTGGATCCACGCAGATTCCAGAACTTTCCCACACAGAAATTTGAGAAAAAAGTGATTTTTTCAGCTAAATTTGAGGTTTGCAGGGGATTCTGGGTAGGAGAACATTGGGGGACCCACGCAAGCCATACCTCGCTGGACTCCCCCGGGTGTCTAATTGTCAGAAATGTGTGGGTTTGGTAGGTTTCCCTAGATGGCCGCCGAGCCCAGGGACAATAACTCAGGTGACCCCAACTTTGCAAAACCAGGTCCTTTCAAAATAGGTATTTTTGATGTCTCCACAATACGTTTTGGGTCCTTCCCTGCCACGGGTACTTGGCCCACCCACACAAGTGAGGTACCATTTCTATTGGGATACTTGGAGAAATGCTGGGGGGTAGGAAATTTGTTGTTTCTTTCTGAAGCGTGAACATTTTGGCACAATAATGCAAGGAAAATATGACAGTCACATTTTGAGGTTTGCAGGACATTGTGGGTAAGATAACTTGTTGGGATCCACAAGAGAGACATCACCATGTACTCCCATGGGTGTTTAGTTTACGACAATATCTGCAGTTGGTAGGTTTTTCTTAGATGGAATGTACACCTTGGCAGAGAGACAAAAAAGACAAATATTACTGCACAGCCATTTATTCCTCAAGCACACACACATACTGGTTGGATTTGGCACGAGGGCGAGTGATGATTCAGTATATAACATTTTATTAACAAGAGATTTCACAAAAATGAAATGCATTGTCAATAATTGAAAGGACAAAAAACTGAACCAGTGACTCGCAGCTCGTGAGCTGTAAAGCCACGTCAAGGCCCCAACTGCTTTACAGGCCATTCACACACCTTTCATACGTGATACACACAAGACCATTCACACCACCGGGCACGAAACCTACACATTACAACATTCACAAAAAGGGACAAGGTACACCCTGCTTGAGTAAGACAGAAAAGACAAATATTTCTGCACAACCACCTATTCCTCAAGCACACATACATACCGGTTGGATTTGGCACGAGGGTGAGTGATGGTTCAGTATATACAGTTGTATTGACAAGAGATTTCACAAAAATGAAATGCACTGTTAATAATTGAAAGGACGAGAAACTGAACCATTGACTCACAGCTCGTGAGCTGTAAAGCCACGACAAGGCACCAACCTCTTTACAGAACATTCAAACACCTTTCATACGTGTGACACATACAAAACCATTCACACCGCCAGCCGTGGGCCCAGCACATTACAACACTCACACCAGCAGACAGCGCCATTCAAGGGCCCATCACTTTCACACAGCACAGCAACCACACCAGCTCATGGATTGCGTGGAGTGGCGTTTGGCAGCAGTGTGTGTAGTGACCAGCAGCAAGTCACTACTCACACACCGCCAGCCAAGCGCCAGTCCACGCACACCGCCAGCCGAGCGCCAGTCCACGCACACCACCAGCCGAGCGCCAGTCCACGCACTCCGCCAGCCAAGCGCCAGTCCACGGACATCGCCAGCCAAGCGCCAGTCCACACACACCACCAGCCAAGCGCCAGTCCACGCACACCGCCAGCCAAGCGCCAGTCCACGCACACCACCAGTCCACGCACACCGCCAGCCAAGCGCCAGTCCATGCACACTGCCAGCCAAGCGCCAGTCCACCCACACCGCCAGCCAAGTGCCAGTCCACGCACACCGCCAGCCAAGCACCAGTCCACGCACACCGCCAGCCAAGCGCCAGTCCACGCACACCACCAGCCAAGCGCCAGCCTACACACACCGCCATCACATTTAGGATTTTTTTATACAAAAAAGAAAACACAAACAAATTGCAAATAGATAAAAATCTACTAACACAAAATCTGAAACTAAATACATTGCACAAGTGCCAACCTTGAAACTGAACAAAAAATATAAAACAATAGAGACCAGGCAGTTCACTTTACCACTCATGGATGCTCCCAAAAATTCTTTTGCATGTGGTACATTCTAAAACAAGCAGGCACACACAGCGCAGGGTTAAAAGGACACTCGGGGCAGTACATACGAGTCTCCTTCCGCATACCTCTTCGCCAACAGACTCTACATCTCCTACTGGGAAAGTCTTTTGAGGGTGTGGGAGGAATGTGATTAGGAAAGTGGCGATCTTTCAATCTAGCCACATCCTCCACCACTCCAACTCTAGGATCACTTGCCTGTTCCGCTGCAACAAGGCTGCCTATTACAGACTCCTGAAACTTAGCAAAAGTCATCTTTGACTCAGGACAACAATCCTTGAATACAACAAAAGCATTAAAGGTTGCCAAGTGGAAAAGATGGATAGCCAACTTCTTATACCAAATGTAAGCCTTACGAAGAGCAGTGTAAGGTTCCAACCTCCGATCTACTCTATCAACACCACCCATGTGCCTATTATAGTCTAAAATGCACACAGGTTTGCGCGCTTCAGCAACCTGACCCCAAACAGTCACAGGTGAAGTGCTTTCATCATGGACGGTAGTCAGCATGTAGACATCTCTTCTGTCTGAAAACTTCACAGCTAGAAGTTCCTCGTAACACAACGCACTGCACTGTCCCCGCACAAGCTTTTGACAAACAAGTTCTTTTGGGAAACCTTTACGGTTAGAGCGGATTGTGCCACCAGCAACAGTGTCCACTTTGGCCAATTCCCTGAACAACTGCACACCAGTGTAGAAGTTATCTACATATAAATGGTGACCTTTGTTAAAAAGTCCTCTACCAAGTTCCCACACAATTTTCTAAGTCACTCCAAAAGTGGACGGACAACCAGGGGGGTTAATCTTGGAATCCTTACCGCTGTACACCCTGAAATTAGAGACATATCCAGTCCTACTGTCACACAGCATATACATCTTAATTCCATAGCGTGCCCTCTTACTAGGAATATATTGCCTAAAAACCAAGCGGTGCTTGAACAAGACCAAAGACTCATCCACTTCTATTTCTTTCCCTGGAGCATAGATCTCAGGAAATCGATCTACAAAGTGATCAATAACAGGCCGAATCTTAAAAAGACGGTCACAATCAGGGTGATCTCGTGGCAACGCTAAACCATTATCGACAAAATGCAGCATCCGAAGCAGAAGCAAATACCTATCACGACTCATGACTGCCGGAAATATAGCCATTGCCATCAAGGGACTAGTAGACCAATATGAAGACATTGATGGCTTCCTTAGCAAGCCCATCACAAAAGTTAAACCCAAGAACTTCTTCATCTCTTCCAGATTTGTGGGAGTCTACCAGGTAGCTCTTGAGTGGGGCCTAAGGCTAGCACTGTTGTCCCTCAAAAACTGTTCGGCATACAAATTAGTCTGCTCAACAATCTCTGCCAAAAATACATCGTCCATAAACAACTGAAAAAAATGTATCAGCAAAAAGTTTTCAGTATTCACTCTACACCCTGGAACACCAGTAAAGTCTGGCAATGCCGGCTGCACCATGCCTGGGGCAACCCAGAAGTCAGCACTTCCAACGGGAAGCCTTGCAGCCCCAGGCTGCAGCCCAGAGGCCTCTTGCTGCGCTATCGGCACATCAATGACCTCCCCAAAAACAGGCACTTCATCCGCACTAAGAGTAGCTTCATCCGCACTGAGAGTAGCTTCATCATCCGATGATTCCTCGTGGACAGAAAACTCACTGCCTGAATCTTCCACTCCTTCCTCTGCCTCAGATGCAAAGTCAGTCTCTGAACCATGGCAGAGGAAGACTCAAAAAGCATACCAACAACCTGCTGAGCAGTAATCCTGCGGCTAGCCATTATCCTTACTAAGAAAGGAGACTGCACAAACAAGTCAACAACAACCAACACTGTGCAAAATAAATAATAAACAAAGTGTGGCTTTAGCACAAAGATCTATATACTCAAAAACAATCTAACTCTCTTGCCAAAGATAGTTACACTCACCAGCACCTACTCTGCAGAGACACAGCAAAAAGCAGCGATATCTGACTAGAAAGAAAAACCAAAACCAATTACTCATAAGACAACAAAGTACACATCGAGCACTAATGCAAAAAGATTTTGACACTCAAAAACAGAAGCCAAACATACTGCTATTATTACACCATTTGCAAAAAACACATTCATGGAGGGAAATCAATCTCATTTAGAGTAAATAGTACAAAAAAAATTCTCTTGCCAAACACACGCAACTACACAAACTGCAGAACCACCAGTAACGAAACCGCAACCTGGAACAGCCTAAAGAGCAAAAGCCTTGAACTAGAATAAAACGGAGAAATAAAAAATTACAATTACATTTCACAAAAAATAATACAATTAAAATTATAACACACTATGTCACTACCCAAATGGTCAATCTGCCAGATGGGCCTTCAAATAGGGCTGAGAAAATGGGGATTAGATGGGGTTTTCTGCCAGGCCAATCTGTCCCCCAGGTGGGGCAGAAAACAGCAGACAGAAATTTGCCCCCCTTGAAAAAAAAATAGATCCATGGTGCCTAGTAGGGTTTTCTGCCTCCCCCTCCCACCTAGGGCAGAAAGGCCAAAAAAAGGGGCAGATCTGTCCCTAGGGGGGCAGAAAATACATAAACATAATTTAACCCCCTTGGAAGCGACCCTTGGCCAAGGGGCCTCTTCCATTACCTATAAAAGAAAATCTCGGGTGTCTAGAGGAGTTTTCTGCCCTGCCCATCCCCTGGGGCAGAAAGGCCAAAAAAAGGGACCACTGCCCCCAGGGGGGCAGCCAGAAAAAACATCCACAAATTATGACGCCCTTTGGAAGCGAACCTTGCCCAAGGGATCGCTTGCGCACACTAAAAAACACAATCCCTGGTGCCTAGTGGGCCGGGGGGGGGCAGAAAGGGCAAAAAACGGGCTGATCTGCCCCTGGGGGGAGGCGGGGCAGAAAAAACACGCACAAAACATGAGCCCCTTTGGAGGCAACCCTTGCCCAAGGGGTCGCTTCCATTTAAAATAAATACCATCCCTGGTGCCTAGTGGGGTTTTCTGCCCCCCGGGGCAGAAAGGCCCAAAAAAGGGCCGATCTGCCCCCAGGGGGGGGCAGAAAAAACATGCACACATTCTATGCCCCTTTGGAAGCGACCCTTGCCCAAGGGGTTGCTTCCATTTAAATTAATAAATCCTAGTTAAATCCCTGGTGGCTAGTGGGTTGTTCTGCCCCCCCGGCCAAAAAAACGGGCCGATCTGCAGAAAAAACATGGCATAAATTTGATCCCCTTTGGAAGCGACCCTTGCCCAAGGGGTCGCTTCCATTTAAAAACAGATACCATCCCTAGTGCCTAGTGGGTTTTTCTGCCCCCCGGGGCAGAAAGGCCCAAAAAAGGGCCGATCTGCCCCCAGGGGGGGGCAGAAAAAACATGCACACATTCTATGCCCCTTTGGAAGCGACCCTTGCCCAAGGGGTCGCTTCCATTTAAATTAATAAATCCTAGTTAAATCCCTGGTGGCTAGTGGGTTGTTCTGCCCCCCCGGGGCAGAAAGGCCAAAAAAACGGGCCGATCTGCAGAAAAAACATGGCATAAATTTGATCCCCTTTGGAAGCGACCCTTGCCCAAGGGGTCGCTTCCATTTAAATATTTAAATCCCAGATAAAAACCCTGGTGGCTAGTGGGGTTTTCTGCCCCCCCCCCCCCCCAGGGACAGAAAGGCCAAAAAAACAGCCCGATCTGCCCCCAGTGGGGGGTCGTGGGTGGCAGCGGAAACTCTTCCGCTGCCATCTCCCTTTGTGGGGGCTAGATGGGCTGCCCATGGGGGTAGCGCCAGCGCTTCCCCCATGGGTGGGTGCCATGACGGAGCGGTTCCGTCATGAGCACACGCCCACCTTGGCTCATGACGGAACCGCTCCGTCATGAGCACTTAAGGGGTTAAAAAAAGTAAGAGCATTGTTAAGCCAGAAAGGGGGTCTGAGAAGGCACTGTCTATGTCATGTGTTTTCCACTGCCATTAATATGTGATGGTGCCGGAAACCAGCTATATATACATGGATGGACTGTACCAAATATATCTCTTTCAGAAGGCACACTAGGAAAGTAGAGCTTCATACAACAGGGTCTCAGAGAGTGCTGATTGAGGGTGTTAAAGTTTGTAAGGTGAGACGTGGAGAAAGTTTGCTTTTTACCCAAAGTACTGCTACCTATAGAGGAAATATGTGCTACAAAAAACACACACAGTGGTGTGACTCAAAAGACACATTGACAGTGAAATATTTCAGATTGGGAAATAGGAAAAAGGTATGTGATTTATAGGACGGTCGATTTGTGGCACCAACAGTCAAAGATGCGATTGAAGTGTTCAAGTAAAACTAACAATGCAGAGGGTCAAATGTGGGACGTAGAATCATCAACGTGGACGGTAAAACAGGGAATTGAGAACCATTCAAACTAAAAGAGTAATTGACATTACTGAAAATTACACAGCTATTTAGAGAGACAAAACATGATAAGATGTCTGTGTAGCGTTTTGCTGTGGCCCGAGTAAAAATAAATAAAGATCACAGAGAAATAATGACTTTAAGATTGACAGAAAATATGGAATATGCTTTGTAGAAAAGGTTTGAGGACACTCAAATGACAGTTGAAGTGATAGAGATAGGTGATGAAGGGCTAGTGACAAGTGACAAGTGGGTATGAATTTCAAAGATGACGTGAACTGTGAAGAAGCAAATGGGCTCGAGATAGAGACAATTTAGGACTTAAGGACAGTGGAATGCAGAATCAGTTTGAGCCACAGTGCGTTATTGCTGAGGGTTGAAGAAGTGTAGGGAATGAGACCAAAGTGGGACTAGGCAAAGAAAATGTGATCTTGGAAAATTGTTTTTCAAAAACATAAATCTACTAACTAGGGGGCATATTAGCAAGGGCACTATCGCCGCTTTAGCGGCACTTTTTGCCGCTTAAGCGGCGATATTCTTATCGCCCTATCAGCAAACTGTCTCTAACAGCAGTTAGCGACAGTTTTCGGGCATTAGCGCCTGTGTTTTTACCGCTTTGCATGTCAGCGATATTTATCGCTAATGGCATGCAAAGTGGGCGTTCCCGACGAACAAACCTTGGAAACACCCACTAACAGGCCTATCGCCTATTAGCAAGGTGGCCATGGCCCCAGTTAGCGACGTGAAAAGTCGCGCTAACCGGGGTCATCGCCATTTATTTAACACCTGCAATTAGCAGGTGTTAGCCATATCTAACATGGGGGGGTGGATTATGCTGATACGACCACAGGGTCGTATCAGCAAGGTTATCGCCGTTTTCCATGAAACATCGCTGGAAAACCAGCGATGTTTCATGGAAAACACCGCTATGGCTGGAATAATTATCGCCATAGCGCTAAATGTCGCTAATACAGCGTTAGCATGGCAAATTATTCCGACGATAGTCGAGCGATAAAAAGTGCTCGTTAAACACGCTTTGCGATGTTTAGCGCACTTTTAGATAATATGCCCCTAGAACTTTTTCTATTTTATTTGCCATGTACAACAGTTTCATTGGGTGGGCTCTGTATAGACCCAGAAAGTAGCAGGATTATGCTGAAAAAATGTACCATTCTTGTGCAGGTCTCAACATGCTCCTTCATTGGGATAGCATAGTATTGAAAAGCTGGCCAGCGTTTTCAAACCATCTGGCCACCTTTCAAAATAGAGCAAACAGGACCTCTACAAGGAGGGACAAGGAGTCCACCTTCAGCTGGGTTCAGTGAGTAGTGCCAGGGGAGTCCCTGCAGCCCTCTTGGCTGCTCCCAAGTGGTGCCCTCCAGGAGCACATTACCTATACGGGCATGTGCCCATTATAGGCATGTGCCCATATGGTACACATCCCCGTATCCTGTAATTTGGTTAGTGGTACACTTTTCAGTCAGAATGTATGCAATGTTTAGATTATCTTTTCATCTGGAACATGCACACTACAGAGTATTGCATCAATTTGCAAAACATTTTTAATTTGGCCCAATGCCTCTAAAAAAGATGATTGGCTGGCAACTTTCAGAATTATAAAAAATATTTTTTAGTGTATATATTTATAGATAGGTATTCCACATTTGTGGCCCCATTCATGAGAAGATCCTGCATCCCGTAGTTATTCTTTAATTCTTCAATCAATCCACCAATCAGTAGATATGTAGACCTCTTCTTGTCACCCGTGAGGGTATCCAGGTGCTGGCAGGGTCCAGTTGATTAGCCGAATACCCAGGGTTTCAGGGACTTTCGGAACTCGGAAAGAGATAGGGAGGTCCTTAGATGAAAGGGTAACTCATTCCATGACTTTGCCACCAGGTAGGAGAAGGAGCAACCTCTGCATCTGCTCCGTCAAATGCGTGGGGTGAGGGTTAGATAAAGGGACGTGGAGCAGAGGTCCCTGGTGGGCTAATGGAAGTTCAGGTGGTGGTTCAAGCAGGCGGGTCCGCAGTTGTTTAGGGCCTTGTATGCATGGGTCAGGAACTTGAATTGGCATCTTTTCTGTACAGGGAGCCTGTGGAGTTCCCTGAGGTAGAGTAATGTGGGTTTGTCTAGGGAGATGCAGGATGAGTCTGGCTGCAGCACTCTGTATGGTATGTTCATCGGAGGAGATGAGCTGCGATCTCTGCATAGAGAGCATTGCCATAGTCCAGTTGGCTGGAGATGAGTGCCTGGGTGATGGTGCATCTTGAGCTTTGGGGTAGCCATTTGAATATCTAATGAAGCATGCAGAGGATGAAGAAGCAGGAGGAGGAGACGGACTTGACCTGTGTCAACAAGGCTATCTTCTTGTCCAGAATGAAGCCTAGATTCATAGAGTGATCAGTTGGGGTAGGAGTAGGTCCGAGAACTGAGTGCCACCAGAATGCATCCCATGGGGAGCTTGTGTTTCTGAAAATCAGTACATCTGTCTTGTCTGAGTTGAGCTTCAGGCAGTTGTCCTTCACCCAGTTGGTGATGTCTGTCATGCAATTGTGGAAGTTGGTGTTTGTGTATTCGGAGAGGGAGAGGATGAATTGTGTGCCGTCAGAGTAGGATATGATGTTGAGTCCATGAGTTTTGGCGATGCTAGCCAGAGGTGTCATATGAGTGTTTAAGAGGATGGGGCTGAGCGAGGATCCTTGGGGTGAAGGGGGAAAGGTGAACTTTTTGCATTCTCTCAGTGAGGAAAGAGGCATCTGAGTGTGGCTCCTTGGAGGCCTATGTTGTGCAGCCTTGTGATGAGTGTGTGGTGGGAGACCAGATCAAAGGCTGCTGAGAGGTCTAGGAGGATCAGCGTGGTAGTCTCTACTTGGTGGAGTAGGGTTTGGATGTCTTCTGCGGCTGTGATGAGGACTGTCTTGGTGCTGTGGTTTCTGCAGAATCTGGATTGGGAGGAGTCAAGTAGGAGTTTCTATTGCAGATGTGAGGAGAGTTGTTGGATGTTGACATTTTCTAATACTTTGTCTGGGAACGGGAGCAGGGAGATCAGTTGGTAGTTGTTGAGTTTGCTGGGGTCTGCAGATGATTTGTTTAGAAGTGCTTTGACTTCTGTGTGTTTCCAGTGCTCGGGGAAGGTGGCTGTGGCAATTGAGGTGTTGAACAAGGTGGTGAGTATGTTGCTGATTCTGGCTTCCCCTAAATTGAAGATGCGGTGAAGGCATGAGTCGGTTGGGGCCCCTGCTAAATTCATGATGGAGGCGGTGTCCTGTGGGGCGAGCTGGCTGCATTCAGTTAGTTGGATGTCTGTGGTGGTAACAGGGTAATTGTGTTGCTTGAAGGAAATGGTGGCCTTGGGGTGAAGTTTGAAGTTTCTTTAGATGTTGATGATCTAGCCGTGGAAGAAGTCTGAAAGGTTTTCGCAGAGTTCCTGTGAGGGGCTGTTAGACCCGGGATCCCTGGTTGGCTGAGGTAGGTACCTCAGGCCAAATAGGGACCCGCGGTTCCACATCAGGGCAAGGAAGGTCACCTTCTGAGATAGCCCCCGCTCACCCCCTCGATAGCTTGGCACGGGCAGCCAGGCTTATCTTCAAGGCAAATGTGTAAAGTATTTGCAACCACACTCACAGCAATTCAATGATGACACCACAAATAGACTCCACACAAGTTTTATAAAAAACGAGTATAAATTTTATATAAAAAGATATATGATAAGACCACACAATATAAATCCAACATATGCGTATTTGTAATACTCTTACTGGCCGGTTGTTAGGCCAGCCAGCCCTTGTAAGTTCTAACGATATCAATAAGCACTTCTAAACATTTCACTGTAATCCTAATACCATGTTATGCAATTCGTAATGCTAGAATCAGGCACTTGTGCAATGTAGAAATAATGCAATGCGTAACGCGACAATCAAGCACTTTGCAATGTAAGAATAATGCAATGCGTAACGCAGCAATCAGGTACTTTGCAATGTAAAAATAATGCAATGCGTAATACAACCACCAGGTACGTCGTTATGCAGAAATCAGGCAATGCGTAATACACTAATCAGGTAGTTCGTTATGCAGGAATAATGCAATGCGTCATACGCTAATCAGGTAGTTCCTTATACAGGAATAATGGAATGTGTGATACGACAATAAGGTAGTTTGTTTTTCAGAAATGATGCAATGTGTAATACGACAATCAGGTAGTTCGTTATTCAGAAACCAGCTCATGCGTAATACACTCCGGCACCGATCACTGTGCCTTAGGTGGTCTCTCCGCCACTCAGTCAGCCTCTGTCACAGTTGCCCCCAACACAGGTATGGTGTAACAAAAATGCAGCTCCGCACTTCGACCCCGGTACTGCCACTCCTTTGGCAACACGGGCCGCAATACGAGCCGAAGCAGAGGCTCGCGCTGCAGAAATGAGAGAGAGGCCGAGAGCGTCTCCCTCCGAGCCCGCACCCCGCCCCAGGAGTCGACACACGTTACCTGGGGGGCGCGAACCCACTCTCCTCTCCTCTTCCAACAACTTGGGCCTCAGATGCAATCTTTGTGAATGGGCAAAGGCGGGCTCGGGCCGGCGGCTCAGCTCCTCCGGGCTGCCGGTCCGGGCCGCTACTGCTACGAAGATCTCAGGCTGCCACAGGGCACACGCACACAGCGTCGCTGAGACTCCCTTGAGCTTCGGGTGCACGATCACCGGGCACTCCACACGACGGTCTCAGGCTGCACGAAGAACACACGTACAGCGTCGCTGAGAGTCACTTTAACTTCGGGTGTACGTTAACAAGGCAATCCTCGCGAAGGTCTCACGCTGCACAAAGCACACGCACACAGCGTCGAGGAGACTCACTTGGATTCTGGGTGTGCATGATAACAAGGCAATCCTCACGAAGGTCTCCCGCTGCACAAAGCACACGCACACAGCGTCGAGGAGACTCACTTGGATTCCGGTGCACACGATAACTGGACAATCCTCACAAAAGGTTCAGGCTGCACGAAGCAGACGCACACAGCGTCGCTGATCCTCGCTTGGCCTCCTGGAAACTTTTGTGTTTCTGATTTTCCGCAACAGGGAGCCAGCTCAAGTCGGGCCATTGGGGATAAGTTACTTCCGGACACAGCACACAGCAAAGTCCGTTCAAGCAGGGGGACACAGCACACCGCAAAGTCCCTTCAGCCTTTCCTTGGTTAAAACAGCAAACTGCAGGCCAGCCCCAGAACACACAGCAAGGGTCAGTCCAATCCTTCAGTCTATTCAGTTGTTTCTTCCTTGGCAAAGGTTCCTCTTGACCACGAAGTAGCCACCAGTCTTGTTCAATCTTGATCAAGCCATTCTCCAAAGTTCAGGGGCTTCAGCTCTCATAGTTATACCCTCAATGGCTTTGAAGTCTTTGTGTTCAGGGGGCACTGACCCCTGTTCAAACCAGTTCTGGGTGCCTCCCTGCCAGTGACACCTCTATTCCTTTGATAGTGGGGGTCTGGATCCTCAATCACTCAGCAGGGGCTGGAGCCATTGGTTTATGGCTGCAGCCCAGGCCTCTTCACCTCTAGGGGCTACTCCCCCTACACTCCAGATGCAGGTCAGCCTGTTGCTGTCTCACCTCCTCCCCTGGGTCAGGACATTCACCAGATCCTATCACTTTGAAATACAGACAGTCAATCCACAACCAGGCAGAGACACACAGAAATGTTAGAGCACAAAAACTCTGCCACTTCTAAAAGAGTGGCTTCTAAACACACAATGCAAAAACCACCTTCATAAAAAGGCTGGAAAACATATTACACAGCCTCCACATGCTGTCCTATGGGCAAGATGGCCTTTCAACAGTGAAAAACTAAATGGAGATTATTTCACTGTCAGGACATGGTACACACTTTAGTACATGTCCTACCTTTCACATGTACTGCACCCTGCCCAGGGGGTACCTTGGGCCTACCATAGGGGTGTCTAATGTGCATAGAAAGGGAAGGGTAAGGTCTGGCAAGTGGGTGCACTTGCTAGAACACAACATGGCAGTTAGCAAACTGCGCGCAGGCACTGCAGAGACAGGCCTGAGTTCCCTTTTAAAAGCTACTTGTGTGGGTGGCACAAATAGTGCTGCAGGCCCACTAGTAGCATTTGCATTACCAACCCTGGCACACATAGTGCACTTTACTAGGGACTTTACTAGTAAGGCAAACATACCAATCATGGACAACCAATTACCATTACACTTTATACAGGGAACACTTGCACTTTGACACTGTTTAGCAGTTGCAAAGTGTCCAAAGCATCTAAGATGGCAAAACAAAATCCATCACAGCACCAAAAATAGAGGCGGGAGAGGCAAAAAGTCAGGGGTAATCATGCCAGAAATGCCAGGTCTAACACGTGTCCCCCCCAGCCGAAAAGTGGGGGGAACTACCCACCCTCATGGGAGTTCTCATCACTAAGGCGGAAAAATCTGGACAGACCGTCAGCATTGGCGTGTTCTGTTCCAGGGCAGTGTTCCACCGTGAAGTCCATTCCCTGTAGGGAGATGGACCACCTCAACAGTTTTGGGTTCTCACCCCTCATCTGCATCAACCATCTGAGGGGCCTGTGGTCGGTCTGAACCAGGAAGTGAGTCCCAAACAAGTAGGGCCTCAGCTTCTTCAGCACCCAGACCACAGCAAAAGCTTCCCTTTCAATTGTACTCCACCTCTGTTCCCTGGGAAGTAGCCTCCGGCTAATAAAAGCTATGGGTTGGTCCAAGCCCTCGTCATTTAATTGTGAGAGTACCGATCCCACACCATGCTCTGAAGCATCTGTCTGCACTACAAATTCCTTGGAGAAATCAGGCGCCTTGACCACGGGCGCCGTGCACATGGCAGTTTTCAGGGCATCAAAAGCGGTGTGGCAGGCATCAGTCCAGATCACCTTCTTGGGCTGTTTCTCTGACGCCAGTTCTGTCAAGGGGGCAACAATGGTGCCATACCCCTTCACAAACCGTCTGTAATATCCAGTGAGTCCTAGAAAGGCCCTCACTCCTGTCTGGGTCTTGGGGGGTTCCCAAGCCAGTATGGTATCAATCTTTGCTTGTAGGGGCGCCACCCGGCCGCTCCCTACCTGGTGCCCTAAGTACACCACAGAACCCTGCCCTATCTGGCACTTACTCGCCTTGATAGTTAGGCTCGCCCTCTGCAAGGCCTTCAACACTTCACAGAGGTGTCGCAAATGTTCCTCCCAACTTGAGCTGAACACAGCAATGTCGTCCAGGTAGGCGGCGCTGAATTCCTCCAGCCCACTCAACACCTGGTTCACCAGTCTCTGGAAGGTGGCAGGGGCGTTCTTTAACCCAAAGGGCATAACGCTGAACTGGTAGTGCCCCTCGTGTTGAGAACGCTGACCTCTCTTTGGCCCCCCTCGGTCAAGGCAATCTGCCAGTACCCAGACGTCAAGTCAAATGTACTGAGGTACCGGGCAGCTCCCAGCCGATCCACGAGCTCATCAGCTCTAGGGATGGGGTGAGCGTCAGTCTTAGTGACTGCATTGAGCCCACGATAATCCACACAGAACCGAAGTTCTGGGGTGGCACCAGGCGCAGCAGCTTTTGGCACAAGGACCACTGGGCTAGCCCAGGGGCTGCTGGATGGCTCAATCACCCCTAGCGCCAGCATCTTGGAAACCTCCTCCTTGATGCTGGCCCTGACCTTATCAGCTACCCTGTAAAACTTTTGTTTTACAGGCAGACTGTCTCCAGTGTCCACATCATGGACGCACCAATGGGTGACTCCTGGGGTCAGGGAGAACAGGGAGGCGAACTGACCCAATACTTGGCAACAGTCCCTCTGCTGTTCCAGGGTCAGGGTAGGCGAGAGGTTCACCCCATCCACTGACCCATCCTTCTCCTTTGCTGACAGGAGGCCAGGAAGAGGTTCACTCTCCTCTTCCGCCCCGTCATCTGTAGCCAAGAGCATCGTCACCTCAGACGTCTCTAAGTGGGGTTTGAGGCGGTTTACATGGAGGACCCTCAAAGGGTTCCTAGGAGACCGTAAGTCAACTAAGTAGGTTACCTCGCTCCGGCGCCCCACCACCTCATAAGGCCCAGTCCACTTGTCTTTGAGCACGCAAGGCTTCACTGGCACCATCACCCACACTTTCTGCCCAGGTTGAAACTCGACCAGAGTGGCATCTGGTCGTACCACCGTTTCATATCTTCCTGGCTGGCTTCCAGGTTCGCCTGAGGGAGTTGCCTGAAATGCGTAGTTTGGTTCCTGAAGGCCGGCATGTAGCTGTATACATCCTGGGGGGGTTTACTAGGAGCCTTCTCCAGCCCTCCTTCACCAAACTCAAAGGTCCTCTTACAGGGTGCCCATACAGGAGCTCAAAGGGACTGAACCCTAAGGACTTCTGTGGCACCTCTCTGTAAGCAAACAGCAGGCATGGTAAGAGGACATCCCACTTATGCCTCATGGGTTCCTCAAGACCCATAATCATGCCCTTCAGGGTCCGGTTAATCTCTCAACCAGACCATTACCCTGGGGGTGGTAAGGCGTGGTGAACTTGTAGGTCACACCGCACTCCTTCCACAGCGATTTCATATACCTAGATATGAAATTAGTACCCCTGTCGGACACCACCTCTATGGGGAACTCCACACGGGGAAAATCCCCATCAGTGCACGGCCCACCACGGGGGCTGTCACCGTCCGGAGAGGGATGGCTTCCGGGTACCGGGTGGCATGGTCCACCAAGACCAGGATGAACCTGTTGCCCATGGCCGTCTTGGGATCCAGAGGCCCCACAATGTCAATGCCCACCCTTTCAAAGGAGATGTTGACTACAGGGAAAGTTTGGAGGGGAGCCTTGCGCTTCCTTCCACTCTTACCACTTGCCTGGCAAGTCTGACAGGTCCTGCAATGAGTATCAGAACTCTTGCGCATTTGAGGCCAGTAGAAGTGGGTGACAAGCCTCTCAAAGGTCTTGTTCTGCCCCAAATGTCCGGCTAAAGGTACATCATGAGCCAACCCCAGTAGGAAGGCTCTGAAGCGCTGGGGTACCACCAGCGCATGGGCTGACCCAGGCTCAGCAACCTTAGGCTCACTATATAGGAGATCATTCTCCCAGTAAATCAAGTGTGATCCAGACTGATCACCTGCTGCCTGGTTTGCTGCCTGTTGCCGCAAACCCACAAGAAAAGGGCACTTCTTCTGCTCCTCACAGAGTTCCTCCCTGGAGGGCCCTCCTTCCTGTTGCCATTCGGTCAGCCCCGGTAGGTCCCCCAGTTCAGCCACTTGCTCCCCCGTGGGCTCCAGGCCATCTCCTCAAAGGGTGCCTCCTCCTGGACCGTGGGAACGGTGGGGGCCGGTTTCCCGTGCCCCCGGCTTCTTCTCTTGACGGCAGGCACCTGGGACACTGTTTCAGGCTCCAGGTCCTCTTGAAAACCTTTACTGGCTGCCATAGACCGAGTGGTTACACAAGCCCACTCAGGCAGACCCAACATCTCCAAATACCCCTGGCGCTCCACCTCCTTCCAGGGGGAACTCTCCAGGTCATTCCCCAGCAGACAGTCTACAGGCATTGACGGACTTACAACGACCTTCAAGGAACCTGAGACCCTCCCACTCAAAGGAAACTAGCGCCACCTTGCAGAGGCGCACGGAGTTGTCTGCTGCAACTACAGGGTGAAGCACATCAGGAATTACCTGCTCTTCAGACACCCACTGACACCTGACAGATGTCAAACTGGCTCCGGTGTCCCTCAGAGCCTCCACCCTCCTTCCATTGATGGTCACCCACTGCCCGTATTTCTTATTATTCTCAGGCAGAGAGATTTCCTGGACCATCTCTCGATCTCCTAATGAGACCAGGGTCATAACGGCTTGCTCCTCCCCATTCCAATGTCTCAATCCCTCCCCCAACGCTACACTCACTAACCCTGGGGTTGGAGCACCAGTGGGTGTAGATGACTTCTTGGGGCACCTAGGGGAAATATGACCCACTTCTTTACAGAAGTAACAAGTAGGAGGACCTTGGTTGTCCCGCTTGCCCTTATGGGGCCAGGACCTCTTAGCCTTGCAGGACTGGGACCCTTTCACCTGGGAACTACTTTGGGGCCCTTCAGTGAACCCCTTGTGGTTACCCTTGTCCTCCCCCACCTTCTGCGGGGGACCCTGTACTCTTTTGGTAGTGATACCTCCAATCCCCTTGTGGACCCGGGTACTGGTCCAGCGGTCTGCCTCTTCAGCAAGCTTACTGGGATCAGTCAGCTTACTGTCCAAAAGATGCTGGCGCAGCTCTGGAACACACAGACTACTCAAGTGCTCCCAACTAATTAAATCGCATAAGCTCTTAAAATCAGTTGCCTTGCTGCCCTTCATCCAACCATCCAATGCACGCGTGTATGCATTCACACACTCAACCCAAGTACTGGATTCCTGTTTCTTGAAGTTCCTGAATTTCTGCCTATACTGTTCAGGAGTGAGCCCATACCTGTGGCATAAACCTCCTTCATATTGGCGTAGGTCAGGGTTCCCGCCCTCTCTAAAGGGGGTAAAACATCCCTCCCAGAAGCCTCAAAGTGTTTCCATAGGCCCGCCCCCCAATGCTTCTCAGGCACCTCATTCATCCTCAGCGCGATCTCATATGCCGTGAACCACGCATATATATCATCACCCCTCTGGTAATCTCGCACTAAGTCTTTGGGAATGTACACCTTCCCTACTGGCACTGGTTGTGTGCTGCCACCATTTGAACTGGACTCGGCCTGTTTAACCTTCATTTCCAGTTCCCTCATGCTGAACTCATGAGCTAAGAGAATCTTTTTCTCTTCCAAGGCGAGAGCGTTCCTGCTCTCCTCTGCTCACTTTTTACCTTCAATGAGCAGCTTCTTCTCTTCCGCTTGAGTTTTAAGTTTCAACACCTCCAACTCATGCTCTCTGACCCTTTGGTTTTCCTCCAGCTCCTCTGGTGAAAAACTCCTCCCTGAATGGCTACTACCAGCCCCTAAGACTGGTCCCTCCACTGGCAAATCCTGTGGACTAAAACCATTCCCTTGGTCATCCTCATCCACCTCAACATCACCCGTCTCCCGAGCCCCTTTGGCTTCCCACCAGGCCCTCAAGGCCACCTGCAGCTCCTCCTTCTTGGTGCTACTTTTCATGGGACATCCCAAAGCTCTGCAGAATTGCCTCAATTGATCAACTTTGTAGGTAAGCAATGCCTCAATGTCGAACTCTAATTCTGCAGCCTCACTGGCTACTTGACTCTCTGAGACATGATGTGTGGCTTAAAGGTTGCTCAAAAATAAACCAACAAATCAAGAACACAATATGTGGTTGCGTCGTGGTCTGCGCTAAACTTGTGATATACACCAATTACTGTGAATGGATTTGCAAATACACGTTTCAATCCCACACCGCTGACCACCAAAAATGTTAGACCCGGGATCCCTGGTTGGCTGAGGTAGGTACCTCAGGCCAAATAGGGACCCGCGGTTCCACGTCAGGGCAAGGAAGGTCACCTTCTGAGATAGCCCCCGCTCACCCCCTCGGTAGCTTGGCACGAGCAGCCAGGCTTATCTTCAAGGCAAATGTGTAAAGTATTTGCAACCACGCTCACAGCAATCCAATGATGACACCACAAATAGACTCCACACGAGTTTTATAAAAACGAGTATAAATTTTATATAACAAGATATACGATAAGACCACACGATATAAATCCAACATATGCGTATTTGTAATACTCGTCCTGGCCGGTTGTTAGGCCAGCCAGCCCTTGTAAGTTCTAACGATATCAATGAGCACTTCTAAACATTTCACTGTAATCCTAATACCATGTTATGCAATTCGTAATGCTAGATTCAGGCGCTTGTGCAATGTAGAAATAATGCAATGCGTAAAGCGACAATCAAGCACTTTGCAATGTAAGAATAATGCAATGCGTAACGCAGCAATCAGGTACTTTGTAATGTAAAAATAATGCAATGCGTAATACAACCACCAGGTACGTCTTTATGCAGAAATCAGGCAATGCGTAATACACTAATCAGGTAGTTTGTTATGCAGGAATAATGCAATGCGTCATACGCTAATCAGGTAGTTCGTTATACAGGAATAATGCAATGCGTCATACGACAATCAGGTAGTTCGTTATTCAGAAATGATGCAATGTGTAATACGACAATCAGGTAGTTCGTTATTCAGAAATCAGCTAATGCGTAATACACTCCGGCACCGATCACGGTGCCTTAGGCGGTCTCTCCGCCACTCCGTCTGACTCGCAGTCAGTCTCTGTCACAGGTCCGGGCCGCCACTGCTACGAAGATATCAGGCTGCCACAGGGCACACGCACACAGCGTCGCTGAGACTCCCTTGAGCTTCGGGTGCACGATCACAGGGCACTCCACACGACAGTCTCAGGCTGCACGAAGAACACACACACAGTGTCGCTGAGAGTCACTTTAACTTCGGGTGTACGTAAACAAGGCAATCCTCGCGAAAGTCTCACGCTGCACAAAGCACACGCACACAGCGTTGATGAGACTCACTTGGACTCCGGGTGCACGATAACAAGGCAATTCTCACGAAGGTCTCCCGCTGCACAAAGCACACGCACACAGCGTCGAGGAGACTCACTTGGACTCCGGGTGTGCACGATAACAAGGCAATCCTCACGAAGGTCTCCCGCTGCACAAAGCACACGCACACAGCGTCGAGGAGACTCACTTGGATTCCGGTGCACATGATAACTGGACAATCCTCACAAAAGGTTCAGGCTGCACGAAGCACATGCACACAGCGTCCCTGATCCTCGCTTGGACTCCACGTGCCCACGATCACAGGGCACTTCTTACGAGGGTCTCAGGCTGCAACAAGCACATGCACACAGCGTCGCTGAGACTCTTCTGAAAACTTTTGTGTTCCTGAGTTTCCGCAACAGGGAGCCAGCTCACCTCGGGCCTTTGAGGATACGTTACTTCCGGACACAGCACACAGCAAAGTCCGTTCAAGCAGGGTGACACAGCACACCGCAAAGTCCCTTCAGCCTTTCCTTGGTTAAAACAGCAAACTGCAGGCCAGCCCCAGAACACACAGCAAGGGTCAGTCCTATCCTTCAGTCTATTCAGGTGTTTCTTCCTTGGCAAAGGTTCCTCTTGACCACAAAGTAGCCACCAGTCTTGTTCAATCTTGATCAAGCCATTCTCCAAAGTTCAGGGGCTTCAGCTCTCATAGTTATACCCCTCAATGGCGTTGAAGTCTTTGTGTTCAGGGGGCACTGACCCCTGTTCAAACCAGTTCTGGGTGCCTCCCTGCCAGTGACACCTCTATTCCTTTGATAGTGGGGGTCTGGATCCTCAATCACTCAGCAGGGGCTGGAGCCATTAGTGTCTGGCTGCAGCCCAGGCCTCTTCACCTCTAGGGGCTACTCCTCCCCCTACACTCCAGATGCAGGTCAGCCTGTTGCTGTCTTACCTCCTCCCCTGGGTCAAGACATTCCCCAGATCCTATCACTTTGAAATCCAGACAGTCAATCCACAACCAGGCAGAGACACACAGAAATGTTAGAGCACAAAAACTCAGCCACTTCTAAAAGAGTGGCTTCTAAACACACAATGCAAAAACCACCTTCATAAAAAGGCTGGAAAACATATTACACAGCCTCCCCATTCTGTCCTATGGGCAAGATGGCCTTTCAACAGTGAAAAACGAAATGGAGATTATTTCACTGTCAGGACATGGTACACACCTTAGTACATGTCCTACCTTTCACGTGCACTGCACCCTGCCCAGGGGGTACCTTGGGCCTACCATAGGGGTGTCTAATGTGCATAGAAAGGGAAGGGTAAGGTCTGGCAAGTGGGTGCACTTGCTAGAACACAACATGACAGTTAGCAAACTGCGCGCAGGCACTGCAGAGACAGACCTGAGTTTCCTTTTCAAAGCTACTTGTGTGGGTGGCACAAATAGTGCTGCAGGCCCACTAGTAGCATTTGCATTACCAGCCCTGGCATACATAGTGCACTTTACTAGGGACTTTACTAGAAAGGCAAACATACCAATCATGGACAACCAATTACCATTACACTTTATACAGGAAACACTTGTACTTTGACACTGTTTAGCAGTGGCAAAGTGTCCAAAGCATCTAAGTTGGCAAAACAAAATCCATCACAGCACCAAAAATAGAGGAGGTAGAGGCAAAAAGTCTGGGGTAATCACGCCAGAAATGCCAGGTCTGACAGGGGCGAATGTTGTTTGTTGCAGCTGAAGGGTTGGAGCTCTTGTGATGATGTTGAAGAGTTCTTTGCTAATATTGGAGCTGGATTTGATGTGTGAGGCTAAGCCCTTTTTATTTGATTCTCTTAACTGTCTGTGGTAGAGGTTGAGGGCTGTCTTGAAGGCGGTCTTGTCAGTCTGGCCCTTGCTGACACCCCGTCGCCTTTCCAGTTGTTTGCAGTGTCAATTCATGAGTCTGAGGTCTTCAGTGTACCCGCTGGCCTGCTTGGTGGACCTTCTGTGGGTGTCGTTTCCGATGGGAGTGATGCTGTTGGCACAGTTAATGATCCAATTGTCAGAGTGCAGTATGTGATCGTATGCTGAGGAATAAAGATGTCTATTTCAGAGCTCCGTGTGTGGCATATTCATTTGCATGCTCACGGGCTGGGAAGGACACTAAATCTGGCAATGAGGATGGGATTTGTAGCCGAAGAAACACGACTACTCTCCCTGAGGAGTTTGCAAATGTATAACAAACTGTTTGTGTGTTCCACGTGCGCCCCAAGTCAATGCAAAGCAGTCTGAAGTTGGCGTATGTGGAGTTGAAGCCCTGCTCTAGCCCAGACATGGCCTTTGAAGAAGTTGAAGGCTCAACAGAGGAGCACATAGAAAAGCCCACCAGAATCTGTTGTTAAGGCTGAAAGAAGAGAGATTGTGCTGCACCATAACACAGAGCCATAATCGGTACAAAGTGAAATGCTAAAGGCAGCCACAACCAGGTACAATGCAAAAAGCTAAAGGCAGCGACTACCAAGTGCGAGAGACAAAACTGTTACCATCAAGAAAGAATATGGTGCCTTACAAGCTCCAATCAGGCGTGATGACCCAAGGGCAGGCACACGGCCTGTGCTTGCAGAAGTCCAGATTCAGGTGCACAGCAAAAGCTATCGGAACAGTACATGCTCTCAATGGCAGCAGAAGGGAGCGCAAAATACACAGCAGCTGCGTTCCTGAAACCACCATTCGACACTGCCAAGAGCAGAATATTGGTGCCAGATGGACGGCATGGATCGAGACATTTGATGACTTTATAGATGCCCCAGAAGAAGTAGATGATAAGAAAACCATTAAATATTTAAAGAACCTTGCCAGAGTAAACAAATTGCTGAAGAAAATCTCCCAGACTGATGCAATATCATACAGTCAAATCAAAGAAGCATTAGGAACCAAGTTCAATCCGATGTCGAATGTGAAAGGTACATTTTCAATCAAGTGAGCAGCAAGATGGTGAAACGTTGGATGAGTTTGTTGAGAGACTTGACATGTTTATAAAACACTACAAGTTTATTGAGTTTAATGACAAAGAAGCCATATGCCTCAGAGGCAACGATGGCTGTCTTTCAGACTTGTTCAGAAGACCCATTTTAGGAGAGATACTGAGTTTAGAGAAAGCGCTAATGGCCTCGAGGGCAGAAGAATGTGCAGATCAACAGGCCGCTGCTATGGAATTAGTAATGGCTCAAGGTGAATCAGCATTGATCATGAAAAACAGGCATAAACACAAAGTAGATGCACACAAGGTGATGTTTCTGAAGAAATTGAAATTGCGTTTCCAATGTGGAGTTCCATTTCCCCATGAAGGCAAATGTCCAGCAATAGGACAGACGTGCAAAAGTTGTGGGAAAGAAAACCACTTCATAACAGTTTGCAAAGCAAAAGAGAACCCAAATATGTCACAGCAAGTAGAGAAAATGGATGCCAGAGGGTTACAGAAGTATTCTTGCCATGCCCACAAGGCTAAAAAGCAACATCAGTTACGATAAGTAAAAACTAGATAAAGTCGATCATCGTCAAGTTCATCCACAAAGGGTTTTTAATGTCGTTATCAAGTGAAGAAGATGGATGTGCGATGATGGTATCGACCAAGAAACAACTGGCACCTGTAGGTTTGGCTGCTTGCAAGGCAGAATAAGAAACAGGCATACCACTAAACGAAACAACCAAATTCATTTGGATATTGCCCCAAGATTACAATAAAGATCAACGGATTACTCATAACTTTTGTCATAGACAGTGGTGCGTCGATTAACATCATGCAAGTAGAAAAGTCCAATAGCCTGTCACCTGTGCCATGCTTCAACACGTCAAACACGTAGGTATACATGTGGGCTGCTTCTAAACCACTGCAGAGTCAAGTGTCATTCACAGCGGCAATGCAACTTAAAGCAGTATTAGACAAAGCGCCAATTCACATTGTTTAAGGAACTTCGTCGAGTGCATGCCTACTCAGTTTAGCATCTGCTGCTGACATTGGATTGAAATCTCTCAACTATGACATCCATGCTCAGTCTGAAATTGTGGGTCAGTTCCCGTTGTTGTTAAATGGCCTAGGAAGGCTCAAGATAATGGAAGTGCAACTTCATAATAATGAGGACATTTGCCCTCTTGCCCAGTGGCACAGCAGAGTCCCTGTCCACTTGCAAGAAGCCATTGAGCAAGAACAAGAAACATTGTTGAAACATGACATCATTGAACACTCCACTGGTTCTACCAATGGGTTTAGCCCATAGTGGTGGCGCCAAAAAAGGACAGTGGAGGTGCAGTGCACATCTGTGTTGATATGCATTAGGCCAGCAAAGCAATCGAGAGAGAAAGACATCCTAGTCCACACTTAGTGGACATGATCATCAACTGAACGGTTCCAAAGTCTTCTCCCCTCTTGACTTGAACAAGGGATACCATCACCTTGAGTTGTAAGAGGACCATAGGTACATCACTACTTTTTGACTTATGTTGGCTTGTTCAGATACAAAAGGTTGAGCTTTGGAGTGTCATCAGCTGCAGATATATTTCAGGATGTTATACGTTGAGTAATTCAACCTGCCATGCATGCTTTTAATCACAGTGATGACTTACCGGTATTTGGAGCAACACAAAAGCAGCATGACAGGGCTCTTACAAAAGTGTGCAAGTTTCTTGCTGAAGCAGGTCTCACTCTGAATGCAACAAAGTTTGAGTTTCACAAGACCAAACTTAAATTCTTTGGGCACATGTTCTTTGATGGGGAAATGACTCCTGACCCAGATAAAGTGCAAGCACTGTCAGTTACTTGCCCCCCCACAAGCTGTCACCATGCTATGATCCTTCTTAGGCATGGCCAGTTGTTGCCCAAGGTACATTTATGACTTTGCTACTGTGAGTGCCCCATTGAGAGACTTGACAAAACAAAATGTCCCTTTCCAGTAGTCTGCTGAATGTGATCAAAACTTCAAAAGAATACAACATGCGATTGAGAATGCAACCGAGAATGCCTATTTGTACCCCAAATTACATACTGAGATCATACTAGATGTGAGCCCAGTGGAGCTGGGGTCAATAATGGTCATCCAAATGCTCAGAGACACATTGTAGCCTATGCCAGTCGAAGCCTGTCTGACACAGAACGAGCCTATTCTCAACCAGAGAAGGAGAGTTTGGCTGTAGTGTGGTCCTTCGAACATTTTCATGTGTTTCTATATGGAAAACGTTTCACTATCATTACAGACCACCAAGCACTGCTCACTGTTTTTGGAAACCTGAAAGCCAAGATGCCCCCTCACATTGAGAGGGGGGTTGAGACTGCAAGAGAGTAAAGACTAGGTAATTGTACCTAAGCCAGGTAAAAATCAGAACCCTGCTGATTAATTTTTTACGAGTACTGCTACATCGTCAGAGTTTGACATCCAAAACGGTTGAGGAGTACATTAACTTCTTTGGAGGTTCAGCAGGCCAGCAGCCCTGTCCATTGAACAGATTATTGCTGCTACTAATGCTGATAAGAACATACTTATTCTCAAAGACATCATTTCAACTCAGTCATGGAAGAAGAGTGCTCAACATTTTGCTGATGATGTTGAATTAACAAAAAATCTAAAATATACAGGTGATGTATTGAGAGGCTCGAGAATCATCATACCTTAGAGCCTAGACATTGAACTAGCCCATAAAGAACCTTATGAGACCGTGTGTTGTTCCCTGCGCCTAGACGAGCGAGTTCAGCAGGAACTAAAGGAATGCCATCTTTGCAACTGCCTTCACCCCAAAGTGACACAGCATCCATTGACAATGTCTGACCTTCCTGCGCAGGCTTGGGGAAGAGTTACAGTTGATTTCTTTGGGCCCTTAGGAAACGGACATCATCTCATGGTAGTCATTAATGACTATCATGCCTTCCTTTAGTAGAGGAGGTATCATCAACAACCCAAGGGAAGGTAATCAAGTGGCTGGATGACATCTTTGCAGCATGGGGTCTCCCCTCCATTCTTAAATCTGGCAATGAACTGTCATTTAATAGCAAAGAATTCAAGGAGTTTCTGGTCAGTCTAAATTTCAAGCATTAAAAGAGTACCACTAGTAAAAGTAAAACAGGCCCACTACCGAATACTATTGTCAAGGCATCGGAAAAATCCCCTGACATAGGGCCTTTGCCGGATGTGCAAATTAATCATATCGTAGCCCTTTTAACTCAAAACCTAGAAGCATCAATAAAACCACTCCACGATAAATTAGACAAACTTAATGGAGAAGTTGTTAAACTTAGCAGTATATTAAAACTTATTAGTGAAAACCCAAGGGAGAATGCGAATGGGCCACTGGGGGGACCATATGAACGACTACAACAAGGAACAACTGCTGCTAACACAGCAACTAGTACCCTAAGCACTAACAGTAGGGATAATAGGGACTGCGGGGGCCAAGGAAGCAAACTGGAAGCGTCTAAAACAGGTGCCAATATGATTTCAACAGGCTCTAAACAGAAAGCGACTATGAGCAATCAATCCTGCCACAGCAGAGGGGATAGGATTGAAAGGGCAGAGTTGACCCAGGCCCCTAACAAACTAAGGGAGAAGGGGGTACCTGAGGGAAGAACTGGTATGTCGATAAACCTACCTCCAGAATGCTGCCCATATGTGGCAGTTTTGGTGAATGTACCCCAACTTGAGCCTGGTCAAAAGGAAATGGATTATACCCTAAAAAAATAAAGTGGTGGACTGGTTAAATAAGAACTATGGTTATCCAGTGGGTCACGCTGACCAGATACTCTTAACCAGAAGAGTAAACTGGATCGGACCCTTAAGAAAGACACTGCAAGGTGATTGCGTAATTATTAACTTTAGGAACCCCAATTGGGCCAGGATCTCCCTGGAAAGAACGGTTGTACCATCACACAATGATTCCAACGTATCACTATTACCTTTAGGCTTTTTCTACAGACACCTAAGGTCTACACCTACTAGTGGAGGAGAACAGGAGATATGTAGAACTAAACTGGCAGTGCTAGCGCAGCCATATTATGCATTACCTACATTTAATAGATTTCAATCACTCAGTACTCTTGAAGATAAGGATTGACAGAGCACTGCCCGTCTACCCGTTGGGGAGGTGGGACCTGATGGAGTCGGGTCGACGGGAGTAGGGTTGATAGGAGAATGTGTACCTAACATCGCTGAGCCTAATCTAACCACGCCTAAATTTCTACCTAAGGTTATAAATCCATTTGTTTCACACCCATTAAATAGGGAGAAAGACATCAGTTTAGGGGTTCATTCAGACGGAAACAAAGGGAAATTTACGGAAATTGTTATAAACTTGCCTGTATTGAACCCCCTTATTAGCGAGGGAGACATTAGCATGAGCATAAGCGAACAATGTGTTGATAATACAGGGAATTCCCCAGTTAACGGCTATACCATCGTTACGTGGAATATAGCCGGGCTGGCAAACAAAAAGGATATGTTGGGCTGGACGGATTTTATTAATAATCATGACATAATTTGTCTACAAGAAACCTGGGGTAATGATCATGTTTATTTTGAAGGGTTTACCTCCTATGATCTATTAGCTTCACCCTCTGCCTCTGGCAGAGCCAAGGGCGGGTTGTTAATCCTTCTGTCAAACAAATTGCCTTTGGTAGTCAAAAGGGTGATTAACATAGGAAACCATTCTCAGATATTGTGGTTGCATCATAAAGACGGCTGGGATGTTTTATTGATTAATTTTTACAATAATATTTTTGACTCAACTCGCCACAATGTAGTTATTGAACTAGAGAAGGAAATAGATAATCTGGTTACAGCAGTGAATACAAACCTTGCTATTATATGGGTCGGGGATTTCAACACTCCAATATGTACACTGTCTATGACTAAAGTTTGTGGGTTTAGGAGTGACGAAGGGGATGATTGTATACACTTCCCGCACAACATTTATGGAGATACCTTAAATACAGTTTTGGCGAAATATGACCTTGATTTAGTGCAATGTGCACAGGATGGGTGTGGGAGGGAGATACCAACTTTCACTGGAAGAAATGCCAATACCACGATTGACCATGTTTTAGTATCTGCAAACATTGTACATCTATGTTCTACCCCGTGGATTGCTGAATTGTTACTTAGTGATCACAATTGTATTATCATGCCAATGGTTGTGTGGGGCAACACATTTGTAATACAACAAACGGCTACTGGTAATATTACCCCATGTAGACCAAATGGTACCAGAATTAGGTGGAAAGGCACTAACTCAGTTAAAATTTAAAAAAATATTGTTTTAGAATGTGGTAAGGAGATATATGACAGTCTTGAAGTGGAGGTTGAACCGGCTACGATATTAACTAATTTTAGTACAATTAACGATACCATTGAAAAGCTATTAACCGCACAACCGAGTAGGAAGCATACACAAAATAGGGGTTGGTTTAACCGCACCTGTACCAACTCGCTGAACCAGTTAAAACAGGCACTCTGCAGCAGACCCAGGAATATGGCATTAGTTCAAAATTTAATATTAGATTACAAACTAGCCCTAAAACAGAGGAAGAGGGAGCTTCAAGAGGAGGCGTGGGACAAACTTTCATTGGCTGCGGGTACATCTAACAATAAGTTGTTCTGGGAAACTGTTAACTCGACATTTCTTAAAAATTAATCCTATCCGGAATTTTTGTGCCATGTTAACTGTGAGGAATGGGTGTTATATTTTTCTAGCATTTTTAACCCACAAGATGAAGATATTGAGGATTTTATAAATCCCAGCAAATGGCCCATTATTCCCCTAAATATCACCCTTGATGAGGTTGAGCTAGGAATTAGAGGTAGTAAAGGGGGAAAAGCGCCGGGCCCCGATGGTGTACCCATTGATGTCTATAAAATTGGTGCCAGATCTGTGGGGCCCGATACTCACTAGTCTTTTTAACGCTGCAGTTATAGAGGGAGTTCCCCTGACTTGGGGCCAATCAGTTATTATCCCCATTTATAAAAAGGGGAATAAGTCAGAAGTCATGAATTATTGGCCGATTTCCCTATTAGACTCATCAGTAAAGGTGATGAGTTTGGTTTTATTATTAAGATTGGAAGAGTGGGTTGCGGATAATGGGATTTTATCACAGGCTCAATATGGTTTTAGAAAGGGGCTGGGTACGTTAGAACAGTGCATTAATTTAGAGCTTTTAATTGGAAAATATACATGTGCTAAACAAGGGGGCCTCTTTTTATGTTTTGCTGATCTTAGTAGCGCCTTCGATTTAGTGGACCATGCTATACTCTGGCCAGTTTTACTTAACCTTGGTGACCCGGAGCCTATTATTTACTTTCTTGCAGGGCTATACGAGAAATTATCGACTAGAGTCCGGTATGGCCAATGGGGCGAACGCACTCCTAACTTTAAGGTTAAACACGGCATCCGCCAAGGCTGCGTCTTAGCGCCATTGCTTTTTATTTTATTTATTAATGAAGTTGACGCAGTTCTTAAGCTGATACAGGCGGATGCTCCCCAAGCTGAGGGCCAGGATGTACCGGTTCTGCTTTATGCAGATGATGCTGTGCTTTTATCTAGAACATCGGTAGGCTTACAGCGATTAATAGATGGGTTTGCAGATTTTATCAACGGAAGGAAGTTGATGATAAACAAGGCCAAAACATATACAATGATTTGTGGTATAAAACCCAGGAAATTGAAACCTTTTTTTATAGATGGGGAAAGAGTGGAAACTGTCGACAACTTTTGTTACCTGGGGATAACTTTCTCTGGTAACGGTAAATGGTCACGTGAAATGTCTAATGTCCGGGTTAAGATGTCAAAAAGTGTGCATGGGGTCTTCCGGTTTGCTTCTAAGCTAGGTGACCACCGTATTAAGGACATGACATACATCTATAAAGCTAGATGCGCCTCTATTGCATTATATGGCGCAGGGGTATGGGGTTACTATACCAGTCAGGAACTACAATTAGAGAAAAACTCTTTTTTTAAAAAGCTTCTATGCCTGCCTGCATCAGCATTCTCTAAGTTAATCCATTGTGAAGTGGGGCTAAATTACCTGTCAGATTTGATCGCACTGAGACCCCTAATGCTCTGGAGATCAATTTGGTCTAAAGAGGAGACAATATTCACTCAATCAATTAACAAGGATTGCCTGCGATTGGACAATTGTTTTAAGATCCCTTGGCTAAAATATATAGCAAATGTTAATAGAGATTTATTTAAGCTCATGATCCGGGAAAATCCAATCGACGTGATAGGCCAGTCCAAACAGGAGATAAAGAACACTTTTTTGTCTCATAAGAAGGAGTGCAGGATGAGAATTGTGGGGAAACAAACCACATACCAGCTTTACCAATCGCTTATAGATATCGATGGCTTCCAAAGCTATCTGTCATTAGTTACAAGACCCTCTCATCGTTTTGTATTAACAAGGATGAGATTGGGTCTTGTTCATCATTTAGTTGCGTTCCCCGAAAGTGGCCAGTCACCCCATGCCCATGTGATGAGCATTCTAAGCAGATCACTATGCACTTTCTACTTTTATGTGATCTGTGTTTGAACTATAGAATTGTCTATCTAAAACCTTTGTTCAAGAAATATAATGTTATAACCACCAATGCTGCTATGAGCCTATTGTTTACACTAAGAGAGCCCGAGATTTGTTTTTATGCTGCGACATTTATTTTAAAATCAATTCATGCGAGAAAAGTATGTTTTTTTAATTTAATGTCCTTATCAATTGAGATTATATTTTTATAATTGGATTTAATTGATTGTATATGTATATTTGTTGCTTTTATGAATCTGTAAATGGATGTAATTGTCTGTGCATGTATATTTGTTGCTTTTATGGTTGCTACACAATCCGAATAAAGCTTACTGAATGAATGAGTACACCTCTGTGGCCTCAAGCTAATGTAATTGTGGAACGATTCATGGGTACCCTCAAAAGGGTAATTTAATGAGCATCAATGGAGGGGATGGTGTTAAACCAGGACCTGTGCCAAGCTCTCCGTAATTATTGTTCAACTCCTCACTCCACAACTGATGAGAGTCCTGCCACCTTGCTATTTGGGAGAGCCATTGGAACCAAACTGCCACAGAGGACAGAAAACCGATCCTTGAATGCTGATATTGTTCATGTCACAGATACTTCTCGAAAGTGCGAAAATAAAACACATGCCATTTGGCATCGACGAGCTCAGGAAACAGTCTTCGCTGAAGGGGACTGGCTCCTGGTCAAGCAGAAATTAAAAGCAGAAAACAGACACTAAGTTTGCTGTCGATCCACTGAGGTTTGTGACGTGCAAAGGACACATGGTGATGGCACATCATCCCAGAAAGTCCCTCACACAGGAATCATCACACTGTAAGCACCTACCTCGACATTAGTCAGCTCCTGCAATTGTGAATGAGGAGATCCCACCTAACGGTCCAGATCAAGCATCAGAGCCTGTGCCATCGGTGCACAATCAGAGTGCATTTCAACCACCTCATAGCACTTGATCTGGCCAACTAGTTATTTGCACCTCAATGACTTTTTGAGGAAATGTGATGTGACTGTTTGCACTTTTTATTTAACAAAGGGGGAGATGTACTGTTGTGAGACTATGAGTGCTAGGATCCTTGCGTTTCTGGGCGGACTCAGCAGTGCAATTAAGTAACATGCTGGGAGGTGTTAAGGTGTCTGTTACAGAGCTTTGTGTGTGGCGTATTTTTTGCATGCTCCCATGTGGGGAGGACGCTACAACTTCAACTATACAACAGAGCTCCCTCCTCAATGGAGGCCACAGCAGAAAGTAGATAAATTAGGAAAAGACAGGGTGAGCAACAGTGAGATTGGGACCCTCACTCTTTAGTAACTCAAATATAAATAAATAAAAAATATATATAAAAGAAAAAGTGCACACTGTGTACTAACAGCTAGAGAACGTGTCACAGTAGGAAAACAGTGACAAGGCAGCAAAAGCCAAAAAGCTGACTGTCTTCATGGTAAACGTTCTTCCACAAAGCTGCTCCTAATGCTGTAATTTTGATAAACGTGTATGCTGGAATAAAATCCACAAATAGCAAAGATACAGCTAGTTTCTCCAGCTTAATTGACCACAATCCTGGTCAGTGATGTAAAATAAAGTTGCTAACTTCAGCTTTTCCTTGGAGGAAAATGCCTTCAAAAATAGCACAAGAAAACTGTAGGTAACCAGGATCAAAATTAGCTTCTTCACAACTCATTTGTGGTAAAAACCAACAGCAGTGGTAACCATGGAAGGATCTCAAACTTTTTGGAGGTCAACTGTCTGTGGAGGAGATGTAATTATCTCCAACAATTTTGGAGTAGTGGGCAGTCGAAAGATAATTTCTCTAAGGAACAAAATAGCATGCAAATGCCAATTCTGTGAAAAATTCTTCACCCTCCAAAATGGATTTTACTCCACATTAAGACACACACTAAAACCAAAACCCTGACACTTCTGTTTCACTGTCGTGTTTTTACCTTACTGACCCTATGCACAACATGGTATTTCTAACAGCATTGCGTTGTTGGAGGACCAACAAGCTATACTAGCATGCACACAGTGTAAAGGAACAAGTGCTACTAAGAGAAACATCCCTTTTCAGTAATCAGACACATATCCTCCAAAATAAGAAAATGGAAGTAAAAGATAACACCTATATGCCACTTAAAACAAAATCAGTTCCACAGACTGACATACATATTGAAGACATGTAGGAACAGGCAGGACCTGCCCAATCTTCAACTTTTTTCCCAGACTTCTGATATTGTTTAGGTTCCCCTTATCAGAACAAATGCTATACCTTCTCCCAGGCTCCCCTTTCGTTTTCATGACTAGAGTTATACAGTTCATATTTAGGGGCATATTTACAAGTCCCTTGCACTGCTGTTGAATCACTTTTTGTTAAGCAACAGTGGCCCAAACCACCAAATCCTATTTATGAGGCCGAGCAAAGTCACTTTGTGTGGTTTTGAATGGCCTCAAAGATATGGAGTAAAGCAAGGCACACACATAGAAAGAGGAAAGAACCTACCAGGGTTGCATGCAATGCAGGCACCCTTGCACTGTGGTGCAAGGGTGCCTGTGTTGGTGCTAGGGTGCTGAAACAGCGCCAGTGCAGGGGGAAAGGACAGGAATGCACCGTATGCCATAGATACCTGCCCTTTTACTTTGATGCAGGGCTGCACAGCAATTCACCTTGCTGCGCTGCCTTGTGCCAAATCCCCATAAATATGCCCCTTAGTATCTAAAGTGGAATAGTGGAAACATAAGATGTACACATGGAAGTGATGCTATAATAACTTTATTAAGGTAGCAATAGTTGGTCAATCATTAATAAAGCATTCCAACCACCATACTGACGAAATTTCCAAGGCAGATGTAGGTTTGTTTTTCCACATCGTTTCCGGCCAACATCTGCGACGTTTGACATTTTGAATGCAGTGTAGACTAACATCAGAATTTAAGAACCTACTGTAAAAAACATTGAATGTCACTACTGAATTTTTACAGTGATCGCTACATAGGTTTGTGCCAGAGATTCCTATGTTTATGATTTCTTGGTTGATTCCTTTGATCTGTAACACCATATTTGCTTCTTATTAAAGATGATGCCACTTTATAAAACGTTATGACAATGAGTTTAGGAAACAGTCTAGTTTGCTGAGGTTATTCCGGGATATGAACACAATTATCATAGGCCAAAAAAGGAGGCAGGGGATATCTTTTTTTCTAAGTAAGATCGTGGCTCTGAAATTTAAATTGGCCTGTGGGAAAGTCAGGCCCTGCCAGCCTTACAGAATCCTTAGCCAGATGGCCACATCTCCTTTGAACGACCCTCACTGCATTAGAACCTGCTAATATACTTCTCATTTAGCAGAATGGGCATGTAGCAAAAAATAAAGGGGCAACATTTTGGAAATACAAAAGGTGGCACAAAAGAGATTCCCAGAGATGTCTTCAGGCTTCAGAATGTCAGCTGGTGGGTCACAGAACCTCGTGGCGTGAGGATGAGAGCATTGTTGCTGGCTCCTTGCTGCCAACGGTGTCTTTCATCGTCCTGCAGAGGGAAGACAACTTAGAATATATCAAAGGTACACTTTAGTCATCCCTGTAAAACTTTGAATTCGCGATTTCTAAGTCTTTATGATGTTCCATTCTACCACATATCTTCAAAATTGAAATGGACAAGTGAGAGCTGTTTACAGAGTTACATGAGAGTATATCAATCTTGTGAAATGGTGCGGTAATAGCAAAGATCACAGGTTTCCCAGGGCCATGAGCAGGAAGATCAGAGTGATACCTGTATTTGGTGCATTGGGAGAGATTGATATTTTTCTATATACCACTGTCTGGCCTGCAGTAGAGGTCAAGAAGAGTTTGAAAATCATTAAATGGCATCCACCTCCACCCCCTTGCTCTGGCCAAAAACCTCCTTTCTTCCCAGTTACACAGAGCAGCTCCAGTGTTCTAATACACATCGTCTAGATAAAGAAAATGTGAGTTCATTCCCCTAACTGAAAGCCTTAGGATAGGAGTTTATTAGCATCAAGCATTGACAAGTGTGTACAGTATATGCACTCTTTCTCCCAGCTTTGGCCAAAGGCAATGGGCATTACTATTACTTGCATTACCATGGGGGGCATTTACAGTAATTTCCATCCCTTTCCAGATGTCTATGTAATAAGCAGGCACCCTCAATCACTTAAAGCACTGGTTATATTTAAAACTAAAGCTCTCTTGCAGAAGTCAGCAACCCCCGTCGGGGCAGCCATGATGTTGCGGGCTGTGTGAGCACTGCTCCCACCATGCCATAGCAAACACTGTTTCTCTTTCAGCAAGCGAGAGCATTTTGCTCTTGCTTGATTAAAGCAGAGCACACTTTGCTTTTACACACAGGAAGCTGCATGTCAGCAGCTCCCTGTGTGTAAAAGTAATGCCAGCTGACGCAGGAGGCGGGGAGCGGGCCGGGACTGCGGGGGCCTTCAGGCTCCCTCCGCGGTTCCCCACGAGGTGGCCTGGTCTAAGGGGATGGGGTCCCCAGGGCCGAAAACAGCCTAAGAGGGGGGCTGCTTGGCCCACCTGCCTTTAAAGAAAATGAAAAATAAATAAATAAGAGGCCTTGCCCCAGGGGATGGGTTCCTCGAGCTGAAATCGGCCTGGGGAGGGGCTCATGCGGCCCCTCTCCCCTTTAAAGAAAAAAATATATAGAGGCCTGGCCCCGGGGGATGGGTCTCAGGGGCCGAAATTGTCATCAGGAGGTGGACCACCCTGGCCCGACTCTCTTTAAATATATTTAAAAAAAAGAAAATGCCGGAGCCCCAGGGGATGGGGTCCCGGGGCCAAAACTTGCCCAGGAAAGGCCAGGTCCTGGGGGATGGGGTCCCAGGGGCTGCGCGGCCACCCTCCTTTTTTTTTTTTAACAAAAACAATTTATAAAAGGGAAGGCCCCAGGGGACGGGGTACCCGGGGCCCAAAACAGCCCAGGAAAGGGGGAGCATGAGGTCCCTCTTCTTAAAATAATGGAATTTTTATTTTTTTAAACGGCAACTCGCAGGAGGCCTTCTGGTGCGTGGCTGGTTGGAGGATGAAGTCCCCTTCACTACTGAGAGTCCTTAGGGGCCAAAAAGGCCTCCTGTTTCCTCCAGTAAGCCCCAGACAGTGGGATGCTGAAAAATGCTCGGAGGCCACGCCCCCTTTCTCCACCACTCCGCAAACACATCTCTCAGCACACTGTTGTTGGGGGACCTCTTCTCCCAACCAGGAGTGAGCCAGGAGGTGCGTTTGCAGAGTGGTGGAGAAAGGGGGCATGGCCTCTGGTGACCTCTCAGCAATCCAGCTGTGCGGGTCTTACTGGAGGTAACAGGAGGGCTAGTTGGCCCTCAAGAGCCAAGGGAACTTCAACCACCAACTAGTAGTGCACCAGGAGGCGTGTTTGCAGAGTGGTGGAGAAAGGGGGCGTAACCACCAAAAACCTCTAAGCAAACCCACTGTGTGGGACATGCTGGAGGTAACAGGAGGGGTAATTGTCCCCCAAGGACCCTCAGTAGCCAAGGGCACTTCATCCCCTACTAGTAGTGCGCCAGTAGGCACGTTTTCAGAGTGGTGGAAAAAGGGGTCGTGGCCTCCTTCCAGGTCTCAGCAATCCCACTGTGTGGGACTTACTGGAGGTAACAGGAGGGGTAGTTGGCCCCCAAGGACGTCCTTGGAGAGCTCCAGTAAGTCCCACACAGTGGGATTGCTAAGAGGTCTTTGGAGGCCACGCCCTCTTTCTCCAGCAGTCTGCAAACACGGCTCATGGTGCACTACTGGTTGTGGCATGAAGGCCACTTTACTCCTGAGGGACCTTGGGAGTCAAGAATCCCTCCTAGTGCCTCCTGTAAGTCCAAAACAGTGGGATTCCGAGAGCTGGGTGGAGGCATAGCACCCTTTCTCCATCACTATGCAAATGCAACTACTAGTTAAAAAAACCTTAGAAATTCACTGAAAAAAACAAAGGTTACAGGGACATTATAGTTAGGGTCAGATTTCACTGTTACAAAACCAAAGAAATTCAGCCCTTATAGTTAGTGAGCTAACTATAATTTGCGCCCCTGCAATGCACTGCTTATGACCTCACATATTGCATCACTCATGACATGGTCAGTGACATCACTGATGACATCACTTGCTGTGTGGTATTCCTGGGATCTTATATGTAATACATCATCATCAGTGGAAAAAAACTCATTCCACTACCCCCCAGGATCTGGCGAGGAACAATCTCCTTCAGGCTCACCTGCCCACCAAGCCCCAACCTCGGATGACATTTGAATTGGCAGTAGCTTATGTGTCCCAAAATTACTGTTCCAACTTCCTCAGTGTCTAATACTGTTGTTGTCACTCTTTCAACCTCAGTGCACACTGAATCTTTACAAGTTAATACAGCTTGTCTTCTTCGTGGTGTTCAATGGTTGGGCTAGCCACTTGGCTGCCCCTGGTGTACACGTCGAGTTCACACTGTGAAACGCGGCAGCACCTGCCCAACCCCAGTCCTGTCTTCTCCTCCGAGGACTCTCCAGCGGTAAAGTACTTTGCAGACTCATACCTCCAATTCAAGAGAAGGATGGTGGCATGCGAAAGGCCAGAAGCAGTCACACTTTTCTGCATTCACAGATCGAAAAGAGGTCTTGTTCACTGAGTGTTCTTCGGTCTCAAGCTCAAGCCTGCCACCCAAAGAGCCCCCCAAGTGAGGTGAACCTGTTAAATGCAATGGTGAATGGCAGCGCACTTATGTGATTGTGGTGTATTGGCATTATTTTGGAAACTTTACATGACAAGCATTAAGCGATATTCCTGAAATTACGCAAACCATGCCGAGGTCATTTAAATTTCACCCGGAGCTACTCATATGCAAGAAATCAAAAGGGATTCCTGGGTTTCAGTGGCCATGTCCAGCACCTCACACATCCTTCTTCACATACAGAAGATAATCATACAACTATGTTACACATGGATGCATGTGATGTACCTGGTTACAGAGGACTGACAGAACAATTTAAACCAGCTGCTAACGAATGAAAACAGAAGAAATTAAAGTGACGAGGAAACCAACCAATGGTAAATAAAAGGTAGGCTCTAAGCCCTGTTTAGATGTATTTCAAGGAATAATAGACGCACAAGCGAACGGTCATGCATTGTCTAAGGTGAGACCTAAAAAGGAGAGGCAAGGGACAATTAAAACTGCCTGTCCTGTCACTCAAATCTGTTGCTGTCACCAATGTCATTCCTTCAAAGTGCAGTGAGCTAAATGAATTCAGACTTAGAAATGGAGAGGTGAACATCGCATGCTCCTCCAGGCCGCAGAACACAATTTTGAGAACCATTCCATGCCACAAAGGGCCTCCAGAGCAAAAGCATGATTGCTTTGGGTGCTGAGTCTAAAAATAAAAAAACTCATAAACTTGCTAGAGGCAACTCAGGGCATGAGTTTTCTTGCTCTCCTGAGCTATGCAGTTTTCAGTCCTATAAGGGGTGTTCATTAGGACTCAAAATAGAAGAAGATCCTGAGTGGAAAAGTGCTGGATTGTGTCAACAACTTTGGAGTAAGCCTGCCCTCACCTCGGAGAATGTAGCGTGGGTCTGACCTGGCGCCGGTGCACAATTAAAAGTGCAAGGCATTGCAGGTCTGCCAGTAGAAAAACGCTGACCGGTTGCTTTTTCTTTAATGGTCTGTGATACTAAATAGGACCAAAAACAAAATATTATGCATTCTTTGTAATATGACTTTTCAGTCTTCGTTTACTTTATTAGTCATGGATCATTAGACAATTCTAGAACACAATTAAAAGTGCTTTCTATTTACAGTTGCTGTTGGACCTATGTACAGATAAAGACTCAAAAACCGGCTTTAGGTGATTCTATAAATTTTTGTACCAGCCAGGATATTAAAATACCTGTGAAGCCAGTAGAAAACCAACCAGGTGGCAACCCTGTCTGCCAGTGACTGCGTTACTCGGTTGGACTACGATGACGAGCATCTTCCACCAGAGAGCCCTAGTATGGCCACATAGCTCAGGGCCGGACTGGCAATTCCGGGCACCGGGTAATCCCCCGGTAGGCTGGATGGGGTGGGGGCCAGTTTTCTGACAGGGGGCCGGTTTTGTGGCTGGGGCCGATTTTCGGTCCGTGACGTCACGTGAGTCAGAGAGAGTCACAGTAGTCTGACTGTCTTTCTGAGTCTGACAGACTGAGACTACTACTCCTCTCCGTCCGTGTCTCCGCTCCGTGGTGCGGCCTGCAGGGAAAAAAGCACAACTGCATTGACCCGGTGCAGACCGTGCAGGCAGCCTGCTGCTATGTGGATTTAATATTCAGGAGGAGGAGGAGGTGCCTGTGCGCAGCGCGCAGATGCATTGACTCCTCCTCCGCCGCGTCTGCACACCACTCTTCAGTTCACTCTTAGGGTGGGGCTGATGGGTGACCATTTGTCATGCCGCATGCATGCGCATTGGGCCTCGCGCAATTAAAAGTGCGCGTGACTGCCTGCATCCCAGACGACTGAGACAGAGAGGCAGAGGCCTGACCGTGCGGCCATAATTGAATTATTTCTAGCCCCCCCTGTCTGCCGCCAGCAGCAGGTGAGTTTTTCCGTCCACTCCAGTCGTCGGCAATGAATGATCATACATGGTGGGCAGTGGTGGCACTGGGCGGGCGTCGCGCGCAGTGGTGGATTTGATTGTTGTTGTGAGCAGGGCGGAGGCAGTGCTGAGCGAGGTGGCCTGAGTTGCGTGCTCACTGGACCGTTGCGGGCCGTGGCTGCAGGCAATAAATCAAAATTTGTAATCATGATGAATCCATGATGATTGTCACCGTCAGGGACTGTGACAAACAATCATCATCATGATAAAAAAATTTGATTTGGTGCGCATGGTGGGGGCGACTGGGCCGCGATTAAAGTAGGAGAACAAAGCTAATGCAGGCTGGCTGCTTCGTTCGTTCTCCTACTTTAATCGCGGCCCACTGTGATTGCTAGGCCTCTCGGAGGCTGCATGGGGCGGCCAACGAAAGTAATACAGGCCCAATTAATTTTTTTGCACATACCATCAGATTGGGGCCTAATCTGATGGTATGCGCAAAAAAAAACAAAAACGGAACAAACATTATTTGGATCATGGGCGGCCCCCCAGCCTCTCACTCACAAACTGGAGGCTCTGGTGCGGTTGGTCTCGTCTCAAGAGACTCTCTGACTCGTGGAGAGATGTTCTCCTCTGGGACCAGTTCTACAGTTTCGAGGTAACTTTGGAGACATTCCTTACCTCCACCTCCACAGTCTCTTCTGAGTTTGGCTCATGGTCCTTTCTTGGCTTGGCTGTGGTGGTAAAGTTGTGGCTGTGGTACATGTGTGGCTTGATATAGCAAATGCAGTTGTGTTAGTCGTCGTTGTGACTGTGCCTTGTGTCTGATATATGAGTCTGTGTGTGTATCTGGCTATGTTAAGTCTGGGTGTGTTAGATGTTGTGATAGTGGTGTCTTCGACAGCAACAGGTGTGTGCATGCCACAGATGTGTGTTTTGCTGTGATGTGGTCTCTGCTGCATCCCTGTGCTGTGTGGTGTCCATCACTATCCGTGCTGCGCGTCATGACTTATGAGCTTTGTATCACTATGAGCCTGTACTGTGTGTTGTGTGACTGTTTTCTGTGCTATGTGTCATTGTGCTTTTGATCTGTGTTTCTCAATGTAGCTGTGCTGTATGCTGCAGTGTCACCGTGTGCGTGTTTTATGTCATTGTGTATGTATTGTGTGACACTTTGTTTACGTGCTGTATGTACGTCTGATTGACAGCATGTGTTTGACTTGTATACCACTGTGCCATCGTGTGTGTTGTTTATACATATTAATAGTAAGTAATTTATTCGATCAATTTATGATCATTTACATCACCAAGTAAAAACATACTCGTAAAAATACAAATCTAAAAGAAACATTTTACAGCATCATTAATTTCAAAATTACTATACAAAAATAAAAATACATTTTACTACGTCATTAATATAAAAACAGCTATACAAAAAAGACAATTGCAGTAGTTTCCAAACTACTTAAAAGGCATGAGGAGAGTAGTTCTCTTGGGTAGCTAACATTTTACTTACTTACATATTAATATATTTCTTGGGATATAGCCGTATCACTGTTTTTCTGGCTGTGACGTGTATGTGTGTCTGTCACAGGGTGTACACTGTCTGTCTCTGTGTGATTGCATCCGTCTGGATCTTTGTGTCTAGTTACATTGTGTGCTAAAGTGGCACCATGACTGTGTCTGCCTCTGTGTTAGTGTCTAAATGCTTGTCTGACAGAGTTTCCATGTGTAATTAAATGTCTGATTGCCTCTTGTTTGCCTTTCTGCGCGTGCAGTTATTTTTGTGTATCTGTCTGGTGCTGCCGTCTCTGATTGTTTAAGGACATTTGAGTGGGATGATAGTATAGATAAAGAATATTTGATTGATAGTATTAGCCGATACTCATGTTCTATACAGCTATGGCCACATTCTTCAGTACAGCCATGGGAACATTCTGTGGTACAATAATGCACATTTTCTCAGTAGGATAACAGCATGTTTTGCGGTGCATTAATGCCTATTCTGTAGGGCAATAATAGCCATTCTGTGTAGTGAAATGATGACATAGTCTCTAGTACAGTTGTGGCCTCACTCCTGTAGGAGAGTGATTGCATTAGTAATACAATTATAGCATATTCTGTAGTACAGTCATGGGACCATTATGTAGTACAATAATGAACATATACCATAGTACGAAACGTCATTACATTAATGCCCATTCTACAGTGCAATAATAGCCTTATTCTTTAGTGAAATTATGACATATTCTGTAGTACAATAGCCTCATTCGGTAGGGTAGCAATGACATTCTATAATACACTTATTGCATATTCTGTACTACAATCATTGCATATTTTGTAGTACAGAAGCACAGAGATGGTGATATTCGGTACAAAGATGGCTGCATTCAGAAGTACAGTCAAGGGGACATTCTGTACTACATTAATGGGCATATACTGCCATACCGTAATGACATGTTATTCAGTACGTTGATACCCATTTTGTTATACAATAAGATCTATATTACCTAGTTCAACTATTCCCTTATCCTGTAGTGAAACAATATTGCATTATGTGGAACAACGATGGCGCTTTGGTGTAGTGAGGGTAAAATTATAAGTAAATTAGTGGTATGTTCTGTAGTGAAATGATGGAAATCTCTCTCTCTCTCTCTCTCTCTCTCTCTCCCTCTCTCCCCTTTCTCTCTCTCTCTATACCTCTCTCTCCTTCTCTCTCTCTCTTTCTCTCTCTCTCCTTCTCTCTCTCTCTCTCTCTCTCTCTCTATATATATATATATATATACACCTCTCTCTCCTTCTCTCTCTCTCCTTCCTTCTCTCCCCTTTCTCTCTCTCTCTATATATATATACCTCTCTCTCCTTCTCTCTTTCTCCTCTCTCTCCCTCTCTCTCCTTCCATCTCTCCCCTTTCTCTCTCTCTCTCCTTCTCTCGCTCCGTCTCTCTCCTTCCATCTCTCCCCCTTTCTCTCTGTATCCCTCTCTCTCCCTCTATCCCTCTCTCTTTCTCTATCCCTCTCTCACTCTCCCACTATCTCTCCCTCTGTCTCTTTCTCTCTCGCGCCCCCTCTCTCTCCCCCTCCTTCTAATACAATCTAATATGTAATGAAAAATGTGTTGAAAAATGCTTTGTTTTGGCCTTTCTGTCTCCAAAATTTTCTTGGGGGGGGAGAAGCCCCCCAAACTCCCCCTAGTAGTGGTTGCTCACTGCGCTTGCTTGCTACATACCATATGGGGGCTGGTCTCGCTTTTACTTTGTTCTCTCGGATTCACTACTTGTGTCTATTTTTGGTGCTCTCTGAAAGAATGTCTATGGGTACATATGACTGGGTGGGTAACCTGGTGCTCTTTAAGGTCATCATCTACTATTTACTGTGCTTTGAAAGTTGATACAATTGAATATGTAATGAAAATGTGCTGTAAAATTCATCATTTTGGTCTGTCGTTTTCCAAGCTCTTCTTGGGGGGAGGACCCCCACAAACCCCCCTAGTAGTGGTCGGGCTCGCGCGCTGCGCTCGCTCGCTACGCGCCGGACGGGAGCTGGTCTGGCAAAACTTGCCAGGGCTGCTTTCAGTTTCCAGTCCGGCCGTGGCTCAGATGCATTTCGTGTGCTGCAACCAGGCAAGAAAGTGTGAAACCAGGCCTTAGTCTGCACCAGCCCACTGTGAAACAGCAGGCAGCCACTCCTACAGCAGCTCAGCCGACAGTAGCACCTCCTTTGTTAGTTCACTTGCCTCCTTGCAGAATACAGGCCAAAGATGCACTCTCTGGCTCAGCCTGGCACTGCAGAGAGGAGTATTTACTTCTGGTCTTGACACAGGTGACCGAGTACAGCACAATAGTTCAATGGAGGCGATTGGCTTAAAGTGCAACCTTTTCTATAACTCTTTTGGTGGTCTTTCATCTTTAGGTAACTTCATAAAATAATCTGAAATATAACCTGAAAGATGCAGTTTAGAGTTCTTTTTGGAGCTTCTTGTTGCTCAAAAGAGTTTAATTTCTCATACTGATATCTTTCAATTCACTTAATTGTTGGTTTTATTTGTGCAAAAGTGTCACTCTAAGTGCACGCATTTAGTCGTTGAATGTCACTCATAAGTACATTGAAACCGTGGAAATGTCACTCATTAGCAGTCTGAAGACTTGAGCCTACACAAAGCGGCAAAAAAACTCTGCAACGCTACGTGGAGTTACGCGAGCATGCGGTGTTGCTTGTTCCTCATGCTCGCATCCGCATATGCACGCGCATGTTGTTGTTGCATCTTGTTTTCCTACTCTTTGCATGGTTCTGGGGCCTGTTTTTCGTCCTTCTCGAATCTTTTCAATCCATTGTTTTTCACACTGTTTTTCTGATCTTTTTTATTTATTATCTATCCCTCTCTCTCCCTAAGTGTATATTTTGTGTTTTATTTCTACTTTTACTGCGTTTTTTTCTACTGTTTTATATTACTTGCTTTTTTACCTTCCTACTTCTTCTCCTGACTTTATTTTTTACTCCTACATTTTCTTTTCCGCCACCCGCCCACCCAGAACCATGGCTAAGGCTACTACTACCTCTAATAGTAAGAAGGGGAAGGCCAAGGCTACTGCTGCGCCTGCAACCAAGAGCCGCCTTCCTTGCAGCAGATGGTGCCCGGAAGGGGTGCAGCCCTGGGCCCTTTTCTCCGAGGTGGAGGTGGCCGCCCTTGTTTTTTTTGTACAGTGCCACCTCCCCTTAACCTTGGCAGCAGGCGGCAGGCCCGGCTCCGGCTAGGCTATGCAGGAGCGTCACCGCTAGTGGGCGAGGGTGCGCCGAGTAGTGTTTCGCTGCTCTGGGGTCCGTCACACCCATAACCAGCTGACTCACCGGTGGTCAGACATCTTGGACCGGGAGCTGGACCTGCTATGTGTTAAGGTCGTGGGGCTTGGTGAGTAGCTAATTATAATAGTATTGTGTGTTCTGTTCTGTGTTTTTTCCAAATAGCAAGAATGCTGCTGCTTACATGCAGGTAAGTTACGTTTAAAAATATTATATTATGTGATTGTTATTCTTCTAGACAGACTAGACAGGTGCTCGGCGCTACTAATCTTACTTGTTTGCAAGTTTGCGCTCGCTTGGGCTGATTACGTAAGAGAGTTTAGAGAACTTAAGTTAGGTAATGCTAGAGAGACTCCAGTCCTTTCCTTTGTACTGCCACTAAGATAGTGGTGGATTGGTAGGTAGTTTAGTTACTTAGTATTAGTTGGTAATTTTTTAGCTTTCCGCGTGATTCGTCCTCCATCACGTCACGTGCTACTGACTCCAGTTCTTAGTAGAACCTTTTGTAGTTTGTTAGTGAGTGAGTAATATAGCAACTCATCAGCACATCAGCAGCAACCAATCAACAATTTGATGTATGCAATAATCATGCATCCATCTATGCATTTTTGAGGACTAAAATAAATGGAAATGCAGACTTAGTGAACAATTGGCCCGTCAAAGGGGGTTGATTCATTGATGATTTGATTTTGACTGAGATTGAAAAACTTAGAAGAAGCAAATATATTTTTGGGCAATTGAATTCATTTCCAATGTCTCTGGAATTGGCGGGCTAGGCTAGGTGATACTTACTTACAGGTTTAGGATTCTGGAATCGGAATGGAACACTGGATTAATAAATAATAACTAGAAGTACACAATACTACTACTAGTCGATCAGATTAGATAGGTCCATTTTATTGCAATTGTTGTTTCCTGTCCAAAAATGTTTTTAGAGCGTTTTTTAAAATATTTTATTTGTTTCACACTAATCAATTTTTGTCTCCTTATTATATCTTACATGATCAGCGTCCAGGCGCAAGAAGATGACAGGGTCGTCTGAGGCGGGACTCGGAGCTGGAGATGCCTCCCAGGGCCAGGATCGCTCCTCTACCTAGGGCTCAGCTGCTGGCCCCAGTAAGTCCTCCGGTTGTTAATATTAATAATTATATTTCCCTAACTTTTAATGCACCTATTATTTCCGTTTCCTAATTATTATTTTTACCAAATCTTCTTCGATCTATCTGTTTCTAAATTCTTGTTATCCCTACATTACCTACCTACTTAGTTATATTTTTTTCTACTGCCTGTTTTTTTTTTTACATCAATCTAACTGCCTCTGACTCTGTACTATATTGCCCAGTTGGCCACTCTTTATTTTTAAAAAGTTTTAAAACTCAGATTCACCAATAGCTCTAGCCACTGAGTCCAGTCCTTTGGGTTGTCCTCTTCTTAATCTTGAGAGGCTTTTCAACAATTGCCACCAACAAAATGTCCAACCAGATATGTTACTATTTTTGATAGGGTAGGACATACAATTGTCTATCTCTACTCTATTACCCTATTTGTAGTGATGTATGTGGTATATGTATGTATGTATTGCATTTTCTCAATCTTGCTAGTGAAAAAAATTAAATAGGGTGAGGCGTATATATGCCACCTAAAAAATGTGTAATTTTTTTTCTAGGCATTCCGACCACCAGTGCTGGGGCCAGCGGCGGGGCAGGCGACGCCAGCAAGGAGGGAGCAGATGCGGCAGCTTCTGCAGGGCTGGGTGAGCCAGCAGCAGTGGCGGGCGGTGGGAAGTTGTACTTATATTCCTTACTTATCGACAATAGTTACACAGTCGCTGCAAGGGTGTACTGTACTGTAATGTTGAGAGAGACTAAGTTGTTGTGAACAACGGTTGAAAAAGACACCCTTTACTTAGCATTAGCAATAGCATTAGCGGTTGGAGTTCAGTAACTAATGGCCTCTTCTATCTGACTCCAACTCAGCTGGGAAAGTTTTATGAAGAAGACTAAGAGTCATACGACCTTGATGGATGGGTTGAACAAAAAGGGAAAGAATGAAGGAAGGAGGAAGGACGGGCGACATGTAATAATATATATATGACTGGCAGAGAAGGAAGCGTGGGATGCATTGGTGGCTGATAGGAATCGGATGCATGGGTGGTTGAAGGACGGGTGGAAGGTGAAAAAAAGGCTGCCTGCCTGGCTGGGTGAAACTGTATGCTTGACAGGAAGAATTCTATGGGGGTTTTATGGGTCAAACTCAAAGGCAAGCAAGGAAGGACGCATGGGTGGTGGTTAAAAAAAATTACAAATGTATGTTGTTGGTGAAAGGTTTGTTGAGAGATTATTTAACCTCTTTCATGCGTCGGACGACCCCCGGCCGTCCGACGTCACGGTGCTCGTGTGCGTCGGATGGTCGGGGGCCATCCGAACTGCGAACGCGTCAAAGAGGTTAAGAAGAATGATAGCCATGTTTACTTTAAATGGATGGATGCCTGGATGGTACAATCATCATAGCATACGTGGAGACTGTCAGTGGATGAAGATAATGTAAAAGAAAAAAAAAACGTGGCAGAGTAGCAAAGCCAAGGAGAATAGAATAAGATATTTGAATTAAAAAATATAATTCTAGAAGAGCAATGCAATGATAAATGGAACAAGCATTTGCAATGCAATAGGTCTCGCATTTGCGAGAGTTTAAGCTATAGGCATTGTAAATGACAATGCCTTTTTATTTATATGTTTTGATAATTAACACGTACAATGCCAATAGCTAAAAAATTTGTAAATGCGAGACCTATTCAAAGAAGTGGCTGCCATTGTCCTGGACTGCTTAGAATGTTGCAGGAAAGCAAGTTGTGCCTGCAGTAGGAGAAACTATTTAAAGAAAATAGTACTTACAGACTAAAAAGAACTCACTGTCTAACAACCGAAGTAAAAGGGCAGTCCTCATGGGAGGTTACAAATGAAGACAAGGCGGTACTAAGGAGGGACTAACAAGCCTATTAACGAATCAGAAGCCAGCATTTACGAAGGACAATGACGCAAGCCAATGACAAATATAGGCGGAGGGTGGGCGGGGCTTCTATTCCATACTCCAATACAGCATGGCTCGTAGAGCAGCTCATGCGCTGCCCAGGCTCGACCTAAAAAGGAGGTAGACCTCAGGTGTTCAAGGACCGTGACTGTCAAACATCCGTCCTAATCAGAGAGCTGAGCCCAAATTTATTTATTTATTTCAGAGTTTTGTATAGTGCTAGCTAGACCCGAAGGTACTTGCAGTTTAAGAAATCCAGTCCCTTCTCTCTCCCATGTGGGGTTCCACAGGGCTCGGCGCTCAGTCCTACGCTCTTCAATATATATGTCACCCCTCTGGTACCGCTTATTGTGAGTTTTGGATTGTCCATGCTCTCCTACGCTGACGACACACAGAATGTGGTGTCGGTATCATCTCAGGTTAAAAATGATGCCAATAATTTCCGCAGCTGCATGACCGCTGTGGCAGGGTGGATGGAGGAGAACTGTCTAAAGCTAAACTCCGGGAAAACAGAGGTATTGCTTTTCGGGAATGAAACCTCCTTCTGGAACGCATCTTGGTGGCCCCAGGAGTTGGGGTATCTACCAAAGCCAGTTCCGAAGGCTAAAAATCTGGGAGTCATTTTTGACACCAAGCTATGCTTCAGTGCTCAGATTAATGCAGTGACCTCCGGGGGCTATTTTCTGTTACGGATTCTAAAAAAAATACTCCTGTTTATTCCAGCAGAACTTCAGAAGACCGTAATGTTGGCCCTCGTTGGGTCAAAGCTAGACTACTGCAATGCACTTTATCTAGGTATCCCGAAATACTTGATAAAAAAATTGCAGTCTCTCCAAAATGCAGTGGCCAGAACACTCTTGAACATCCCCAAGTTTAAACCTGTGTCGCATTTACTGCATGGCCTTCACTGGCTACCATTGGAGAGGAGAATTTCTTTCAAAACATTGTGCCTAATGCATAAGGCACTTCATGGAACTGGCCCCCTCTACTTTCAAGAGCTATTCACATGGTATACACCCAGTAGAACGCTTAGATCCAGCACGGAGCACAAGTTTCAGATTCCGAGAATTAAGCGAGTAAAATGGGGCGGGAGGACTTTGACATTCCAGGGGGGAAAGTTATGGAATTCCCTCCCTCTGGCCCTCCGCTCCCAACATAGCCTGCAGCTGTTTAGAAAGCAGCTTAAGACATGGCTGTTTCCACCGACTGAGCGCTAGTGTTCATTGACTCATTTCCTTGGTCTCTGCCCCTTTCCGTCTTTGATCTGCTCAGCGCTAAGACACCTTCGGGTATTGCGCGCTTTACAAAATCAACTCATTCATCCACTCAGAACCAAACAAGCTCTTGTAGCTTCCTTTCAAATGAACTCAACACAGGGTCATGCCTGAAGAATACTTAACTTGGCTACCATCCCAACCCAACTGGAATTAACAAACCCATCTAACTGCTAAGCTGGACTCCTCTTGCTGTCAGCACTTCCAAGCAACTGAAAGGAGACAAACAATGCTTTATACAACTCATTGCTAAAGAATTTGAAAGAGAGAATAATGGCTGTTCTGGCAACAGCTGCTTTACCATTTTATGTTGGGGGATGGAGACCGCCCAGAACAAAAGAAAGAAGCAACAGGACCAATGTGCCATCCTTACACCGAATGGGTGCTTCACCGTCCAAACAGAATGAGTCAAGAACTCCTCTGGCAAACCAGAGGTAGGTGATGCATCCAGCCACTTCCTGCCAATTGGCGAATCTCTTGTAACGTACCACGCCAGTACATACCCCTAACGCAGAGGTCTAAAAACTGTAGGGTGGTGGGTGCATTACCTGGGGGGCGCGAATGTGTCTTCGACTATTTGTAAACGAAGATGGCTAGGAAGCGCGATTTTGTTTAATCGGGGCACATACAGGCTGTCTTCATTTACATAAAGTGTGTGAACTGCGATCCTGAGTGCCATGGGGATATTAAAAGATGTGTTGCCCTCCGCCTCTGTATGCTTCCTTTTTTTCCTCAGTGGAGTGCAACTAGGAGTGAAGTCCTCTTCTCTGCCTAAGTTCATTTCAGACTCGCATCTCTCACCAAAAGATGTAACTTCTGGCTTTTTTATTCTCCTCCTCATCTGTCCATGAGGAGTGGATTTTTAGATTCGAACCTAAGAGAGCTGTCGGCTTTTACTAGCAGTTGAATAATGGGTTTATAGTTAATGATTAGTTTTCTTAGTTTTTTTGTGACTTAAAGAAAGGCAGTACCAATTGGAAGTAGGCACTTTCTAGATGGGCCTCCGTATTTCTCAAAAACATTTATCTGCTAGCAAACCAGGAGCTTCCAGATTGTGTCAGGGCCCATTCTCAGAGTAGCACCGCTATTAATATACCACTTCCCAACTCAGTGCCTGTCTTTAAAATGTGCCAAGCAGCTCCTCTGATCTCTTTTGAGACATGTTCAAAGCACTATTGACTTGATGTGAAGTTCTGCATTGAGTCATACAGCCCTGAAGAGTTTTGTGGTGCATAAATAACTGGGTTTCCCTCAGCTCCGCCTCTTTGCATGATGAGTTTATAGGTGCGATTCATGATGAGGCATCTGTGGCAAAGCGTACCCACTATAATAATTACCAGTATCCCTCATTACTACTATTACCTTCTTAGCATTGTTTCAGGTTTTCTCATAAACCTCATGCCTCCCTTCTTGCTAGGGAATATGAATTCTGATACAACATTTGTAATCTTTATTTTTGAATTTTTGCTCTTTTTTTGTCTCCATCATGGCCCCTGTGAAGCACAGAAAATCAGGGTGCACTAATGTCATTGACACAGTTTGACAACCTTTTGGACTTTCTTAACTTCTAAATGTGACATCAAGCAGGTCAGAAGCTAAGGTTGCAACCCTAGGAGGATTATGCCTTTACCCTACAAATCACATCATGTAAGGTGAATAATGACATACAATTGAGCTCAATGCACATAGGAGGAATACCAAAACAAAAGTAAACAAAACTTTAATCATTTAACTATGAAGGAACTTATGAATTTCTTGTTGTGAATTCTGAAAAAAAACTTTGGATTTCAATACGAACAGTGAACAACCTAATTACCTCACCTATTAGGTATCAAACTTATGGCAGAAGTTCTTGAAAATTGACCCTCAACACGCGATTTCTACAATTTAATAATTGTCTATTAAAAGGATACACTGCAGAACTCACCTGGTAAAACTGTCACATTACTTCTCAAGAAGAATAAATATTTGTCACAGTGGAACTCTAAGTAACTCCACCAGTTAAAGTCTATACTGGCTCCCAAGCATTCTTTATATTTAACGATTAACCAATCTCGAACATTTACTTTTCAGGTAGCAGAGATGAGATTTATTGTTTTACACAAAGGGGTATAAAGCCTGCTTTGTGTCTCAATCTTAGGAGGGATGGCCCAGTCGAGTGGGCAGAGCAGCCAGCCTGCTTCGCAGATTTGTAGGTATGATTGGAGTGGCCGATGCTGTGGCACCAGGTCCCAGTGGTATAAGGGGCCAGCTAAACCCCATGTCTGTTTTACTATTCTTACTAATTTGCATTAGGGTCCAGTAGCCATTTCTCGGGCAGTATTGCTTTGGGGCCTCTGAATTATGGTCCAGGGGTGAGGCTAAATTGCAGCAGAGGAGACACCTTGCTTTAGGCATCAGAGAGATGACAGTGACTGGGATGGAGCAAAATGCGAGTTCATGTTTTTAACAAAGAGCAGAAGAGACATCCCACTTGGCGAGGCAGTAGCTATCATCGGTGAAGCAGGTGCAGCAGCACGGGGTCCAGGGGTCTGAGGGGCCCACTGTATTACAATTATGTCTTTCTTTAAAAAAGAAAGGTATGGGGGCTCATTGTCCTTGCTAACATTATGGCAGAGGGCGCCTTTGCTACAAAAAGGGGGGGCAACACATGGGAGCTCATTTTTTTCTGAAAGGGAGGAAATGTGGCCCAATGGTGAGAGCTGCTGACTTTGGAACTGGAGAAATAGGTTCAAGTCACAGCGGTCGCTCAACAGCCTGTGATTCTTGGCAATTCACTTAATTTTCCTGAGCTTTAAAAAAATTCTCACGTTTTATAATGTAGTTGGAGGAGATTTCCTGCTACTCAGGGCCACAGTTATCATTACTGCAGCAGGTGCAGTTGCATTGGGGCCAAGGAGTGGGACAGGCTCACAACACCCCAATTATGGGGATCTGAGTTTTTTTGGTTAATTTATGATTTTGTTTGATGAATTTGCTCTTTTATAAGTCTCACATTTATTTTGAATTGTGTGGCGTAGAAAACATCTCCCTGAAATGATCTCATAAGCCCCGCCCCCTGTACTCAGCCTGCCTCTGCCCAATCCTTGTTATATAGGTTTGGAGGGGGGCCCTGACTTCAAAACATTTTATTTGGGGGGCTTAGATCAAAAAAGTTTGAAGACCTCTGCCCTAACGGAATATGCCCAAACATAGTCAGTAAATTTAGAGATTCAACATCACTAGTCACACCCTGAGACGCAGGTGCGAATCAGGGAACACCGCAAGAACCCTTACAGATGGATGGTGAGATCAGTGATAGGAGAAGTGAACAGGCCCTTCAAAGCCCAGTGTAGGAGCAGAAAAAGGTTGCTCACTGTTGTATGTGTGCATGTATATGGTATTTCCACAGCGCAAACCTAGCCAAAAGGCAGCGCAGTGCTGTGCAGGGCAAAAGAAAAGTATAAAGGCAACAAGTGATAGAGGTATCTGTGTTGTGGGTGGTCAATGCGTAATGATGCATTGTTCTTTAAAGAGGTGCATCTTCAACCCTTTCGTAAATCGGAGCAATGTCTGGCGGTCCTTATTTAGACAGGGATGTTGTTCCAGATCCTGGGTGAATACATGAAAAAGGCCTACTGCCTTGTTTTTTTCTTTTTCTACATTTCTTAGTCTGCAATCTGATGGTGTCCATGCTGTGGGTGTTCCAAGAAGCACCATAACTTGGCTGCAACTTAACCGGGGGTGCTGGAGTTGATGGCAAATAACAGCTGGTTTTGAACATGATGCGGGCTAGCAAAGGGAGCCAATGGAGTTCCATCGGGGTGTGGGTGGGATGTGATCATACATTTTTAGCCCTTGATGAAATGTGTTGCCACAGTGTAGGATACCCTTAGGCTTGCCAATGTGACCTCTAGAAGACCATGGAGCAGGGTGTAACCACCATCCAGATCCGAGAGTATGATGGCTTGAACAGCAGTTCGGAAGTTGCTTCCTTGAAGAAACAGGTTGACTTTCTTTAGAAGAGAGAGCTGGAACCATCTTTGTGTTTTTTGGCAATGTGTACCTTGAGTGTGAAGTTGGTGTCCAGCGTGAATCCAAGTGACTCGGCATTCTGTGGAAGTTTGAGTTGGAAGCTGGGAATGTTTACTGGTTCTTTGTTGTTCTTGAGAAATAACAAGAATTCGGTCTTGGCTGGGTTAACCTTTAGTCAGGGCTGGAACTGCCAGGTCTGGATGATGTGCAAGCAGTGTTTGAGGTGTTGGATGTCTGAAGCAGATAAGACTTTCAAGTAGAGTTGTGTTTCATCGGCATATCATGAGTAGAGCAGTAAGAGGCTCAACGTTGAGGCTGAAGATGACAGGAAAGAATATGGAACCCTGAGTGACTCCGGAGGTTATGGGGATTTTTGGTGACCTGGAGGTGCTCATGTGAACAAATTGGTTTAGGTTGGAAAGGTTTGTTTCATGTCTGTTTCAGCCACAAAGGTGTGGATGACCGTTGCCACATGTGTGAACTATCCCTCCAAATTGCTGGGTAGCCCTGAATATCTTGTCTAGTTCAGAGGCACTTCCATTAAACTGAGTGGAGGTAAACTTAAGGAGCTACTGTTGCAGAACTCCATTTATATGAATGGCATCATTAAAATGTTGACAGGAGGTCTTTAGAATTCATCCACATTGGTGGTTTCTTTTCCCAAGCGCTCAGAAGATGTTCTGTTGTGTGTGACGCTATATATGTGTCTAACATACATTAAGCATATATGGACAGACAGAAACATACTGGTCTGTTCAATTAGCTCTCCTAGGAAGGAAGGGGAGAGGGAGGGAGAGAGAGAGAAGGGAGAGAAAAGAGAGAGAGGGAGAGAGAGCATACGAGGCACATGGAGATAAACGCTTTGCCAGGGTCACACAACTTAGGCATGTGGGGAAGATGGCACTCAAACCCTGCTCTTTTGGTTTTGGAGCTCAACACTCTATATTTTATCCAAAACCTACACCTTTCCTCAGATGATATTGCCCGTCCTGCCAAATGTCACACATCTCTCTGAATCACCTGCAGCCCACATCCATGCCCAAAAACCTGTCCCGCCTTCACTCTCGACATATTCATTTTTCACACACTAAAATATTAAAAGCAGGCATTTGCATGCATTGGACAAGGAACGGGTGTCAGCTTCAGAACTTTAACAGGGAAAAGAAGAAGAATACACACACAACAACAATTTAGAGTTCACAAAAACAAAACTTCCCACCATAAAAAGGCCTGCTTACATCCTTTCCAATGTATCAAAAGATTACAAAATAGATTTCTAGTTTATTATAAGTAGCGCTCAATGCTGGTGTTTAGCTGGCTTTTATGCGCTCTCAGGTTCTGCTAATAAGTAGACTGAGACAGAGCGTTGCGATTAAATAACTTGCCAAGAATCACACAATGTGCTCAAGTGAGGAATCTGTGGCCCGAACACCCAAGCTGTTGCAAGTGATAAATAAATAAATTTAATGGCTGCAATACCAGCATCCTGCTTGACCACAGCATCATGCTTGACCACATCTCTCACAGTGGGATAAAGTGCCCCTGCCAGAGAATCGAGAACTAAGGGGTAGATGTATTATCCTTTACGTGAGTGCTCACGCAGCGCAATTCAGTTTAGAATTTGTTTAATTCTGTTCACTGGCTTTAATAATGTAAAAAAATCGGTGCTACGCTTTCTGTTATTTTGCGCCGCACGAGCTTCCTCACAAACGTTTTGGAAAGCTGTCCCCAAGAAGACATACAGAAGGGGAGTTTTACTAATTTTTAGTGCAACTCAGTCCTGCAACCGAAGTTGCTCTGCTGTGATGCGTTAGGAAGCGGGCAGCTGGGGTCTGACTGCACGTCTCCCCTTAATTGACTGGCAGACAGGACTTGAGCATTGAAAGAATTTCACTTGCACAGCAGTTCAAACTCAGCCTCCTTGGGAGGGGGTGGTGCAGGAGAGGAGAGGAGGGGGCTGGCAGAGGGAGAGAGGCCCGTGAATCGGGAGAGGGCCCTTTTTCACAATAAAAGCCCTGTCTAGTGAGTTCTACAACAAGCATTTGCAATGCAATAGGACACACATTTACACGAGCATTGCAAATGGTGGTCATCACGGACAACGGGAGGGAGGGCGGTTAGGGAGGCACGGAGAACAGGAGTTAGGGGGGGAGAAGGCACTGACAATGGGAGTGTGGGCGGGGGTAGAAGGCACAGACAACGGGACTACGGGTGGGGGGAGAAGAGGGCGAGAAGGCACAGACAACGGGAGTGCGGGCGAGGGGAGGGGGTGAGACGGCACAGACAACGGGAGTGCGGGCGAGGGGGAGGGGGTGAGACGGCACAGACAACGGGAGGGAGGGGGGAGTAGAGAAGGCAGTAGGACAACCTCATTAAAGAAAATTGTGCTCACAGTCTAAATAACACGTATTGTGTAACACTCAAAGTAAAGGGGCCAGTAGCCATGGGAGGATACAAATGACGACATGGCTGTAATAAGAAGGGGCTAACAAGCCTTTAAACGAATCCGAAGGCAGCATTTACGAAGGACAAAGACACAAGCCAATGAAAAATATAGGGGGGAGTGTGCGGGGCTTCCCTCACGCACTGAACTACCAAAGATCTCCCCAAGAGGCTCGACCTAAAAATTGCTGGTAAGAGAAACAAGGACTGTTTTTTTTCAAGGTTTTTGATTCAAGGTTGTATTTCAGACTCACAGTAGTTTGCAAGCATAGCATATATATTGTGTATGTATGTACCCATACCCACCCACCATTATCAAGCGCCTCCCTCCAACTCTGAAGCCCACTCCCTAGTCCCTACCAATGTAATTTTTGACTACGTCAGCCTACCATGGGTGGCCTATTGGCTGCCGTTGTCTCATATATAATCAATGATCATTTGGATCAGATATCATCTGCCTTGTTGTAGTAGTCAGGGTGAAAGTGAAATTGAGCACTTGCCATTGATGTAACAGAGTATGGCCATAATAGAAAAATAAGATAATTGTGTAGTTGTAGACTACAGCTGCCCCACCTGCAGACAGTAGTAAATAAAATACAGTGAGTCTGCAACATGAGTATGTCTGTCTAGGGTGCAAGCTGACTGAGCTGGCATGCCTAATTGCCTACAAGGTTAATTTAGCTAAACAAGAGAGAGAGAAAGAGAAAGACTTGTCTACTCCATAGTGCCTAGTAGTAGTAATGCCAGAAACTCCCACAAATGTTAGAGGCTGAGGAAGTGGAGGATACCACAAATGTTATGTACTGTGCTTGCTATTGCTACTGTGTCACTATGTGTATAATTAATTTTGTGCTACAGTTTTGCTCAGAGTATTGGTTACAATTGTCTTTTTTTAATTTCTTGATATAGCTACTCCTTCCCAACCAAACAGGAAGGAGTTAGCAGCCATGGCCCGGCGCTGGAAGCTGGAGGCCATCTACAGAGAATATCGGTGGCTGGTGGCTCTGGCGGAGGAGGAGGAGGAGGCGGCAGCAGCTGCAGCCTCCTCCACTGCCCCGGGCGCCAGCCAGACCCCCCCCAGCAGTACCATGCCACGGTCTGGCAGCCGCCCGCCGCACTTCATCTTCATTCAACATTGCTGCCCCCCCCGGTGAATTCAATTGTAGAGCATTCAAGCGCCGCATGCTCCTCCAGATGGTGCGCCTCGAGGAGCGGGTAAAGGAGGTCCTGCCAATTAACCGGCGACTGCGAGCCCGCCAGTAGAACTCCGTCACCTTGCCCCTTTTTTCATTTTGGGTGGGTGGTTGGGCGTTGGGGAAAAGTTGGGGTTTATATCGACAATGGACTTTTGGAGTGGACAATCTTTGGACATTGGTTGGGGTTAGGGAGAGGGGTAGGTCAGGTGTTGTGGGTTTTTCCAATAGTTTATTTTGTGAGGGTAATAAATTATTTATACTTACTTTACATACAATGTAACTGTTTTGTTGGGAGGTTACTCTTTTACTTCACATGGTTTCCTTTGCTGCTGCAGGGCCGCAGCCAGTTTTTGATTGAAATAATAATCTGCGATAGTGTAACACACCAACAGATAGATGCGGTACCCTCACTTGTGACTTGCCCTACTAGTACTGTCAGTCTCTGCTCATAGTCTATGCAGTCTGCAACTGGACATGGAAGGGTGTGTGAATTAATGAATTAATTTCCATATTAATTAATTATGCCACCCCCAAACGTCTTCTCTTACCTGTGATTGATATTTATTCTTACTTAGGCAAAGCGATGGCTGCATGGTGATGATGGTTTGGTTTCCCAAGATGCCATGGTGGTGGTGGTAGTAGTAGTAGACACTGACAGTGACAGTAGCATTTGCAAAAAAAGAAAATGAGACAGTCGCTTGAGGGAGACTCTGGAACGAGTAGTAAAAGTACAGTACACATGAAGACTGGCAAACAAGAAACCATGATGATGAATGATAAGCAATGCTAAAGTAAAATAAAACATAATGGTGGCGGGGATAGCCTAGTGCAAGTTAGAAACTGAAGTTGACTCGACCTATGAAGTTGACAAGAGTAACCTTTAGTGCTGGAAGGATGATGAATTGATGCTCGCAATTATAATTATGATGGATTATGTTTCTCTGGAAACAAAATTTACTCACGAATACTGAGCATGGAAGGGCAAGCAGAAGAAGATCCTCGCCCTGCCTTGAGTTAATGTTGCTTTCACCACATCCGCCCCAGCAAGTGTGTGGTCAATTATTGGTGTAAATCTAATTTAGTCACACTTCAATATAAATCACAAAGCCCGGGGGAAGAGAATTAGGGTTTGATGAATGGTTGGGAAGGGGTATTTGAGGGAAAGGTTTGACAAAAACAAACACTACACATGGACAACACACAATCTTGGCAGACGACCATCATCAATCTGTTAAGGGAGAAAAAGGAAATGCAAGCATGATGATGACTTGATGATTAATGATGAGTAGTACTAGACTAGTACTATAAGGCAGCAGTATATTATTAATTATTATTATTATGCAATTGCCTTGCCTGTCTGCCCCCAGAGAGATCCAAATTACATACATTTTATGTTCTGTTGTACCAGGCTTACTTTTAAAGCTAGCAGAGAAAATTAAAAAAAATAGCTGTAGAGGTCAAATATATAAGCAAACATTATATACAACAACACACAGTCGTAATGATTGAAGAGAATAAATGAATCAAATTAAAAGATGATGATACTATAAGTTACTATGTTATGTCAAATTGGGAGTTGCATCTCAGCATTCCTCTTGGTCCTTCCTTCCATGGACTCTCCGTCCGTCAGTCTTGGGTGCCACTGCCTGCCTGGCGGATGCGGATTGGTAAGGTAAGTGTGAGTTGTTTTTCCCAGTATAGCACAGGGTAAAGGCCGGCCTGAAACAAGTGTAGATGGAAAAACAAAAGGAATATTGAAAAATCAAGGAGAAAAGTAAAGTTAAAATGCATAAATTAAGGAGGAGTGCAACAAGAACACTTTCAGAGGCGGCATGGCTAAATCATGTCTACTCTGTTTCCCGCATTAACCTACAACAACAGGACAGAGCAGGCCAGCAGTGCCTACCCAACCTCCACTTAGATTTTGAGCCAGACAGCACTGATCACACATATACAGCAACATAGCATTTTCCAAATTCAGTAACTAAATCAATACACCGCTGTCAGTCACCGCTGTCAGTCATACCACCACACTCACCTCCACCACTACACAGACATGTTGGTCTGGTGTAGTTGTTGTTGACTTGTTTACCTTTTAGGCCACTTCATGAAATGCCCAAAGTTATTCCATCAGTCATCATGATGTCCAACAACAACACAAACACCAATCACTCAGAGTCAGCGTCCATTGCATGCCATCATTTACCTGTTCTTAAGGGGCAGTCCCTCTCGGCTTGGAAAGGAGGATAGCTATAGTCAGGTTCTCTGGAGGGACTCAACGAGGCAGGCACACATTTCTTGTACTATTCTCCATCCAATGTCTGGCTTGAGGGAAAAGGATTTGGGGTGAGTCAGGAGTAGACTGGAGCAGGACTCGGAGGAGTGGACTTACTTCTTCACTGACTGCACACAGTTGCAACTCCAATCCGGCAATTAAAGAGTAAGACAGTGGTGATGGATTTGTTGTGATTCGAACCAGAAAGATAGAGGCACACAAAAATAATAAAAGTAAATAAGCAAGAAAGAAAGTAACAAGTCGAAACTCGAAAACCTAGTTGTTAGGGAAGTAGAGCTCGTCCTCAAACTCTGGTGGTTCACACAGAAGTAGGTCATCTAACACACGACTTCCATGACCTAAGTCGCCGTCATCATCTTCCTGCTGTGCTACTTCAGGTATGGTGTAATCCGGTGGTATAAAGTGCTGATTCATTTTGATCATGGTTAACCTCTCCACGTTTTGGGGTGAGAGACTGGCCCTTCTCACTGTCAGAACGGCACCAGCAGCACTGAAAACATGCTCAGAAGAGACATTTGCGATAGGGCAAGCCAGATAGTTTATCGCCAGCCTGCTGAGCACTGGCCGTTGGCTCCTTTTCCCATACCAATACACCAATGGGTTTTGATCAATGTAGACTTCTGTTGGGTCATCCAGATAGGCCTGGACCATCCACTCAATGCTCAGGGATGCTCTGCTTTGCTCAGCCTTTTTTGCCTTTGCCTCAGCACTGGACCTAACAAGCCCTTGCGGTAGAAACCATTTCTGTGCCGATTTTGGTAGGCTGATGCTCCTGTTCTTGTTGTTGGTGTTGTTCTTAGTGTTGTTGGTGGTTTTGACTGCTGTGAGCCAACCGCATTGCCCTCAGGCTCTGAAGTTGAACTTGAAGCCGGCTGCACCGCAGTACTTGTTGTGGCCTGGAGTAGCAGGCCTCTAATTGCCAGCTGTTCTTGTTCTAAGCGACTGGCTTCCACAGCTATCCAAGTTTTGTACTTGGCAACATCCCCTTCTAAAAAAGGAATCAATGTGTTCAGTACTTGTTTGTACCGTGGATCCAAAATTGTGGCAGAAATGTAATGGTTGCATTACACAATGCCTGTTTGCACCTTTGTATTTTCAGGTAAGCGAAGTGTTATGTTCTCCACTAACTCATATGCTTCTTTTTTTTCCTCCACACCTGCGTACATTGCAGACACCCCCTTCAGCTGTTACTGTAGCATGTACAACAATGGGATAGCTTGGCCATATTACAGTCCTCCTTGCTGACTTCACGTGTGAAGAGCTCGAAAGGAAGTAGCATCTCTGTCAGGCATTTAACTAGGCCCCATTGGTCCATCTCAATGATCATGCTTTTCACAGTAGCATCCCCTCTTTGGATGACATATTCATTGATTGGTCTGTACTGCTCAAACAGACGTTCAAGCATGTAATAAGTTGAGTTCCAACATATTGGCACCTCCTGGATGAGTGCTTTACCTGGCATTCTATGCTCACGTTGAGTGATCCTCAGCTGCTTCCGGGCTTTAAAAGAATTGCTGAAATGAGTGGAGATTCTTCTACAATTGGTCAGTAAGTTGCTGACTCAGTCTTCTTTTTGCAGAAAGTCTTGAACAATGATGTTGCAGTGCGCCAAACACAGGACCTTGAAATAGCCACCATCGTGCATGGCCCTAACTATAATACTGCCATTGTCTGTGGCAACAAAACCAATGTTAAGCCCTCTTGGGTGCAGCCATTCAAAGACCTTGCTGTCAAAGTCTTCCAAAATGTTTGCAGCAGTATGAGATTTCTCCATGGCGAACATGGCTGCAGTTGCATGTTTCCGAGTGGCATTAAAAAACTCAACAGTGTCAACAACACCCGCTGCAGATATCTTTTCTGTAATCCCCAAAAAATAGATCCAGTGTGCAGTGATGCACATGTAACCAGTGGCTTGGCAACTGGTCCACATGTCTGTTGTCAGGTGGATAGTGTGAACAGCACTCTGCTGCAAAGCTTGTCCAAGCAATTCCAGCACGTCGTGATGTAGTGCTGGAACAGCAACTCTGGCGAAATAGGACCAGCTGGGAACCTTCCATTTTGGGCAGATGGTTGTCACAAATTCGAGAAAACCCACCCCTTCCACAAAAGAAAAAGGTAGGAGGTCCAGCGCTAACATTTTAGCCAGCTCCGCATTGTACAAACGTGCCATTGGGTGGTTGCGGTCCTTACTGCCCCTCCGACCTAAACATGCTGAGAATGGTAGGCTGGATTTTTTTAGTTTCTGGTGCCACTGATGCAGGTGACTTCTTGACGCCAGATGTTGTTAGGCTCAATGCAGCACGTTTTTTTGTTGTGGTACTCTCTTGCCTGGGACCCCTTGGTGTTTCAGCCTGACTCTTACTCTTGTGCCACTGAGATGTTGCTGATAAGGATGTGGGCAGTACCACTGCACTGCTGGGGACAGGGCTACTTTGTGTACCAGAGAAAATGTCTCCCTCTTGTTCACCTTCCACCGTGATCGTATCTTTGACTTCTTCATCCTCACCAAAAGCAATGGGTGCAGTTTTTTGGCCGCTAAGGTGCGCTTTCCACTGGATCAAGTGGTGTTTTTCAGATGGGTTGTTTGGCCTCCGGTACCATAGTTTGTACCAAGCTTACCCCGACTAACACCTTGTCCACAAATGGAGCATATAGCAATGTTCACCTCCTTCCTGCTAACCGAAAAGAAGTCCCAAAGTGGGGCGGTCAACTTCCTGGCACTGCTGCTGGTACCACTTGCAATGCCGGATGAACTGGTAGGTGGGCGTGAAGTTTGACTCTCTGCAGTACCTACTTCTACAGTGGTGGTACTTGTGGTGGATGTACGTGGCTGCTGATGAAATATGGAAGCTGGAGGTGGTGTTGGTGGTGTGATCTGTGTTGGTGGTATCTGTGCCACATCCCTCACAGTAATTTGGGTTGGGTAATGTCGATCTCCACTGGGGCGGGACTAATGTCCATGATGATTGGCTCGTCATCATCCTCCTCTTCTACCTCTACCTCCATAACTCTAAGGCTTTCTGGAACCTTCCTTTTCCCTAGCTTTGTCTTGTGGCGTTTCTCACTCTAAGACTGAGGTGGTGGGATCCAAGTGGCATCTAGACCATCAGAAGGGGGGCTTGCAGAAGAAGTTGATGGACTAACCCTCCTTTTCCTTGCTGGGGATCTGGAAGACAATGGATCTTCTGAAAGAGTGGCTTCCTCTTCTTCTTCCTCTGCAGGAAGCTTGAACTCCTGAACTGCCCCTACTTCGGGAGGAACAACTACTTTTGGGGGTGGTTGCGGCTGTTGTTGCCCACTTGTCTCAGTTCCCTGCATTGATTGGGTACTACTTTGCGATAATGATAAGTCAATTTCAACATCACTGCTCGGCGGCGTTGTCGTGATTAGACCGGCTGCCTCTGCGACAGACATGGGCTTTGGCCTAGGTTGGTGGGGTGGGTCCACTGATGCGGGGGTGCTGCTCCCAGTTTGCTCCCTGGACACCACTGCTGCAGGTGCAATTTTTGGTTTCCCAAAAAAGGTCTTGGGTGGCATATCGGTCTTGGTAAGTGGCAGTGCCTTCTTCTCACTGTCAACTTTCTTGGTATTAGACCTGGTACCTTTCTTTGGGGCCATCTTGAAGATGTCAGCAGCACGTAGTGGCACAAGTTGAAGAGATGTTTGTGGTTTCACGTCACATGATGTCGTGCGCAGTAGGACTTCTGTCTGGCAGTACAATGGGTGATGTTGTCTCCTCCCTCCTCTTTTGTGCACCTTTAAAGCAAAGAAGCAAGAAGAACCTCTGTGAAACGTGGCATTCATTGTTGTGGTTCAATTACTACTAGTAGAAACAAACAAATATAATATATTTAACTTAGTGTGTGGTTGGTTACACTAGTTAGTGTTATTAATATTATTAAATGTATTACCTCAGTTATTAAAAAAACATAACAATACAGTGTAGCCATTTGTGAGACTTTGACAACAACAAGGGCTTTCATGGTTGGTGTACTGTAGTGTACAGTACACTCAGGAAGGATAGGAAAGAAGAAGAACAAAAATACAAATGTAACGGACCCGGTTTGGCATTGTGCATCATGTGGGATGCAGCATTAAGGGTGCTGCAGCTGACAATGGATGGAAGCACTAAGCCAAGAGGAACAAAGGTAATACATGCAGGCCTATGGCAAAAGCACACTAACTACCACCAAAAAATGGCCCCCAGCCACAAGGTCACTCAAAACAACCACAAGCAGGAGGCCTGGAAAATAATGAACTCAAGCAGGCCTATATGGACACAGACTTTACAAAATGGCCCCTAGCCACATGGGGAGGCTCAGCCAAGGCAAATGCTGGCCCACACACTATTACAAAAACACTCACACACTGGCCAGACAAAGGAGGCATGCTAAACAACACAGCTTCAATATAGCAATGCCAAAAACGAAAATCCACATGACTAAAAAAGGTTTGCAAGTTACACAACAACCACACACATCCAACAAAGGCATTTATTAAACACACATGAAAAAAGTGAAAAACCCAAAAAAACACATTTTTCATTTCAATCCAATGCCATCGATGCCCTAAATGATGTTTAAATTCAACAGACGCCACAGAAACAGTTGTTTCATGCACCCATGAGTAGCTCTGGACCTATTGGCTGGAAAACCCATTAGCAGAATAGGCCACATAGCCAATCATTCAATTCAAAACAATAATATTGCAAATTTATTAGAAAATGTAGTGAACTGTACTACATTTTGTGCTGGATAAAAGAAGACAAATTGCATGCAAAACAACAACCAGCAAGAAGGCATGGCCACCACAAACAAGGCTTGAAGGCCTAATGCAGAAGCATACTGGCTGCGCCTTCACAAAATGGCAGCCAGCCATATGGCCAAGCCACAACAACAAGAAAGGGAAGACATACAATGCAGGCCTATGGCAAAAGCACACTGGCTGCCTTCACATAATGGCCGCCAGCCACATGGCCAGGCAGGCCACAACAACAAGAAAGTGAAGACAGACAATGCATGGCCAGGCAGGCCACAACAACAAGAAAGGGAAGACAGACATTGCAGGCCTATGGCAAAAGCACACTGGATGCCTTCACAAAATGGATGCCAGCCACATGGCCAGGCAGGCCACAACAAGAAGCAATAAGCCAAGAGGAACAAAGGAAAGAAGACATGCAGGTCTAAGGCAAAAGCACTGCCACCACCACAAAATGGCCACCAGCCACATGGTCACTCACAACAACAAGCAGGAGGCCTGGAAAACAATGAACTCAAGCAGGCCTATATAGACACAGACTTTACAGAATGGCCCCTGGCTACACGGGAGGCTCAGCCAAGACAAATGCTGGACCACTGTTACAAACACACTCACACACTGGCCAGACAAAGAAAGGAGGCATGCTAAACAACAGAGCTTTAATGCAACAATGCCAAAAACGAAACTCCAAAGGGCAAAAAAGGTTTGCAAGTAAAACCACACACATCCAACAAAGGCATTTATTTAACACACATAAAAAAAAGTGAAATACCAAAAAAACACATTTTACATTTCAGTCCAATGCCATCCATGCCCTAAATGATGTTTAAATTCAACAGACACCACAGAAACAGTTGTTTCATGCACCCATGAGTAGCTCTGGGCCTACTGGCTGAAGTGCCTATTGGCAGACTACTGGGCTAGTGAATTAAATAAATATTGCAAATTGATTAGGATTTCAAAAGTTGGAGAAAATGTAGTGAACTTTGCAACATGTTTCCTTTATAAAAGAAAACTAATAGAAAAATTACATACAAAGAAACAACTAGGCCCCTACTGAAACTACAAGCCACCCACCACAATACATTTTTAAAAAACAATGAAAAGTACAAAAAAAATGTAGGTGCAATGCCCCATTCAAACAAACAACACCAATTTTCCAACTTACTTGTGAAATCTCAAATCCAAAAGTCCTCAAATCCAATGATATATGATGCAGCAGACACAAAGAGAGATCCTTCCAGCTCCAAATCCAAATGAAAAGTAAACAGGAGATGGACAAAGCACTGGGAGGAGCCTGCTGGACAGGAACAGGAAGTTGGAGACTCTGGGGCACTTCCTTCCTCTTCAAATTTTTTTAAATAAAAGATAAAGGACTCCTTGCACAAAAAAGTACAGCCAAATGTCAATCTGAGGAGTTTTTTTAATCCAAATCATCATTTCGAGAAGGTTTTGATGCTGCTCGAGAGAGATTCTGCTCCAGATTGCAAATTCTGCCTGTTCGGGATCACGATCTTCACAAAACGTCCGCTGGAAGTCCGATGGCGCGCCCGAAAGACGTGTTAGCACACTCTCGCGGGACCGTGCGGCCAGCTACCAAATCTCATGACGCTAACGAATGGATGGGAAATCTCGTCGGCGAACGCAGGCATCCCGGTAAGTCACTCCAGCACGCGCAAAAACAAATTTCGAGCGCGCAAACACAAACAAAGACTCTGCTCTGTTGCGGAGCATGGAGTTTTCGGTAACTCCACATTCTACGCGGAACACGGAGTTGCCAAAAATCCGTAAACTCCGCGAGCGGAGTGGATTTTACGCCCAGTCTTAGTAAATATGCCCCCTGGTTTTTGTGTGACACTTAGATTTTACCCAGTACTCATGAGCTCGGTGATGTAACATTGATGGCAGCACTCCTCTGAAAAATTGTTCCAGCACCACTGTTTGAAAGAAGTTGTGTTTAGCAGGAGAGTGTGAAAGGCCATAGCTCCTTTCTCTCCCTCCTCTCCTTTAATGATGTGCATCTGCTGGAATGTTTTGTCCATGTGGGCAGACTGGCATATGTACTTCAAATGTGTTTCTTGCTGGATGTTTGTAAGCTCGCCACCGCGGCCATAAAAGACTATATTGTTCTTATCTTTTAACCTTTTATCTAAATGTTCACTTTTTAAAAATGTTTTAGCGTTGTCAGTTGATGAAATTAGTTTTTACTTTGATAAAATTGCATGTGGGGCTGTTTATGGCACATGTGGCTCTTACATAGGGGAATCACACATGGTAGCTGGACGAGGACGGGTTGCAGATATGAATTCCTCGGATCTACCACCTAGTGACCCTTGTGATGCACTTTAACGCTGTCAAACTATTAACTTGTATAGCTATTCATGGGGACTGTTTTATAGTACATGGTTTTATGTGTTTAAATTATCTGAGTATGCACTTTTATGGTCTACGCTGACCGATACAAAGTTTGTTGGAATGGTTTCCCTTATGTTCAAAATATTTCTGGTCTTTCTAAGCACTAAAAGTATCTTATGAAATTTATAATTTGAAAATAGGAACTGAGAAAAAGGCAGAAAAATGCTTTCACTAACAGGCTTTTAAGACTGCAGAAACTGTCATTCACTTTTTTAACACATTAATCAAGAAAAGGGAGAGAGGGGTACGTAGTGGACCTTGCCTTTTTTAACACCAAACATGCATATAGATCATTGTAGAAGTGCTAGAACAGCATTTCTACCTATCAAGACTCATTTTTCAGCCACAGGGTATTTATATTACTTTTCACCCTTATGGAGGAAGAATACCAAACATGCCATTTTTTTGTCTAAGGTATAGCTTTTGTTTTATTAACTGCATTTATTTTTAGTCCAAATTTGTAAACAAATGGCACAAATTAGAGGTACCACACTGGCTAAAACACATTTACTGTTATTTCAGCTGTCCAGAAAGAAGGGGAGACAGAGAGGGAGAAAATAAGGGAAGCAGAAGAGTGGGAGGGAAGAACAAAGCCAAAATGAGGGGTGTGAGGGAAAGAGACAAATGGGCAGAGGAGTTACAGCTAAGAAAAGAGAAGAGAGGAAATAGAATAGAGAGATTGATAAGAGATGGGGAGAGAGACAAACATGTGATTAGAAGTAAGAGACTGGGCAAGACAAGAAAGGAGAGGTGAGAGAAGAAGGGGCAGTAGGAAATAGGAAGGAGGCAGGCAGGACACAGATGAGCAGAAAGGGTTTGGTAAGACAAAAGGAGGAGGGAAGGGGTGTTAAATGAAGAGAGAGACAGAAGGAGAAAGGAGACATAGGAAGAGGGGGGCGATAGAAAAAGGAGGAGATTAAAGAGAGAGAGTGCTCATAGAAGAAAGTGAAAAGAGAAAAAAGATAGAACATTTGAAAGGATAGCCCTTATAAGGAAAAAGGTTCTTGTTGCAGCCATTCATGATGCAGGTCGAAGTGTGGGACCTATTTTTTCCGGCTACTCCCTGTTTGCACTTTAGTGATTTTATTTGCTGACCATATTTTTATACTGTGCCAAGAGTCAGTTATTTTGCAGCCCTTTCAAATGAGTGCAATGTACCTGTCCATGATGTGACTTGACGGGCTGTTCACTCTGAGGGCTGACTCTCTACAGAGTACCATGCAGCCTCCCATTGCCTTATTGCTCTCCCTGGATTCTCGTGCTCATGAGCTTCTGGTGCTGTCACAGCTCAAAACAGAGGCAGCTAACAGAAGAAAATGGACCTGTTAAGACAGCACACACTTTGAGCCAATACAAAATAAGGACTCCCTTAGCTCGCACCACTCCAACCATTTTAACCCATATGCAGCTGATGAAGTGGAAATCTCATTTAAATTGTGGGGGTGCATTATAATCATGTGTAGAACGCATCCGCATATAATTGTGCAAATTAATTATACATGAGGTGTTAGAATTGTAAAAATATGAATGCAATTACATAACATGCTTTAGTTTATGGATAAATGTCATGGAGAATTAACGCAGGAATTAGATGTAACTAGCAGAAATGTTAGCATGTGAAACTCGTGCTGTGAAGCTGATACTACTCACTTGTTAAATGTGCTCGACAATTGATGTTTTCTATTTAGTAGGTAAATATATCAATTGAAATGCTAATAATGGTTATGCAAATTGTATTGCTGAAAGAGACAAGTCTTATGTTAGCCGAAGTCATAGGCCTGAAATGCAAGTCCTGGGAAACTCTTGCTTTAGAATTAATAGTTGAATTTGATATGCATTGCAGATTCTGTTCTTTCTCACATTTCCATTGCAGATGGAGAATGCATTCTCTAGGAATAGTAATGTCTTTGTTTTAACGAGCTAGGCAAGGAGAGAAGAAGTTACAATTACATGGTGTTAGACCCGGGATCCCTGGTTGGCTGAGGTAGGTACCTTAGGCCAAATAGGGACCCGCGTTTCCACGTCAGGGAAAGGAAGGACACCTTCTGAGATAGCCCCCGCTCACCCCCTTGGTAGCTTGGCACGAGCAGCCAGGCTTATCTTCAAGGCAAATGTGTAAAGTATTTGCAACCACGCTCACACCAACCCAATCATGACACCACAAATGGACTCCACACGAGTTTTATAAAAACGAGTATAAAGTTTATATAGAAAGATATACGATAAGACCACACAATATAAATCCAACATATGAGTATGGGTAATATTCCTCCTGGCTGGTTGTTAGGCCAGCCAGCCCGTGTAAGTTCTGACGATATTAATGAGCACTTCCAAACATTCCACTGTAGTCCTAATACAATATTATGCAGTTCATAATGCTAGAATCAGGCACTTTGCAATGGAAAAACAATGCACTGCGTAACGCAACAATCAGGCACCCTGCAATGGAAAAATAATGCAATGCGTAACGCAACAATCAGGTAGTTCATTATGCAGGAATATTGCAATGCGTAATACACTAATCAGGTAGTTCGTTATGCAGGAATAATGCAATGCGTAATACACTAATCAGGTAGTTCGTTATGCAGAAATGATGCAATGTATAATACGACAATCAGGTACTCCGTCAACAGTTGCCCCCAACATGGGTATGGAATAACAAAAAGTGCAGCTTCGCGCTCCGGCCCCAGTACTGCCACTCCCTTGGCCAGTACGGGCCACGATACGAGCCGAAGCAGAGGCTCGCGCTGCCAAAATGAGAGAAAGGCTGAGAGAGTCTCCCTCCGAGCCCGCACCCCGCCCCAGGCGTCGACACACGTTACCTGGGGGGTGCGAACTCACTCTCCTCTCCTCTTCCAGCGACTTGGGCCTCAGATGCAATCTTTGTGAATTGGCAACGGCGGGTTCGGGCCGGCAGCTCAGCTCTTCTGGGGCTGCCGGTCCGGGCTGCTACCGCTACGAAGATCTCAGGCTGCCACAGGGCACACACACACAGCGTCGCTGAGACTCCCTGGAGCTTCGGGTGCACGATCACCGGGCACTCCTCACGAAGGTCTCAGGCTGCACGAAGAACACGCACACAGCGTCGCTGAGACTCACTTTTAACTCCGGGTGCACGATAACAAGGCAATCCTCACGAAGGTCTCATGCTGCACAAAGTACACGCACACAGCGTCGCTGAGACTCACTTGGATTCTGGTGCACACAATAACAGGACGATCCTCACGAAGGGCTCAGGCTGCAAAAAGCAAACGTACACAGCGTCGCTGATCCTCGCTTGGACTCCAGGTGCCCACGATCACAGGGCACTTCTTTCGAGGGTCACAGGCTGCAACAAGCACATGCACACAGCGTCGCTGAAACTCTTCTGGAAACTTTTGTGTTCCTGAGTTTCCGCAACAGGGAGCCAGCTCACCTCGGGCCCTTGTGGATAAGTTACTTCAGGACCCAGCACAGCAAAGTGCTTTCAAGCAGGGGGACACAGCACACAGCAAAGACCCTTTAGCCGTTCCTTGGTTAAAACAGCAAACTGAAGGCCAGCCCCAGAACACACAGCAAGGGTCAGTCCTTTCCTTCAGTCTCTTCAGTTGTTTCTTCCTTGGCAAAGGTTCCTCTTGACCACGAAGTAGCTCCAGTCTTGTTCAATCTTGATCAAGCCATTCTCCAAAGTTCAGGGGCTTCAGCTCTCATAGTTATACCCCTCAATGGCTTTGAAGTCTTTGTGTTCAGGGGGCACTGACCCCTGTTCAAACCAGTTCTGGGTGCCTCCCTGCCAGTGACACCTTTATTCCTTTGATAGTGGGGGTCTGGATCCTCAATCACTCAGCAGGGGCCGGAGCCATTGGTTTATGGCTGCAGCCCAGGCCTCTGCACCTCTAGGGGCTACTCCTCCCCCTACACTCCAGATGCAGGTCAGCCTGTTGCTGTCTCACCTCCTCCCCTGGGTCAAGACATTCCCCAGATCCTATCACTTTCAAATCCAGACAGTCAATCCACAACCAGGCAGAGACACACAGAAATGTTAGAGCCCAAAAACCCAGCCACTTCTAAAAGAGTGGCTTCTAAACACACAATGCAAAAACCACCTTTACAAAAAGATGTGTTATTACATTGTGAGTTCAGGCATAATAAACTTCACCTCTCCATCTTAAGCCTTTGGGAAGATAGGCTGGAAAACATATTACACAGCCTCCCCACTCTGTCCTATGGGCAAGATGGCCTTTCAACAGTGAAAAACGAAATGGAGATTATTTCACTGTCAGGACATGGCACACACCTTAGTACATGTCCTATCTTTCACATGCACTGCACCCTGCCCAGGGGGTACCCTGGACCTACCATAGGGGTGTCTGATGCGCATAGAAAGGGAAGGGTAAGGCCTGGCAAGTGGGTGCACTTGTCAGAATAACATGGCAGTTTAACAAACTGCGCGCAGGCACTGCAATGGCAGGCCTGAGTTCCCTCTTTAAGGCTACTTGTGTGGGTGGCACAATTCGTGCTGCAGGTCCACTAGTAGCATTTGCATTACCAGCCCTGTCACACATAGTGCACTTTACTAGGGACTTTACTAGTAAGGCAAACATACCAATCATGGACAACCAATTACCATTATACTTTACACAGTGAGCACTTGCACTTTGACACTGATCAGTAGTGGCAAAGGCCCAAAGCATCTAAGTTGGCAACACTATGTCAGAAAAGAGGTCTAAGGGAAAAGCAAAAAGTTTAGGGAACTTTAGCCAAAAGGGCCAAGTCCCACACAACGCCCTCCCAGCCAAAAGCCAGTTTAGACCAATCAACTACCTTGATGGACTTCCCTGCTTAGGGCGATAGAACACGGACGCAGGCCCGCTACCAAAGGGACACCCTCCTGTTCTATGCTTTCCTGATCCTAGGGGATTCTCTTGGTCACTACTCCCTGGGCCAACTATGCCGCTCCATGGGTACTTCCTGGCAGTTGGGGCCTCTCTAGGGGTGCTGGTCCCTTGCCAACCCCCACCTAGAGCGGTATCCCTGGAAGACCCATTAGTCAGGATACTGTTCCCAGTTATCCTGTCCTCCAGGCTAGAAGTGGGTTTACCCTGGTCACTCGTAGGGGACCTAGCTCTACTGGCTGGACACGGTCCCACGGGTTTTCCCACGGTGGTACACCTTCCTCCCTTAACCTTCCATTTAGATTTCTGTGCCTGCCATTTAGGAATGGCACCCACAAACTTCAGGACCGCGGGAGCTCTGGTGACAGACGCCCCACGCCCTCCTGACACTAGATGTTCTTCCTCGCACAGCTGGCAAGTAGGCGCTAGGCTTCCAACCGGGTGCTCCTCTAAGGAACCTCCAGTCTCTGGGGTGGGGTGGTGAACCCCTGGGGACGCTACTCACACTCCCTCTCTTTTGAGACAGGGCGCTAGCCCGCATGCTCCCCCCACTACTCTGGGACCTAACGGTTCTACTTCACCTCTCTTCCCTCTCTAAGGCCTTTTCAGACCCTTGGACCCATGACCAGGGGTCCGGTTCTTGTGCTAGCTCCCGGGAATCAAAGAGCTCGCACCCTAACACGGGTTGGCGCAATCCTGGAAAACAATTACTGAGCCTAGGCTCCCTAGGGGTAAGGTTGAGCAGCCCCTTCAAATCATTTGCAATGCTCACCAACACCCAATCATCCAGTGTATGCTTGTACTCATCCACACTTGGCACTGGCTGTACGCTGCCATCATTCAAACTGGACTCTGTCTGTTTAACCTTAATGTCCAGTTCCCTCATGCTTAACTCATGAGCCAAGAGAATATTTTTCTCTTCCAAGGCAAGAGCGTTCCTGCTCTCCTCTGCTCGCTTTTCACTTTCAATGAGCAGCTTCTTCTCTTCTGCTTGAGCTTTAAGTTTTAAAACCTCCAACTCATGCTTTCTGACCCTTTGGTTTTCCTCCAGCTCCTCTGGTGAAAAACTCCTCCCTGAATGGCTACTACCAGCCCCTAAGGCTGGTCCCTCCACTGGCAAATCCTGTGGACCAAATCCATTCCCTGGGTCATCCTCATCCACCTCAACATCACCCGCCTCCTGAGCCCCTTTGGTTTCCCACCAGGCCCTCAAGGCCATTTGCAGCTCCTCCTTCTTGGCGCTACTTTTCATGGGACATCCCAAAGCTCTGCAGAATTGCCTCAATTGATCAACTTTGTAGGTAAGCAATGCCTCAATGTCGAACTCTAATTCTGCAGCCTCACTGGCTACTTGACTCCTCTGAGACATGATGTGTGGCTTAAAGGTTGCTCAAAAATAAAATCAACTAGAACCAACAAATCAAGAACACAATATGTGGTTGCGTCGTGGTCTGCGCTAAACCTATGATGTACACCAATTACTGTGAGTGAATTTGCAAATACACATTCAAACCCCACACCGCTAACCACCAAATGTTAGACCCGGGATCCCTGGTTGGCTGAGGTAGGTACCTTAGGCCAAATAGGGACCCGCGTTTCCACGTCAGGGAAAGGAAGGACACCTTCTGAGATAACCCCCGCTCACCCCTTGGTAGCTTGGCACGAGCAGCCAGGCTTATCTTCAAGGCAAATGTGTAAAGTATTTGCAACCACGCTCACAGCAACCCAATGATGACACCACAAATGGACTCCACACGAGTTTTATGAAAACGAGTATAAATTTTATATAGAAAGATATACGATAAGACCACACGATATAAATCCAACATATGAGTATGGGTAATATTCCTCCTGGCTGGTTGTTAGGCCAGCCAGCCCTTGTAAGTTCTGACGATATTAATGAGCACTTCCAAACATTCCACTGTAGTCCTAATACTATATTATGCAGTTCGTAATGCTAGAATCAGGCACTTTGCAATGGAAAAACAATGCACTGCGTAACGCAACAATCAGGCACCCTGCAATGGAAAAATAATGCAATGCGTAACGCCACAATCAGGTAGTTCGTTATGCAGGAATAATGCAATGCGTAATACACTAATCAGGTAGTTCGTTATGCAGGAATAATGCAATGCATAATACACTAATCAGGTAGTTCGTTATGCAGAAATGATGCACTGTGTAATACGACAATCAGGTACTCCGTCAACAGTTGCCCCCAACACGGGTATGGAATAACAAAAAGTGCAGCTCCGAGCTCTGGCCCCGGTACTGCCACTCCCTTGGCCAGTACGGGCAGCGATACGAGCCGAAGCAGAGGCTTGCGCTGCCGAAATGAGAGAGAGGCCGAGTGCGTCTCCCTCCGAGCCCGCACCCCGCCCCAGGCGTAGACACACGTTACCTGGGGGGCGCGAACTCACTCTCCTCTCCTCTTCCAGCGACTTGGGCCTCAGGTGCAATCTTTGTGAATTGGCAACGGCGGGCTCGGGTCGGCGGCTTAGCTCTTCCGGGGCTGCCGGTCCGGGCCGCTACTGCTACGAAGATCTCAGGCTGCCACAGGGCACACGCACACAGCGTCGCTGAGACTCTCTGGAGCTTCAGGTGCACGATCACCGGGCACTCCTCACGAAGGTCTCAGGCTGCATGAAGAACACGCACACAGCGTCGCTGAGACTCACTTTTAACTCCGGGTGCACAATAACAAGGCAATCCTCACGAAGGTCTCACGCTGCACAAAGCACACGCGCACAGCGTCGTTGAGACTCACTTGGATTCCGGTGCACGATAACAAGGCAATCCTCACGTAGGTCTCAGGCTGCACAAAGCACACACACACAGTGTCGTTGAGACTCACTTGGATTCCGGTGCACACAATAACAGGACGATCCTCACGAAGGGCTCAGGCTGCAAAAAGCACACACACACAGCGTTGCTGATCCTCGCTTGGACTCCAGGTGCCCACTATCACAGGGCACTTCTTACGAGGGTCTCAGGCTGCAACAAGCACATGCACACAGCGTCGCTGAGACTCTCCTGGAAACTTTTGAGTTCCTGAGTTTCCGCAACAGGGAGCCAGCTCACCTCGGGCCCTTGGGGATAAGTTACTTCAGGACCCAGCACAGCAAAGTCCTTTCAAGCAGGGGGACACAGCACACAGCAAAGTCCCCCTACACTCCAGATGCAGATCAGCCTGTTGCTGTCTCACCTCCTCCCCTGGGTCAAGACATTCCCCAGATCCTATCACTTTCAAATCCAGACAGTCAATCCACAACCAGGCAGAGACACACAGAGCTTTTAGAGCACAAAAACCCAGCCACTTCTAAAAGAGTGGCTTCTAAACACACAATGCAAAAACCACCTTCACAAAAAGATGTGCTATTACATTGTGAGTTCAGGCATACTAAACTTCACCTCTCCATCTTAAGCCTTTGGGACGATAGGCTGGAAAACATATTACACAGCCTCCCCATTCTGTCCTATGGGCAAGATGGCCTTTCAACAGTGAAAAACAAAATGGAGATTATTTCACTGTCAGGACATGGCACACACCTTAGTACATGTCCTACCTTTCACATGCACTGCACCCTGCCCAGGGGGTACCCTGGACCTACCATAGGGGTATCTGATGTGCATAGAAAGGGAAGGGTAAGGTCTGGCAAGTCGGTGCACTTGTCAGAATAACATGGCAGTTTAACAAACTGCGTGCAGGCACTGCAATGGCAGGCCTGAGTTCCCTCTTTAAGGCTACTTGTGTGGGTGGCACAATTCGTGCTGCAGGCCCACTAGTAGCATTTGCATTACCAGCCCTGGTACACATAGTGCACTTTACTAGGGACTTTACTAGTAAGGCAAACATACCAATCATGGACAACCAATTACCATTATACTTTACAAGGGGAGCAGTTGCACTTTGAAACTGATCAGCAGGGGCAAACGCCCAAAGCATCTAAGTTGGCAACACTATGTCAGAAAAGAGGTCTAAGGGAAAAGCAAAACGTTTAGGGAACTTTAGCCAAAAGGGCCAAGTCCCACACATGGGTTGGAGGTGATAAAGACAGAAAGGGTTTCACACGGGATAATGCATGGGAACCATGGACAACTTGTTGCAATGAAGGATCCTAGACAACATCGTGGAAAAATACATCCCGAACTTCACCCAGAGTGGATAGCGTGATGTGAAGTGCATCATGGGAAATATTGCCTGTGGATAACTGTTTGTTGAAATTAAGGAACGGTCCCCTCCTCTTACTTGCCTTCAGAGAGAGAGCATCTCCGAATGATCTCTTTCTGTTGCTAGTGGCTTTATGCTACTTGACCCATTGATGGAGGGGAGACTTCTCAGGAAGACTCTATACACTGACACCTTTTTCTCTTACCATTGAAAATGCTTATATAGGGATGCCATCTTAGAGTTACAGTAGTGATAGATTGATGCTTTATATTCATCAACCCTCAATGCAGGGACATTTGGACTCATGCTTCTTGATTCTCTGTATCCGACCCCTTGAATTAATAGTTCTATTCATGCTATATTGTCGAAATTGGATAAGTACATTTGGCTTCATGCTAATTCCATTATGTTTTTATATTTTTGTGTTGAGGTGTCTCTATGTCAAGTTATTTTTGGCTTTGTAATAAATTAACTAACATAATCTAGTTTTCAATGGATTATTATGTGGTAAGAAGAATTGTTGATTAATTGGCTGTGGAATAACAATTTTCTCCCCTATACACTTTTATCCTGTGAAAAAGAACCATCTAGAACAGGTCCAGAACAAATGAGCCTGACCCTTTCAGTTGGTAGCAGAGGATGGTTCGCACATGAAGTGATGGGAGAATCTAGAAGTATTCTAGAATAAGTGGACCTTAGAACCCCAGAGCCCCGAAATAGAGACCAATCACCGAGAACAGAGGGTGACAGAACTTGGCAGAGACCAACGGAGTCTGATGGTGTGGTGAAATCAGCGGCGGAAGGAGGAGTGGTATTAACAGGGTGTATGTAGTATTTTAGATTGCAGGAATGATTTGATTGTGTGATGCCTTGCGGAGTTGGTGTGAGAGTCGAGTGAATGTGGTTTTGGGTCGGACGTGGCCCAAGGATTGAGATTTGAGTTGCAGGTCCCGAAGTTGCCTAAGATCCCAGGATAAATTAAATGGTGTAGAAGACACCACGATTGTGATTGTCTGAGCAAAGAATTGAGGAGTTGTCATGAGACGTCAACGGCAGTTCCACCTAAGATAGGGAACTTTATGTGAATGGGACGGATGGGAATCATCTATTGGGCCTTGTGTACAGAGGTTGACTATACTGATTCAGGTGATCCCTGCTGGTTGAGGGTTACCGTGTGAGAATGTTCTTGAGTGACTAAATTCCCTAGATCTTTTAGAACGGCAGACAATTACGGATTTAAAATGATTGTGTGAGTGAATGCATACAGAGAAATTGTGAAGGAGGGGGAGCTGCTGCGAGGAGTGAGAGTGACATCGGATTGTGCCGCACTGCGATAGGTTGGTTGGTGTAACTTCGTGCTGGGATTGGCTGGTAATCGTCGGGAAGTCTGTGGTTGAACAGTATTGATTTGTCGTAATCAATTGAACAAAAACTGCATTTTCGGAAATCATGCCATGTTTTAGGGTGTTATGGACTCTCTTCAGAGGTGATGAAGGGGTTGTTACTTGAGTGGGCAAAAAAGCACCACCCGAGGATACTCCAGCACACTCTATGGTGACAAAGGTTGGGCTCCACACTAATATTTTGCTCCAAAATTGGCATACAATCACTGAAAAGGAGGGTGAATTGTCATTTCCACGCTTTGGGTCATTCAGATTGGAAGTGTTGAATCAGCTCAGGGGAATGATGTTCGCGATGCAACCCTTGCCTAGACCTACACAGTTTGAAGCGTTAGGTGCATGGATGTGTGCAGCTCATGCTAAGGAAAGAGAGAAATTTCAAGGGAGGATGAGGAAAACTGTGAAGGCGTATCAGGATGCACAGTGGGATGTGAGGCTTAAGAGGTGGGGAATGGATACCATTGAGGGAAAGAGGTTGTACCCATTGCTAGAAGGAGATGGAGGACCACAGGATAGGAACAGAAGGAAAATGGGAGTGACAGCATGATAATGAAGACAACTTGTTGGATGGGTTGTTGGCTGAGCATCCACCACCTTACAGTCTGCAAACGAGTGAAGGGGAACGAAGCGCTGAAGACACTGAGAATGTGGGAAGTGTATCAGCCCCAGCAGCTCCTGATCCAGGGGTCATGGGTATGATATCACCAGGAATAGGGGGGCGGGAGTGTCAGCTTTGGAAGGTTTATAACAGGATGGTGTTAACACTGCTTCACGGTTGCCAGAAGCTCTTACAGTACCGGTTACCATTGGTTCTGTCATTCCTGTTTATGGCCTAGGATCAGTGGGAAACCTTGGACAGAGACAATGTATACATACCGAAGGAACTGGGTTGGGAAGAACAGGAAGTTCAAATGGGAATTGTCATCCTTAAGTGCCTATGGTATCTAGTACCCCTTTAGCAACTACTGCTGACCCTTCCAGAGTACAGATTGGCTCCAGTACAATACGGTCTATACCCATGGTAAGCACTAGTTCAGATCTGCGAATGTGGGAAACTCCGGTGAGAGGACCAAGTGGCATGACTCAAGAAGCAAGCACAAGTCAGAGAACCCCTGATAATCAGCACGTTCTAGACTTTGCAGACTTAGAGTCATGGTTATGAGATCATAACAAAAGCAAGGAAAGTTAGAGTAGTAGGTCGAGTCATGGTACTCTTAAAGCTGTGGTGAAGCTGAAGTTGGTGGATATAATGAGACTGAAGGCTGAACTAGAGGAAATCATCAGTGGGAACCTACCCTTAGAAGAACAGAGACCTATGAGCCGGACGAGTTGCTGTTTGTAGCTAAGGATTTTACCCGGAGGGCAAGAGGCACATGAGAATTTGTCAGAATTGGCTCAGAGATATGGAGTAGACTTGTCCCAGACGAAGACGATACATGGAAATCATAGGCTTACTTACAGTGACCAAGAGCTAGAGGAAAAGAGTGTGACTGGGTTGAATGCGCACGTCAGAGAATTGGCAATAGGAATAAGGGCTTCGAGTATGCTGGATAAGTGGGAGGAAATATGGTCAAAGAAGAAGAGCATAAGAAAGGTGACGGGAGAATCACCACCTCCAGGAGGGAGGACATAGAGAGTAGATCCATATCCAATACGGGAAGTGCCTAGTGGAGGATACGTGCATGTTCCTTGGAGTCGGGGTGACCTTGCTGCATTCACAAATGATTTCTCCAGGTTGAGATAGACACCTGCTGAGTGGGTCAAGCAAGTGGATCACTTTGTTAAGATCTTTACAGTGCTGTGGATTGACTTAAACGCCTTGTTCAAAATTGTGATTCCAAGTGTTCTATGGTCTGCTTGTAAGATAGCTGTTGAATGGCCTAGTGCTGAGCCGGAGAGGGACTCAGTAACTCATGGTCCTTCGCCAATGGTTATGAAGAAGTACGATCAGGTGATCACATGGTTGCAGTCCAAAATAGCCCCACAAGACATTGATTGGGTAAAGATAGATCGAACGACCCAGGACCCTATGGAGTCGGGACATGCTTATTATGAGAGGCTCTTACAGGCCTTTAAGCAGTACAGTGGATTAGACACACTCGACCCCAAAGACATGGGACCATTTCTGTCAAATTTGTGACTGGGTTGAGGCCGAAAATCAGTCTCATGATCCAACAGCACCTAATCTGTTGGCAAAACAAGTCCAGAGACAAAATCTTACGGTATGCCAGATATTGCAGAGATGAGGTGGATTCCAAACATAGAAGGATAAAGGAGAAATTGATGTTAGTCCAAATGCGTAATGCCCAGAAAGGAGAGCAGGTGCAGGGAATGATGGGAGCTGTAACTCGTGGTCAGGGAAATGCCCTAGGAGGTGTACAAGCACAATCTGCTGCAGGGCCAGTGGGCCTGGGAAGAGGGAGAGGCTTCCCTATAGATCTAAAGACAGGAATAGATGTCACAACCCTGAAGAAGACCACTGCTTGTCATTTTTGTCACAAGATAGGGCATTGGAAGCACGAGTGCCATCTTAATCCTGCAAATCAAGGTCAGGGAAGAGAACTCGTGCAAGTGGCAGATGGCGTAAATCAGTTACCTAAAGTGACCAGGCCAAGATCATTTAATGCAGGAGGGAATCAGAACCAGTTAATACAAGTGCTCCAACCTTGGAGAATCTCACAAGGCAATCAAACATATCATCAGATGCCCTTAATGGAAGCACCAGATGGATTTGATCCAGACCCGTCCTTGTGACAGTGCCTGAGGGGGAGGAAGACTGTACTGTTGGAGCAGTTTTAGAGGTAGAACAAAGTGGATCATACATGCAAGCCGACGTGGATGGTCATCCCATTACATTTTTAATTTATACTGGTGCTACCCGTTCTACTGCCAGATCCGCAGTATCCCCAAACTGTCCCCTCTCTGGAAAATCAATCCAAGTTTTAGGAGTTTCTAACAAAAGAATAAAAAACCCTTACCGTTGAAAATCGGAACCTTCCAGGATCACCATCAGTTCGTGGTGTGTGATTCGAGTCCAGTCTGTTTGCTAGGGTGTGGCTTGTTGTGCAAATTGAACTGTATTATCTACTGCACTCCAAGTAGAACACAATTGCAGACTAATGATGAGGACATGGCCTTTAAACTATAAAATCAGAACCTTGTTTCCTTTGCTGACAGTGGAACACATGCCACTGGATCTGAGAGACACTGTTTCTCCAGTGGTATGGGACTTCACAGGGGAAGAAATTCAACTGATTTAAGGAGTCGAGGAGTCAAGCCAGTCCACATACAGGTCAAACCAAATGCAGAGCTTCAGAGAACACCTCAGTATAACCTAACCCCAGAGACAGAAGCAGGGATTACACAGGTAATTGACTCCATGATTGCGCAAGGCATTGTAAAGGAGATCATGGGAAGTCAATGCAATTCTCCTAATATGGGGTTGCAGAAGCCGAGTGGGAAATATTGCATTGTTCAGGATCTTAGAAAGTTCAAGAACATAGTGAGTCCATGTTGTCCCGTGGTACAGAATCCATCTGTAATCCTATTCCAGATTCCTTGCGAAGCTGAATGGTTCACAATGATTGACCTCTGCCAAGCATTTTTCTCCATTCCATTGTATGAGGGGAGCTAATTTTGATTTGCTTTATGTCTGGAGAATTGTGTCTTAACATGGTGTTGTATCCCACAAGAGAACACTGAAAGTCCATCCATATTCAATAAGATTTGAAAAAGAACCTTGAGAGCTTGATTCTGCCTCGAAATTAAGTGCTGGTCCAATATATTAATGACCTTCTCATTGCATCTGAAACACATGAGGCTTGTAGGTACGATACCATTGCCTTACTGAACCATCTGACTGACAATGGGCATAAGGTGTCTCCAAGTAAGCTTCAGTACTGTCTAAAAGAAGTACAGTATTTGGGTCATTCAATTGAGGAAGACAAAAGGAAGGTGTCACCAGAAAGTGTGGAGGCAATCATGAAAATGAATCCTCCCAATACCCCAAAGGAGGTCAGAATGTTCTTGGGAATGGTTGGCTGCTGCCGACAGTGGATTCCTAATTTCTCCTTGATTGCAAAGCCTTTGCAGATGCGGGCCCACAAGAATGTGTGTGAGCCGGTGCCTTGGGATAATGACTGTTTACTTGCCTTCCTGGAGTTGAGGGAGTGCCTGTGTTGCGCTCCGGCTTTAGGAATGCTCGCTGCTGAAAACGTCACTCTGAAGAGGTGTTCTGTGTTAAATCCTTCTACCTTGTTACCTGTTCCAAATGCTGATGGGGAAGAATGTGAAGACCATGACTGTCTGGATGTCACTGAGCTTTGCACGAAGCTGAGACCTGACATTGTAGATGAGCCATTGCCTGATCCTGATCAAGTTTTTTGTTGATGATTCATGCCTAAGAGACAATGAAGGTAATCTGAGAGCAGTGTTTGCTGTCTGTACCATCTCTGGAGTGGTGTAAGCTGCTTGTTTACTGGGAATACACTCTGCCCAAGTGGCTGAAATCATTGCCTTGACCCATGCATGCCTTGTTTCTGAACAAATCCGAGTCATGATCTATACCGATAGCCAGTACAGTTTTGATGTGGTTCATGACTTCGGACAGCTATGGTGGCAGAGAGGGTTTCTAACGTCATCAGGATCCCCGATAAGGAATGGGGAATATATCAGACAACTACAGGAACCTCTACAATTGGCAAGAGAAGTGGCTGTCGTTAAATGCACAGCCCATGGAAGTGGAAATGATTTTGTCACTATTGGAGATAGATACGCAGATGAAGTTGCACGCTATTGTGCTTTTCATGCATGTGTTTTCAATGGAGAGTATACTGCCAGAAGCGCAGAGCAGACCGAACTGATGCTAGCTGTTGCTGACATGTGGGATGAAGTGAGACGGTTGCAATTGGAAGCTACAGACAAGGAACAAGTGGGTTGGATCAGAGCAGGCTGTGAGAAAGGGAAAGACGACATGTGAGTATCAGTTGATGGCAGGGCAGTATTACCAGATTGTTTGTTACACCCAATGGCGAAACAGATTCATGGAGCAGCTCACATAGGAAGAGATGCGATGGTGAGACTGTGCAGACAGACATGGTTCAATCCTAGGTTTCGAGTGGTTGCAGAAGCTGTGTGTCATCGGTGTGTCATGTGCCAACAAATGAATGCTGGGTAGAGGACTGTTGTTACTTTGAGTCATAGAGATAGATCGGGGGGGGGTCCCTTTAATCGAATCCAAATGGACTATGATGAGATGTCTGTGTGTAATGGATTGAGATACATTCTGGTTGTTGTGTTCATCTTTTCTCAATGGTTCGTAGCTTACCTGACTAGGAGATTCGATAGCCTCACTGTAGCTAAGTTGTTGCTGAGGGAACTCATTCCTAGATTCAGATTTCCAACTACATTGGAATCGGATAGAGGTACACACTTTCACAATGATATCATGAAATTGTTATGCACTTCCTTGAGTGAGGATCAAAGACTGCATTGCAGTTACAGGCCAGAGGCATCTGGAATGGTGGAGCAAGTCAAAGGGACATTAAAAGCAAGGTTGGCTAAAGTGTGCGCTTCTACATATTTGAAATGGCCTGATGCATTGATTCTAGTGCTCATGAGTTTGAGCAGCATTCCTGACAGGAGAACAGGGTTGTCACCACATAAGATACTCATGGGAAGAGCAATGCGTTTACCTACTGTGCCCACCACCGCGCTAGTGAGCATCAAGATGATTTGGTCGTTGACTACTGTAAAGGATGGGCTGACGTGGTTCGTTCTGTGTCTCATCAGGTTGAAGCAGCGATTGCACATACCTCAAAGGACCTCTGCCACGAACTGAACCTGGGAAACTGGGTTCTCATCAAGAAACACATGAGTAAAAACTGTCTTGTCTCTCGTTGGCGTGGGCCATACCAAGTGATACTGGTGACTAGGACTGCTGTAAAGTGTGGGCGTTTGCCGAACTGGGCCCATGCTTCTCACACCCGTAAAGTCTCAGGTCCGTCTGAAGGAAACAGCTGCTCTCCCAGAAGTACTTCTAGCCATGACCGAGGGGTCACTGGAGAGGGCAAGCTAAGCTGTAGAGGTACCTGAAGAGGCTGGACAAACACAAGTCAATCTGAGGGGGGTCAAGCTACACAACACTCTGGTATAGACTCTGAGGGAAATGGTAATGTTGCGAGTGATAGAGAGTCTGACTCAGTGGAAGAGAATGGTGTGACAAATGGTTGTGTGCAGTTAAGGAAGAAAAATGTAGCAGGTGAAACGTGACCTGTGAGACAGAGAAGGAAAAATCGGAAACTTGCATCTGAAAGAGAACTTGCACCAATAGATGAATCTTTGGAGTCTGATCTAAGCGAAACAGAGCAAAACACAGAAGGTCAGAGAAGGTCCAGGACAGCTCGAGAGCTGTGTCAGAGATATTCCTCTCCCAAGTAGACTTACTTGCTTACAATTGTCGGGGAGAGCGAGGTCTGAGATTTCAATACTGGTTGTCGAAATCTTGCTTGTTCCTTTTCCACCAGGTTTGGGTGGCTTATGCACTGATTTTGGAGGACATTGAATTTCCAAGCTTTGGAGCACCAGTCTCCTCAAGAGATTGCAGCACTGAGAGCTGAACTGTTACAACATGTGTACTGAAGTTTGAGCTGTAAATAATTGTTTGAAGAAGATAACCTAGGCCTGAGTGGAAGAAGCATAAACTTGGGGATTTCATCGAAAAGAAGAAAAAAGGCTAGAAAAGTCTTCCAAGCTGTCTAAATATTGTAAAGCAGAGACATTTTGAAAAGAACTTTCCAAGATTTCAAAAGTTTTTAAAGAGACATTGTCATACATGAAGAGAGGCAGAGAAAAGAGCCTCTTTGTGTTGAACCTCTTTCAAACTGTGATCCGACCTACTTAAAGATGGAGTATGGAAATTTGAATTGTAGGCACAAATGTATTATCGTTACACTCATTGTAGGGGTAGGTATAGTAATAGCTGTAGTCATTATAGAATACATTTTGAGTTCATCCAAAATCAGGGAGCATTGGGTGGGGGGTACAATGGACATCCACACCTACCACTGCTGCTTCAAAGGAGGGTACACTAGGATCAGAGAGAAGCTTAATTGAGCAAACTAGTCGCTTTCTTCATGTAGTCCTATCCAAGGGTGATTTACCTGCCTGAGTTGGGGAGGGAGTCCGATATCACAACTTACCCTTGACTTATGGTATTAGTTGTAGTTTACTCCTCATTATGTTTTATGGAAAGGGTCATTATGAGTACTACTTCTCAAACTATGATGTGGTACTTTCAGAAATCCCTGTATACAAACATCTGAACAAATATGATTATTACAAGCAAATAGAAAGAATGGAAAATTATTTCTCACCTACAGTAACATTAGACACTGCTTACGAGCGCAGACATCATCTAACCTACATACTAACAGATATAAATAGAAATAGATATAGGGGATTATTTGTTAGTGTTGACAACAAGGACAAGAATTCTGAGTGGATCAAAAAGGCGTTAGCTCACAAGGCTAAGGGAAGTTCTGGTCCTATAGCTTTAGATTGGGAACAATGAGGAAAACTTTTCATATGTCAGGTTGCGAGCAGGTATGATACCATGTTTGTGGGACAGAGTTTGTGTGATCATATCTTCGCAATAAATGGCCCATGGAAGATGTTTTTGTAAGACTCAGTTCGAATGGTACCCGGAGTGTGTTTTGTGTGTGGAAAGAATGTGTATGTTCAGTTACGGAGCGAACAGTATGGTACCTGTTATTTGGCTGTCGTGTTTCCAAAGATATATCATGTGGAGGATTTGGAGAGTTTGGAAAGGAAGTCGAACAGTAGGGATCAATGTGAATTGGGTGCAGGAGAGGTTGTAGGAGATATATTTAGAGTGATAATACCAATCTTGGGAGTGGTGTTGAATGACGTCAAGGTTAGAAGGTTGTCTACAATAGTGGATAAGCTATCTGTTAACACACCTCAGTCTTTGTTACTGCTAGATAGGGAGATGGTCTCGATAAGAGCAATGGTGATGCAGAACCGTCTTGCATTAGATGTGTTACTGGCAAAAGAAGGCGGAGTCAATTGGATGCTGAAGGTCCAACAGTGTTGTACTTATGTCCCTGATAGAAGTAAAGATCTAAGGGGATATCTTAATAACATCGCTGATATACATTGTGAGATACAGGACTTGACAGGACCAACATCGAAATCGACCCCCTAATCTCAATTTACCACTTCATCTAAATGTGCTGGAAATGATCACTGTATTCTAAGGCTGTTCATGGCCCATAACACCATGACATGTCTTTGACAAGGGGAGCTAAATTGGTCTTATCATCAGAATCCCTGTCACTCTATTTGTATTCTATGGAATTGGTTGAAAGTGTACACCTAGAAGGCACTTTTTAAATCCCTTCCTCCTGCTTGTCCAAATTGTGTACTCTTGGGAACTCACTGTTCGAATGTATTCTTCTCCTCCCTTTTTGAAAAGATTGAGAGAATTTATGTACAATTTGCTAATATGTACGTGGGTTAAAACAATTTAAAGGATAGTGACTAGGAGAGAAGCGGCGGTATGTTGGAAATGGCTCTTTCTGCAGGGTCACCCCCAAAGGTTTTGCCTTCATCCTCCCTTTTTTCTGTTCTCATTTTTGTTGGCTTTGGGCACTCTACCATGGCAAATCAGTGCTAAAGTGCATGTGCTTGTCCCCCAAAACATGGTAACATTGGCATGTTTAACCTACTTATAAGTTCCTAGTAAAGTGTACTATATGTGCCCAGGGCCTGTAAATTAAACACTACTGATGGTCTTGTAGCACTGATTGTGCCCCCACTCAAGTAGCCCTTTAAACATGTCTCAGGCCTGCAGAGGCTGTGTATGCAGTTTTAAACTGCCATGTTGACCTGGCGAGTTAACTCTTTTGCCAGGCCTAAACCTTCCTTTTTAATACATATAAGTCCATCCTAAGGTAAGCTCTGGACAGCCCCACTGGCAGGGTGCCGTGTATTTAAAAAGTTGGACATGCGCTTTTAAGTTTTGCACATCCAGGTAGTAAAAACTCTTAAATTTGTTTTTCACTAGTGCAAGGCTTATCTCTCACATAGGTTAACATTGAGATTACCTTATTATATTTTATGAGTGTAATTTCCAATTGGTAAAAGATAGATATTTCAAGTTAGGTGCCTCTGGACTCACAATTTAAAATCACAATTTATGGTAAAGTTGGATTTTTTGAGTTGCTAGTCTGAAAATGTCACTTTTAGAATGCTGACATTTTCTTACTTTAACCATTCTGTGCCTCTGCCTGTCTCTGAATACACGTATGGGGTGGGTGATGCCTTCGGGTCAAGTACACACTTTATAAAACTTAAAAAATTAAATTAAGCTCTATTTTTCCAACCTGGTGTGGATTCTTTTTGTGTGGTGTTTTCACTGTTTTAAATATAACACAAATACTTTTCGCATTTCCTCTTAAGTTACACTTTACTGCACTGTGCCAAGCTACCAGAGGGTAAGCACAGGTTAATTTAGGGTGTGTATCTGACCTACTGTGACTAGGATTTTGGTCCCTACTTGGACAGGTGCATACCTTTGCCGACTAGAGACCTAATTTCTAACACTGACCAAAATGAAATACAGTGGGAAATGTATAGCCCTTGTAGCAAGTAGCAATGTGCTGTAGTTTAAGGTCTACTACTTTAACAAAGTGTTTTATCCTGGTAAATCATATTCTCTCTGGGCCTCTGTTCATTGATCTGACAATATACCAGCACACAGAAACAAGCTTAATGGAAGATATAAACACCATGGGCTTACACCCAGGAAAGGTACCTAGCATGGTATTGATTAAAACATTTAGGGCTGTTTATCTGCAAGTGTCTAGATTTGCTGAAGCGTTCCAGAAGGGGCATTCTCAGAACTCCTCTCTACTGCAGCTCCTACCTCTCAGATACTGATAGGTATCTCTTTCACAGCTTATACATGGCTCAAAGGGTGAGAGTTACTTGATCCTTGAAAGGGTTAAGAGTGGCAGAGAAACAGATATGGAACAGTGGTTATCTCACTGTGCCTGTGTAACAAGCACAGCGTGGAAGAATCCCTTATTGCAGGACAGATCTGCAAACTGCAGGAAGGTTGGCTATCCTAAGATTGATGGAGCTGCTCTGTGGGAGAAATGGTCCACTCTGTCTTACAATGCTCACCCCTGTTGGAGATCTAACCAGGCAAGAAGCTGTCATTCACACTGCCTGGCCACCCAAAAGCAAATAACTGAACAATACTGTGGGCTGACCCACGTTGTGGATGACACTTCTAATAGTTCAATCAGTGCCTTAAGAGTGCTGACCCATTGCCCCATTTTATTTATGCTGCCCTGTAGACTGGTATAGTAGGCGGGTGGCTGAACTAGGCTGAGCCAGAGCCTCTCTTTAATATATAATGTATATTGTTTAACAGAAAACTTACATGAAATCTGTTGGAAATTGAGGTTCTGCATGGAAGAGGTGTGCACCCTGATGGAGCAGGAATTCGCAAAAAGAAACCTGCTCGGATGAATACCCCCATAATACGTATTAACAGTAAGTAGTAATAGAAAATTACCGTGCACCTTACATGAACACAAGGGAAAACTGCTTTGCGCATGCATGCACTAACGTAAGATAACGCATGAAAGAACTAAAACCGTATTTACATTATGCTTTGAATGAAACAGGAAAAAATGCATGACTAGGCCGCATGTGTATTTCGTAGTTTGCATGTTGCAGCTTGCCTTAAAATTATAAATAATAACGTTTTTGCATAAAGCTATACTAGGAAAAACGCTAACAGGGAATAATGCAAAGGCGGGTGGTAAACAGTGAAAACTACATTATCATATACTTAATGAATGTTCATTTCCATTTGCTATAGTGAGCTGGATAAGACGCCATTTTATTTAACTTGACCAAATAGAGGAGGGGCAGTATAAATATGTGAAGATGAACTGACAAAGGCACGCTGGAGTGCTGAGCACAGCAGAAGAAGTGAAGGGGTTGAAGGCCAATGTGATGATCGTCTGCCAAGAGATGTGACAGACCGTGGGATAGAAAGACTTCTTCCGTGAACATTGCTTAAATTTATATACAAATGTAGCATGGATTGAATCGTGTGAACAGAATAATAATGAGTCATGGGAATAGGCATAAAAAAATGAATATGTTCAAAGTCAGAATGAAGTTACCATGGTGTGACATACCACCCCCAAAGTCCACCAATCAACTGTCTCGTTTTGTAAATTGTTTCAACTGATGTGGGACGGACATGTATGTTTTAGGGTATAACTGGGGTGCCTTTAGGGGTGTGGTTAGGTTAGGCTGGTGAGGCAGGGAGAGAGGGGAGATATGTCGCTGTCCGTCGGTTTGAGAGAGGCCTAGCTGTTCCTGTCCTGTCCCATTCCTGTCCCTGTAATCTTTGTCCCCTGACTCTATTTCAGGGGACCCCCCCACCATCACTTTGGCCAGAGAGGTGGTTTTCTACAGACCCGTTGGTTTGTATTATTCTGATTTGTTCTTGCACAATTTATCTGCAAATGTATTTTTGTCTCTGAAACTTTTGCCTCTCCATCTATCCACTCCTTCATGCATAATGTCATTATTTGATTGATGAGTTCGCCTCTCTCGGAATTGCTGATATTTTTCTCTCCCTTTGTGAGTTCATTGTTTGCACTTGTAACCGTATGCCTTGAGCATTTTTTTCGTTTAATTTGAGGTAAACTTTATTAACTTCCACGAGAGTCTGTGTTTATTTAGTTAATCGAATGATTAGTCAGATAAGGAGTATCATTACCATCAACTATTCAACTAATTGGTTCATCGACCAAGTAGCGGAAACGTTGATGTATAAATTAGATACGTATTTTGGAAATGCCATGTATGAATTTTAGGAGGAAGAGAATTGAACATTATAAAAATTGACACCAGCGCATCAGGGATTGGGTGAATGTGTATGGGCCATTGTTCTGTGATATTCTTGAGTATTAATCCCTGATTAGGCATTGGCCTCGCGCTGGATCAGTTTCTTGGTAGCAGAGGACGGTTTAATTATTTATTAAGTTTGGTAATGATTATTGATTATATGTTTTAACTCGAAAAAGTTATTGTCCTGTTCTATGTTGTCTAGAAGTGAAGGTACGGAGATACCTGAGGAATCCCGGGAATGGAATTTAGCCTGAAGTAGGCAGAAGTACTTTGTCTGTTGTAATAATACCTAAGCTACGGAGGGCTGAAAGTGTGATATTTAGGGAAATTTCGTTTGAGATTAGCGTGTCTGAAGAAGCGAAGGGTTCACTTCCGAAACTCTGGCCTTATCCCCAGGGGAGTACCAAGACCTCTTTTCACACCAAAAAGTCCTCTTGTGAAACCTTGGCCTTATCCCTGGAGGATTAATAGTTCCATCCGGAGCTTGTTTGAAGAGTAAACTAGCGCTGGACATTATTAGGACTCGTAGTGAAGAAAAATCTCTTAGAAAGGTGAAAAACTATCTCTTTATTAGTGGAACAGACAAGGTAGCATTGTTTTGTGTTGTTACTAATCAAATTTTGATTAAGAGTGTTTAGAAGAATATTGCAGTATTAATTTGCAAAGGGAGGGTCAGCAGAAGGAGTAATACTGACGTCAGAGAAAAGCCGCACTGGCATTGGTCAGGCAGCGGGCGTGTACTTAACTATCATTGGTTGGTTGGTGTGAGCCGCGCTAGTATTGGTTGAGATTTTGCTTACGTAGTGGTGTTCTGATTGGTTGTTTGGTGTGTATCGTGCTGGTATAGGACGAGAACTGACAAATAGAATAAGTAGAATTACGGAAAGGTTTCTTTGTTTTGTTTTGTTGAAATACGCTAGTGTAAAGAGTCAGGAAAATGAAGTTGCTTGAGAAAATAAAGAATTTCTTCAAAAAGGATAAACCAATTGTGGCTAGAGAGGGAATTCTTATTCCCCCTCCAGGAACGCCTGCTTCTTATATGATGTTAGTGCGAGGATATCATACGTGTACATGGTTGGAGAATTGGGTGGAGTATACAAAGGATGATGGCGTTATAGCCTTTCCACGGCATGGTTCGTTTAACATGAGGATTTTACAGAATTTGAGAAATCGTATGAATTTATTAGAGCCAAATCCCAGACCTACACAGAATAAAGCGTTAGAGGAATGGTAAGAAGAAGCAATGGAAAGAGAGAAATATCGAGGAGGTAGGAGATACAGAATTTTAATGACTAGGTACCCTTTTGAGAGAAGAGAAGATACAATGAAACGATGGAGGAGAGCTGTGATAACCGAGGGTTTGTACCCAGTTTTAGTTGCTGACGAACAGACAGGAGGTAAATGTAAAGAGAAAAGGAAAAACATAGAAACTCTAAGTGCAAGAGATGGTGTAAACGAGTCAGATGATGAGTTATTAGGATATTATGACCAAAAGACCTCCGCCATATCAAGAAAATTCAGTTGAAGTGACTCTGAATGCACCCTTTATGGGAAATCCATTAATCCCACAGATTGCGGACATGGCTAGGATAATGCGAGAAAAAGAATTTGATATGCTAAATAAGGCAAATGTAGAGCAGATTCAGAAAATAAATCAGTTGAGTCTTAATGCAGAAGCATTGACGGTACCGGTTACGATAGGTTCTGTAGTTCCTTTGTTTGGAGAAAACCCGAATACACCTAAAGTACATACATTAACAGTTCCAAGGAGTAATGTCAGGAGTGGAATGGAGACGGTAGTCAATGAGCATAGACAGGCTGACACAAATATTACATTGTTAGATCTTACGGTTCGTGAAATGATAACGGAAACCCCTAGAAGAGATATACAATTAAATCCAAGCAGAATAGGGACAAGTGTCACTCCAACGACAGGGAGCTCAACAGCTCTTTCATCAGATGAATTGAATGATTGGATCAAAAGAATGGAAAAGAAAGAACCACAACCGCAGAGTATACATGTGAGTCAATTGAAAGTAGATTTGGAAGAGATGATTATTGGTACAATAAGTCCAGACAGATATGGGATTTACCGAGATGATGAATCATTGTTTTTGTGTAAAAGCATTACTTGGAGAGAAAGGAATCTTCATGAGAAAATATCCGAAGCTGCTAGTGAGTATGGAATAGACATAGAGAAGTCAAAGGTGTTCCAGAAATCATACAGATTGGCATTTACTGAAAAGGATCTGGAGAGTTTGAATGCGTCTGGAAAAAGGTTACAGATAAAAGAATTCATGAATATTTTGAAGAAATGGGGAGATGTAGATCGATGGAAAAATAGATGGGTGAAAAAGAAGGAAGAAGCAGCTAGTAAAGGAGTGTCTATGTTCCAATTAAAGGAAACAGAACAGGTTGAAAGGGCGTGTCCGATGAAAGAAGTACCAGGTGGTGGATATGTTCATATTCCTTGGTCAAAGCAGGATATATTATCTTTTACGAACGATTTCCCCAGATTAAGAGAGAAACCAGTTGAATGGTACAAACAGGTAGAAAGGTTTGTGAAGGTCTCGAAGGTTCTGTTAAAGGATTTGGATGCGTTGTTTGAGATTGTTGTCCCAGCGGACTTGTGGACAGAATGTAAGATCACTGTCGATTGGCCAAAAGAAGAATATCCTAGAGACCCTATAACAGGTGCACCATCCGAAGTACAAAAATATTGAATCCTAAATATCGTTGTCAATAATATAGTTTGCTAAAATATCGACTTTTTAAAATGTCTTAAAAGTAATATAAAATTAATTAAATAATCAATATAATTAAGTAAAACATACTGAAAAATAATTAAAAAACGATAAAATTAATAAATAATAAATACAATGTAAAAAAATAAACATGCATTTTTATTTTTTATTATATATAATAACTTAATATTAAAAAGAATTAATATTTGTTATTATAAAATGTTAAAAACATAATTTAAAATATAATTACATATATATAAATAAACCTATATTATAAATATAAAAATAAATTATATATAATAAGTTAAAACATTAAAATAAATATTTAAAAAAATATATATATTTTACACTACATTAAATATAACATTACTGGAAACGTTGCATAGCGTAGGGGATAAAATAACTATTTCCACTCCAACAAGTGGTACAGTAGGGAAAGTGTTGGATAGCGGGAGGGTAAAAATTACTATTCCCACTCCAGTGAGTGCAACAGTAGGGAAAGTGTTGGATAGCGGGTGGGTAAAAATTACTATTCCCACTCCAGTGAGTGCAACAGTAGGGAAAGTGTTGGATAGCGGGTGGGAATAATGTACTATTCCCACTCCACCAAGTGTAACAGTAGGGAAAGTGTTGGATAGCGGGTGGATAAAAATTACTATTCCCACTCCAGTGAGTGCAAAAGTAGGGAAAGTGTTGGATAGCGGGTCGGTAAAAATTACTATTCCCACTCCACCGAGTGCAACAGTAGGGAAAGTGTTGGATAGCGGGAGGGTAAAAATTACTATTGCCACGCCAGTGAGTGCAACAGTAGGGAAAGTGTTGGACAGCAGGTGGGTAAAAATTACTATTCCCACTCCAGTGAGTGCAACAGTAGGGAAAGTGTTGGATAGCGGGAGGGTAAACATTATTATTCCCACTCCAGTGAGTGCAACAGTAGGGAAAGTGTTGGATAGTGGGTGGGTAAAAATTACTCTTCCCACTCCAGTGAGTGCAACAGTAGGGAAAGTGTTGGATAGCGGGTGGGTAAAAATTACTATTCCCACTCCAGTGAGTGCACCAGTAGGGAAAGTGTTCGATAGCGGGAGGGTAAAAATTACTATTCCCACTCCAGTGAGTGCAACAGTAGGGAAAGTGTTGGATAGCGGGAGGGTAAAAATTATTATTCCCACTCCAGCAAATGCAACAGTAGGGAAAGTGTTGGATAGCGGGTGGGAATAATTTAATATTCCCACTCCACCAAGTGTAACAGTAGGGAAAGTGTTGGATAGCGTAGGGGAATAATTTAGTATACCCACTCCTGCAATATAATTAACATTAATTAACAAGTAATTATTTTTTCAAAATTAATTTACCTCCGACCATTTTCCCCTATAAACGTCGGGAAACATCCTAAACAACGAAGTGTGAACAACAACTTACCTGAACAACGAAGTGTGAACAACGAAGAATCACATACAACGAAGTCCTGTAACCACGAAGTCCTGAACCACGAAGTCCTGTAACCACGAAGTCCTGTACCACGAAGTCCTGAACCATTCATTTTAATTACGCTGTCGTTATAATAGACAATATATAAATTTAAAATGTTAGACCAGTAGATGGCACTGTAGGTTTGTTTTTCAATGATGCGAATTAGAACTGTGCTCGAAGCGACTGTTCCTATCTGGTTTTGAAAGTTGAAATGGTCACAAAAGGGTGGTTGGACGTTAATTAAATGTTTTATATTAGTCAATTCTTTTAAAAAATGAAAATATGTTTTGGAATCCGTTTTTTAATAATTTAATTTTGAGAGAGAAAAAAGATGATGGAATTATATTTTATAGCTTTTTGCCGTACATTACTGTATCTTTGTAAGTTCGTCTGGATTTTAAAAAATGATTATTTGATTGTAAATTGAAAGTTTCTTTAATAAAAATAGTTTAAATAAGAAGTGTTGTTTAATTTAAATACATTTTTATCATGTTTCAATCTAGTGTAGATTTGAACTTAGTGGTAGATTCGAGTAATATGGAAATTAATAAATTTTTGTGGTATAGTAAGTCGTTGTTAAAAAAGTAGTGGTTTGGCTTTGGTCGTGGTTTCAATTTATTTCAGCCTTACGAGTCTACTGTCCTTGATTGTGTTTGCGCAGAGGGGCACAGCTTGATGTGTTTGTGTTCATCACTTGTTAGGTGCTTAAGAAGATAAGCACAGTCTTTCATCTCACTCTGCTTGATTGTGCTCGCTGATGGGCACAGCTTGAACATGTTTATTTAAGAGAACATACTGGCGTCAATTAGTAATGGGCAATTAAAAGTATTTTCGTTGTTTAGGAAGTCGTTGTAAAAAAACTAGTGGTTGAGCATTGTACGTTGTTTAGCTTTCGTGGTTTAGGAAGTCGTGGTTTAGGCAGTAGTTGTTTAGTCATACAATCATAAACGTCACCTACAATATTGTAAAATATTAATAAATTAACGTAATTAATTAAAAATTAATTAATTAACTAATTACAATTAACAATACAATTAATAACAATCAAATCTAAATTAATTCACAAAATTAACACTATTAAATAACTTTTAATAAATATAATATAAAAAATAATAAAAATTACATTAAAACTAAAGTACTTCCTACCCCACTACCCTATCAACCCTCACCCCACTCCTAAAAAAAGTACACAAATAACATATTTACAAATTAATTATTAATAATTAATATCTAATTAATTACTAATTAATAAAAAATAACACAATTAACATAATTACCAATTAATTATTAATTGTGATTACTCAATTTATAATTAATTAATAATAAATTAATTAACTTAATTAACAATATAACTTATTAAATACTAAATGATTAACTAATAGAATAATTAATTAATTTCAATTAAATTACTTCCTACCCTATTCCCCTATAAACCCACAACCCGCTACAGAATTAAATTGCGCAAAAATAATTAACATATAATTAATTATTTCTAAATAATTCAAAAAAATATATTATAATTAAATTACTTCCCACCCTATTCCCCTATAAACCCACAACCCGCTACGGAATTAAATTATGCAGAAATTAATTTATTTAAAATTCATTACTTTTAAAAAATTCAAACATACATTACAAAAATAATACATACTTTTAACACATATACTAACACTTAAAACACTATAAAAAAATTCAATATTTTTAACAACTATATTATGACTGTCGATATTACTAATTTCGATATTCTGAAAAACGATATTTCTTACCTGCATTTTGATATTCTGCACCACTATATTTTTGTAAGTCAATATTATGTCCAATCTATATTTTAAACTCGATATTTTGCCATATCGATATTTAAAATTCGATATTGTGATTGGTTACCCATCCGAAGAGGTGATGAAAAACTATAATCAGGTAATCACTTTCTTAAAGGGAAACATTTCCTCTAAAGAAACAGATTGGGTTAAAGTAGACAGGACAACCCAAGAACCAAAGGAGTCAGTGCATGCGTACTATGAAAGGCTATTGCAAGTATTTAAACAGTACAGCGGATTTGAGAATATTGGAGACAAAGATATGGGACATTTTGTGTATCGTTTCGTGTTTGGGTTGAAACCGGAGATTAGTAATATGATTCAGCAACTTTTGATTTGTTTGGCAGAGTAAAAGAATTGATGAAATTTTAAAGTATGCAAAGTATTGTAGTGATGACATTGAATCAAGACACAAGAAACTAAAGGAGAAAATGATGTGGGCACAAGTGAAGGTAGCAGAGCAACAAGAGGTAAATAATAATTCCTGGACAGGTTATCAGATGAATGGTCAGAATCAAAATGGTCAGGTGCTCAATGGAGGTAAAGGTAGAGGTAAAATGAGTAAAGAAGAGGCTAGAAAGAAATTTCCTTGTCATGCGTGCAGAAAGATTGGACATTGGAAAAATGAGTGTAGATCTGCTCAAAAGAATTATGGGGTAAATCAAAATTTAAATCCACAGATGCAGAATGAGGTGGTTGTGAACCAGCAGCAGCAACAGCAGGTAGTTACTCCACAGTTACAGGTGCCACAAGCTCCAATGACAAATAATGTGAATGCTCAAGTGCAGAGGTACGGTGTGAACACTGGATTTCACGGAGGTGACCAGATTGGTAAGAATCAAAGTGTGCAAATGGTTCCGCAATATTGGTTGCAGTGCAATGAGAATGATTCAGACTCATCTCAATGACGGTGCCTGAGGGGGGAGGAACAGTGCGTACTTGGCGCATCTTTGGCGGTAGATTAGTCAGGTCCATTTGTCGAAGGAAGGGTGGAAGGTAATGATATTACATTCCTGGTGGACACTGGTGCTACCCGTTCTACTGTGTGAGCAGCAGAAATTCCAAACCTACCCCTCTCGGGAGAAACTATCCAAGTTGTAGGAGTCTCAAATAAGCATATTAGAACCCCAGTCACAAATCCAATAGAAGTTCATATTGAAAACTTCAGAGACATGCATCGGTTTGTGGTATGTGACTCGAGTCCAGTAAATCTCTTAGGTAGAGATGTGTTATGCAAGATGAACTGTACCATCTACTGTACACCAGATGGTATTGCGTTTCAGACACCTGATGAGGTTGTTGAATTCAAAATGATGTTAGCGAAGCAAGGGACAGAAGTGGATGAGTTGTTTTCACTTCTCACAGAAGAAAGTTTGCCTGATGTACTTAGAAGTACCATGAGGTCGGATGTATGGGACTCTACGGGGAAAGAGATTGGCCTAATGACAAATGTAGACCCGATTCAGGTTACAGTGAAAGAGGGAGCTGTGTATCCAAACACTCCTCAGTACAAAATGAGTCCAGAAGTAATAGCGGGAGTCACTCCAGTGATAGATCAAATGATTGAACAGGGAATCTTGAGAGAAATAATGAGTAGTCCTTGTAATTCGCAATTATAGGAAATAAAAAGCCAAGCAGAAAATATCGAGTAGTGCAGGATTTGAGAAAGATTAATAAGATTGTGGTACCTTGCTGTACCGTAGTACCAAATCCAGCAGCAATCCTTTACCAAATTTCATGCGATTCAGAATGGTACACAGTGATTGATCTGTGCCAGGCATTTTTCTCGATTCCCTTGCATCCGGAGAGCCAATATCTTTTTGCGTTCTGGTTCGGAGACCGTGTCTTGGCATGGTGCCGAGTTCCTCAAGAGTATACTGAGAGTCCTTCAATCTTTAACCAGATTCTGAAAAGATGTCTGGAGACCTTGATCATGCCAGGAAATTCAGTTTTGGTCCAGCACATTGATGACTTACTTGTGGCATCAAAGACCCGAGAGGCATGTGTAACAGATACCATTGCCTTACTGAACCATTTGGCAGAAGGAGGACACAAAGTGTCACCAGCAAAATTGCAATTCTGTAAACAAGAGGTCCAGTACCTAGGACATAAAATAGAAAAGGGAGTCAGAAAGGCGACACCAGAAAGAATTAGTGTGATCAAACAAATGAGCCCACCTAAACCTCAGAAGGAAGTGCGAATGTTTTTGGGAATGGTTGGAAACTGTAGGCAGTGGATCTGTGGGTTCTCGCTGATTGCAAAACCTCTACAGAGGTTGACACGGAAAGATGTAAAAGATCCGATTGTGTTGGATGATGAAAGTATGGAAGCCTTTACGAAATTGAGAAACAGTCTTTGTCGAGCACCTGCATTGGGAATGCCAGATTATGCAAAGGATTTTGCATTATACTGTTGTGAGAGAGATGGATGTGCACTTTCAGTCCTAACTCAGAAACATGGAATGGCATGACGTCCAGCAGCATATTTTTCTGCTACTTTGGATTCAGTGGCTGCAGAGTTACCAGGCTGTTTAAAAGCAGTAGCCGCCACTTGTGTGAGTCTGGAACAAAGTGAAGCGATTATGATGGGATATCCAGTCAAAGTGTATGTGCCACATTCTGTTGAGATCCATTTAACTCGAACTCAGACTCAATAGTTGACCTCTAGTCGGCTGACTAAGTACGAGAGAGCGATTCTGGGTGCCGAAAATGTGAATGTGGTGAGGTGCACAACTGTAAATCCAGCAACTCTACTGCCTAATTCTCGTTGTGAGGAGGTGAGAGAGGAAGCAGATCATGATTGTTTGGATATGACAGAACTGTGCACCAAACCCAGGTTTGATATAGAGCATGTTCCCTTGGAAGAACCAGACTGTGAGATATTTGTGGATGGATCATGCCTAAAAATCGAGAAAGGCGAATTATGCAGTGCCTTTGCTGTTTGCACCATAGCGTGAGTTCTAGAAGCATCCTGTCTAAAAGGGGTAAACTCTGCTCAAATTGCTTAATTTGTAGCTCTAATTAGAGCATGCAAAATTGCCAAAAGTCTGAGGGTGACCATATTCACAGATAGCCAATATGGGTTTGGGGTTGTCCTTGATTTTGGACAGCTATGGATGCAAAGGGGATTTCTGACTTCCTCAGGTTCCCCTATCCGTAACAGCAAAACTGTAAAAGAACTATTGGCTGCTTTGCAATTGCCCAAAAGAATTGCAGTGGTCTAATGTGCCGCACATAAATCAGGAGATAATTATGTGACGAAGGGCAACAGATACGGTGACCAAATAGCGCATTTCTGTGCACAAAAGTTAATGGTTTTAAACAGAGCAATTGAAACGGAAAATACTGAATGCCATCTTATGTTTACAATCACATATGAAACTTGGGATGAAGTGAGGCAGATGCAGGAAGAGGCAAGTGATGAGGAAAAGGACATTTGGAGAAATACAGGTTATATAAAGTGAGCAGAAGACGAAGTGTGAGTCTATTATGACGAAAGACCAGTCTTGCCAGATTCTTTACTCTCCCATATGGCCAGGGTATATCATGGAATTGCACATGTTGGAAGAGATGCAATGATCAGACTCTTCAAGCAGTCATGGTATAACCCAAGGTTCAGGGTCATTGGAGAGAGCCTTTTCCAGAGGTGCATCACTTGTCAGAAGCAAAATCCAGGCAGAAAAACTGTTGTCAGTTGGGGACGAATTGGAAGAGCAGAAGGACCATTTACCCTTCTCCAATTGGACTTTATCGAGCTACAACATAACATAAGATGGCATATGTGGTTGTAAACATAAGAACGCACCATCACAACAGGAGTGCCACAAGGTTCATCGCTAAGCCCGCTGTTGTTTAACATTTACATGACCCCACTCATCTCCCTGATAGCATCATTTGGGATCGAAGTTACGTCCTACGCAGACGATACCCAAATGATTTTATCTTTAGACAACGACTTCACGGACGCTGAACTTAACTTCAAAAGATGCCTAACCGAGGTCATCCAGTGGATGAAGGACAACCACCTCAGGTGCAACACCGATAAAACTGAGATCCTACCAATAGGAAAAGAGGTCTCGTTTTTACCTGGCGAGTGGTGGCCGGAAGGTACAACACCTCCGCCTAATATGGTGAAGGTAGCTAGAAACCTAGGAGTGCAGTTTGATTCTGCTCTCACCTTCCAGCCACACGCAATGACTGTAGCAGGGACCTGCTTCAGCCTCATAAAATCCTTGAAAAAATGTTTTGATTTAATTCCACTCGCCGCAAGGAAATCAGTAGCAGTCGCCCTGATCCTCTCGCACCTGGACTACTGCAACAGCCTTCTGGCAGGAGCCAACAAACAAACATTAAAAAGACTCCAAGTGGTCCAAAAGCGGCGGCCCGTTTGGTACTAAAACTACCGCGAAGGTCCTCTGCATCCGCAGCCTTAAAAACCCTTCACTGGCTCCCACTACATAAGAGAATACTCTTTAAGATTCTGTTAATCACCTTCAGAGCCTCACTTAAACTAGGACCAAAGTACCTCTCATCGATGTTCACCCTCTACATTACAACAAGAACCCTCAGGTCCTCTTCAGCTAACCTCCTCAAACCCCCCAGTTTTAGATGCAAAACAAAGGGAGGAAAAACAATGGCCATCCTGGGTACCAAAGCTTGGAACCTATTGCCAATACAGCTGAGTGCGTTAAAAACTGAAACACAATATAGGAAAGAACTGAAAACTTGGATTTTCGGATCCACAGATGAATTCTGTCTGTCTCTCATTTAAGATCGCCTGAGCTTCTTCTCACCTCCAAACCAGCGCCAGGATGCTCCTTTCGGAGTGGCAGTCAGCGCTTGATAAATACTTCTTTTCATTTCATGACATTCTGTATTTTCCCTTTCAATTGCTCTGTTTAAAGCCATTAAATTTCGTGCACAGAAACGCACTATTTAGTCAGCGTACCTGTTGCCCTTCATCACATAATCATCTCCTGATTTATGTGCGGCACATTTGACCACTGCGATTCTTTTGGGCAATTGCAAAGCATCCAATAGTTCTGTTACAGTTTTGCTGTTACGGATAGGGGAACCTGAGGAAGTCAGAAATCCCCTTTGCATCCATAGCTGTCCAAAATCATGGACAACCCGAAACCCATATTGGCTATCCGTGAATATGGTCACCCTCAGACTTTTGGCAATTTTGCATGCTCTAATTAGAGCTACAAATTAAGCAATTTGAGCAGAGTTTACCCCTTTTAGACAGGATGCTTCTAGAACTCCCGCTATGGTCCGTCAGCATAGGCAGTGCATAATTCGCCTTTCTCATTTCTTAGGCATGATCCATCCACAAATATCTCACAGTCTGGTTCTTCCAAGGGAACATCCTCTATATCAAACCTGGGTTTGGTGCACAGTTCTGTCACATCCAAACAATCATGATCCGCTTCCTCTCTCACCTCCTCACAACGAGAATTAGGCAGTAGAGTTGCCGGATTTACAGTTGTGCACCTCACCACAGTCACATTTTCAGCACCCAGAATCGCTCTCTCGTACTTAGTCAGCTGACTAGAGTTCAAGTATTGAGTCCGAGTTCGAGTTAAAAGGATCTCAACAGAATGTGGCACATACACTTTGACTGGATAGCCCATCAAAATCGCTTCACTTTGTTCCAGATTCACACAAGTGTCGGCTACTGCTTTTAAACAGCCTGGTAACGCTGCAGCCACTAAATCCAAAGTAGCAGAAAAATATGCTACTGGACGTCGTGCCATTCCATGTTTCTGAGTTAGGACTGAAAGTACACATCTATCTCTCTCACAACAGTATAATGCAAAATCCTTTGCATAATCTGGCATTCCCCATGCAGGTGCTCGACAAAGACTGTTTCTCAATTTCGTAAAGGCTTCCATACTTTCATCATCCAACACAATCGGATCTTTTACATCTTTCTGTGTCAATCTCGCAATCAGCGAAAACCCACAGATTCACTGCCTACAGTATCCAACCATTCCCAAAAACATTCGCACTTCCTTCTGAGTTTTAGGTTGGCTCATTTGTTTGATCACACTAATTCTTTCTGGTGTCACCTTTCTGACTCCCTTTTCTATTTTATGTCCTAGGTACTGGACCTCTTGTTTACAGAATTGCAATTTTGCTGGTGACACTTTGTGTCCTCCTTCTGCCAAATGGTTCAGTAAGGCAATGGTATCTGTTACACATGCCTCTCGGATCTTTGATGCCACCAGTAGGTCATCATTGTACTGGACCAAAACTGAATTTCCTGGCATGATCAAGGTCTCCAGACATCTTTTCAGAATCTGGGTAAAGATTGAAGGACTCTCGGTATACCCTTGAGGAACTCGGCACCATGCCAAGACACAGTCTCCGAACTGGAACACAAGAAGATATTGGCTCTCCGGATGCAAGGGAATCGAGAAAAATGCCTGGCACAGATCAATCACTGTGTACCATTCTGAATCGCATGGAATATGGTAAAGGATTGCTGCTGGATTTGGTACTACGGTACAGCAAGGTACCACAATCTTATTAATCTTTCTCAAATCCTGCACTACTCGATATTTTCTGCTTGGCTTTTTATTTCCTATAATGGGCGAATTACAAGGACTACTCATTATTTCTCTCAAGATTCCCTGTTCAATCATTTGATCTATCACTGGAGTGACTCTCGCAATTACTTCTGGACTCATTTTGTACTGAGGAGTGTTTGGATACACAGCTTCCTCTTTCACTGTAACCTGAATCAGGTCTACATTTGTCATTAGGCCAATCTCTTTCCCCATAAAGTCCCATACATCCGACCTCACGGTACTTCTAAGTTCTTCAGGCAAACTTTCTTCTGTGAGAAGTGAAAACAACTCATCCACTTCTGTCCCTTGCTTCGCTAACATCATTTTGAATTCAACATCCTCATCAGGTGTCTGAAACGCAATACTATCTGGTGTACAGTAGATGGTACAGATCATCTTGCATAACACATCTCTACCTAAGAGATTTACTGGACTCGAGTCACATACCACAAACCCATGCATGTCTCTGAAGTTTCCAATATGAACTTCTATTGGATTTGTGACTGGGGTTCTAATATGCTTATTTGAGACTCCTACAACTTGGATAGTTTCTCCCGAGAGGGGTAGGTTTGGAATTTCTGCTGCTCTCACAGTAGAACGGGTAGCACCAGTGTCCACCAGGAATGTAATATCATTACCTTCCACCCTTCCTTCGACAAATGGACCTGACTGATCTACCGCCAAAGATGCGCCAAGTACGCACTCTTCCTCCCCCCTCAGGCACAATCATTGAGATGAGTCTGAATCATTCTCATTGCACTGCAACCAATATTGCGGAACCATTTGCACACTTTGATTCTTACTAATCTGGTCACCTCCGTGAAATCCAGTGTTCACACCATACCTCTGCACTTGAGCATTCACACTATTTGGCATTGGAACTTGTGGCACCTGTAACTGTGGAGTAACTACCTGCTGTTGCTGCTGCTGGTTCACAACCATCTCATTCTGCATCTGTGGATTTAAATTTTGATTTACCCCATTATTCTTTTGAGCAGATCTACACTCATTCTTCCAATGTCAAATCTTTCCGCACGCATGACAAGGACATTTCTGTCTAGCCTCTTCTTTACTCATTTTACCTCTACCTTTACCTCCATTGAGCACCTGACCATTTTGATTCTGACCATTCATCTGATAACCTGTCTGGGAATTATTATTTACCTCTTGTTGCTCTGCTACCTTCACTTGTGCCCACATCATTTTCTCCTTTAGTTTCTTGTGTCTTGATTCAATGTCATCACTACAATACTTTGCATACCTTAAAATTTCATCAATTGTTTTACTCTGCCAACAAATCAAATGTTGCTGAATCATATTACTAATCTCCGGTTTCAACCCTAACTCGAAACGATACACCAAATGTCCCATATCTTTGTCTCCAATATTCTCAAATCCGCTGAACTGTTTAAATACTTGCAATAGCCTTTCATAGTAGCCATGCACTGACTCCTTTGGTTCTTGGGTCATCCTGTCTATTTTAACCCAATCTGTTTCTTTAGGGGAAATGTTTCCCTTTAAGTAAGTGATTACCTGATTATACTTTTTCATCACCTCTTCGGATGGTGCATCTGTTTTAGGGTCTCTAGGATATTCTTCTTTTGGCCAATCGACAGTGATCTTACATTCTGTCCACAAGTCGGCTTGGACAACAATCTCAAACAACCCATCCAAATCTTTTAACAGAACCTTCAAGACCTTCACAAACCTTTCTACCTGTTTCTTGTACCATTCAACTGGTTTCTCTCTTAATCTGGGGAAATCGTTCGTAAAAGATAATATATCCTGCCCTGAACAAGGAACATGAACATATCCACCACCTGGTACTTCTCTCATCGGACACGCCCTTTCAACCTGTTCTGTTTCCTTTAATGGGAACATAGACACTCCTTTACTAGCTGCTTCTTCCTTCTTTTTCACCCATCTATTTTTCCATCGATCTACATCTCCCCATTTCTTCAAAATATTCATCAATTCTTTTATTTTTAAACTTTTTCCAGATGTATTCAAACTCTCCAGATCCTTTTCAGTAAATGCCAATCTGTACAATTTCTGCAACACCTTTGACTTCTATATGTTGATTCCATACTTACTAGCAGCTTCGGATATTTTCTCATGAAGATTCCTTGCTCTCCAAGTAATGCTTTTACACAAAAACAATAATTCATCATCTCGGTAAGTCCCTAATCTGTCTAGACTTATTGTACCAATAATCATCTCTTCCAAATCTATTTTCAATTGACTCACATTTATACTCTGCAGTTGAGGTTCTTTCTTTTCCATTCTTTTTATCCAATCATTCAATTCTTCTGATGAAAGACCTGTTGAACTCCCTGTCATTGGAGTGTCATTTGTCCCTATTCTCCTGGGATTTAATTGTATATCTCTTCTAGGGGTTTCCGTTTTCATTTCACAAACCGGAAGATCTAACAATGTAATATTTGTGTCAGCCTTTCTTTTCTCATTGACTACCATCTCCATTCCACTCCTGACATTACTGTTTGGAACTGCTAATGTATGTACTTTAGGTGTATTCAGGTTTTCTCCAATCAAAGGAACTACAGGACCTATCGTAACCGGTACCGTCAATGCTTCTGCATTAAGACTCAACTGATTTATTTTCTGAATCTGCTCTACATTTGCCTTATTTAGCATATCAAATTCTTTTTCTCGCACTATCCTAGCCATGTCCACAATCTGTGGGATTAATGGATTTCCCATAAAGGGTGCATTCGGAGTCACTTCAACTGAGTTTTCTTGATATGGCGGAGGTCTTTTGGTCATAATATCCTCTAATAACTCATCATCTGACTCGTTTACACCATCTCTTGCACTTAGAGTTTCTATGTTTTTCCTTTTCTCTTTACATTTACCTCCTGTCTGTTCGTCAGCAACTAAAACTGGGTACAAACCCTCAGTTACCACAGCTCTCCTTCATCGTTTCATTGTATCCTCTCTTCTCTCAAAAGGGTACCTAGTCATTAAATTTCTGTATCTCCTACCTCCTCAATATTTCTCTCTTTCTATTGCTTCTACTTCCCATTCCTCTAACGCCTCACACTGTGTAGGTCTGGGATTGGACTCTAATGAATTCATACGATTTCTCAAAGTCTGTAAAATCCTCATGTTAAATGAACAATGCCGTGGAAAGGCTATAACGCCATCATCCTTTGTATACTCCACCCAGTTCTCCAACCATGTACACATATGATATCCTCGCTCTAACATCATATAAGAAGCAGGCGTTCCTGTAAGGGGAATAAGAATTCTCTCTCTAGTCACAATTGGTTTATCCTTTTTGAAGAAATTCTTTATTTTCTCAAGCAACTTAATTTTCCTGACTCTTTACACTAGCGTATTTCAACAAAACAAAACAAAGAAACCTTTCCTTAATTCTACTTATTCAATTTGTCAGTTCTCGTCCTATACCAGCGCGACACACACCAACTTACCAATCAGAACACCACTGCGTAAGCAAAATCTCAACCAATGCTAGCGCGGCTCACACCAACCAACCAATCATAGTTCAGCACAAGCCCGCTGCCTGACCAATGCCAGCACGGCTTTTCTCTGAGGTCAGTATTACTCCTTTTACTGACTCTCCCTTTACAAATTAATACGGCAATATTCTTCTAAACACTCTTAATCAAAATTCGATTAGTAATAACACAAAACAATGCTACCTTGTCTGTTCCACTAATAAAGATATAGCTTTTTACCTTTCCAAGAGATTTTTCTTCACTAGGAGTCCTAATAACATCCAGCGCTATTTTACTCTTCAAACAAGCTCCGGGTGGACCTATTACTCCTCCAGGTATAAGGCCAAGGTTTCGCAAGAGGACTTTTTGGTGTGAAAAGAGGTCCCCCTGGGGATAAGGCCCGAGTTTCGGAAGTGGACCCTTTGCTTTTTCAGACACGCTATTCTCATACGAAATTTCCCTAAATATAACACCTTCAGCCCTCCGTAGCTTAGGTATTATTACAACAGACAAAGTACTTCTGCAGTGTGATTTCTTTACCACACTCTTCTTCTGCCTACTTCAGGCTAAATTCCATTCCCGGGATCCCTCAGGTATCTCCGTACCTTCACTTTTAGACAACATAGAACAGGACACTAACTTTTTCCAAATAAAACATATAATGAATAATCAATAATCATTACCAAACTTAATCAATAATTAAACCGTCCCCTGCTACCAAGAAACTGATCCAGCGCGAGGCCAATGCCTAATCAGGGATCAATACTCAATAATATCACAGAACAATGGCCCATACACATTTACCCAAATCCCTGATGCGCTGATGTCAATTTTTATAAATGTTCAATTCTCTTCCTCCTAAAATTCATATATGCCATTTCCAAGATACTTATCTAATTTATATATCAACTTTTCCTCTACTTGGTCGATGAACCAATTAGTTGAATAGTTGATGGTAATGATACTCCTTATCTGACTAATCATTCAATTAACTAAAATAAACACGAACTCTCGTTGAAGTTAATAAAGTTTATCTCAAATTAAATGAAAAAATGCTCAAGGCATATGGTTACAAGTGCAAACAATGAACTCACAAAGGGAGAGAAAAATATCAGCAATTCAGAGAGAGACAAACTCATCAATCAAATAATGACATTATGCATGAAGTAGTGGATAGATGGAGAGACAAACGTTTCAGAGACAAAAATAAATTTGCAGATAAATTGTGCAAGAACAAATCAGAATAATACAAACCAACGGGTCTGTAGAAAACCACCTCTCTGGCCAAAGTGATGGTGGGAGGGGGTCCCCTGAAATAGAGTCAGGGGACAAAGATTACAGGGACAGGAACGGGACAGGACAGGAACAGCTAGGCCTCTCTGCAAACCGACGGACAGTGACGCATCTCCCCTCTCTCTCCGCCTCACCAGCCTAACCTAACCACACCCCTAAAGGCACCCCAGTTATACCCTAAAACCTACATGTCCGTCCCACATCAGTTGAAACAATTTACAAAACGAGACAGTCGATTTGTGGACTTTGGGGGTGGTATGTCACACCATGGTGACTTCATTCTGACTTTGAACATATTAATTGTTTTATGCCTATTCCCATGACTCATTATTATTCTGTTCACACGATTCAATCCATGCTATTTGTATATAAATTTAAGCAATGTCCACAGAAGAAGTCTTTCTGTCCCACAGTCTGTCACATCTCTTGGCAGACGATCATCACATTGGCCTTCAACCCCTTCACTTCTTCTGCTGTGCTCAGCACTCCAGCGTGCCTTTGTCAGTTCATCTTCACATATTTATCCTGCCCCTCCTCTATTCGGTCAAGTTAAATAAAATGGCGTCTCATCCAGCTCACTATAGCAAATGGAAATGAACATTCATTAATTATATGATAAAGTAGTTTTCACTGTTTAACACCCACCTTTGCACTATTCTCTGTTAGCGTTTTTCCTAGCATAGCTTTATGCAAAAACGGTATTATTTATAATTTCAAAGCAAGCTGCAACATGCAAACTACGAAATACACATGCGGCCTAGTCATGCATTGTTTCTCATTTCATTCAAAGCATAATGTAAATACGGTTTTAGTTCTTACATGCGCTATCTTACGTTAGTGCATGCATGCGTAAAGCAGTTTTCCCTTGTGTTCATGTAAGGTGCACGTTAATTTTCTATTACTACTTACTGTTAGTACGTATTATGGGGGGATTCATCCGAGCAGGTTTCTTTTTGCGAAATCCTGCTCCATCAACCCTGTCCAAGCAGGAAACACAACACAACACAAATTATCCTATGCTCACCTTCTGGTAGCTTAGCACAGAGCGGTTAGGCTTAACTTAACCAAAAAATGAATCCGCACCAGGTTAGAAAAATAGATAATGATGAATAATTCACATCCAAAATGACAAAACTTCTCGAGTAGAAGCAGAGATATGAATTTTTAAAGCTTAAATGGAAAATATAGCGCTTAGAAGCAAGTAATGCATAAAGAGTTAATTGGTCATGCTGGATAAAGTCAAGAGTTCTGGCTGACCGCGATGGAGTACGGGCCAGTTACAGGATCCATGCAGGTTCCTGGAGCAAAAGTATAACAGCGAGATGTGTTGGTGATCCCCAAGCAGGTGAGGTGCTGCAACAAATTTCTCCACACAACTGCGGCAATGCGTTGGGTCTGTGAGCGAAGCATCGGTTCCTAAGCGCGGCAGTTCCAAAGGCTATTCACCGGGTTTCTCCACACTGTAGAGGCAATGCATAATTCTTCTCCATGCAGTGGAGGCGATGAGTCGGTTCCGAGTGTAATGCAGTAGTTTGGTTCCTCAAAAGCATTGCTGCGTCTATTCTGCTCTTGCAGCAGAGGATGCATCAATTCCACTGGAGCAAATACTTAGATCGACTTCCAGGGGTCCAGGTCTGGGATGGCACCACTTGGCAGGACAGACTCACAAGCAGATGAGCCCAAGGGTTGGAACAGGAGGGTTCTAAGTCTTTTGTGCCCCTGAGACTTAGGTAACAGGAGGCAAGCCAGTAAGCCTTTGGAGTCACTCAAGGTTCAGTTGATGCATACTGTTACAGTCCTTCTCACCCAAGCAGGGGAATAGCAGGCAGCAGGACAGTTCAGCAAGGCAAGAGCACAGCAAGGCAGATTCCGTCAAAGCAGCAATCTAGCAGAGTAGCAGTCCTTTCAGCAGCACATCAGTTTGTCTTCCTGGCAGAGAAGTCACTGGTCCAAAAGTGTACTGATTTGGTAGTGCCAGAAGTCCAGTACTTATACCCAGTGGTGAGTTTGAAGTGGGGGGACTTTAAAGAAAGTTTTGAAGTGCACAGGGGCTCTCCCTTCCGGCCCTGGCTCCAGACCTTTGTGTGGAGACAGGAAACATCCCTTGCAAGTGTAAGTGCCAGCTCCTCCCTCCCATCCTGCTCATGATGGGCCATCTACATGCAGTTGATCATTCAGGCACACCTACCCTACCTTTGTGTGTGACTGTCTAGAGGTAATGCAGGAAGCCAGCTGTCACCCACTCCAGACGTGTATTCCAGAGACAGGCAAAAGTCACCAAATGGCTAAAGTAAGTAAATGCCAACTTTCTAAAAGTGGCATTTGCTAAACTGGATTAATCCCGTCGACAGCTTGCACTTGTCTCTACTTAAAATTTAGCACTTACCAGAGGATTTGGGTGTTGAGCCTAGCCAACCTGTTAGGAAGAAAAATAACATTAATTCACTACTGCTTCATATAAAAATATTATAACTCATTGCACTCCATTGCAGACATATCCATTATTATCCTGTGATATTTTATATCAGATGCTACTCCTATGCAAAGATTACTTTTTTGGTGTCGGGTGCAATTTTCTATCACAAAGTTCTTTTGTACAAACATATGGGCATGTTCTCTTCTTCTTCCCATACATTCAAAATGGAGATTTTCCTCATTTGTAGTTTCTTGTGCAATTTCCCAGAGAAATGAGGAGCTTCCATTCGGCCTTCAGCTTTTCCTTATTGTGCAAGTACACACAGAGAAGATCAGGCCAGGTAGGAGGCATGAGGGAGTTCATGCCCACAAAAGTTAGAGATGTCTGCTGGCCAAAGGACATCTCTTGAATTGACAGCTTTGACGTTATGGTTGTTCCTGTTAATGAACTGAAAGTTTGATGGGTGGCTCTGTCAACACGAAAGAGCAAACTTTCACAGTGTGTGAGGCATTTTGCAGGTTTTACCTGGTGGTGGCTGACAGTGAATCTTGCAATTTCATCGCCTACTCTAAATGGGGCAGTGGCGGCTCCACCGCTATGGCGGAGGAGCGTTGCCCCACTGCTTTTGTGCAGTGCACAGTAAAGGAAATATAAAATGATAATAATTTTAAGTTATTATCATTTTATATTTCCTTTGCGCGAGGGTGGGTGGGCTGCTCTACTTTCAGAGCAGGGCAGAAGGGAGTGGTTTACACTCCTAAGTGCGCAATGACTGCAATGACTGTTTGGTCGGCTCTCTCTGGCCGCCCACACCAGTCAAGCACACTTTCCCCATTCTCCATGCAGGCTGCATTACAACCTGCATGAAGAACATGCCCAGGCCTGAATTCCCTGGTTGAGCGTGGAACCAGGATGCTCAAAACCAATCACAACGCTGCATTGCAGCGTTCTGATTGGGCAGGGTAGCCTGGCTGTTCTTTTTGGCTTCCTGTACTAGGAGGAGAGCAGGAGCTGAGAGATACGCGGGACCGGCGGAAAGGTAAGTGAATGAATTTTGTTTCTCACTATTGTTCGCCCCCTGCACTCCCTGCCGTGCCCCCCCAGCCCACCACTCGTGAGTCATGCCGGCCACCGCTGAAATAGGGTGGATGGAAAATTGGCCAAACCTCTGACATCCCTTACTCTGTCAGGCCTTTTGAGGTGTGTGTCGGCAGCAGAGATGGAGTGGTCTCCATTGTCAACATACTGAAAGCCCTCTTGTCTCTAAATGAGGCGAGTGGACCTTCAGTTTGGCAGAGAGGGCACTTCATCACCCTTACGACTGAGTACCCTCTCTGTCAAACTTTAAATTGGGCCCATAGTTTACACCACAGTTTTTGGTTGATTGTTGTACTCTATTTTGTTTTAGTCAAAATCTGTTTAATGAATTTTATTCAAAAGTTACAAACATTTTGTAAAAACCATAGTGCGTTCAATCCTATTTCACAGGAGCATAATCCAAGCAGTAGATAGCTATAATACAGACACAGTTTTGTAACAAGTTTTGGTTTGTTCCCGCGAACAAGTCTGAGAGGAGAACCCTGCACTGAATCCGAATGTGAACATATGAACCTCCGAACCAGTGGAGCACAGGGCCCAAAAGCTGAGCTCTAAAATATTTGAACATCTTCATTTGTAGAGAAACAAAACACCAGTAAATAAGTGAAAAGAAAGTGATGAAGAAAAAAAAAAAACCCGACCTACACCAGGGGAACACATTGGCTTATAGTCTTATATGTGGAGAGGGGACGAGAAGTAAGCCAGCCGTGACCAGCACAGGGGGGCTCACATGCGGGGGGAGACACCCGTGGACCCAACCTCGTGGAGGGGAATCCATTATTAGATCAGGAAGAGATGTAATGCCCTCAGTCTGGGACTGCATGCAAATAGAGGGAGTCCCTCTGATAAGTAGCTTACTAGCGGGTACCATACATAGTCGAAGCCCTTGCAAGAGTCTTCAACGATGTCGGACAATCGTTCCAGGGCCAATGTGCGCCATAAGCGGGCATGCCATTGTGTGAGTGAGGGAGCTTCAGGCTTCTTCCAGGCTGCCGCCAAAGCCATCTTGGCCGCACCTAGACACAGCCACATGATGGACCAGTCCCCCTGGGTCTGATATTTGAGAATTGGATTGCGAATCCCCAAGAGTATATGTTTCATGGAGTCGCCAATCGGGTACCCGAGTATTAGCTTAATCTGGGAGAGTATTTCCTTCCAAAAGGGCTGTATAGCAGGGCAATTCCACCATATGTGTTTAAAATGCCCCAGAAGGCCACAACCTCGCCAGCAGCGATCGGTCGTGTTGGGAAAAATTGAATGTAGTTTTTGTGGGTAGAGGTACCAGTCGTACAACGTTTTATAGTGGGCCTCTCTCAGAAACATGGAGCGATTGTATTTCGCTATATCTTTATACAGGTTTCCCATTGCTTGTCTGATGGCGCGGTTGGCAGAATGCCCTTCCAAAATGCTTTACGGCGCAGTGATTGCTGAGAACCCAGTGTAAGCATGAGTGTATAGAGAAAGGAGATGCAACCCCTCCCTGTGTTGCCAGATTGGACACATTTTTCCAACCTGAGCAGTTCTCTAGTGGCTGCCTGTCGCATCTGCGGCTGCTGGACCCAGTGTACTAATTGTGTATAATGGAAGCCTTCAGTTTGTGGGAGCCGAAAATGGTTTACGCAGTCTGTGAAGGAGCGAATCTTCCCTCCCGTGAAAAGGTCGGAAATCATGAGGCAACCTCCCTCCCTCCAGTGATCAAAGGGCCCTTCATGTAGTGCTGGGCGGAAGGCAGTGCTAAAGTGAATGTGAGTATAGGGTGATGGAAACGTGGTCACCGGTAGTGTTTTGGTCACCGTGTCCCATACCAGGAGGGTCGTTGCTGTGGGTATGCTCAAGTAAGCGTTGGCTGACCGGTCCGTTCTCTGTCACCAAAGCAAGTCCCAAATGGTTCTACCCGTCACCTGCCTGTGTATGTGAAGCCACAATTTCTCCAAATCCCTCAATGACCATTCGCCCAGGACCCTCAGCTAAGCCGCTCTGTAATATATTAGAAAGTTTGGGACAGCAAGGCCCCCCCTTGAGGCGGGGTCTCATCAAGAGGCGGTGAGAAAGACACGCTCTTTGCCCCTGCCATATAAAGTTAATAATCATGGACTTCAGCTCTGGAAATAACCCCTTTTCAGGTAGGATAGGGAGCCCCTGAAAAAGATAGAGAAGGCGCGGAAGCACGTTCATCTTTACTGTGTTGATTCGGCCTATCCAGGAGATATAGGCTGCGCTCCATTTTTAAAAATCATTTTTAAGCTGTCTAAGCAATGGAGGAACGTTAACCTTATAAAGATTGCTCAGCTTGGGGGTGATTTATACCCCAAGATATGTAATTGCCTTACGTGCCCATTGAAAGGAAGACATCCCTCAACCACTCTTTGCACCTCTGGGGGCAAAGTTAAGTTTAGTACATAGGATTTAGAGAGGTTAACCTTAAAGCCTGAAACCCTTTCAAATTGCTGTAGCTCCTGGTGTATTTTGGTCAGGGAGGCCACCGGGTTAGTTATTGGCAGGAGTACATTGTTGGCAAACAACGAGATTTTGCGGTCATCTGTTCCAAACCGAATTCCACTAATCTGCGGGTTTGCTCGGACCCTAGCCGCGAAAGGTTCGATGCTGAGGGTGAAGAGCATCGGGGAGAGGGGGCAGCCCTGTCTGGTACCTCTAGCTAAGTTAAAAAAATCAGAGGCCACTCCGTTCACCAAAACCCTAGATCTCGGGGCACTAAAATTAGCTCTTACCATCCCCAAGAAGGACTCGCAGAACCCGAAACCAAGCAAAGAGAGCTGTAGGAAGGCCCAGTCGACCCGGTCAAAGGCCTTCTCTGCGTCGAGCAATAAAAGGGCCACCGGTATCCGTTTTTTCTGTGCCTTATCTATAAGGTGAAATACCCTGCAAAGATTGTCGTGGGTCTGGTGCCCTTTGAGGAACTCTGATTGGTCGGGGTGAATAAGAGTGGGTAGAATTTTCTCTAGTCTAGTGGCCAGGATTTTGGAGTTGAGTTTTGCTTCTAGATTTAACAAAGCGATAGGCCTGTAGGAGGAACATTGTTGAGGGTCTTTACCCGGCTTCGGGATTATCGATATCAGGGCTTCCCCCATAGAGGGGGAAACCGCTTGGGATGTCGCAATATCATTGAATAGTACAGTGAGCTAAGGGGCTAAGTCAGCGGCAAAAGTTCGATAGAACTGCGCCGTGAACCCGTCAGGGCCCAGGGCTTTATGTCGCTTGAGTGAGTCAATGGCTACCTGCACTTCCTCCTGGGATATGGCGCAGCCCAACTCCTCGTTGGTTTATGCCGGGACCTGAGGAAGTTCCAAAGCAACGAGGTATTGCATCTGGTCCGACACTCGGGAGGTTCTGCCTGGTATAGTGTGCTTAAAAATTGTGGAACGCTCTGGTCTTCCCCTCCTCACTGGTGAGTGTGACCCCATTCCTGTCTGTCAATGATTTGCTTTACATAATCTTTCTCCTGTTTAGCCCTTAGTTGCCTCGCCAAGATGGAGCCCACCTTATCTTTGCCCTCGAACCCATGGGCCTGGAGCCGCAGAATCGTCTTTTCCGCTCTATTAGTGTAGATGGCGTTTAACTTCCTCCTGAGGGCTGTGACACTTCTAAGGGCCGGAGCTGAGGGTGTAGCCTTATAGGTGACTTCCGCTTTGAGCCTCTCTTGTTCCAACTCCAACCGTTCCTTTGTCTGGAGTTTCCTGAGGGAAGTGACTAGGAAAATGCAATGACCCTGTAAATGCGCCTTAAAAGCATCCCAATTGTTTGCGGCGGATGTATCCGTGGGATCGTTAATAGTGAAGAAGTCCCTAATAGCTTTACGGATGTCATCTCTGTGTAGTCTATCCCTGCCCAACACCTCGGGGAAATACCATCTGGTCAATTTAGAGCATGGGGCTGGCCAATTTAATACACAGGTCATGGGAGCATGGTCCGAGATAGCTATGTGGAGGAAGAGGGAGGCCGTACACGTGTAAATGAGTGATTGACTAATAAAAATGTGGTTTATCCTCGAGTATGACCTGTGGGCGTGTGAAAAGAAGGAATAGTCACGCGTGTTGGGATTCATGGTCCTCCAGATGTCTAGAAGGCCCATTTGTTGCATGGATAATTTCAGAGCCTTGCTGAACACCCCTCCCCCGGCTCTCTTTGGATGCGTAGTGTTCATCTGTGAGTCCCAGATGAGATTAAAATCCCCCATGAGGACAATTTTCCCCCGAGGCAAATCTCGCTAGGGACAGGAGAAAGGCCGAAAGAAATTCTGCCTGTCCTACATTAAGTGCATACACTGCGGCTATCGTGCATGGCCTTCCCAGTAGCAAGCCCCTAACCATAACAAACCTCCCCTCCTTGTCGCTTTTCGAGGCTTCAAGGTGAAAGTGAGCTGAGGAATGGAACAACAGGGCAACTCCATTTTGCTTTTTGGGGTTGGCAGCCCGAAATATCAAGGGATAGTGTCTATTCTTCAGCCGCGCTTCCTCCCCCTTTTTAAGATGAGTCTCCTGCACAGCCACCACCTGCGGACCCTGATCCCCCAGAAACTTCCAGAAACGTTGCCTTTTGTTAGGGGAGTTGAGGCCCCTAACATTCCATAACATTTATTTAACCCCTATCTGCCCCGGACGTAAGCAGTAGCGGGGAACCCCCCTCCCCCCTGCACCTCCCCATCATGGTTAGGTTGTGATCCCTGGGTAAAACATGTAACAACACAACTACATGAACGAAAAACATGAACTGTTCAAGAGTCTGCAAGGTCCCTTGGGACCGTATCCTCGGGAAGGTACTGGGGCAAGACCACTCCCGCACCCAGAGCCCTGTGAGAGATCTCTAGGAGACCTTATCCCTGGCATAGTCTTGTCTCAGATCCGGCCAGCGAGGCGGCGTTTGTCGGCTAATGTAATCCAATTTGCGACAATAGGAGGCGGAAAGTCAAACGGGTAGGAGATCCTTTCATTGTCCCTGTCTCCTTTCTAGGGGGGGATCCAAACATCTCAGAGAGGGTTCTATATTGTTCTCCACCTGCTCGGGCAGACAGACGCTTCTGAAGGCTGAGCAAAGAGCGAGATCGGCATGGGATCTCATTACGATGATTTCTTGTTTGCTTTCCTAGGTGTCTGCCAACCCCCCCGTAGTTCCCCGGCCTGTGGGCCTGTTGGTGGGGGCTTCTTTCGGTGTTGTCTCTGTGTGTGATGAAGAGTTCTCCAGACCAAGCAGGGCCGCCGCCCCCTCCACCTCCGTGAAGTGCTGGTGTTTGTTATTGAAGGAGAAAGCCAAACTGAAGGGGTAGGTCTACCGATGAGGCGCTCCCTCAGGGCAGCCGTGATCAGCCAAAATTGTTGGCGTCTCATTAGCGTGGCCTGGGCTACATCCTGGAATAGTGCCCAGGTTGCACCTTGGTATTCCACCAAGTCTTGGTCTCGGGCCTTCCGGAGCACCAGTTCCTTGACCTTAAAGGAGGGGAATTTGGCTAGGATGTCTCTTGGGTGTTGATTTCTGCCCTGCAAGGCCGGGCCCACCCTGTGGATGCATTCCAGAAGCACTTTGCATGCCCCCTCGCCTAAAATGCTGGTGAATAGGTCCACCATATAGGCTTCTATGTCTGTTCCTTCTTTCCCTTCCTCCAGGCCCCGCACCCTTATTTTCTCTCTTCTGGAGTGGTTCTCCAGGTCCTCACACTTGAGAAGCGCTGAGTTCAACTGGGCAGTCAGGGATTCCGCCCCCTCCTCTAGCGGTTGGACTCGCCCTTCCAGATCTTGGCATTTTGCTTCTACGTCGAGGGTGCGCGCCCCAACCGAGCCAACGTCCGCCTGAAGTGCAGTAATTTTGGTGCCCATTTCCGATTTGAAGGACTTAAAGGAGGCTCCTATGTCTGCCTTTATATCTTCTCTAAGCTCTCTTTTGAAGTCCCTGAGGGTTGCAAGAAGGTCCTCCTGGGTGAGCGCCATTCTTCCCGCGCCCTGTGTGTCCTCCTCCTCTGGCACCTCTCCTGCTTTGGACGCGCCGAAGTAGCTGGAGACCTTGTTGGGCTGAACTTTTTTGGGTGGCATAGGGGCAGCTCCACGTCACACCTCGCAGCCCTCCTCTCTAAAGCCAGAGGGTCAGAGGGAGGAAAGCGGTTCCATCAAGAGAAATATGTAATGGCCCCAGGCTCAAGGCCTCCCCCACCTCTAGGTGGGCCACGTGTTTCTTTGGCACCTGCTCAAGTATGGCGTCTCCCCTCCCGCATTGAGCATGGGCTCTATGGACACTCTTCATGCTGGGCTTCGCATGTTCCAGCCTGGAGGACAGCCGGCGCCATCTTAGGATCAGGCAAGAGGCCAGGCATCTCTTTTGGGGGTCCTCCCCTCCCTCGACGTGCAGTGTGGCCCAACGAAGCCGGTCCGGGCAGACCACCCTCTTCTCTGCCTGTCCTCTGCCCCGTGCGCTCGTTGCCTGCAGCCTCAACGATTACCTGATCCCCGGGGGAGGGGCCCCTCTCACCTTCCTGTGCCGTCTCAGCCCGAGGGCTCGTTCGCCGCCCCGAGGTCTCTCCTCAGCAGACGCACTCGTCCGGGGGCGAAAGCTCACCGCGCGGCCACCTCCAGGGAGCTGACACAGTCTGCACCTCTGGGTAACCTCCTATGTCTGCTGGGTGCTGCTGCCATACACGGCCGCCATTACAGGAGCTCGTGAATTCCGTCCGGTCTCTTGTGCCGGTCGCCTCTGTAAGTGTGGGGTCCCCAATCATCTGCCAGGCATCCGGTGTCCCAGGAGAGCCGCCCAGTAGCCCGCGCCCATTCTGATCAGCGGGAATCAAGTTGTTTCATCCTCAGCAGGATCCATCCGCCATTTTGTTTAGGCAGCCGCGGTCCCGATAAGCTTACAAAAAACGCTGTTTCGGGTCCCGCTCACCCGCATCGGCCGTCCAGGGAAGATCTCTGCCAATTAAAAGCCCAGTCCCCGCTCTCATTTGGCCATCAGCCCGGAACTGGACACAGCTATTCTCATTCTCACCGGGCTCTGTCACTGAGCTGAGCGAAGTCACGTCTTCGCAGCCATGATGGTTGGCCACGCCCCTGTTGTACTCTATTTTAATTATGATCTGATTTTACTTGTTCTCTACAATTTGTTCTAAATGATATAGGTTTTTCAATATAATAAATTAACTCTATTAGATATTTTGCTGATTATATAGGCCTGGAGAGAAAGATATTTTACTGATTACATAAGCCTGGGTAGATGGCTAAATATGTCTCTTACCATGACGTAAACTATACAGGCTCCTCTCAGTCACTGATTGCCTCCTCAAATAACTTCACTTCAACTCAACCCCCTCTTGTTTCTATTGAAAGGACTTGAGGTCTGATATAAAACTACAGAGTAGGCTGGGTTTGTTGTACAGATCCTCCCCTTGCATCTGCACACAATGGCACTGAGTGTCAATGAAGTAAATCTGGATTCAAGTCCACTGCCTCAGATTTGTACACTGGGCAGGCACAAGCAACAAATCCCCAATGTGGACTATATTCAAAGTAGTAGGAAGGTATCAACCAACAAATATGTCTGAACACAGATGTGTAATGTCAAAACAAGGGAGGAGGAATCACACAGCCTGGCATACCAGCAGTGGCATTAAAATAGGCCCCACAGTCCACGCGATGCGAGAGCTCCCCTAGTTCCAAATATGGCTGAACACAACTGTGTACAGTAAAAACAGGGAAGAGGGATCACACTGCCTGGCCTACCAGCCACAATTTGCCCAAATGCATTGTGTTAATTCATAACACTTATTTCAACTGAAAGTCTTCAATTTTCACCATTTTTGGTGCGGTCAGTACTGTGTATCTCAAGACACATTTTTCAGGATGCTTGTCCTTCAACAACGTTGAAAACTGAAGACTTTCAACTCAAGTGAGTGTAATCATATACTGCATCTGTTACAATACATGTGGGTGTATTGTGTGCTGGTATGTCAGGTAGGGTGATGCCTCCTCCTTCTGTGTTTGGCTCCTTGGTGAGTTGCTGGGCTGACAAGATCTGGGATGCACCTACGCTCTGCGAGTAATGCGGAAATCTGAGAAGGACGTAAGCAGCATTTCCAGCACCCCCCAGTTTTTCTTGTCTACTAAAGTAGGTTAAATATACTGAAACACGTGTCGAGAGATGCACAGCACTAGCTGCACCTACTTAAAGTTCAGCCTTGGGACATCTTTAAAATGTTCTTGAATTGATTTATTCACTGTATGCTGAACTTACCTAAGGGTTTGGGCGTTGAGCCCAAAAAACCTGTTAAGAAGAAAAACAAAATTATATTGTTACCCCTTCCTATGATTTTATAAATTATAACACATGGCACTCCATTGCAGAAATGCTCATTATTTTCCTGTGACATGTTATACTAGGTGCTCTTCCTACCCAATGATAACATTTTTGGTGTGGGGTTCAATTTTCTTTTACAAATCCCTCTCCTACAAACAAATGTGCATGTTTCCTTCTTCTCCCCATGAATTATAAAAGGAGATTTTCCTCATTTTTAGTGACTTGTACGATGCTCCATATAAACAGGAGAGGTTTCTGTCTTAGGGTGATGGGGCGATGCCCCAGTTATATTTTGCCCCCCCTATTACATGTTTACATAATAAATGTAAACAATGTCAACACTCAACAACATTTATATTTTTTTTTTATTCAGCCGGGGCTGTGCCTGTGCCACTGGATTCAAGCTAGCCTAGCTGATGAGGGATGATACCCTGAAACCAGTACAAGGATGCTTGTTTCTGGTCGAGGGAGGACCTGATGATGGATTTAACCCAGATCTCTTGACGGGGGAGGGAGGAATGTTTGATTTGTTCTGCATTCCGTCTTTTGTGTGTCTTTTGGGATAAAACAAAGAAGCATGCACACACGAGAATCCATATGAAAAACCTGACGAGACTGGGAATGTTGGGAGACACACCGAATGAAGCCCACATAAGTAACGCATACCGCAAATCAATAAAGAAACACAATCAAGCTCATGATAGCAATAGACACATTATGTCAAAAATAATTGATTGTATTAATTTCTGTAGTGTTTTTGTACTGGCCTTACAGGGGCATGATAAATCTGAAAGTTCCTCAAGTTCAGGTATATTCAGAGGCCTTGCAGATTTAATAGCAAGCATTGACAGTGAAATGGAAGCACATTTCACACGTGCTACAGTCTTTAAGGGCACCTCTAAAACAATACAAAATGAACTTCAACAGTTGAAAAACACAGATTTTGTGGCTATTTAGGCTGATGACACCACTGACGTGGCCACTAAAGCACAGTCCGAATTAATCTTTCAGTGCCTTGACAATGACAGTAGAGTTGTGGAGAGGTTCTATGGGTTCACAAATTTAAGAGACTATAGTGCAGAAACCATTACTGAAGCTATACATCATGAACTGAACTTGATTCTTTCAGAGCAGCCTCAAAAACAAAAACTTATTGCGTAAAGCTTTGATGGTGCTTCAGTAATGAGTGTAATCTTGGATGGAGAACAAAAAAGAATTAGAGATGTGTACCCTAATGCCCATTATGTGCATTGTTATGCCCACCAACTTAATCTTTTTATGCAACATGCAATAGCAAAGATCTCCAAGGTAAAAATTGTCTTTTTGGATGTAGGAGGCATGTCAGCATTCTTCTCACGTTCCCCCAAAAGAAGGAAAGTACTTCAGGACATTGCAGCCAGAGGGCTTCCACAGGGATCCCCAAACTGTTAGAACTTTTACATATGTACAATCTACCTAATATTCAAATAAAGGGTTCGTATTGACAAATGTTTAGACACCGTAGAAGCCAATGGTAACTTTTAATTCAAAAGTCAGAATGAGGCCCCCGGCTTTGCTAGAACACTACAAGACAGAGAGTTTCAGTTCTTTCTCTTTTCGTTTCATGAAATAATCCCTCATGTTAACATATTATACATCTAGTTACAAAACTGCGAAAAAGATACTTTCTTTGTGCAAAGAGTTACCAGTCAGTTTGTCACCAGCATGAAGAAAAGTCAGAGAAGTGATTGACAATTTAGACAGCAGACTGCCAAACAATTCTAGTTTTTCAAAACACAGAAAAAACAGGAAACAGTGTTTAGATTGCATGCGATACATTGCATGCCATTATAACACGGTCGTTACAATGACTGCGTTGTTACATCGCGAACCATTACATCGCAAGTCATTACAACGATTTGCTGTAGGGGGCAGAAAGAAGGTGTTGGATTGAAAATCCAACACCTTACCTGCTGTTGCACAAACTGGAGTAGGAATAGTAAATTATACTATTCCTAAGTTCAGCGCGCCCCCTACAGCAAGTCGTTGTAACGACTTACGATGTAATGGTTCGCAATGTAACAATGGGGTCGTTGTAACGACCGCGTTGTAATGCCATGTGATGTATCGCATGCGAAGTAACGACATATATTCAGAAAAACATCAGCAGTCTGGTCTGAATTACAAAGGAGATATGTGACACTATAGTTGTGCATGCAAAGGAACGTTTTTCTTTTCCAAAGCATTTGGTGAGTACCACATTACTAAAAAGTGATCAGTTTTCAAAATATGACACTTGCTTCACTGAGCAAGCCCTGAATGAGGCTGTGGAAGCTTATCCTATGGTCAACAAAGAGGATCTAAGAACTGAATTAACTGTACTGTACGCAATGCATGTGTATCGGGAGGCCACTGGTGCCATGTTTTTTGCTAGGTTTAATTCAGATACTTAATATGGAAAAGTCACTTACAGAGACAGTGGGTTTACTAAAAAAAGTATTTACACTCGTATGACAGAACAATGTGTGGTGCAGCCGCCAGGGCAGCTGACTTCGGAGCACAGGGTTCACGGTTCGATCCCCGGCTCCGGCGACAGCTCAGCACCATGTGACTCTGGGCAATAGCTCACTTAATTTCCACAACGGCCCCCAGCGCCTTGAGACCCGTAAGGGTGAGTAGCTGCGCTAAATAAAAACGGACTTACAATGTTTTTCCACTTTAAACAGAATCAAGACATTCCTGAGGAACACCATGATTGAGGTAAGACTGAATGCTTTAGCAATGCTTTCTATATAGAGAGACCTTGTTAAGAGAATCCTAGACTGTAATGTTCAAGTCATTGAGATGTTTGCAGCTATTAAAGACAGATATGCTGATATTGTCTACAAAAAGAGAACAATATGTGCATCCTAACATTTCTTGAATGATTCTAGTTTGTGACCTGCTCAGCTGTTGCTCTTCTGTGGTACAGATACTGGAGACACTGAAATCACTGGTGTATTCCTGATTTCAATTTGTCTAATGTTTACTTTCCAGTTGGTTACTCTCTAAGAGACATACAGTGCCTTGTAGGATGCCCTACTACCATTTAATGTTTATTCTTTGCTATCTCACTGTGTCCAGTCCGACAAATCACTATACACTTGTATTTCCTCAGTAGATTTAATTTCTAAAGATGTATCAATACATAAAGACATCTGTGAAGTACTCAGCATTGTTATCTCAAAGTCTATTATGTGGTTCTGTGGTTATTTTGAATGAGAAGCTGCCTACGTTATTATCATGAGATCTCCTAATTGATGTCATAACTACACTTTCACAATTACTTTAACCTTCTTTCTTTCTCAAATTTGCTTGAAAATGCAACATTTGCCCACGCTTTTTTCAAAATGTTCTTGTGGGGGAGAAACCCCCTGAACTCCCCTTATGCCGTTCAGGTGAGCTTGCTACACTTGCTCACTACAATGCACTCAGCCACAACTTTTATGACTTACCACTTTCAAATGTCACCAGCCGCCACTGCCTATAAATGAGGAGCTTTCTTACGGACTTCTACGTTTCCTTATTGTCGAAGTACACACGGAGAAAACCAGGACAGGCAGGAGATACTTAAAGTCTAAAACACATGGGGTAGCATTAGCCCAACCTGAGGTGGTTACTCTGGAAGGGGGTAAGATGTGTCCCTCTTCCTCCCCACCTACCCACAAACTGTTCTCTTGTCCTGTAGGGTAGGCTAGTGTGTTATGTGCATGATCCCCTCCTAAAGCGAAGTCAGGGAAACATATGCACAAACCCTGCCTACGAATGCAGGGCTAACAAATGACAATGGGGCATATTCACAAGGAGCTATCGCCGAATTAACGGCACTTTATCGCAGCCAAAGTCGTGATGAATTTACCACCCCATTCACAAGCCGGTGTCAACAGCCCACAGCACCAGTTTACACGCGATAGCAGCCGCAAAAAACATCGCCACAGAGGACCCCCGCAAATATCGCTAATGAGATGCAGAGTAGGCGTTCCCGTGCCAAAAGTCAAGACAACATCACACCTCAACATTCACAACGACCAGCCACATCGGCGATAAGAACACAAAACAGGGGATAAGGCGTGTTAGCACCAGGAAATTTACAGCTGCTCTGACCTGGTGTAAAGTCGGACGGCAGCCAGCACCACAAAAGGGAGCACATCCCAGGGCCACATCCGAAGGGCAACAGATGCCATGGAGCCACTCATCATGCGGCCCGGACACCCAAGAGGGCCACAACACCCACCGCCACCACCCCAGGACCCCACCCCACACCCGGAACACCCCCCCCCCGGACCACCACAGACGCAGTGCAGACAAAGACAGCGGACTCCCAGGAAACGTACCAGCCGCACAGACCCAACATCTGACAATGTAACCGTCCACTACAGGCTGAAAGGGACAACCATCCTACGCATCCTGACCATCATCGCCCAACAGGCCTACGGCACCAACACAGCGGACAACCAACATCCCACCCCACACAAAGCTGCTGGCTTGGATGCACCTGTTGGCCCCTGGTACCCCCAAACAACACCCGCCAGAGTCGGAGGAGTCACACGGCCAGCCACATCCAAGTCCCCCACACCTGTCCTGGACATCACCATCACCCTGGTACCCCAGTCCCCATACGTACAACACAATGCGCAGGATCCGCTGGAGACCAAGCAAGGACCATACGCCATAGCAGGATTCACGCACGTGTCAGGGCAATCCACAGCACACATGTACTACCTGTGTCCCCTGGTGACACAGCACACAATCACCTCAACAGGATGCACACGTTTCACATCAATGTGCAGGCAACAACAGAACACCGTGGAACATCCAACAATGTCGCCTTCAAATACACAGCAAGTGTGCATGATACCTACATCCTCAGACAGTCCATCATCAACCAGCGTTCCCAGGATTGACACAAGGGAAATGCACACACCCTTGGCAAGTCCGAAATGAACCCCCCAACACACCTCAACTCCACAACCATGCAACCCACAACTCTGGCAATGCACACGTCACAAAATCACAACCAACATGCACAACAACATGACCACCCACCAGACACGACAGAACAACTTACAATGGTAACCTGGGCAAGCCCTGAACATGAGCCATCAACGGCATGGCACCTCAGCCACATAATAGCCGAATGTGGGGAGAGGTGGCAACCAGGCATGTGTGAAGGATGCAGGAGAACCATGATCGGGAAAGCACACAATGCCAAGAGTGGCGGAGATGTGCCGGACAGACCGCATTATGCAGAACACACCCATATCCATGGCGACATACACCTCTGGCGTATGGAGTGCAGTGGACGCAACCATGTCACCCCAGCCAGTGGGGGACCTCGCGGAAATGTTGCCTATGACGCCACCCTCTAAGCATCACCGGAGTGGGATGGCCCGGCGTAGACCACGCCAGCGTAGGGGTGTGAATAAAACACACGTAGGCCTGGGCGTGGTCCTCTCCTGGAATGCCCCACGTCTTTGCCAGGGCTGCGTCTCCCACCCCGCCACAAGGCCGACGCCGTCCTCATGAGCGGAGTGTCCTGCAATGCAGTGTGCCTGCCGGACCCCGGCACGCTGGACCACGAACCCATCAGGCCCGCCCCTGCGCAGCCAGGCCACACTGATCACCTGCCGACACCGGCGTGTGTCAAGGAGGGCCCACCACGTGCCGGCGCAAGCTCCAAGCCCGAGTCCCGCGACCTTGGCAGTCAGCTCAGACCACCACGGCCTCCACGCCACAGGCCCGCTTCAGTCCATTCTCGTACTCTACTGCCCCCTACGGCCTACTCTTCGGACCAGTAGGTCCCATATGTGAAACTGTGTCCTGAGTCATGAATGGCAGTGACCCCAAATCCGGGCCAGCGGCCACAGCACCAGACCCCCGATCAGTTAGGAATAGTTCCATATGGCATCTTGCGACACGTGGTGCCACTAACCCTGTTCAATGCCAGCCGGCTACACGTGGTGCCACTAACCCTGTTCAATGCCAGCCGGCTACACGTGGTGCCACTAACCCTGTTCAATGCCAGCCGGCTACACGTGGTGCCACTAACCCTGTTCAACGCCAGCCGGCTACAGGTGGTGTCACTGAACCTCAACAACGCAGGCCGGTGGGGCCATCCAAACTATGCCAGCGACACTAGGTGAGTGGGCCGTGCTGACCGCTGCCTCAGGCCTACACCACGGTCAGCTAGGTCACACATTTGGAACTGAGTCTTGATTACACCATGGCAGTGAACATCCTTTAAGGCAGTGAACAATTCACTATACGCCCTTCGATGTGGTGGCAACAAGTCTGTGCATGGCATCACAACCACACGTGTCTGTGGGCCTACGCGAACTACTGCCCTCGGCCTACGCTGCGCACGAGTGGGGTCACAGATTTGGAACTGAACATCGGTAATTCAAAAGGCAGAATACATTTCATCGCACGCATGGAGAGGCGTAAAAGGATGACGCTTTGCAGTCCGGAAGGAACAGGATCATCGTTATGGAGGTGATTGCACACTACCGACAACTGCCACTGTGTTACTAACTCTGTGCCTCGCGAGCCAACGACACGTGTCTCTGGGCCCATGCTGAACACTGCCTCCGGCCTACACTGCGGTCCAGTAGGTCACAGAGTCTTGATTTGGCAATGTTGGAGTTCACATCTGTGTACCGGCATCATCGCAGACTGCATCTCCTCTGAGCACCTGTGCCACTAAGTGTGTGCCCCGACATTTATGGACACTCACTGGTCATACATTGGTGGCGTTTGTGTCAATGGAATAGGGGCAAGTTTTCATCCTCATGTAGCTGATACCGAATTGTTGGTGAAAATGAGGGTTGCGCTTTCCACTCCTCAATTTGCTGCTTCCGGATAACATCAGACTTTCCGCATCATGCCCTGGAGGACACCTTCCACTGTCCCCCGAAACACTCTGCAACATACACCTCGGACATTGATGGGGACCCGCTCAGGTCGCATGGCCCATCTGACTGCAACGCCAGTCACTGTCCCGTGGCTGGGTGTCTGTGCCGGCCGCAGTGAATCCGGGGCCCCTAACTCTGTGGTGCTCAGACTTGGGAACCCTTCTCCTGAGACATTGAATGGCCTCTGTAGCGATGGTCTTGGGGTCATCAACGCCATGTGTCTGTGGCCCTGCGCTGTCCGCATCCCCCGGCCTCAACTGTGGGCCACCAGGGCCCACACATATCATCGAGTCTTGACCGGCCCGGACGTCGCATCACCGCAGGAGGCACACGCCACCACGGCAAAGACCACCTCCAACCGCCAACTGCCAGAGTCGAAACGGTGGTCCTGACAGACCTACGAAGTTGCTCAGACCTGTCGTGGATGCCATCATCGTCCTGATACCCTGCTCAGCACTCCAGGTGCCAGTGACTCAGTGCACCGCTAGCCATTGTCCGTTACTGATCGAGTTTCGTGCTGTTGTGAGGTTGCGCAGCAATGTCACCTCATGCAGTGGGGAAGACCTGGGACAATGATGAGGAAGATGTGTCAAGTGTGCGGACGGGAGAAGGCACAGACAATGGGAGGGCAGGAGGCAACAGCCGCAAGGCAGGAATGCAGACTGGTGGTGGTAGTCAAGCTACACACCCGGATCTATTACTGGGTATTGCGCAGTGGACTGCGTATGCAATTGTCACCTCAGGCAGTGTGGGAGACCTGGGACGTTGATGAGGAAGTTGATGCAGATGTAACACACCCCACTGCATCTGCATCAGGACTAACCCGAGTGGACACAATCCTAGCAATTCCTTCACATGAGCGTGCTCTTCTCTAGTGCCCCGACCTCGGTGGACTGCAACTCACGGAACCTCCTGACTGAATATTGGGTGACCTCTGTCCTCACTCCGGATCCCTCCATGTTGCTCTGCAGTTGACTCTGTTATGCTGGTGTTTTATGTTTCCATTACACTGGTGTCCACTGTTCAGGTTGTTGCCAGCACCAGGCACTCCATGCGGGCTGGCTTATACTCACCCCACACACATCCAGCACAGGCGTCACTGTACATGTGGCCCTGCCAATAAAGGGGCCAGGCGCACGTGCCCATAGCCAGTTCAAAAGGATATGTGCATGTGTCCCTGTGGTCTTGTTGTGTGCATGGGGGCCCTGGGCCCTACGACATTACATTGTGCTGTGTACAGCGGACGCAGACATGTCACCGCAGGCAGCGGGCTAGAACCTGGACATGTAACTTTGTCGTCACCCACTCAATTCGTAAGGGGAGTGGACTGTGCCGTCGTACGCAGAGCCAACGTGGGTGTGTGACTGATATGTGTGTGCCCCTGGGCGTTGGTCTGTACTGGGTATGTGCATCTGCATGTGTCTCTATGGCAGTGTGGGACTCCTTTGTGGGGTGTAGGTGGTCCCTGAAGGGTATTGGACACCCACGTATGTGTTCTAGTTCGCCTTCCATGGGTTAGGCAATGCCCGCTCCTGTCGAGCCACCTCCTTTTGGCGTTCTGACACCTGGTATTGGGGTGCCATGTGTGGGTCGGTGAAGTGTTGTGAGCCATCCGTGATTGCGGGTGCTTCATGCTGTGTGGTCTGTTGTAGGGGCTGGGTTCTCCTCTGAGTGGCTTGTCTGCCCTGGTCCTGGTGGTGGGTTGTGTGGGATGTCCATGGGCTGTTGTAGGACGTCAGTGTCGAAGGTGTGGTGTTCGTCTCTGGCATCACTGATGGGTTGTCTGTTCTGACCTGCTGGAGGTGTTGTTTGTCCCTTTGCATTGTGAAGGGGAGGTGCATGTTGGCATTGTGTTGGCGCCTTGTTCTTGTCGACATGCAGACTGTGTGACAATGTACATTGTGACTGTTTGGGCGGTGGTGGCTATTTGAGTTGGGACAGTGGACATTTGGCCTACATGGCTGCTGTGGGGTTGTAGCAATAGATATGCATCTCCCGGTTCCCTGCTCTGTCCAATGTGATTGTTCTGTTTCTGCGCCTGGGCGGACCCAGTTGTGTCCCCTGTTCTGCAGTGTGGGTGTTGCACTTTGTGCCACTTTGTCATGGTATGTGCTGTGATTGCTATGTGTGTGTGCTGCAGTGTGCCACGGGGATGGGGGACATGTCCCTGGGAAATTGTGGGTGTGCAGTGTGCTACACCTCGTTGTGCATGTGTTCCATTGTGCCCATCACCCACCGTCCCCCCAGTCCCTGTTGGATCCTCACCCTGTTGTTGTTTTGTTGGGTCCTGTCGGGCTGTGTCCGTACTTCCACCTCCTTGCACCGTCTCCACACTGATGACTGTGGCCTGTGTTTCCTCCAGCTCCTCCTGAGGCACTGGACTGCCACCTCCTGTCGCCGTTGCTGCCTTCCTGTTGGCAGCGGGTTTGTGCCTGGTTTAGGTTGTCACGTCCTGGCGGCGCCTCTTGGCCTCCTGGATTGGCCTCCTGGGCACTCCGACTGCATTCCAGGTGGTCTGTTTGTGGGTCAGTTGCTGGTAGTGTTCTGTGCCTCCGTGGCGCTGGTCTTGTTTTCCTGCGGTCTGCACCCCGTCTTCCTCTCCCTTATCTCCTTGGCCTTCCCCGACCCTGTTGTTCCTTGCTGGTGGTCTGTGGAGGTTGTGGGCTTCGCGTTGTCCTCTGCGCTGGGTCAGGGTGCATGGATGTTGCTACGTGCTTTGGCTTGTTTCTGGTGTGTTGTTTCTGTGGTTTTTATGGTGCAATTTCCCGCCAGACGCGTGGGATTTGCAAGCCTGTGGCTGCTTTTCACTACTTTTTGTACCGCGATTGGCCTCATCGCATGATTTCTCGCTTTCGCATTTCGCAATATTTGTGCGTGGCGTTGATTTTCACGCTGACATTTGACGCGTTATCTGGTGACTATCTCATGCTACCGCCTTGTTGTGAATTCCACGTTGACACAGGCTTATTTTCCCGCGTTAGGCTGCGATATTGAAAGTTGCGTTACGCTACTCTTGCGGTAGTTATCACACGTTCTTGTGAATATACCCCAAGGTTTGCTAATGCAGAGACCATGCCCTGTGTTTGTAAAGTACCTGAAGACCCCTACAAAGATGGCTACAGTCAGGAACCTCCCTTGTCTTTGTTCAAGTTTTTAAAATGACCTGTCAAAATCAGAATTATTCTAGATTATGAACTTTACTCTCCTTAGATTTAACCCCAATGAGAAAATAAATATGGTCTTGATATGATTTATTCTCTATGTGCTGCACTTACCAGGGGTTTTAGCTGTCAGGGGTAGAGTACCTATTAGCAGGAAACATATTGCCTATTAAAGCCACTAATTATAAAATCAAGAAAATGCAGTTCATCAACTAAATGCTCTCATCTTGCCTTTGTTCTACTTTGTAATGTTATTGAGACATTTTTCAGTTAAGCAAGAATGAACATCAAAACAAGATTTTATATGAATCTCGGCAATATGAAAGTGCAATTATGTACTTGATCATGATTGCTGAGAGTAATAGACAATTGTATGTTGTCCCTTTTGTTTAGAACAGCAGCCTAGACAGACCCCCTATACACTCCCAACAAAGAACCGTAAATCGGAACACTCTACAAAGATAATCATGGCTATTGCGCTACCATTGATCAGAACAGGAGAGGTCTGAAACAGGACTGTGACTGGTTATAGCACTGCATGGCAAAATCAATTTATCTGGTTGCTAGCAAAAAGGCTATATCAAGAGACCACATTACATACATTTTATCCATAATATTGGTATGGTAAATGAAATTCTGTTTGGTTATTCGCCTCGGGATTTAGCACGTTTTCCACAAGTCAAATTGTTTTTCATTCCTTCTGTATTTCCGCAATTCAAGCCCTAGCCTTCATAGAACAGCAGTTAATGGCACTGGATTGTTTTTGCTGACATCTGGCAATTGTTCAGTATATGCTGGATTAAGTAGTAAGTGGGGTAGATCCTTAGTTATGTAGAAAATACAGCTACTTCAGATTCACATAGTGCAGTGGCCCTTGCTATGTTCATGAACATGCCTGCTGTAAGCAAAGCAAAGTACTCCACTGCCCTTAGGGAGTACTTGCCCACCAAATTTAGAGATGCCCTTAAGCCACCGGGCATCTCTTGCATTGGCAGGATTCACCGTCACAGTGGTTCCTGTCAATTAATTAAATGTTTGAAGGATGGCTCTGTCAACATGACATAGCTTCTTTGCAAACTTTCATTGATTTTTTCATTTTCAAGACTTAAATCCTAAAGTAGGCTTTTGTTGTCAAAAATAAAAAAAGCAATGACCCCTTACCATGGAAATTGTCTCCCATGGCGTACGAGGCATTTTGCAGTCTTCAATGCGTCTTACCACCACGTTTTACCTGGTGGTGACTGGCAGTGAAATCTTGCTATTTTATTGCACACTGTAAATAGGGTGGAGAAACAGTTGGTAAAACCTCCAAAAGCCCTTAGCCTGTCAGGCCATCTGAGGTGTATGTCGGCAGCAGAGATGGAGTGGTCACTGGGGTCAACATACTGAATTCCTACTGTATTTAAATGAGGCAAGCGGACCTTCAGATTGCCGGAGAGGGTACTCCGTCACCTTTACGATGGAGTAACCTCTCTGCCAAACTCTAAATTGGGCCCATAGCCTACAGCACAGTTTTGGGTTTAATTGTTGTACACTGTTTTCATTATGATCTGATTTTACTTATTCTTTACATTCTGTTCTATATGATATAGGTTTTTCAATACAATAAATGAACTCTATTAGATATTTTACTAATTACATAAGCCTGGGGAGACAGATATTTTACTGATTACATAAGCCTGGGGAGACGGATAAATATGTCTCTTGCCATGACGTAAACTACACTGGTTTCTCTCAATCGCTGATTCTCTCAATCGCTGATTCCCTCCTCACCTAGATTCACATCTACTCACCCCACTTCTCGCTTCTATTTAAAGGACTTAAGGTCTGATATAAAATGACAGAGCAAGCTGGGTTTGTTGTGCAGACCCTCCCTTGAAGATGCACATTGAGTGTCAGTGCTGTATATCTGGATTCCGGCGCACTTTCTTTGATTTGTACAGTGGGCATGCACGAACTCCAAATCCCCGATGTGGACTACAGTTAAAATAGAGTGAAAGTATCGACCGACAAGTGTGGCTGAACACAACTGTGTTCAGTCAGAACAAGGGAGGAGGGATCACACTGCCTTGCATACCATCATCAGTGGCGTAACAATAGGCCCCGCGGTCCCTGCGTTGCCGGGTGCCTCCTAGATCCAAATATGGCTGAACACAACGGTGTACAGTAAAAACAAGGGAAGAGGGATCACAATGTCTGGCATACCAGCTACAATTTGCCCAGATGCATTGTGTTAAATGCAGTGATTCATAACATTCACTTCAATTGTACGTTTTTCGTGTTACCATTGTTAATGCAGTCAGTGCTGTCTATCTCTAGACACAATTTTCAGAATGCTTGCCCTTCAACAATGGTGATAGCTGAAGATTTTCAACTCAAGTGAGTGTAATCATATACTGAATTTACCCAAATACATCTGGGTGAATTGTGTGCTGGTATGTCAGGCAGGGTGATCCCTTCTCCATATGTGACTGGCTCCTTGGTGAATTGTTGGGCCAAAGAAATCTGGGTTGCACATACACTCTGCGAGTGGTGCAAAAATCTGAGAAGGGCGTGAGCAGCATTCCCCACACCCCCCAAGTTTTTCTTGTCTACTGCAGTAGGACAAATATCCAGAAACACGTGTTGAGAGATACACAACACTGGCTGCGCCAGGAATAGTGAAAACTAAAGGCTTTCAACTCAAGTGAGTGTTAGTATACAATGCATTTCCCTGAATGCTTCAGGGCCAGTTGTATGCTGGTAGGCCAGGCAGTGTGCCCCTCCTCCTTCTACAACCGTGTACAGTGTCAGCTTGCCGAACCAACTTATAGACATGCACTATCATGTCTGCACGTGCTGAATGAATATACCCAAACAGATTTTAGAGACGCAATCCTGTCGACAGTCTGTGCTTATTTCTACTTAAAGTTCAGTCCTGGGACATCTTTAAAATGTTCCTGAATTGATTTATTCACTATATGCGGCACTTACCAGAGGGTTTGAGCGTTGAACCTAACAAACCTGTTTGGAATTAAAGTAACATTATATCGTTACAGTTCTGTATGAAAATATGAATTATAACAGATGGCACTCCATCGCAGACATTGACATTATTATCCTGTGACATGTTATAGCAGGTCCTCTTCTTATGCAAAGATAGCATTTTTAGTGCGGGGTACAATTTTCTCTCACAAATCCCTTTTGTACAAACAAAAGTGCATGCACTCTTCTACTGACAATGTATTCATAAAAATTTACTTTTCCTCATTTGCAGTGACTCGTGGGATGCACCATAGAAATGAGGAGCTTTCTTTTAGTCTTCTGTGTTTTCTTATTGTGCAAGCACACACAGAGAAAACCAGACCAGGCAGAAGGTGCTTACTGTCTGCCACACATGGTGTAGCATTAGTCCAACCCCAAGGAGTTAGTCTGTGAGGGGCCTTGATGTATCCCTCTTCCTCCTACCTACCCACAGTCTGTTCTCTTGCCCTGCCTGCAATCCCATGGCCAACCTATCAGGTTTGCTCATGGACAGAAAACGCCCTGTGTCTGTGGAGTATCTTATGACCCCTCCCAAAATTGCTACAGTCAGGAACTTCACTTGTCCTTGCTCAAGGTTTTCTAATCGCCTGTCAAAATCAGAATTATTCTAGATTAGGCACTCTACTTTCCTTAGATTTAACCCCAATGAGAAAATAAATCTGTTCTTAATAGGATTTATTCTTTTTAATTTTATTTAGCTCAAACTCGACCCAAAGGTATCAGAACGCTTTACAAGGGCGCCAGTTATGTTACAGACAGACACATTCATTTTGTTAGGCACGGGGAGATAAGGTGATTTCCCAGAATCACAGGGTGTTGAGCGTCGCTGCTGAGACACAAACCCGGTTCCCCAGCTTCGAGGTCAACCGCTCTAGCCGTTGTGCCACATTCTCTATTCTATTTTCTTTGTGCTGCACTTACCAGGAGTTTTGGCTGTCGGCGGAAGAGTACCTATTAGGAGGAAAAATATTGCTTATTACTGCCATTAATTACCATCCAATTGCTCTTATCTTGCCTTTGTACTACTTTGTAATGTAAGTGAGCCATTTTTCAGTTAAGCAAGAATGAACATCAAAATAAGATTTTACATGAATCTCTGCAATATGAAAGTGCAATTATGTGTTTAATCATGATTGCTGAGAGTAGTAGATAATTGCATTAGTTCCCTTTTGTTTAGAACAGCAGCCTAGACAGACCCCGCCCCACATCCAAAAAAGAAGTGAAAATTGGAAACTCTACAAAGACGATCATGGCTATTGCGCTACCCTTTGCACAGAACAGTAGAGCTCTGAACCAGGGCTGTGGCTGGTTATATCATTGTATGGTAATATCTAATTCTCTGTTTGCTAGAGAAAGGCTATATTAAGAGACTACACAACATAAATTTTATCCATAATATTGGTGTGATACAGGAAGTTCTGTTTGTGTATTGTCCTTGGGATATAGCACTTTCTCCACAAGTCAAATGATTTTTTATTCGGTCTGTATTTCTGTCATTCAGACTCTACGCCCCCATAAAACAGCAGTGTTATATTCAGGGCACTGGATTTTTTTCTGACATCTGCCATTTCAGTAGATTGGTGGATGAAGTAGTAAGTGAGGTAAATACCTAATGATGTAGAATAAAACAGATCGCGCTGAACCACATAGTGCACTGGCCCTGGCTATGTTCCAGAACATGCCAGCTACGAGCAAAGGAAAGTGCTCCTTTGGCCTGATGGAGGTCATGCCCCTGAATTTAGAGATGTCCGCTGGCCTCTTGTATTGGCAGGATTCACCATCAAAGTGGTACCTTTTAATGCATTGACATTTTGACGGAGGGCTCCATCAACATGAGAGAGCCTTATGGCAAGCTTTCTATGTTTTCTTTTTATTTTCAAAAACTGAATCCCAGAGTAGGCTTTTGTTTTAAAAAATAAAAAAGCAATGACCCTTCGTATGAGGTATTTTGGAGTTTTCATTGCCTCTCACTGGCGGTGACTGACAGTGAAATCATGCCATTTCATCGCTCACTGTAAATAGGGTGGATGAACAATGGCAAAACCTCCAAAAGCCCTTACACTGTCAGGCCATCTGAGGTGTATATCGGCAGCAGAGATGGTGTGAGCTCCATTGTTAACATACTGGACGTGTCTCTAAAGAGGCGAGCGGATCTTCAGTTTGGCAGAAGGGTACTCCATCACCTTAATGACAGAGTTCCCTATCTGTCACACTCTAAATCAGGCCTATAGTCTCTGCCACAGTTTTGGGTTAACTGTTGTCTTACACAGTGGAAGAACTGGAGCAGCAGTATTTTACCTTCTTAGGTAGTGTTAAATGGTTGTGAGGCGCTGGAACATTAGAGCAATATGATATGTTTGACTAGAAATGTAGGAATGTTTGATAACTTCCTAAAGTAAATACAGAGCACAAAGAAACACAACACAATAACAAGCTACAAAGCAAAATAACAACAGGAACATAACATTACAGTGCACAACAAAAATCAGCCAAACTTAAGGCAGCACAGAACACACAGTAAAATTGTAGCATAACATAATAGCGCCTCAGATTTCTCTGTCTGCCACTGTTTTGAAAAATATAGCTCTGCAACAGGCTTAACCTGAAAATGGCAACAGATCTACTAAAATGTTTGTGCAGACTAAGAGGTCTGGAAAATATACTGATACTGACAATCTAAGTACAGATGAACTTCACACCATTGGGCAATCCTGTCTCAGAACCTTTACTTCCCAGTTCCCCATTGCTGCCCCCACAAAGAAAGGGACTAGATGCATTTATGCATTACTGTTTCCACAACGCATGTGCTATAAAAAACATACATCTCCCTCTTTTATACCAGCGATGAATGGTGAACAGAAAATATAGGGGCATATTCACAAGGAGCTATCGCTGAATTAACGGCACTTTATCGCAGCCAAAGTCGTGATAAATTCACCTCCCCATTCACAAGCCGGTGTTAACAGTCCACAGCACCAGTTTACCTGCGATAGCAGCCGCAAAAAACATCGCCACAGAGGATCCCCGCAAATATCGCTAATGAGATGCAGAGTAGGCGTTCCCGTGCCAAAAGTCGATACAACATCACACCTCAACATTCACAACGACCAGCCACATCGGCGATAAAAACACAAAACAGGCAATAAGGCGCGTTAGCACCAGAAAATTTACACCTGCTCTGACCTGGTGTAAAGTCGGACGGCAGCCAGCACCACAAAAGGGAGCACAGCCCTGGGCCACATCCGAAGGGCAACAGATGCCATGGAGCCACTCATCATGCGGCCTGGACGCCCAAGAGGGCCACAACACCCACCGCCAACACCCCAGGACCCCAACCCACACCCGGAACACCCCCCCTCCCCCCAGGACCACCACAGACGCAGCGCAGACAAAGACAGCGGACCCCCAGGAAGCGTACCAGCCGCAGAGACCCTACATCTGACAATGTCACCGTCCACTACAGGCTGAAAGTGACAAACATCCTACGCAGCCTGACCATCATCGCCTAACAGGCCTACGGCACCAACACAGCGGACAACCAACATCCCACCCCACACAAAGCTGCTGGCTTGGCTGCACCTGTTGGCCCCTGGGACCCCCCAACCAACACCCGCCAGAGTCGGAGGAGTCTCACAGCCAGCCACATCCAAGTCCCCCACACCTGTCCTGGACATCACCATCACCTTGGTACCCCAGTCCCCATACGTACAACACAATGCGCAGGATCCGCTGGAGACCAAGCAAGGACCATACGCCCAAGCAGGATGCATGCACATTTTGAGGGCAATACACAGCACACATGTACTACCTGTGCCCCCTGGTGACACAGCACACAATCACTGCAAGAGGAAGCACACGTCTCACATCAATGTGCAGGCAACAACAGAACACCGTGGAACCCCCAACATTGTCGCCTTCAAATACACAGCCAGTGTGCATGATACCTTCATCCTCCGACAGTCCTTCATCAACCAGCGTTCCCAGGATGGCAACAAGGGAAATGCACAGCCCCTTGGCAATATCCAAATGAACACCCCACACACCTCAACTCCACAACCATGCAACTCACAACTCTGGCAATGCACGCGTCACAAAATCACATACAACAGGCACAACAACCTGCCCACCCACCAGACACGACAGAACAACTTACAATGTTCACATGGGCAAGCCCTGAACATGAGCCAGCAACGGCATGGCACCTCAGCCACATAATAGCCGAATGTGGGGAGATGTGGCAACCAGGCATGTGTGAAGGATGCAGTAGAACCATGATTGGGAAAGTACACAATGCCGAGTGGCGGAGATGTGCTGGACACACCGCAGTATGCAGAACACACCCATATCCATGGCGACATACACCGCTGGTGTATGGAGTGTAGTGGACGCCACCATGTCACCCCATCCAGTGCGGGATCTCGTGGAAATGTTGCCTGTTACGCCCCCCCCTAAGCGTCACCGGAGTGGGATGGCCCGGCATACGCCACGCCAGCGTACGGGTGTGAATAAAAAGCAATTAGGCCTGGGCGTGGTCCTCTTCCGGAAAGACCCACGTCTCTGCCAGGGCGGCGCCTCCCTCCCCGCCACGAGGCCGTCCTCGTGAGCAGAGTTGCCTGCGATGCTGTGCGCCTGCCGGACCCCGGCACGCTGGACCACAAACCCGTCAGGCCTGCCCCTGCGCAGCCAGGCCACACTGATCACCTGCCAACACCGGGTTGTGTCAAGGAGGGCCCACCACGTGCCGGCGCAAGCTCCAAGCCCGAGGCCCGCGAGCTTGGCAGCCTCCTCAGACCATCACGGCCTCCACGACACAGGCCCGCCTTACTCCTTTCTCGTTGACACACTCTACTGCGGCCTTCGGCCCACTCGTCGGACCAGTAGGTCCCATGTGTGAAACTGTGTCCTGAGTCATGAATGGCAGTGACCCCAAATCCGGGCCAGCGGCCACAGCACCAGACCCCCCCGAACTGTGAGGCATAGTTCCATATGGGCATCTTGCGACACGTGGTGCCACTAACCCTGTTCAAGGTCAGCCGGCGACACATGGTGCCACTAACCCTGTTCAACGCCAGCCGGCAACACGTGGATGAGGGACCAGGACTACCCTGCGGACCAGTAGGTCACACATCCAGCACCTAGTCGCAAAGCACGAATGGCAGAGTCCACACCAGTGGTCGCACGGAGAGATGTAAGAGGAAGATGCGGCTCAGTCCGGACGAATGCCGGGTCACATACACGGAGGTGACCGAATACGTGGTGCCACTGAACCTGAACTACGCAGGCCGGTGGGGCCATCCAACCTATGCCGGCGACACACGGTGAATGGGCCGTGCTGACCGCTGCCTCAGGCCTACACCACGGTCAGGTAGGTCACACATTTGGAACTGAGTCTTGATTACACCATGGCAGTGAACATCATTTAAGGCAGAGAACAATTCACTATACACCCTTCGATGTGGTGGCAACAAGTCTGTGCATGGCATCACAACCACACGTGTCTGTGGGCCTACGCGGACTACTGCCCTCGGACTACGCTGCGCACGAATGGGATCACAGATTTGGAACTGAACATCGGTAATTCAAAAGGCAGAATACATTTCATCGCACGCATGGAGAGGCGTAAGAGGATGACGCGTTGCAGTCCGGAGGGAACAGGATCATCGTTACGTAGGTGATTGAACACTACCGACAATTGCCACTGTGTCACTAACTCTGTGCCTCGCGAGCCAACGACAAGTGGCTGTGGGCCACTGCTGACCGCTGCCTCCGGCCTACACTGCGGTCCAGTAGGTCCCATGTGTGAAACTGTGTCCTGAGTCATGAATGGCAGTGACCAGATGTCTACTGCAGGGGTGATATCACTAAACTCCCTGCTATCAGTGAAGCGAACAAATGTACCACAAGCACACAACACGTGTCTGTGGGCCCATGCTGACCGCTGCCTCCGGCCTACACTGTGGTCCAGTAGGTCACAGAGTCTTGATTTGGCAATGTTGGAGTTCACATCTGTGTACCGGCATCATCGCAGACTGCATCCGCTCACAGCACCTGTGCCACTAAGTGTGTTCCCCGACATTCATGGACACTCACAGGTCGTACATTGGTGGCGTTTGAGTCTATGGAATAGGGGCTAGTTTTCATCCTCATGTAGCTGATACCGAATTGTTGGTGAAAACGAGGGTTGCACTTTCCACTCCTCCATTTGCTGCTTCCAGATAACATCAGACCTTCCGCATCATGCCCTGGAGGACACCTTCCACTGCCCCCCGCAACCCTCCGCAACATACACCTCGGACATTGATGGGGACCTGCTCAGGTCGCATGGCCCATCTGACTGCACCGCAAGTCACCATCCCGTGGCTGGGTGCCTGTGCCGGCCACAGTGCATCCAGGGCCACTAACTCTGTGCTGCTCAGGCCTGGGACCCCTTCTTCTTAGACATTGAATGGCCTCTGTAGCGATGGTCTTGGGGTCATCAACGCCATGTGTCTGTGGCCCTGCGCTGTCCGCATCCTCAGGCCTCAACTGCGGGGCCACCAGGGCCCACACATAGCATCGTGTCTTGACCGGCCCGGACGTCGCATCACCGCAGGAGGCACACGCCACCACCGCAAGGACCACCTCCAACCGCCATCTGCCAGAGTCGAGACGGTGGTCCTGACAGACCCACGGAGTTGCTCAGACCTGTCGTGGATGCCATCATCGGCCTGATACCCTGCTCAGCACTCCAGGTGCCTGTGACTCAGTGCACCGCAAGTCATTGTCCGTTACTGATTGAGTTTTATGCTGTTGTGAGGTTGCGCAGCAATGTCACCTCATGCAGTGGGGAAGACCTGGGACTATGATGAGGAAGATGTGTCATGTGTGCGGACGGGAGAAGGCACAGACAATGGGAGGGCAGGAGGCAACAGCCCCAAGGCAGGAATGCAGACTGGTGGTGGTAGTCAAGCTACACACCCGGATTTATTACTGGGTATTGCGCTGTGGACTGCGTACGCAACTGTCACCTCAGGCAGTGTGGGAGACCTGGGGCGTTGATGAGGAAGTTGATGCAGGTGTAACACACCCCACTGCATCTGCATCAGGACTAACCCGAAGGGACACAATCCTAGCAATTTCTCCACTTGAGCGCGCTCTTCTCTAGTGCCCCTACCTCAGTCCACTGCAACTCACGAAACCTCCTGACTGAATATTGGGTGACTTCTGTCCTTACTCCGGATCCCTCCATGTCGCTCTGCAGTTGACTCTGTTATGCTGGTGTTTTCTGTTTCCATTACATTGGTGTCCACTGTTCAGGTTGTTGGCAGCACCAAGCACTCCGTGCGGGCTGGCTTATACTCACCCCACACACATCCAGAACAGGCGTCACTGTACATGTGGCCCTGCCAATAAAGGGGCCGGGCGCACGTGCCCGTAGCCAGTTCAACATGATATGTGCATGTGTCCCTGTGGTCTTGTTCTATGCATGGGGGCCCTGGGCCCTACGGCATTACATTGTGCTGTGTACAGCGGACGCAGACATGTCACTGCAGGCTGCGGGCTATAACCTGGACATGTAGCTTTGTTGTCACCCACTCAATTCGTAAGGGGAGTGGACTGTGCCGTTGTACGCAGAGCCAACGTGGGTGTGTGACTGATATGTGCGTGCCCGTGGGCGTGGTTCTGTACTGGGTATGTGCATCTGCATGTGTCTCTATGGCAGTGTGGGTCTCCTTTGTGGGGTGTAGGTGGTCCCTGAAGGGAATTGGACAACCATGTATGTGTTCTAGTTCGCATTCCATGGGTTCGGCAACACCCGCACCTGTTGGGCCACCTCCTTTTGGCGTTCTGACACCTGGCATTGAGGTGCCATGTGTGGGTCGGTGAAGTGTTGTGAGCCAGCCGTGATTGCGGGTGCTTCATGCTGTGTGGTCTGTTGCAGGGGCTGGGTTCTCCTCTGAGTAGCTTGCCTGCCCTGGTCCTGGTGGTGGGTTGTGTGGGATGTCCATGGGCTGTTGTAGGGCATCGGTGTCGAAGGTGTGGTGTTCGTCTCCGGCTTCACTGATGGGTTGTCTGTTCTGACCTGCTGGAGGTGTTGTTTTGTCCCTCTGCATGTGAAGGGGAGGTGCATGTTGGCATTGTGTTGGCGCCTTGTTCTTGTCGACATGCAGACTGTGTGACAATGTACATTGTGACTGTTTGGGCGGTGGTGGCTATTTGAGTTGGGACAGTGTACATTTGGCCTACATGGCTGATGTGGGGTTGTAGCCGTAGATATGCATCTCACAGTTCCCTGCTCTGTCCAATGTGATTGTTCTGTTTCTGCGCCTGGGTGGACCCCGTTGTGTCCCCTGTTCTGCAGTGTGGGTGTTGCACTTTGTGCCACATTGTCATGGTATGTGCTGTGATTGCTATGTGTGTGTGCTGCAGTGTGCCACGGGGATGGGGGACATGTCCCTGGGTAATTGTGGGTGTGCAGTGTGCTACACGTAGTTGTGCATGTGTGCCATTGGGCCCATCACCTCCAGTCCCCCCAGTCCCTGTTGGATCCTCACCCTGTTGTTGTTGTGTCGGGTCCTGTCGAGCTGTGTCCGTACTCCCACCTCCTTGCACCGTCTCCACACTGATGACTGTGGACTGGGTTTCCTCCAGCTCCTCCTGTGGCGCTGGATTGCCACCTCCTGTCGCCATTGCTGCCTTCCTGTTGGCAGCGGGTTTGTGCCTGGTTTAGGTTGTCACGTCCTGGCGGCGCCTCTTGGCCTCCTGGATTGGCCTCCTCGGCACTCCGACTGCATTCCAGGTGGTCTGCTTGAGGGCCAGTTGCTGTAGTGTTCTGTGACTCCGTGGCGCTGGTCTTGTTTTCCTGCGGTCTGCACCCCGTCTTCCTCTCCCTTTTCTCCTTGGCCTTCCCCGACCCCGTTGTTCCTTGCTGGTGGTCTGTGGGGGTTGTGAGGTTTGCGTTGACCTCTGCGCTGGGTCAGGGTGCATCCATGTTGCTACGTGCTTTGGCTTGTTTCTGGTGTGTTGCTTCTGTTGTTTTTATGGTGCAATTTCCCGCCAGACGCGTGGGATTTGCAGGCCTGTGGCTGCTTTTCGCTACTTTTTGTACCGCGATTGGCCTCATCAAATGATTTCTCGCGTTTCGCATTTTTTGGGCACAGGCGTTGATTTTCACGCTGACATTTGACGCGTTATCTGGTGACTATCGCATGCTACCGCTTTGTTGTGAATTCCACGTTGACACAGGGTTATTTTCCTACGATATTGAAAGTTGCGTTACGCTACTCTTTCGGTAGTTATCGCACGTTCTTGTGAATATACCCCATACATTTTCTACTACTGCATCAGCAATGAATTTATGCATAATGGATGAGAGTCTTTCGGTGTTTATTCCAGAGAGTGTGTGCAATGCTACAGCTTTAGTAATGACGCTTAACACAGCTTTTACAGACATTATCCCAAAGGATTTTAAAGGCCTCGATTTTAAGAATAAATACAACTCTTTAATCTTTCAGTTTCACATCTAAATACAAAAAACAATTACATGATTGAAATCAGAGATACTCATTAGTAAAGATGTTCTGCACTGAGTTAGCATTGATAGAATGGCAACTTGACATCTTAGGAAGAAGGAGTAAGTAGTTTCATGATGCAAAGTGCTTTCAATGTGGTAGAGGAAAGCAATAAGGCAAGGATGTAGTTTGATGAAAACAACCACTAAGGGCCTGATTACGAGTATAGGTGTTATTTATCGCACACGGTAATAACGATCCCAAGGGGTACCTTATTTATCGAGTGTGATAAATAGCACCTATTACGAGTTGTTGGGGAATTACATGCAGATTTTTGTTTTTAAGGCCCCAAAATCCAAATGATATGGTAAATACTGTAAGGTGTTCCTCTGTTAAATTTCGGCAGGTTTGACCTGCCGAAATTCAACGGAGAATGAGTGTTTTAACACAACAGATAATAATTATCAGATGCGTAAAACACCTAACTATTCGTAATTCCAACCAGTGCATAAACAGGGGTTTATCCACTGGTTGGAATAACCGCCCAACTCATAATCAGGTCTAAAACATCAGAGTCTTGTATCACACACCAGGGCTTGGCAACGAAATTCACCATCAGGGTGGCTTAGAATTTATTTGGGTAAATGTTAGTTTTCAGATTGCCATGAAAGATGAGAAAGAAGAGCCCAGACTCATCTCTAGTTCTATTCTTTCCAAAATGTGTGAGAAAATCCTGAGAAAGAGTGGTTTAGTGTGGTGGTTTGTTGTAACAAGGGGTTTTCGCTGCAGTTGCGTGAAGCTATAAAGATGTGTCTATCTCCTTGGGATCCTGTCTCTTTTTAGTATGCAGGGTGTGTTCAGTTTCAATCAATCAGGGAATTGTAAGCGCGCTACTCACCCGTGAGGGTCTCAAGTTTGCTGAGGGGGGGGGGGGGTCCACCATAAAGAGTGTCCAATGGGATGTCTGCCTTCTTCCTCTGCAGTTCATGCACCAGTGTCAGAGTTTTACCTAGATGTCTCTTTATTTAGGTCACCGAAACCTACCCACACATAGCTTCCTCTTTTTTCTCTGTGCACTGTCCTTGAGGTAAAATTGCATGTCTTCTGGAGAAGGGGTACGCATTGGAATCCTCGTCTGGACCTTTCCTCCAAATACCAGGTCAGCTGGTCGTTGGCTTGTAGTGCTGTGTAGGGTCATGCAGTACGCTCATCAAAGCTGGAACTATGTTGGGTCACTTTATGCTCTCCTTAGTGTCCCCATGATCCCGCGATCATAGGATTGGCTTGAGAGCACAGCTGTGTTATCATCTGATAGTAAATGTTCATGTAGTCCCTGAATATTTCAAATTCCTGGCTGTTGAATGCAGAACCATTGTCTTTCTTGATGATTTTGAGAATTCTACATGTAAGGAAGACAACCTGTAGTATCAGTATCACCTTGTTTGCACTTGTGGATGTTACTTTCCACACAGTGGGGAGCCGTAAACATTCACCCTTTCCTGCAGTGCTTTTGTTGGAGCTACTACACCTCTGTGTCCTTCATGTGCCAAGTAAGCCAGTTGTTGCATCAGAGGTTTTGGAATGACTATGCTTATGCTCCTCAGTATGATGCTGTTGTGGACTTGCAGAATGTTAACAGATACAATGGGATGGCACCAGGGAGTTAGCAGGTATGTATGCTCTGTCACAGCAACTATGAGTGTACAGTGTAGCTGATAGCTTGCTTGACGTGCAGCACACGCTGACACTGACTGTAATGTGACAGAATAAATACTTCAATTATTGTCTTTTGTCTGTATAACATAAGCAGGGCCACTGGAATTATGCAGCAGGAGAGGGTCAAATTATGCAGCAGGGTTGAGTAAATTATGCTGCAAGAAAAGGCAAATTATGCAGCATAACTTGCCACATTTTGCAAGAGGACTACTTCATTATTTCAGCATTTTTAAACTTGGTAACACTGTCTGGTCATCGGCTGGACCTCATTAGTACCATTTTAATACACAAATCTAGCAGTAAGCAAAAAAGAACACATTTTGCAATTATGCAACAGCCTACACCCATTCAGCATGAAAGTGGTATGAGTGCAGTATGTAGCTGGCGGTGCATTTAGGGCATATTGTCTATTGTTACTAATGAATGTAGCGGTAGTCATTAAAATATAGACCCCATTTCCATAGCAATATCCCCTATTTTTGCATTGACAATTGTACAGTTATTTCTACTGATACATTTTTAAAGCATACAAACATGTGGAAAAGGGTTTCTTTTGTTCTTTCCTAACAGCTGCTATATTTTGAAATATTTGTACAGTGTATTAGCGGGTATTTACATCTTATTGAGTTATAAATCTGTTTGCGTCCTACAGCCTTTCTCTTAACACTCCCTATAAGAGCACTTCACCTCCGCCCTCACCTACACTCCACCCTCATCTACGACTGATGCCAACACAGCGGCAAACAACCTCCACCAATGGATCACCAACTGTGCCAATACTCTCACCCTCCTCCAGAACACCATGTGACAACACAACAAGAAAGCCAACTGGTTCACTACGGATCTCCGAGAATCCAGGCTCTCCTGCCAACGACTGGAGAAGACGTGGAGAAACAGCAAAACCCCAGAAGCACGATCTACCTCCAAACAGCCATCACTGCACAACACAACTAATCAAAGCAATGAAGAAAAACTTCATCCAAGACAGAATACTCTCCAATGCCCACAACTCCAAGGAACTCTTCGCCATCATACAGGAATTTGCCAAACCCAACAGCGAAACAACCGACGTCCCTGTCTCCCAAGACCTCTACAACAAACTCAGCTCCTTCTTTCACCTCAAGATGAAGATGCCCTACGACAACTTTGATGACCAAGACCACGGTAGCGCCTCTACTCCCACCCCCAATGATGCCACCCACCAGACCCTTCTCACCTGGAACCTTCTCACCACAGATGACACCTTAAAGATGCTGAAGAGCATCCACTCTGGAGCACCTTCTGACCTCTGCCCACTGCACATCTTCCACAGGGCCGCCATCGCACCCGAGCTACGCCGAACTATCAACTGCTACCTCGAGACCGCCACATTCCCCGACAGCTGGAAGCGTGCTGAGGTCAACCCCCACCTAAAGGAGCTCTGCGCAGTCCCCATGGACCTCAAAAACTTCAGGCCCATCTCACTGCTTCCTTTTACTGCCAAAGTCATCGAAAAGGCTGTCAACACCCAGCTAGCACACTTCTTAAAAACCAACAGCATCCTAGACACCTCTCAATCCGGATTAAGGAGCAACCCCAGCACCGAGACCACTCTCCTTGCCGCCACCGACGACATCCATGCCCTACTCGACCAAATCCACACGGCAGCCCTCATCCTCCTGGACCTATCAGCAACCTTTGACACTGTCTCCCACCGCACACTAGCCACCAGACTCCATGACACAGGCATCCAAGGAAAAGCCTTAGACTGAATACAATCTTTTCTATCAGGCAGAACACAGAGTATAAGATTCCCCCCTTCTTCTCACAACTGACAGAGATCAGATGCGGAGTACCCCAACGTTCCTCCCTCAGCCCCACACTCTTCAACGTTTACATGGCCCCTCTTCAAAACATCATCAGAAACCATGGGCTCAACATCGGCTCCTGCGCCAATGACACCCAGCTCACCCTCTCCCTCACCAAGGAACCCGACATCAGCAGGTGCAATGGGACAACACCTGGTGGCCTCCCACCCTTGGAAACCCTCCCACCTCAACGGACCATGCACGCAACCTATGAATCAAACTCAACTCTTCTCTCACCATGACTCGCCAGATCAACGCCGTATCCTCCGCATGCTTCAACAGCCTCTGCATACGATGCAAGATGTTCGAGTGGATCCCCCCTGACTCCAGGAAAACTGTCACTCACACACTCATCACCTACAGACTGGACTACGGCAACGCCCTCTAGTCCGGAATCAACAAAAAACTCCTCTGCAAACTACAAACCATACAGAACGACGCAGCCAGACTTATCCTCGATATCCCACGACACGATCACATCACCCAACACCTCTGCGACCTTAAATGGCTCGCCGTCGAAAGATGAATAACCTTCCAACTGCTCACAGACGCCTACAAAGCCCTCCACAACACTGCACCCCAATACCTCAACATCTGAATATCATTCCACATCCCCAAGAGAAACCTCCGATCAGCCGACCTCATCTTAGCCACCGTCCCTCGTGTCTACAGGACCAGAGCAGGCGGAAGATCCTTCTCCTACCTCATATCCAAGACCGTGAGTGAATTCCCCCTTCACCTCTGACAAAGCCCGACACTGCACTAGTTCAGACAAGACCTCAATACCTGGCTCTTCGAATGATCCCAAAGGAGCTGCTCACACTCCCCCCCCAGCGCCTTGAGACCCTCATGGGTGAGCAGTGCGCTTCACAAACCCTGATTGATTGAAGATTGTCACACAATTCACATTATTCACATTCATTTTACAAGTGATTAATAGTAACTAGCACTTCTGTCAATGCCTACCACTGAAACTAGGGATCCTCTTCAAAGGAACACCGTTTTCACCTTAAATGATTTTCACATGCATCGTAGTATGCATGAACTAGGCTTTGAAATATAATATATGTGTTTTGTTGCCACTACTACAGTATGTTATATTTTTATTTTTACAATCTGGTAAAGTCTGATGAACTTTACTACATCATTTTTGGACTAAGACCAAAGAGTACAGAACCCAACCTCCTTTGCTGCTCCTGCACCCCCACAACCCAACAACCCCAGGTAAGGGAATTGATGCTATAATATTTTTACATTTTACTTAAGTGATGTGTGTGGTCTACATGGTGGCTGGGGTGCATACACATCAGAATCAATTTGAGTCAACTGTGTAAATAATATTAAAAGATTAGACTGTTGGGAGTTTAAACAATGAATTGGCTCAGGTATAACAATGACTGATGTAAGCTTTCTGCTCCAACAGTCCAATGTTTGTCTTTCTGTTTCTCCCTTTTTAATTTAGAACATTCTACCCTCAATGGATGGAAGTTAATAATAGCTTTATAGCCCAGCTGCCTCAGGCTATACCAGTTGCTCAGGGCCCTCTCATTTGCCTTGTTATAGGCCCTCACCTGTGCCTTGAAATATATGTCTGCTTCAGGGCCTTCAGCAACCGTATGTATGGCACACCGAGGCAGCAGGCTATAAGGCTATATTTTCATCAGTCATGTTGTGCAAATGGGAGCTGTTGAAGATTTATTGTGATAATATTGTGATAATGCACAAGATATGCATTTATGCAGAAATAAGAATTCTGTTTTTGCACCAAACTTTATACATTGTACTTTGATTATTGACAGGTAACTTTAATATTGGTAAGACACCATGAATACAGTAAAGCAGCTACTTGCAAAACCATTTGCAAAACCATTGCAAAACCATTCATTGGACTGAAACGTGAAGAGAAACTAATTGTGAAACAATTAGAACCTGACTGGCCAGACCTAAAACTACAACAAATGTAAATGTTTAAACTCCTAGTACACAAAAGTTGATTGCTCACAGGGAGTACTTCAACAAATTCTCTGTTATGCTTCCCCTGCTTGCTGTTTGGTGGTGACGTTCCTTGTACTTAAAAGGAGCAATAGACTTGATGCGTTTGTCAGATAAAATAAAGACCAAAAAGCACACAGGGTATTACACCTCATCAGCCAGGCTAACTTGAATCCAGTGACACAGGGAGCCTTGGTCAGTGAGGCTGGCTGATGATGGTGATGCCCCTGAACTGGTCCCAGGATGCTTGTTTCTGGTCCAGGCAGGACCTGGCTTGGCAGATTGGGCTGGACTGTTCCCATGAGGAGCAGGGTCAATACTGATTTGCATATGGCTGGATCAAAACTTGGGTGGCATGGTGAGCAATAAAGAGATATATGGATTTATCCCGGATCTCTGGAATGGTGGTGAATGTTTGATTTGTTCCGCATTTTGTCCATTTGTGTGTCTTTTGCTTTCTTGCTCTAAGTGCGTTGGGGTATGCCTAGATGTGGGTCACGGGCTTTCTGTGCCACTGGATTCAAGCTTGCCTGGCTGATGAGAGGTGATACCCCAAAACCGTATCCCAGGATGCTTGTTTCTGGTTTAGGTAGGATCTGGCTTGGCAATTCAGGCTGGACTTTTTTCCATGAGGAGCAGGGTCAAGACTGATTTGCATATGGCTGGGTCTAAACTGGGGTGGCATGGGGAGTAAAAGAATAACGGATTTAACCCAGATTTCTTGACTGGGGTGAATTTTTGATTTTTTCTGCATTCCGGTCATCATTTGTGTGTCTTTTGAGATAAAATAAAGAAGCACGTATGCACGAGAATCCATATGAAAAACCTGACGAGACTGGGAATGGTGGGTGACACACCAATTGAAGCACACATAAGTGATGCATACCGCAAATCAATAAAGAAACACATTGAAACCGTTGATAAGAATAGACATATACGGTCAAAAATAATTGATTGTATTAGTTTCTGTGGTGCTTTTAAATTGGCCCTACGCGGGCATGATGAATCTTAAAATTACTCAAATCCAGGTATATTGAGAGGCCTTGTAGATTCAATAGCAAGCATAGACAGTGAAATGGAAGCACATTTAGCAAGTGCTCTTGTCTCTAAGGGCACCTCTAAAATGATACAACAGGAACTCCATGAGTGTATACTAGAGATTATAAGAAGCTATATTGTCCAACAGTTGAAAAACACAGACTTTGTGGCTATTCAGGCTGATGAAACCACTGATGTGGCCACTAAAACACAGTCCATATTAATCTTTCGGTACATTGAGAGGTTCTATGGTTTCACATATTTAAGAGACTGTAGTCAGAAACCATAGCTTCAGCAATACTACATGAACTGAACTTGATATTCCCAGAGCAGCCTAAAAACGTATTGCACAAAGCTATGATGGTGCTTCAGTAATGAGTGGAATCTTTGGTGAAGTACAAAAAAGAATTGGAGATGTGTACAATAATGACCATTATGTGCACTGTTATGCCCACCAACTTAATATTATTATGCAACAAGCAGTAGCAAAGATCTCAGGGGCACAAATTGTCTTTTTGGATGTAGGAGGAATGGCAAAATTCTTCTCATGTTCCCCAAAAAGAATGCAAGTACTTCAGGACATTGTGGCCAGAAGGCTTCCAAAGCGCTCCCTAACTCATTAGAACTTTCACATACGTACACTCAACCTAACATTCCAATATAAGGTTGATCTTGAGAAATGTTTCAACATCATAGAAGCCAATGGCGACTTTGAATCCAAAAGTCGGAATGAGGCCCCTGGCTTTGCTAGAACACTACAAGGTTGAGAGTTTCAGTTCTTTCTGTTTTTATTTCATGAAATAATGTCTCATGTTAGCATATTGTACATCCAGTTACACAAAAAGATATTGTCTTTGTGCAAAAAGCTACCAGTCAGTTTGTCACCAACATGAACAAAGTCTGAGACGGGATTGACAGTTTAGACAGCAGACTGCCAAACGATTCTAGTTTCTCAAACCGTAGAAAAAAAAAATCAGTAGTCTGGTCCGAATTGCAAAGGAGATATGTGACACTATAGTTGTGCATGCAAAGGAATATTTTTCTTTCACAAAGCATTTGGTGAGTGCTACTACTGCAAAGTAGTCAGTTTTCTAAATATAAACGTCCTTCCATGAGTGAGCATTGAATGTGGCTCTGAAAGCTTATCCTATGCTCAACAAAGAGAATATAAGAACTGAATTAACTGTACTGTACGCAACACATGTGTATCGGGAGCCCACAGGTGCCATTTCTTTGCTCGCTTGAATTCAGAAACTTAATATGGAAAAGTCACTTACAGAGACAGTGGCTTTACTAAAAACAGTATTTACAACTTCTATGACAACAGCAGAGTCGGAACAATGTTTTACCACTTTAAACAGAATCAAAACATTCCTGAGGATCACCATGATTGAGAAAAGACTGGGGGGCATATTCACAAGGACCTATCGCCGAGTTATCGCCACCCTAACACAACAAAAGTGGAGATAGATTTAACGCCCCATTCACAAGCGGGTGCAAACTGCAGACAACGCAAGTATTCCCGCGATAACTGCCGCAAAATTTACCTCCACGGGTGACACCACCAACTAACCCTAATGAGATGCAGAGTAGGCGTTCCCGTGCTAAAACACACGAAAACACCACTACACCACTTTCACAACGAACTGCCAGATCTGCGATGCAAACCAAAAACAGGCGATAAGCCGCGGTAGCAGCAGGGATCTAACACCTGCCTTCTGCTGGTGTTAAGCAGGACGACTACCTGTAGCATGAAAGGGAGCCCAGAGCCACACCTGAAGACCCACAGATGTCATGGATAGAATGATCATGCAGCTCGGAGACCCATGAGGCACACAACACCCACCACCACCACCGCCAGGCCCGCCACCACCCCCAGGACCCAGCCCCGCCCCCCCCGGACCACCACAGAGGCAGCATACACAAAGACAGCGGACACACCATAAACGCACCACCCGCACAGACCTAATGCCAGAGGAGGACATTGCCCACAACAGGCCCAAAAGGACAACAATCCCCTGCATCCTGACCCACATCACCCACCGGCTGACAGCACCAACACAGCGGACAACAAACATCCCGCCGCAGACAAAGTCGCTGGCTGTGCTGCACCTGTTGGCCTCTGATACATTCCAACCAACAACTGCCAGAGTCGGAGGAGTCTCACAGCCAGCCCTATCCAAGTTCATCACACCAGTCCTGGATGCCATCATCAGCCTGGTACCCCAGCACTGCCACATCACCCACACTGCGCAGGAGCAGCTGGAGACCAAGCAAGGCTTCCACGCCATAGCTGGATTCCCTCACGTGTTGGGGGCAATCGACTGCCCACATGTACCCCTCCTGCCCCCTGCCGACACTGCACACGACTACCCCAACCGAAAGCACACGCATACCATCAATGTGCAGGCAACAGTGGACCACCGGGGACTCCTCAACAATGTCGTGGCCAACTCCCCAGGCAGTGTGCATGATTCCCACATCTCCCGACAGTCCATCATCAACCAGCGCTCCCAGGATGGCACCTATGAAAATGCATTGCACGTTGGTAAGTACCAAATGAACACATCACACACCTCCGCCACACAGTCATGCAACTCACGACACTGGCAATGGGCATGCAGCAGAACTACATGCAACATGCCACACAACATGCCAACCGACCAGACACGACAACACGACACCATTGGGAACCTGGGCTTGCCATGCACACAACCCAGCCACGGCATGGCACCACAGCCACACAATAGCAGAATCTGAGGAGAGGCGTGGAGCAGGCATGTGCGAGAGCGGCAAGTGACTAATCAATGAGAACCTACCCAATGCCAGGTGTGGCGTGGATGTGCCGGACAGACTTCAGTGTGCAAACCACGGAAATGCCCATGTGGACATCAACTGCCAGTGCATGGAGTGTAGTGGCCAGTGGACGCTACCATGTCCCCACAGGCTGTGGGGCAGAGTGTGGAAATGTCTCACGTTACGTCCCCCCTGAATGCGTGGGCAGAGTGGGTTGGCCCTGCGTACGCCAGGCCTGCGTAGGGGTGTGAATAAAAAGCCCATACACTGGGCGTGGTTCTTTTTCAGAATGGCCAACGTGTCTGCCAGGGCGGCCCCTCTCAGTCTGCCATAAGGCCGGCGCTGTGCGCAGCGGGGCCTGCATCCCTGTGCGCCTGCTGCACCCCGGGTCGCCGGACCCCAGACCCGTAATGCGTGCCCCAGCGCACCAAGGAGGCTCCGCTCACCTGCCGACACCGGTGTGTGTCAAAGAGGGCCAACCACGTGCCGGTGCAAGCTCCAAGCCCCAGGCCCGCGACCTTTGCAGCCTCCGCAGACCATCGCTGGCCTCCACGGCGCAGGCCAACAGTACTCCTTTTTCATTGACATACTCCACCGGCGTACTCTTCGGCCCAGTTGTTGGCACATGTCGTACTGAGTCATGACTCCTGAATGGCAGTGACCAAAGGTCTGTGGCAGCATCCACATCACTATACTCCCTCCGATCAGTGAAGCAAAAGTCTGCATCGTAAGCCGGCGACAAGTGGTGCCACTAACCCTGTTCAACGCCAGCCGGCGACACGTGGTGCCACTAACCCTGTTCAACGCCAGCCGGCGCCACCTGGATGAGGGCACAGGCCTACACTGCGGTCCAGTGGTTCCTACATGTGGAACTGTGTCCTGAGTCATGGATGGCAGTGACCCCAAGTCCGTGGCAGCGTCCACATCACCATACTCCCTCCGATCAGTGAAGCAAAAGTCTGGATCGCAAGCTGGCGACACGTGGTGCCACTAACCCTGTTCAACGCCAACTGGCGCCACCTGGATGAGGGCACAGGCCTACACTGTGGTCCAGTGGTTCCTACATGTGGAACTGTGTCCTGAGTCATGGAAGGCAGTGACCAGATGTTAATTGCTGAGTTTATATCACTAAACTCCCTTCTATCAGTGAAGCAAAGGTATGCATCACAAGCACACGACACGTGTCTGTGGGCCCCTGCTGACCGCTGCCCCCGGCCTACACTGCGGGCCAGTAGGCCCCACATCCAACACGTAGTCGTGATTCATGAATGGCAGAGTCCATACCAGTGAACGCACGGAGAGGATTATGAGGAAGATGCGGTTCAGTCCAGATGAAAGCCGGATCCTCGTTACGGAGGTGACCAAACACTAGCAACAACTGACCTGGTGCCACTAACCCTGTTCACCGCAAGTCTGCGTCCCGTGGTGCCACTGAACCTGAACTACGCAGGCCGGTGGGACCATCCAACGTAAGCCGGCGACACTCGGATGTGGGCCCCTGCTGAACGCTGCCTCAGGCCTACACTGCGGTCCATGTAGGTCCCACATGTGGAACTGTGTCTTGGGTAAGATATGGAGGAGTCCACACCATTGGACACGCCTCATCGCATGCGGCATCCCCTATCAGCACTGGTGCCACTAACTCTGTGCGCAATGACTCATGGGTAATCTCTGGTTGAACTTTGGTGGCGTCTGAGTTCATGGCCTGGGGGTTGTCTGCATCATCATCTGGTTGGGCCGGACTTGGTGTCCGACATGTGTCTGTTCCATTCATCTCCACCATCGTGACTGTTTCTGCGTGGTTCTGCCCTCTGCAGCATGCCCTGGGGGTACACCTTCCACTGTCCACCGAGACACTCCGCAACAACCCCCTTTGTCATCTACGAGAACCTGCTCTGCTCTCGTGACCCTGCCCCAGTGCACCGCAAGTCAGCGGCCCATGGCGGTAAGCCCGTGCAGGACGCTGTGCATCCGGGGCCCTAACTCTGTGCAGCTCAAGTCATGGGGCCTTTATGGTTGAATGGGTGTGTCCTTAACGATGGACACTGTTGTTGTTTTTTGACTGCACCAGGCACTCCATGACGGCTGGTGTACACTAAGGGTGGGCGGCAAATTCCGTTCCGCTCGCGGAACTTGCGAAATTTCGGCATTTCCGCGTTCCGCGCGGAACGCGGATATGTCGAAACTTCCGCGATCCGCGGCGGAACGGAATTTGGGTGCAAGAAAGCACTGAAGCAGGTGCCCGAGTTGATAAATATGCAGGGCAGGTGTGCAGAATTCGTGAGCGTGGTTAAGCAGATGTGCCTTCTCTCCATTTCCAACGTGAAAAGTTAGCTGTAATCCCCGATGGAGGTCTTTGCATCCTTGCTTTTCTCGAGCGCAATCCTCGTGTAGAATTCGTGAGCGTTGTTAAGCAGATGTGCCTTCTCTCCATTTCCAACGTGAAAAGTTAGCTGTAATCCCCGATGGAGGTCTTTGCATCCTTGATTTTCCCGAGCGCAATCCTCGTGCAGAATTCGTGAGCGTGGTTAAGCAGATGTGCCTTCTCTCCATTTCCAATGTGAAAAGTTAGCTGTTATCCTCGAAGGAGGTCTTTGCATCCTTGATTTTCCCGAGCGCAATCCTCGTGCAGAATTCGTGAGCGTGGTTAAGCAGGTGTGCCTTCTCTCCATTTCCAACGTGAAAAGTTAGCTGTAATCCCCGATGGAGGTCTTTGCATCCTTGATTTTCTCGAGCGCAATCCTCGTGTAGAATTCGTGAGCGTTGTTAAGCAGATGTGCCTTCTCTCCATTTCCAACGTGAAAAGTTAGCTGTAATCCCCGATGGAGGTCTTTGCATCCTTGATTTTCCCGAGCGCAATCCTCGTGCAGAATTCGTGAGCGTGGTTAAGCAGATGTGCCTTCTCTCCATTTCCAACGTGAAAAGTTAGCTGTTATCCTCGAAGGAGGTCTTTGCATCCTTGATTTTCCCGAGCGCAATCCTCGTGCAGAATTCGTGACCGTGGTTAAGCAGGTGTGCCTTCTCTCAGTTTCCAACGTGAAAAGTTAGCTGTAATCCTTGATAGAGGTCTTTGCATCCTTGATTTTCCGAGCTCAATCCTCGTGTAGAATTCGTGAGCGTGGTTAAGCAGGTGTGCCTTCTCTCCATTTCCAACGTGAAAAGTTAGCTGTAATCCCCGATGGAGGTCTTTGCATCCTTGATTTTCTCGAGCGCAATCCCCGTGTAGAATGATGGACAGCTTAATCAAAGGACCCCGGCGCTTTCGGCGCGGTGGCAAAGTTACAGACACCCAGGTCACTGGGGACAATTCTTCTGGTCCTTTACGCAGCTGTAGTGTAGGGAAGGCACTATACATTTACCCAACGAGGTAGCACTTACTGATTAGCCAGTAGAAAGTACTCCAGTTGAGTAGAGGTATTGCACAAAACGGTGGCATCTTCGTTGATAAATATGCAGGGCAGGTGTGTAGAATTCGTGAGCGTGGTTAAGCAGATGTGCCTTCTCTCCATTTCCAACGTGAAAAGTTAGCTGTAATCCTTGATAGAGGTCTTTGCATCCTTGATTTTCCGAGCTCAATCCTCGTGTAGAATTTGTGAGCGTGGTTAAGCAGATGTGCCTTCTTCCCATGTCCAGCAGGAAAAGTTAGCTCCAATCCTTGATGGATGTCTTTGCATCCTTGATTTTCTCGAGCGCAATCCTCGTGTAGTTCCTGTGACCAGGAGGTTCCTTCTCCTCGTCTGCCGCTGAGATCCTGCTCTGACCCTTTTTAAACAAGAGGCATGTGAACTGGCCTAGAAGCCCCGCCCCGTTTGGCCCAGCCCCACATACACTAGCGGTATGCAACGTCTTCCCGCCCTTTCCCCACTATGATGGACAGCTTAATCAAAGGACCCCGGCGCTTTGGCGCGGTGGCAAAGTTACAGACACCCAGGTCACTGGGGACAATTCTTCTGGTCCTTTACGCAGCTGTAGTGTAGGGAAGGCACTATACATTTACCCAACGAGGTAGCACTTACTGATTAGCCAGTAGAAAGTACTCCAGTTGAGTAGAGGTATTGCACAAAACGGTGGCATCTTCGTGGATAAATATGCAGGGCAGGATTCAATGGGCGCAGCAAAATCTCTGCGAGCACGCGAAATTCCGCGTGTTCGCAGAGATTTCTTGCCGTTTCGCGGAATTTCGCGGAACGCAACTCCGCAAATTCCGCCCACCCTTAGTGTACACACACCCCACACACATCCAACACAGGTGTCACTCGACATGTGAGCCTGCTAATAAAAGTGGCCGGGCGCTCGTGCCCGTAGCCATTCCCACCATCTAAGCAAGTGTGTCCGTGTGGTCATTATGTCAGCATGATGGGCCGGAGCCCTGCAACATCACAGTGTGCTGTCATCAGCGGAGGATACCATGTCACCTCAGCAGTGGCTGAGACCTTGGACATGTAGCTTCCCCCGCCCCCCCTGCATGCACAAGTGTCATGTGCTGGTCCGGCGTATGTCAGGTCAGCGCAGGGGTGTGCTGATTCAGCAGGGGGATCAGGGCGTGGCTCTGGTCTGGCCTTGAACAGGAAGTGTGGTAAGTGTGTCTTTGTGTTGGGGTGTTGTCGCCACCAGGGCCACAGTAGTCGATGTTGCAATGTAGCATGCACCCGGAGGGCGGGCCCGCACGTACGGGGAAATGTAGGAGCGCAAGCCCGCTCGTGGTCTTGGCACATGCATGCCAAGTGTTATGTGTATCAGTCCTGCGGCTGCATGAGTCAGGTGCCTAGCCCCAATCGCAGCGCGATCACAGCCAGCCATGGAGTGTGCACCTGTGTCTGCTCTGTCCGGAGCATTGGCCTACACTCACGTGGCCGCACACCCTCCACGGCCAGCTTAAATGTGTTGTTGGCATGCCGCTGGACATGCGCAGACAGGCATGACGATGGTGTGCCGTAGGAGTGCACATGATACAACCACGCAGCGCACACATGTGTGGGGGCTCGTGGGAGGGAGGAGCAGCTGTGAGGCAAGGTTACACACAGTTGGGCCGCTCATGTGCCACATGCTAGGCATATCATCCATGATTCCCTGGGTCGCAGGCAACCCACCCCATCCACGACAGGCCTCTGTTCATCTCCTGTATGCATGCAGATGGTGAAGTTACTGTAGGGATGAAAGGTCCTTTGTCTGCACTATTGGGCGGTAGCACATCTGCAGCTCCTAGATGGGACTTGCATGTGCCCAGCACCCCCTGACAGATACAATAGCATTTCCAGGCGACTCCCACACTACGCACTGCCCGACGTGAGGCCAACGTGTACACATCCCACACACAGAAGTCATTGGTCATAGTTAGCGTGCGTGAAATGGCCTTCACACGTACTCCCATCACACCCCAGGCCTGCACCCGTTGCACACAGACACTGCTCATTGCTCCAAGCTGTGGCGTTTCATCCACAGGACTAGCGCAGGTCAGCACAGTGCCGCTTTAAGCAGTGCCACTGACGCAATGGCAGACCATCCAGGACACATGCTTAACTCAAGTCACGTGGACCTGTACCATGCAAGTCTGCTGCATGTACTGGGGGCACTGCCATTGGCAGTGCTACGGATGAGTTACAGGCTGAGCTTTCACCTTGCCAACGTCACCTGCGTTCAGCCTGTGTTGCATTGTCGCTAGTGCATATTCGAGTGGTCCATGGATGTCTGCCTCTCCAACGTTACGGTAGCTGACCTGGATTTCGACGTGTGTGTGCGCCCCCTGTTGGCCCACGACCAGGAGTGTCACCGTGATGCCCGTTTATGGCATGCATGCTGGCAACTGGACCTGGGAGATTGCATGAGTTGTCGTGTGCAGTGACCACATTGAGCCGCTCCCCGATTGGGCTTTCGTGCATATTGGGGCCAGGGGTTGGAGTCAGCACATCTGTCCGGGACAGCTGATGGGTTACGTCACCGACATGTTAGATGTGGTGGACAACGATCTGTCATTGGAAATGTTGGCCTACGCTGCTGCACTCGCGTTCATGGACAAGTGACAAGGTACCTGCAGCCCGAACTGCATGTGACCCATTGCATGTGTCTCGACGCCTGGTTGCATTTTGGGGATCTGGTCACATGTCCCAAGACGGCAGTGGACATGGCTGCATTGGCCTGGACTCCTGATCCATGTACGGACAACCAACGCGGGTTGGCAATGACTTGTGTTGGTGATGGACTCCCCCGGGGTGGACATGTGCGCTTCCCAACGTTCCTCATTCAGACATGCTGCTGCATTGGTCTGCATGTCGTGGCACTTCCCTTGGCCGTACTGACACGCAATTGTTGATAAAGTTTCCGCACGTTCACTTGTCTCCAACTGTGTTGAGTGTTTATTTGTATGCCAATGTGTGTGTCACGGCCTATCTGGGTCCCTGCCTTACATGCATTGCTACCCCATCAGGGCTGTGGGTTGGTACTTGTGCATTATCATGTCCCTGTTTCGTGCTTTGCTAGATGCGTATGGCCATTTCCCGGCCACAATCGGGTGCACTTGTGTCCTGTGTTCAGTTGTGCAAATGTTGGTGTTTGTACCACTTTGTGTTTGATGTTGGGGTGCTCTGTTTCCTATGTGTGTGTGCTGCATTGTGTGTGAGATGGCCCTTCAGCTCTGATTTGGCTCATCCTTCTCCCTTTCAGGCAGTGTGGGTTTCACTTCTGTGCTTGTTCAGTGGTGTGATATTGCCGACTTGTGTGACTTGTGCTCTTGGTTGGTGTTGTTGCTCTTGGGCATGGTTTGTCTGCAGTTGTGCTGTGCTTAATTGTGCATGTGTGCCATTGTGCCCATCTCCCCCCGTCCCCCCAGTCCCTGGTCGTCCCTCTTCCTGTTGCTGTTGTGTCTGTTGATTTTGAGCAGGTTCCAGTCCCCGACTCCTGCCACCATCTCCAGACTGATGTGGTGGACACCATTTCCTCCATGTCATCCAGCTCCTGGTGTGGCGCTGGACTCCCACCTCCGGTGTGCATTGCTGCCTTCTGGTTGTTGGCGTGTTTCTGCTTGTTTGTGCGTTTCGCATCATTCCAGCTGTTCTGGTTTTCTGCCACTGTCCTCCGCTCTCCGGCTGCATTCACCTTGTCCACAATGGCCTGCCATGTCCAATGTTTTGTTGCCAATGGTGCTTGTGGGGTTGTGTACTAGCTCCGACTGCCTCCATTGTGCTTCGCTGTTGTTTTCTGTTTGGTTTGTCTTTCTTTTTCCTGCTTTTGTTGTGCTTATTCCCGCCTGCCGTATGTGTGTCGTGTGCCTGGCGCTGCTTATCGCTGCTTTCCTCCTCGCGAATGGGATCATCGCATGTTTTTTGGTGTTGGGGTTTGTGTTTTTATCTCCATCGCGGTGGTTGTATTGCGGACATTGGCCGCGTTTTCGGCAACTTAATCTATGGTACTGCCGTGTTGTGAATTCCAGGTTAACACGGGGTTATTTTCCCACGATCGACTGCGATGTGTGAAGTTGCGTTAACAGTTTTTGGTGATGTTTAGCGCACGTTCTTGTGAATATCCCCCTGAATGCTTTAGCAATGCTCTACATAGAGAGAGACGATGTTAAGAGAATCCCAGACTTTAATGTTTAAGTCATTGAGACGTTTGCAGCTATTATAGACAGCTGTGCTGATTTTGTCTACAAAAAGTGAACAATATGCTAATCCTAACATTTCTTGAATGCTGTTAAGTTGTGACCTTCTCAATTGTTCCTAATCTGCTGTACAGATATTAAAGACACTGAAATCACTGGTGTATGCCAAACTTCAATCTGCCTAATGTTTATTTTACTGTTGGTTGCTCTCAATGAGAGTACAGTGCCTTGTAGGGTACCCTACTACCTTTAAATGTTTATTACTTGCTGTCTCACTGTATCCAGTCCGACAAATTACTATAGATTGTATTTTCTCAGTAGATTTAATTTCTAAAGGTATATCAATAAATAAAGAAATCTGCGAGGTACTTAGCATTGTTAGCTCAAAGTTTGTTGTGAAGTTCTGTGGTTATACTGAATAAGCAGCTACCTACATTATTATCATATGAAATATCTTTATTGATGGCATAACTACACTTTCACAATTACTTTATTAACCACCTTGCTTTCTCAAATTCACTTGAAAATGTACCATTTGCCCATTCTTTTTTCAAAATTTTCTTCGGGACTTAAAACCCCCCAAACCACTATATGTCGGGCGGGTGCACTTGCTACGCTTGCAGGCCACAGTACACTCAGCCACAACTTTTACACTCCATCACTTTCAAATGTCACCAGCCACTACTGCATATAAATGAGGAGCTTACTTTCAGCATTCTGCGTTTCCTTATTATCGAAGTACACACAGAGAAAACCAGGCCACACAGGAGTTGCTTAATGTCTTCCACACGTGGGGTAGCATTAGTGCAACTCCAGGAGGGTACTCTGGGGGGGCATGATGCATCTCTCTTCCTTCCTGCCTACCCACAGACTGTTCTCTTGTCCTGTAGGGTAGGCAAGAGTGTTAGTGTGTTGTGATCTTGATCCCCTTCTAAAGCGAAGTCAGGGGAACATATGCACAAACCCTGCCTACGATTCCAAGACCAACCTACAATGTTTGCCTATGCACAAACCATGCCCTGTGTCTGTGGAGTTTCTGAAGACCCCTACAAAGATAGCTAGTCAGGAACCTCACTTTGTTCAAGTTTTTCTAATGGCCTGTCAAAATCAGAATTGTTCTATATTATGCACTCTACTCTCCTTAGATTTAAGCCCAATAAGAACGTAAATCAGTTCTTATTATGATTTATTCTCTTTGTGCTGCACTTACCAGGGGTTTTGGAAAAATATTGGTTGTTACTGCTATTAATTATAAAATCAAGAAAAATGCAGTTCATCGACTAAATGCTCCCATCTTCCCTTTGTGCTTCTTTGTAATGTAATAGAGCCATTTTTCAGTTAAGGAAGAATGAACATCAAAACAAGATTTTATATGAATCTCGGCAATATGAAAGTGTAGTTAGGTACCTGATCATGATTACTGAGTGTATTAGACACCTTTATTAGGTCACTTTTGTTTAGAACAGCAGCCTAGACAGAGCCCCACACACCCAAAAAAGAACTGTAAATCAGAACACTCTACAAAGAGGATCATGGCTATTGCGCTACCCTTGATCAGTACAGTAGAGATCTGAACAAGGGCTGTGGCTGGTTAAAGCATTGTATGGTAACATCTAATTCTCTGTTTGCTAGAGAAGGGCTATATCAAGAGACTACATGACATAAATGTTACCCACAATATTAGTATGGTAGATGATATTTTGTTTGGGTGTTCTCGAGATTTAGCACTTTCTCCACAAGTCAAAATATTTTTTATTCCTTCTGTATTTCGTAATTCATGCCCTATGCTTGCAGTTCTATATTCAGGGGGTTGGATTGTTTTTGCTGACATTTGCCAATTATTCAGTATATGGTGGATTAAGTAGTAAGGGCCAGAGGTACGAAGCCATTTAGCACTTCTTAATGGGCCGAATCCCTATTTTGGCCCATTAAGAAATGCAAAATGCCCATTCCAGATGTAAAAAGAGCCAAAACCAGTCGCAGTGTTTGATTTCTACACTGTAGAAATCGCAAATTGCGACCGGGACTTACGGAATCACAAATCGGGATTACGTATTAGTGATTCCTAATGCACATGTACAAAGCATTTCCTAGATACGAATTGGGCATTTCCAAAAAGCAATTACCATCGACTTCAAGATGATGGTAACCATGTGCAAAAAAAGCCATTAAAAATGCATATTTTTATTGTGGCATGAAGTGCACATATGCCACCAGGGCTTACATTTACATGTGAACTAGGAAATGTGGCGTGCCTCAATGGGTGCCTTAAACCCAGAGGCATGCTTGGCTTTGCATTTCTTAAATTGCGATTTGCAATTAGGAATTGCAATTTAAGAAATGCAAACCATTTTCTATTTTGCCCTTAGGCGGGAATGCAATGGCATTGCCTATATGCGATTCCCTAAATAGCGATTCCTAATGTATAGGAATCACTATTAGGGAATCACAAATTTTGTACATATCCTTTTGCATTTCTTGAATAGTGATTTCTACGGAGTCGCTATTTAAGAAATGTTAATGGGAACCTTAGTGAAACAAACACAAAGTTCCCTTCTCCTTCTACTCTGAAAGCATGAGGATTCGATCCTCTAATTGGATTGGTTAACTTAGTTATAGTAAGGCCATACACTGAGATATAATAAGACAAATTATACCAGGTTGCTAAATTTACAGACAAAAATATATAAAATCATACATAGCATAATCAATTTCTAATCAAACATATGAATTCAAAGGAATGTATTATCAATATTTTATTCAAAAGATCATGTTCTATACGATTGATATTGACAAAGTTAAAAACACATTTAAAATCATATATTCATCATATTTTTAAATAAAAGGTAAACAATATGTGCAATAAATACATGAAGAACAACTGTCGACGCGGCGTTTCGGTGCTAAGGTGGATCGTCACCTTCTTCAGGACAGTAGTTCAATATTTAAAAATATATTGATTTATATGGAAGCTCTTATATTTGCCTCCAATGAAGTTTTGGACGGGTTCCTCATCTCGTTTTTACAGTCTCATAGGTGCCGGATGATACCCTATAATTTTCTTTGGAGGGTCTTTGTTTAGTTTTCTCACCCTTCTATTTCTATGAATCCCTTCAGGGCGTAAATTTAATACCTTTATTAGTCACACTTCGATGGGATCACTCACAAATAACTTTTATATTGTCAGGTCCATCTTAACTCAAAATATAGATCTCTAATTAAAATCTTGTTTATTAGATCCACACACTTTTTCTTCTTTAGGGGTGCTGGTTTCAATTAATTTTAGTTCTGGTCCAGATTTTATTCTGGTATGAAGTTAAAAGAACAAGCATCCGTCTTGCTGACCTGCCAAATTGAAATTAAAGAAGAAAAAGCGGGTGGATCTAATAAACAAGATTTTAATTAGAGATCTATATAAACTCGAAATTGGGCCCATTGCCTACACCACAGTGTTGGGTTCATTGTTGTACTCTATTCTGTTCTAAATGATAAAGGTTTTTCAAAACAATAAATGAACTCTATTATTTATTTTACTGATTACATAAGCCTGGGGATACAGATATTTTACTGATTAAATAAGCCTGGGGAGACAGATATTTTACTGATTACATAAACCTGGAGAGATGGCTAACTATGTCTCTTTCCAAGATGTAAACTGCACAGGCTTCTCTTAATCGCTGATTCCTCCTCACCTAATTTAACATCAACTCACCCCCTTCTCGCTTCTATTTAGAGGACTTGAGGCCTGATATAAAATGAAAGAGCAGGCTGGGTTTTTTGTGCAGAACCTCCCTTGCAGATGCTCACAATATCACTGAGGGGGACCCCTTAACGTATGTTGGAGTGGGGAACCTGAAGATACATTACACTACTGCATACCAGCACACAATTTGCCCAAATGCATTGGGCAAATTGCCCGGGACATAATGGTTACGTCCTCGGCTGCAGTGCTGCTGTGCCAAGGACGTGACCATTAGTTCCTGGCACCTACCCATGAGGTGTAAATGAGACCCCCATGGGCCACCAACCTACATGCCCCCACCTGGGATGGCAGCAGAAGCACTGCCACTGCCACCTACAACTCTCCCCTTGGCAATCTGATGAGCGCGCCAACATCATCATTTGCTGGCGGAAACACGCTAGAAGCCTTTTGCTTCCAAGGCGTCCAGGGTGGGGACTCACTTTTGGCGAGTCCTTCCCCGGGCACGGGGACGGGGGGTTTGCAGGAATACAAATGCAGGGGGAAAGGACATTCCCCTGTGTATATACAGAGTGGATTCCTGCTCGTAGGGCCGCAAAGGTGGAGCGGGAATCCACACAGACCACTAGAACTAGGGATATTTTGGGGTGATATTTGGGGGAGCAGCCACTTAGGCAGGGGTCACTCCCCTGGGGACATATTCAATTTGTGTCCCCCCACCAGTAGATACAGATGATTTTTAGGCCAATCGGCCCCGTGGGGGGGGGGGGGTTTGAAACCCACTAGAAGGCAGGGAATATTATTTTTATGATATTGACTGGGAACGACCCCTTGGGGAAGGCTTCTCCCCTTGCGGGATAATTGTTTTGGTAGTTCCACCACTCCAGAGGGCAGATCAGCTGTTTTAGTCTTGGCTTACTTACCCTTTGTGGAGGCGGAAACCTAATAGGCACCAGGGAGTTATGTTTTAAAGGGGAACAACCCCTTGGGGGCCCATATTTCTTTTTATGAAGCCCTCCCCTGAGGGCAGATTGCGCATTGTTAGGCCGAACTGCTCCCTGGGATGTTTTGTTGCCCCCTTGAGAGATTTGTAAGTGAATTGAGCCTCAGTGTGGGTGGTAACACTTGAGTCACCTGAGAATAAGGTTATGTATGTGGTGGGAGATCTGCTTCTGGGATAATGGTTACTTCCATCTGGTGGTGCAACGCCTCCTTTCGGGGGAATATGAGTGTATTTTGATATTTTGTTACCATGTTTATTTGTTTTTTCATTTTTTATTTTTTTTTATTGTAGAGCCAATTGTTTCCTTTGACTTGTTGGTAAATCCTTGTTGCAGGGTGCAGCTTTGGCAGATCTGCAGTTTGTGGAGTTGTGGTTGGTAAGCTACTCATTTCATAATCTTTTCATCTAATGTGTATCCTTTGCCTCTTTGTATCATTTGCTTTGTTAGCTTTTTGTGTATTTGTCTTTCAAAGTAACATATTGATTTGTGCATGTTGTTTACTGCCTTGCGTGAAATGTTGTTTGTTTCCCTTCTTTAGTGCTTGCTGTGTCTGTGCAGAGTAAGTGCAATTGATCCTCAGTGTGTGCTGTCTCTGGCAAGTGTGTGGTATTGTTTTAGAGTAGATAGGTCTTTGTGTGCTTTGTACTGATTTACTTATCCTTCTAGATTTTACTATATCCCAGTAGTTTTAATTTCCATTTAATAAAGCCCCACTTTGTTTATTACTTATTTTATGCAGTGTTGCGTGTTATTGACTTGTTTGTCAAGTTACTTTTCTTAGTAAGGGTTATGGCTAGCTGCAGGATGACCGCTCAGCAGGTTGTTTGTATGCTTTTCGAGTCTTCTTCTGACCATGATTATGAGGCTGACTCTGCATCTGAGGGAGAGTTGGAAGGCCAGCATTCTGACAGAGAATTTTCTGTCCGAGAGGAATGATCTGATGATGAAGCCACTCTCAGTGAAGATGGAGTGCCGTTTTTAGAGGAAGACACTGATGTGCCAATAGTACAGCAAGAGGCATCCGGATTGCAGCCTGGGGCTGCAAGGCTTCCCATTAGAGGTGCTGCACTATTGGTTGACCCAAACATGGTGCAGCCGGTGTTGCCTGTCTTTAGTGGTGGCGCAGAGTGCAGAGTGAATTGTGAAAACTTTTTGCCTATACATTTTTTCAGTTGTTTATGGATGATGTCTTTTTGGATGAGATCATTGAGTAGACTAATTTGTATGCTGAACAGTACTTGAGGGACAACAGTGCCAGACTTAAGTCCCACTCTAGAGCTACCTGATGAACTCTCGCAAATCTGTATGCTTTGAAGAAGTTATTTTTGATGGGCCTGATAAGGAAGCTGTTGCTGTCTTCATATTGGTCTGCTAATCCCCTGGTGGCAACGGCTATATTTCCTGCAACCATGAGTCGTAATCAGTATTTGCTTCTGCTTTGGACTTTGCATTTTGTTGGTAATGCTTTAGCAGTGCCACGAGATCACCCTGATTGTGAGCGTCTTTTTAAAGTTTGGCCTGTCCTTGATCACTTTGTAGATTGATTTTTCAGAGATCTATGTGCCAGGGAAAGAAATAGCTGTGGATAAGTCTTTGGTCCTGTTCAAGGGCTGATTGATTTTTAGGCAGTACATTCCTAGCTAGAGGGCATGTTATGGAATTAAGATGTATATGCTGTCTGAGAGTAGTACTGGACTGTCTATAATTTCAGGGTCTAAACCGGTAGCAATTCCAGTATTGACCCCTCTGGTTTCCGTCCACTTTTGGAGTTGCAGAAAAAATTATGTGGGAACTTGGTAGAGAGCTTTTTAACAAAGGTCACCTTTTATATGTAGATACATTTTATGTTGGTGTGCCATTGTTCAGGGAACTGTTCAAAGTGGGCACTGTTGCTTGTGGCACAATCCCCTCTAACCGTAAAGGTTACCCAAAAGAGCTTCTTTGTAAAAAACTTGAGAAGGGACAGTGCAGTTCCTTGCGTAGTTATGAATGTCTAGATCTGACATTTTCTGACAGGAAAGATGTCTATATGCTGAGTACCTTCCATGATGAAAGTATTTCACTGGTGACTGTTTGGGGTCAGGTTGCTCAAGTGACCAAACCTGTGTGCATTTTAGACTCCAATAAGCACATGGGTGGGGTAGATATAGTATATCAGAGGTTGGAACCTTATACTGCTGTTCGAAAGGTGTATGTTTGGTATAAGAAGTTGGCTATCTATTTATTCTATTTAGCAACCTTCAATGCTTTTGTTGTATTTATGGATTGTTCTCTAGCTTCAAAGATGACATTTGTTCAGTTTCAGTCATCTCTAATAGACAGCCTTGTTGTAGTGGAACAGGCATGAGTTCCTAGAGAAGCAGTATGGAGGATGTGGCTAGATTGAAAGATCGCCACTTTCCTGATCACATTCCTCCCACAGCCCAAAAAAACATTCCCACCAAGAAATGAAGAGTCTGTTACCGAAAAGGTATCCGGAAGGAGAGTTGTATGTACTGCCCTATTGTCCTTCTAAGCCTGGGCTGTGTGTGCTCACATGTTTTATATTTTACCACACAGAGCCAAGTTTTTGGTTGCAACCACAAGCCTAAATGTCAACTGACTGGTCTGTATCATTTTATATTTTTTGTTTAGATTTTATGGCTGGCATTAGTATGATGTATTTAGTTAGAGCTGTTGTGTTTGGAGTTATAGTTTTGTTTCTATTGCCAATTGGTTTGTGTTTTCTTTTTTTGCATAAAAAATGTGATGGCTGTGTGTGCGGAATGGTCCTTGGCTGGCTGTGTGCATGGACTGACGTTTGGCTGGCTTTGTGCATGGACTGGCGCTTGGCTGGGGGTGGGCATGGGCTGGTGCTTGGCTGGTGGTGTGTGTGGACTGGTGGTTGGCTGGCGGTGTATGTTGGATTGGTTCTTCGCTGGTGGTGTGCATAGACTGGCGTTTGGATGGTAGGGTGTACGTAGTTACTTGATGTTGGTCACTACACTCCCTGCTAGCCAAATGCCAGTGCACACACTCTGTCAACCGCCAGCCGGTGTGATTGCTTTGTCAGTCATGTGGACGTATGAAAGTGATGGGCCCTTGAATGGCGCTTTCTGTTGATGTGAGTGTTGTAATGTGCTGGGCCCACAGCTGGCAGTATGAATGGTCATGTATGTGTCACATATGAAAGGTGTCTGAATGGCCTGTAAAGAGTTTGGTGCCTTTCCTCGGCTTTACAGCTCATGAGCTGTGAATCATTGGCTCAGGTTTTCGACCTTTCAATTATTAACATTGCATTTATTTTTGTGAAATCTCTTGTTAATAACATTTTACACTCTGATCCTTCACTCACCCTGGTGCCAAATCCAACTAGTATGTGTGTGTACTTGAGGAATAAATGAGTGTGAAGTAATATTTGTATTTTCTATCTTTCTCTGCCAGGGTGTACATTGTCTCTACAATGTCTGTTGATGTGAGTGTTGTACGGTGCTGGGCCCGTGGCTGGCAGTGTGAATGATCTTTTTTGTGTCATGTATGAAAGGTGTGTGAATGGCCTGTAAAGAGGTTGGTGCCTTGCCGCGGCTTTTGCAGCTCACGAACTGAGTCATTGGTTCAGTTTTTAGAACTTTCATTTATTAACATTGTATTTCATTTTTATGAAATATCTTGTAAAACAAATATGCATTTTGAGCATTTCACTCACCCTTGTGCCAAATCTAACCAGTATGTGTATGTACGTGATAATAGATGGATGGGAAGTAATATTTGTCTTTTTTGTCTTTCTCGGCCAAGATGTACATTGTCTCTAGGTAAATTCTACAAATTCTAGTTATTTTCATAAATGAATAACCCAGGGAGTACAGGATGGTGTGCACTCATGGATCCCAACAAGTTTTTTAACCCACAATGCACTGCAAACCTCGAAACTTTACTAAAGTCACACAATTTCCTTGCATCACTGTGTCATATTCTTCCAGAATTAGAAAAAAAACACAAATTTCCTACCATCCAGTGTTCCCCGAGGTCTTCCGATAAAATCCTACGTCACTTGTGTGAGTGGGCCAAGTGTCTGTGACAGGTAATGGCCCAAAACTTATTGAGGAGACATAAAAATTATCTATCACACAACAACCTGGTTTTCCAATAGAGTCACATGGGTTTTTGGTCCCCGGCTCGGCAGGCATCTATGGAAAGCTAACAAACCCAAACATTACTGAAAAATAGACACCCAGAGGAATCCAGGGAGGTGTGGCTGACGTTGATCCCCTGATATTTTCCTACCAAGAATCCCCAGCTAACCTAAAATTTAGCTAAAACAAATCACAAAAATTCTGAGTTCCCCTCGGTGTCTAGTTTTAAAAAATGTACAGGTTTGCTAGGTTTGCCTTGGTGCCGGCTGAACTAGGGCCCAAAATTCACAGCTAGGCACACTGAAAAAAAGGGTCAGTTTTTACTGGAAAAATGTGGTGTGTCCATATTTCGTTTTGGGCTGTTTCCTCTTGCAGTCACTTGGCCTACTTACACATCTGAGGTACCATTTTTATTGGGAGACTTGGGGGAATCCAGGGAGGGTGGATGTTAGTGGCTACCCACAGATTCCAGATGTAAGAAAAATGTGTTTTTGGACACATTTTGGGGTTTGCAAGGGATTCTGGGTAACATCACCTGGTGAGAACCACACAAGACACACCATCCTGGATTCCCCTACATGTTCAGGTTTTAGAAATGCACAGGTTTTCAAGGTATGACTAGATGCCAGCTTTAGCTAGGGCCAAAAATCCACAGCTAATCACATTGCAAAAAAAGGATCCGTTTTCAGTGGAAAAATGTGATGTGTTTAAGTTGCATTTTGGGCCATTTCATTATGTGGGCATAGGCTGAACCACACAAGCTTGGTATAATTTGTTTGGGTAGACTTGAGGAAACACAGAATAGTAGAACACATGGTATTACCAATTGTCTTTCTATGCAGTTCTGCCTTCCAAATGTAAGACAGTGTGTAAAAACAAGTCATTTTGAATAATGCCCTCTAATTCACATGGTAGTATGTGTACCCACAAATTCAGATATGTGCAGATAGCCAGTGCTTCTAAACTCCATATCTTCTTCCCAATTCGGAAATACATACGTTTTCTTGATACCTAATTTTTACTCTTTATATTTTTCCAAAGAAATTGCTGTATAGCTGGTACATAATGAAAAACCATTGCAAAATGCAGCTTAGTTTGTGGCTCTGGGTACCTTGGGTTTAGGCTGAATCCACACGCCCTATATATCCCCGCACCCAGAAGGGTCCAGCGAATAGAAGGGTATATTGCCATAACTAGAAAAAGTTGTAGGTGAAAATGGAGGCACAGATGGCTGTTTTTTTCAACTCAATTTCAATATTGGTTTATTTCAACTGTTACTTTCAATAGAAAAACCTTGAAGGATCAACAAAAACGACCCCTTGCTGCATTTATAATTTTTTCTACTTTTTAGAAATGTATAGCTGTGCAGGATCCATTATTGTTTTCATACCAAATTTTTACCACTAACTGGAAGGGGTTTGAAAATACAACAAATAGGAGAAATAGACTAATTCCGCCTTGGAAGGTGGTGATATTATCACCACAAACCCTTTGTTGATACCAGTTGCAGAGAAAAAAACAGGTGCTTTCCTCTGCAGCACATTTTTCACATTTTTTCCCCCAAAAACAAAATGTAGCTGTATTTTGGCTAATTTCTCGGTCCCCTCCAGGGGAATCCACAAATCCTGAGTAGCTTTAGAAACCTTAGGATGTTGGGGAAAAAGGACACACATTTAGCGTGGATACCTTATGTGGACAAAACGTTATGGGGGCCTCAACACAAACTATGCCATATAGCTAAAAAAAGTCATGGCACGGGCGGGAGAATTGGCCTGGCAGCGAAGGGGTTACATGCATTGCTTCATAACATTCACTTCAATTAAACGTCTTTAATGTTTTAGATTATGTATTCTACTTTCCTTAGATTTAAGCCCAAAGAGAACTTACATCTGTTCTTGACATGATTCATTCTCTAGGTGCTGCACTTACCAGGGGTTTTGGCTGTCGGGGGCAGATTACCTATTAGGAGGGAAAGTATTACTTATTACTGCCATTGAATATAAAATCAAGATTAATGCAGTTCCTCAACTAAATGCTCTTATCTTGCCTTTGTACTACTTTGTAATGTCATTAAGCTGATTTTTAGATAAGCAAGAATGAACATCAAAACGAGATTTTACATGAATCACTGCAGTATGGATGTACCCTTATGCACTTGATCATGCTTCCTGAGATTAGCAGACAACTGTATTAGGTCCCTTTTGTTCAGAATAGCTGTTGTTCGCCGTTCCCCTCACGGCTGATACAAAGGTGAGAGTGCTTCAGAATAGCAGCATAGACAGACCCCTTTCCCACACACACCCAAAAAACTGTAAATCAGAAAACTCTACAAAGATCATCACAGCTATTGCGCTACCCTTGCACAGAGCAGTAGAGATATGAAACAGGGCCCTGGCTGGTTATAGGCTAGCATTGCTTGGTAAAATCAAATTCTCTTTTTGCTAGAGATAGGCTATATCAAGAGACTACACAACATAAATGTTATCCATAATATTGGTGTGGTGGATGACATTTTGTTTGGGTATTCTCCTAGGGATTTAGCACTTTTTTCACAAGTCAATCTATTTTTCATTACTTCTGTATAGCTGTAATTCAGGCCCTAGCCTGCATTGAGGAGCATTTCTATATTCAGGGCACTGGATTGCTTTTGCTGACGCCTGCCAATTATTCAGTATATGGTGGATTAAGTAGTAAGCGTGGTAGATCTTTAATTATGTAGAAAATACAGCTAACTTAGAATCACATTGTGCAGTGGCCCTTCCTATGTTCATGAGCATGCCAGCTCTGACCAAAGTAAAGTACTCCACTGGTCTGAAGGAGTACCTGCCAGCTGAATTTAGAGATGCCCTCTGGCCAATGGGCATCTCTTGCATTGGCAGGATTCACCGTCACAGTGGTTCTTGTTAATTCATTGAAAGTTTGATGGATGGCTCTGTAAACATGACATAGCCTTCCTGTAAACTTTAATTGTTTTTTTCATTTTCAAACATTAAATCCTAAAGAAGGCTTTTGTTTTCAAAAATAAAAAAGCAATGACCCCATCACTATGGAAATTTTCTCCCACTGTGTATGGGGCACGGGGCATTTTGCGGTCTTCACTGCCTCTTACCACCAGGTTCTGCCTGGTGGTGACTGACAGAGAATTCTTGTTATTTTACTGCACACTGTAAATAGGGTGAATAGACAATTGGCAAAACCTCCCGATATCCCTTACTCTAAATGAGGTGAGCGGACTTTCAGTTTGGCGGAGAGGGTACTTCGTCACCTTTACGGCGGAGTACCTTCTCTGTCAAACTCTAAATTGAGCCCATAGTTTACACCATGGTTTTGGGTTCATTGTTGTACTCCTTTTTCATTATGACCTGATTTTACTTATTCTTTACATTCCATTTTAAATGACATAGGTTTTTCAATACAATAAATGAACTCTATGAGATTTTATACTAATTACATAAGCCTGGGGTGACAGATATTTATTTTACTGATTACATATGCCTGGGGAGACAGATATTTTACTGATTACATAAACCTGGAGAGACGGCTAAATATGTCTCTTGCCATGATGTAAACTGCACAGGCTTCTCTTAATCGCTGATTCCCTCCTCACCTAATTTAACATCAACTCACCCCCTTTCTCGCTTCTATTTAAAGGACTTGAGGCCTGATATAAAATGAGAGAGCAGTCTTCGTTTGTTGTGTAGATCCTACCTTGCAAATGCACACAATGGCACTGTGTGTCAGTGCTGTATATCTGGATTCAGGCCGCCTGCCTCTGGGTTGTACAGTGGGCATGCACCAACACCAAATCCCCAATGTGGACTACAGTTAAGGTAGGGTGATTGTATCGACCAACAAATATGGCTGAACACAACTGTGTACAATCATATCAAGGGAGGAGGGACGTAACAATAGCCCCGCAGCCCCTCTGGCACTGTGCACGGGTGGAGGGCCCCTGACCTGAGTGCTCTTGACAGGCACCTGAGCATGGGGGCCCCTCCTTGTACGTTGCAAGAAGAATCCTCAAATTACGTTACACCACTGCATACCAGCACACAAATCGCCCAAAGGCATGGTGTTAAATGCTTTGCTTCATAACATTCACTTCAATTGAACGTCTTTAGTGTGTATCATTGTTGGTGCAGTCAGTGCTCTGTATCTCTAGACACATTTTTCAGGATGCTTGTCCTTCAACAATGGTGAAAGCTGAAGATTTTAAACTCAAATGAGTGTAATCATATACTGCATTTACCACAATGAAGCTGGGTGAGTTGTGTGCTGGTATGCAAGGCCGTTTGCTCCCTTCCTCCCTCTGTGATTGGCTGCTTGGTAAGCTGTTGGGTCTGACCTACACTCTGTGAGTGGTGCGGAAACCTGAGAAGGGTGTGAGCAGCATTTCCAGTACCCCCATATTTACTTGTCTGCTGAACTAGTATAACTATCCTGAAACATGTGTCGAGAGATAATCAACACTGTCAGCACCAGAAATGGTGAAAACTAAAGACTTTCAACTCAAGTGAGTGTTAGTATACACTGCATTTCCCATAATGCTCTGCGACAATTGTGTGCTGGTATGCCAGGCAGTGTGCCCCCTCCTCCTTCCACTACTGTGTACAGCATCAGCTTGCCGAACCAACTTATAGATATGCACTATAACGTCTACAAGTGCTAAATAAATATACTCAATCAGCTTTCAGAGACTCAATCCTGTCCAGAGCCTGTGCTTGTCGCTACTTAAAGTTCAGTCCTGGGACATCTTTAAAATTTACTTGGATTGATTTATGTACTGTATGCGGCACTTACCAGAGGGTTTAGGTGTTGAACCTATCAAAGTAAAGTAACATTATGTTGTTACTGCTTTGCACGAAAAGATAAATTATAACAGATGGCTCTCCATTGCAGACATTGCAATTATTATCCTGTGACTTTTTATACCTATGTAAAGATAACGGGGCATATTAGCAAGACCGGCGATAAAATTATCGCCGTTTTAGCGGCAGGAAACTGCCGCTAAAACGGCGATAATGGGCTTGCTAATATGCGTTATAGAATTCCAATAGAAGCCCAGGTTAGATGTCCTGCACATCTAACCTGGGCTTCTATTGGAATTCTATAACGCATATTAGCAAGCCCATTATCGCCGTTTTAGCGGCAGTTTCCTGCCGCTAAAACGGCGATAATTTTATCGCCGGTCTTGCTAATATGCCCCAACATTTTTAGTGTGGGTGAAATTGTCTAACACAAAACCCTGTCCGCTGGCCTCTTGTATTAGCAGGATTTACTGTCACAATGGTTCCTGTTAATGTATTGAACGTTCGGCAGATGGCTCCATCATGAGAGTGCCTTACAGCAAGATTTCAATGTTTTCATTCTATTTTTAAAAACGAAATCCAAGCGTAGGGTTTAGTTTTCAAAAGCAAAAAAGCAATGACCCTTCGTATGAGGTATTTTGCAGTTTTCATTGCCTCTCACTGGCGGTGACTGACAGTGAAATCTTGCCATTTCATCGCTCACTGTAAATAGGGTGGATGGACAATGGCAAAACCTCCAACAGCCCTTACACTGTCAGGCCATCTGAGGTGTATATCAGCAATGGAGATAGAGTGATCTCCGTTGCCAATATACTGAAGGCTTCTCTAAATGAGGTGAGCGGATCTTCAGTTTGGCAGCGAGGGTACTCCGTCACCTTTATTAAAGAGTTCCCTACCTGTCAAACTCTAAATCTGGCCCATAGTCTCTGCCACAGTTTTGGGTTAACTGTTGTCTTACACGTGGAAGAGATGGAGCAGCAGTATTTTTCCTTCTTAGGTAGTGAATACAGAGTACAAAGGAACACAGCACAATAACAAATCACAAAGAAAAATAACAATAGTAAAATAAATCAATTGTGCTCAACAAAATCAGTCCAAACAGAAGGCAGCACAGAAAGCACAGTAAAATTGTAGCACAACATAATAGCGCCTTGGATCTCTCTGTCTGGCACAGTTTTGAAAAATATATCTCTGTAACAGGCTTAAACTGTAATTGGCGAAAGGTTTCCTAAAAGGTTTGTCCTGCCTAAGAGGTCGGGAAAATATACTGATACTGACAATCTAAGTACAGATGTCCTTCACACCACTAGGCAATCCTGTGTCTCTGAACCTTTACTGCCCAATTCCCCATTGCTGCCCCCACAAAGAAAGTGACTAGATGCATTTATGCATTACTATTTCCACAATTAATGTGCTATAGAAAACATATATTTCCCTCTATTATACTAGCGATTAATGGCCAACAGAAAATACACATTGTCTACTACTGCATCAGCAATGAATATATGCATAATGGATGAGAGTCTTTCGGTGTTTATTCCAGAGAGTGTGTGCAATGCTACAGCTTTAGTAATGACGCTTAACACAGCTTTTAAACGTGTATTACGTTTTTTCCCTATGGTACAGACAGTATCCCAAAGGATTTTAGAGTCCTCAAGGTTATGAATATATACAACTCTATCATATTTCAGGTCCACATCTACATACAAAAAACATTTACATGATTGAAATCAGAGACACTCGTCAGTAAAGCTGTTCTGCACTGAGTTAGCATTGATAGAGTTTTAAATTGACATCTTAGGAAGAAGTAAAAAGTTACTAGATTCATGATGCAAAGTGATTTCAATGGGGTAGGGCAAAGTAATAAGGCAAGGATGTAGCTTGATGAAAACAACCACGAACCTCCTGATTACGAGTATAGGTGTTATTTATAGCACATGATAAATAACGATACTAAGGGTTACATTATTAATCGAATTTGATAAATAGCACCTCTTATGAGTTGTTGAGGAATAACATGCAGATTTTTTTGTTTAAAGCCCCAACATCCACACGATTTGGTTAATACTGTAAGGATTTCCTCTTTTAAATTTTGGCAGGTTTGACCTGCCGAAATTCAACTAAGAATTCGTGTTTTAACACATCTGATAATTATCAGATGTGTTAAACACCTAACAACTTATAATTCCAACCAGTGCGTAAAAAGGGGTTTATCCACGGGTTGGAACTGCCCAACTCATAATCAGGCCTAAGACATCAGCGTCTTGTATCACACACAGGGGCATGGCAACGTAATTTGCCGTCAGGGTGGCTTAGAATTTATTAAGGGGAATTTTAGTTTACAGCTTGTCTTGAAAGATGAGAAACACGGGCCCTGACTCATTTCTAGTTGTATTATTTCCAAAATGTGTGATAAAATCCTTAGAAAGAGTGGTTTAGTGTGGAGGTTTGTTCTAACAAGGGGTTTGCACTGCAGGTGAAGCTTTAAGGATGTCTATATCTCCTTGGGATCCTGCCTGTTTTCAGTATGCAGGGTGTGTTCTGTTTTACAGCCATAAAGAGTGTCCAATGGGATGTCTGTCTTCTTCTGCAGTTGATGCACAAGTGTCAGAGTTTTATCTAGTTGTCTCTTTATTTAGCTCACCAAAGCCTGTCCGCACATATCTTTATCTTTTCTCATCGTGCACTGTCCTAGAGTAAAAATTGCCTGTCCTCTGGAAGGGGGTCCTCATTGGGATCCTAGGGCATCATTACGATGGCGGGCGGACTTTGTCCGCCCGCCACTGTAATGGTGAATGGGACCGTCCGCCAGAGGTGCGGCGGTCCCGCCGTGGGCATTAGGATGCCACCGCCACGGTGGCGGTGGCATCCCCATCCACAACATTGTGGCGGGCGGTGCACACAGCACCGCCCGCCACTGTGCTGTGGATGCACGTTGTGCATTGGCATGCACAAGGTGACAGGCACCGCGCGGTGCCTACCACCTTGTCCACGCCAATGTTGGGGGTACCATAGGTACCCCCATGTGCACCCCCACGCCCCCAACACTCCAGGGGCTCGCAACGGGCCCCCAATAGCAATTACCGTATGCCTTTCCATGGCGGCAACGCCGCCATGGAAAGGCATACCTCCGTCAGCATCATAATATGGATGGCGGTGTCTTGCAGACACCGCCACCATATTATGCCCCTTTTCCGCCGGTCGACGAGTCGACCGGCGGAAAACCGGCGGACGGTCTTTACGTCCGCCGCGGACCCCCCAGCCATCCTAATATGGCGGGGGGTCATTCAGGCAAGGTTGGCGGGTGGATCGCCCCCACCGGCCCGGCAGGGGCGATCCGCCCGCCATCATAATGACCCCCCTAGTTTGGACCTTCCTTCCAAATACCAGGTCAGCTGGTCAGGTGCCTGTAGTGCTGTGTAGGGTTGTGCAGTATGCTCACCGTAGCTGGAACGATGTGGGGTCTATTGGTGCTCTCCTTGGTGTCCCCATGACCCCTCGATCATAGGACTGGCTAGTGGGCACAGCTGTGTTATCTTCATATACCAAATGTTCATTTAGTCCCTGAATATTTCAAATTCTTGGCTGTTGAATGCAGGTCCATTGTCTTTCTTGAGGATTTTGAGAATGCAACATGTAGAAAAGACATCCTGTAGTACCGGAATCACCTTGTTTGCAGTTGTTGATGTTACTCTCCGCACAGTGGGGAGCCGTGAACATTCTCCCTTTCCCGCAGTTCTTTTGTTTGAGCTACTATACCTCTGTGTCCTTCATGTGCCAGGTAAACCAGTTCTAGCTTCAGAGGCTTTGGAATGACTATGCTCCTAACCCTCAGTATGATTCTGTTGGGGACTTACAAAATGTTAACAGGTTCCATGGGATGGCACCAGGGAGTTAGCAGGTATGTATGCTGTGCCACACCAACTATGACTGTACAATGCAGCTACTAGTTTGCTTGAGCTGCAGCACACACTGGCATTGACTGTAATGTGACAGAATAAATACTTTAATTCTTGTCTTTTGTCTGTTTAACATAATCAGGGACATTGGAATTATGTGGCAGGAGTGGGGCATATTATGTGCAGGCTTGAGTCAATTATGCTGCACAACAAGGCAAACTATGCAGCATAATGAGGCACATTTTGTAACAGTAGAACTTCATTATTTTGTCATTGTTAAGCTTGGTGACACTGTCTGTGCATTGGTTGCACCTCATTTGTACCATTTTAATACCCAAATATAGCAATAAGCTATATGTCTGCTTCAGGGCCTTCAGTAACTAGTATGTATGGCACACCAAGGCAGGAGGCTATAAGGCTATATTTTCAACAGTCATGTCATGCAAAGGGGCGCTGTTGGAGATATAGTGTGATAATGTACAAGATATGCATTTATGCAAAAATATTAATTATGTCTTTGCACCAAACCATATACATTGTACTTTGATTATCGACAGGTAACTTTATTATTGGTAAAACACCATGAATACAGTAGAACATTGGAATGAAACATGAAGAGAAACTAATTATGAAACTATTATGACCTGACTGCCCAGACTTAAAACTACAAAAAAACTGCCCCTTAGAGGGGGAAGATATACAAATGTACATTGTCACACACCTAGTACACAAAAGTTGATTGGCTTACAGGGAGCATTTCAATAAATAAATAAATTCTTTGTTCTGCTTCCCCTGCTTGCTGTTTAGTGGAGACATTCCTTGGACAAAAAAAGGAGTAACAGACTTGAAGCATTTGTCGGATAACATAAAGAAGCATGCACACGAGAATGCATATGGAAAACCTGACATAACTGGGAATGTTGGGAGTCACACCTATTGAAGCCCACATAAGCGATGCATACCGCAAATCAATAAAGAAACACAATGAAGCAGTTGATAGGAATAGACACATACTGTCAAAAATAAGTGATTGTATTTGATTCTATGGTGCTTTTGAACTGGCTTTATGGGGACATGATGAATCTGAACGTTCTACAAATTTAGGTGTATTTAGAGGCCTTGTAGATTTAAGAGCAAGCATAGTCTGTTAAATGGAAGCACATTTAGCGAGTGCTACAGTTTTTAAGGGCACCTCTAAAGCAATACAAAATGAACTCCTTGAGTGTATGCTAGATTATAAGAAGCTCTATTGTCCAACAGTTGAAAAACACGGACTTTGTGGCTATTCAGGCTGATAACACCACTGGTGTGGCCACTAAAGCACAGTCCATATTAATCTTTCGGTGCCTTGACAATGACAGTAAAGTTGTGGAGAGGTCCTATGGTTTCACATATTAAAGAGACTGTAGTGCAGAAATAATAGTTTCAGCTATACTATGTGAACTGAACTTGATTTTTCCAGAGAAGCCTCAGAAACAAACACTTATTTCACAAAGCTATGACGATGCCTCAGTAATGAGTGGAATCTTTGGTGGAGTACAAAAAAGAATTAGAGATGTGTACCCTAATGTCCATTATGTGCACTGTTATGCCCGCCAACGTAATCCTATTATGCAACAAGCAGTAGCAAAGATCTCCGAGGCACAGATTTTCTTTTTGGATGTAGGAGGCATGGCTTTATTCTTCTCACATTCCCCCAAAAGAATGGAAGTACTTCAGGACATTGTAGCCAGAAGGCCTGAAAAGGGATCCCCAACTTTGAACGTATATTCAACCTAATATTCCAATATAGTGTTGATCTTGAGAAATGTTTTGACGCCATAGAAGGCAATGGTGTGATTGAATCAAAAAGTTGGAATGAGGCCTGTGGCTTTGCTAGAACACTATAAGACAGAGAGTTTCAGTTCTTCCTGTTTTTGTTTCATGAAATAATGCCTCATGTCAACATTTATACATCCAGTTACAAAAACGCAAAATAGATAGTCTTTGTGCAAAGAGCTACCAGTCAGTTAGACACCAGCATGAACAAAGTCAGAGAAGGGCCTGTCAATTTAGACAGAAGACTGCCAAATGATTCTGGTTTCTCAACCTGCAGAAAACACATCAGAAGCCTTCTCTGAATTGCAAAGGAGATATGGGACACTATAGTTGTGCATGCAAACACATGTTTTTCTTTTACAAAGCACTTGGTGACTACCACATAACTGCAAAGTGATCAGTTTTCAAAATATGATACTTACTCCCCTGAACAAGCATCTGAATGAGGCTGTGGAAGCTTATCCTATGATCAAAAAAGAGGATCTAAGAACTGAATTAAATGTACTGTACGCAATGCATGTGTGTTGGGAGGCCACTGTTGACATTTTTTGCTCGCTTTAATTCAAAAACTTAATATGGAAAAGTCACTTATAGAGACAGTGGCTTTACTAAAAATAGTATTTACCACTTCTATGACAACAGCAGAGTCGGAACAATGTTTTTCCACTTTAAACAGAATCAAGGCATTTCTGAGGAACACCATGATTGAGAAAAGACTGAATGCTTTAGCAATTCTCTCTATAGGAAGAGACCTTATTAGGAGAATCCCAGACTTTAATGTTCAAGTCATTGAGACGCTTGCAGCCAATATAGACAGATGTGCTGATTTTGTATACAAAAAGTGAACAATATGTCAATCTTAACAATTCTTGAATGCTGATAGTTTGTGACCTGCTTAATTGTTTATCATCTGCTGTACGGATATTGGAGTCACTGAAATCAATGGTGTATGCCTGACTTCAATTTGCCTAATCTTTACTTTATGGTTGGTTGCTCTCAATGAGACGTACAGTGCCTTGTAGGGTGCCCTACCACTTTTCAATGTTTATTCCTTTCTGTCTTACTGTGTCCAGTCCGACAAATTTCTAAAGGTATATCAATAAATAAATAAATCTGTGAGGTGCTCAGCATTTTTATTTTGAAGTCTGTTATGAAGTCCTGTGATTATGCTGAATAAGCAGCTACCTGCGTTATTATCTTATGAAATCTCTTTATTGATGTCATAACTACACTTTCACAATTACTTTATTAACCTTCTTGCTTTCACAAACTTGCTTGAGAATGCACCATTTGGCCACTGTATTTTAAAACATTTTTCAGAGGGAGAAACCCCCTGACCTCCCCTTATGCTGGTACGGCGCACTTGTTATGCTAGCTCATTGCAGTGCACTCAGACACAGCTTTTACACCACACCACTGTCAAATGTTCACTTTCGGCCTTTTGCGTTTCCTTATTGTCGAAGTACATACAGAGAAAACCTCCCAGGCAGGAGGTGCTTAATGTTTACCACACATTGGGTAGCATTACTCCAAACGCAGGGGTTACTCTGGAGGGGCATGATGTGTCCCTCTTCATCCCCACCTACCCACAGACTGTTCTTTTGTCCTGTAGGGTAGGTAAGTGTGTAAGTGTGTTATGATCATGATCCCCTGCTAAAGTGAAGTCAGGGGAATATATGCACAAACCCTGCTTGTAATTCCAGGGCCAATCTAAAAGGTTTGCTCACACACAGACCATGCCCTGTGTCTGTGGAGTAGCTGAAGACCCCTACAAAGAAGACTACAGTCAGGAACCTCACTTGTCTATGTTCAAGTTTTTCTAATGGCCTGTCAAAATCAGAAGGCTTCTAGATTATGCACTCTACTCTTCTTATATTTGAGAACATAAATCTTGATATGATTTACTCTCTATGTGATGCACTTACCAGGAGTTTTGGCTGTCAGGGGTAGAGTACCTAGTAGGAGGAAAAATATTGCGTATTACTAACAATAATTATAAAAATCAAGAAAAATACAGTTCATCAACTAAATGTTCTCATCTTCCCTTTGTGCTACTATGTAATGTAATAGAGCCATTTTTCAGTTAAGGTCAAAATAAGATATTATATGAATCTCGCCAGTATGAAAGTGTAGTTAGGTAATTGATCATGATTGGTCTCTTTTGTTTGGAAAAGCAGCCTAAACAGACCCCGCCACACACACAAAGAAAAGAACTGTAAATTAGAATACTCTACAAATATGATCATGGCTATTGTGCTACCATTGTTCAGAACAGTAGAGATCTGAACCATAGCTGTGGCATGCTGTAGCACTGTATGGTGAAATCAAATCAAATGTTTGCTAGAAAGGCTATATCAAGAGACTACACAACATAAATGTTATCCATAATCTTGATATGGTAGAGGAAATTTTGTTTGGGTATTCTCCTCGGGATTTAGCACTTTCTTCACAAGTCAAATTATTTTTCATTCCTTCTGTATTTCCGTAATTAAGGCCCTATGCCTGCATCAAACAGCAGTTTTATATTCAGGGAACTAGATTGTTTTTGCTGACATCTGCAAATTATTCAGTATATGGTGGATTAAGTTGGCCTCTCTTGCATTGGCAGGGTTCATCGTCACAGTGGTTGTTCCTGTTAAATCATTAAAAGTGTGATGCATGGCTCTGTAAACATGACATAGCCTTCCTGCAAACTTTCATAATTTTTTTCATTTTCAAAAACTAAATCCTAAAATAGGCTTTTGTTTAAAAAAAAAAAAAAAGCAATGACCCCCTCACAATGGAAATGTTCAACCACAGCTTAAGGGGTATTTTGCAGCCTTCACTGCTTTTTATTGCCAGGCTTTACCTGGTGGTGACTGACAGTGAAATCTTACTATTTCATTGTATACTGTAAATTGGGTGGATAGACAATTGGCTAAACCTCTTATAGCCCTTACCATGTCAAGCCATCTGAGTTGCATGTCGGCAACAGAGATGGAGTGGTCTCCGTTGTCTACATATTGAAAGTCCTACTAAATGAGGCGAGAGAACCTTCAGTTTGGCAGAAAGGGTACTTTGTTACCTTTACAACAGAGTACTCTCACTGCTAAACTCTAAATTGGGCCCATAGTTTACACTACGCTTGTGGGTTCATTGTTGTACTCTATTTTCATTTTGGTCTGATATTACTTATTCTTTACATACTTTTCTAAATGATATAGGTTTTTCAGAACAATAAATGAACTAAATTACATATTTTACTGATTATATAATTGAGCGTCTTTAGTGTTCAATACTGCTGATGCAGTCAGTGCTGTGTATCTCAAGACACATTTTTCAGTATGCTTGACCTTCAACAATGGTGAAAGCTGAAGACTTTTAACTCAAGTGAGTGTAAACATATACTGAATTTACCACAATGCATCTGGGTGAGTTGTGTGCTGGTATGTCAGACAGTATGCTCCCTCCTCCTTCTGTGATTGGCTGCTTAGTGTGTTGTTTGTGCTGACCTATGCTTTGTGAATGGTGCAAAACCCAGAAAAGTGTGTGAGCAGCATTTCCAGCACCCCCAGTTTAATTTGTCTACTGAAGTAGGACAAATATTCTGAAACACGTATCGAGAGATACACGACACTGGCAGCACCAGGAATGGTGAAAACTAAAGACTTTCAACTCAAGTGAGTGTTAGCGTACACTGCATTTCCCATAATGCTTTTGGGCTAATTGTCTGTTGGTAAGCCAGGCAGTGTGCCCCCTACTCCTTCTACAATTGTGTACAATGTTAACTTGCCGAACCAAGTTATAGACATACACTATCATTTCGGCAAGTGCTAAATGATTATAACCAGTCAGATTTCAGAAACTCAATCCTGTCGACAGCCTGTGCTTCTCCTTACTTAAAGTTCAGTCCTGGGACATCTTTAAAATGTTATTCAACTGATTTATTCACTTTATTCAGCACTTACCAGAGGGTTTGAGCGTTGAACGTAACACACCTGTTAAGAAGTAAATTAACATTATATTGTTACTGCTTTGTATGAAAATATAAATTGCAACAGATGGCACTCCATTGCAGACATTGGCATTATTATCCTGTGACATGTTATAGCAGGTGCTCTTCCTTTGCAAAGATAACATTTTTAGTGTGGGGTGCAGTTTTCTATCACAAATCCCTTTCGTACAAACAAATGTGCATGTTCTCTTCTACGGAGAATGCATTACAAATAAGCTTTTCCTCCTTCTGAATGACTCATGTGACAACCTAAAGAAATGAGGAGCTTTCTTTTGGTCTTCTGGATTTCCTTATGGTGGAAGTAGTAAGTACAGCCAGACAAAACCAGAGCAGGTAGGAGGTGATTAATATCTACCACACATGGGGTAGCATTAGTCCAACTCCAGGGGGTTACTCTGAGAGTGGGCATGTGTCCCTCTTCCTGTCCACCTACTGACAGAGTGTTCTCTTGTCCTGTAGGTCAGGCAAGTGTGTTAGTGTGCTATGATTATGATCCCCTTCTTGCGCTAAGTCAGGGGAACATATGCACAAACTCTACCTGCAATTAAAGAAATAACCATCAAGGTTTTCTCATGCACAGACCACACCTTGTGTCTGGGGAGTATCTGACGACCCCTACAAAGTGGCTACAGGCAGGAACTTCACTTGTCTTCGTCCAAGTTTTTCTAATGGCCTGTCAAATCAGTATTCTAGATTATGCACTCAACTTTCCTTAGATTTAAGCCCAAAGAGAACTTACAGCTGTTCTTGATATAATTCATTCTCTAGGTGCTGCACTTACCAGTGGTTTTGGCTTTCGAGTGAAGAGTACCTATTAGGAGGGAAAGTATTACTTATTACTCCCATTGATCATAAAATCAAGATAAATGCAGTTCATCAACTAAATTCTCCTATCTTGCCTTTGTACTAGTTTGTTATGTAATAAAACCAATTGTAGATAAGAATGAATATCAAAACGAGATTTTATATGAATCACTACAATACGGAAGTACACTTATGCACTGGATCATGCTTACTGAGAGTAGCAGACAACTGTATTAGGTCCCTTTTGTTCAGAACAGCAGCATAGACAGACCCCCGTACCCCCGCAAAAGGATTGTAAATAAGAACCCTCTACAAACATAAACACTGCTATTGCGCTACCCTTGCACAGATTCGTAGAGCTTTTAAGCGGGCATGTGGCTGGTTATAGCATTGTAAGGTAAAATCCAAGATTTATAAAATGTTCAACTCGTTCCTATGGCAAGGTAAGAGACCCACAATTTCTCTGAATAAACTTCAATTGACCAAAGAAAAAGGAGGTCTGGGCCTTCCAAACTTCAGGAACTATCAAACTGCGTATCTTTAAAAGCAAGGAGTAAACTGGCTGCTCCCCCACTACGACTACACTCCAGTTTGGGTGGAGATAGAAAGATCACTCATTAACAATATCCCGTTATCTGCTCTCCTAACCATGGATATCTCTTCCATCTCCCATTCTAAATATATTATTCAAAACACCAAACGCGCCCTGCTATTCCTGGATCAATTATCTGCGGTTAAAATTAACTAATCCAATTTAACCACTCTGTGGTATAATCCTTACCTGAGGGTAGATGGTAAGATGTTTTTCTGGGAAAAATGGTCGCACAACGGCATAAACCTAGTCAAAGATCTTTTTACAGGGAAACTCCATTCGCCTTTCTCTGAGCTTCAAACACGATTTGATCGAGATTCCCTAGATTTTTATAAGTTTCTAAATCTTAAGTCACAACTCACGCTGCGTTCCATAAAACCTATTGACCCGTCGATCCTCACAAGGATGCTACAACTGATAAAGTCAGGACACACTGTTTCTAAAATCTACAAGCTCTTATCTCCTAAACCTCTTAAATCACACTTAAAGAGTGAGATAAAATGGGAATCCGAAACTAACACCAGAGAAATCCCCTTTGACTGGGACAAGATACATATAACTCCCTTCTCCAATAAAATTTCGCCAGTATTATCCCAAACAAAGCTTATGCTAATAAACAGCACATACTGGACCCCTGAAAGGATTTTTAAACTTAAACTCAGCCAGAGCCCTACATGCTGGAACTGTAACACACATATCGGCGACCTTTCGCATATGCTTTTCCATTGCCCCATCTTACAAACTTATTGGGACAAAATATATGAGTGTATAAACAAAACATTTAACATCAACCCCTCAAGGGAATTTTCCTATATCCTGCTGGGCTTTCTGGACCCAATGCTTCCAGATGTGAATGATTGCTATTTGCTAGACCTTATGCTTACACTGGCCTGCAAAATAGTGCTCAATAAGTGGAAGAACTCCAAAGAAGTCTCCTTCCGAATATGGCAGGAATGGTTGTCCTTCCTCAAAGGGGCGGATAACATCTCTCTGCATTCCTCTCCCTGGCGTACTCCACATAGAAAACTATGGAGTTCCCTTGATGCCTTTTCCTTTACATTTGACCCACCGTGAAACCTATCACACTGCACTCCTTTGCACAAACACGGCATCCAAGGTCTTCGTACTTTAAGAGGAGTCTTCCCACCTGTCCCCCCATTGCTAAAGATCGTATCTTATAGACTGTTCTCCGACTTTACTATAACGTATCGTTATGATTTTACTATGTCCTCTATGGTACGCCTGTAATGTATCATGGACCACACGTAGATTGTGATATTCATAGCCCTCCAAGGTACGCCTGTAATGTATTATAGCTCGTATGTAGAATGTGATATTCATAGTCCACCTGTACCTCTCCAACATAACTGCATTTCCTATTGCAACGCGCTTGGATAATTTGCTGTCTTTTTCTTCTTTTGTAATTTTCCTTGGTTTCATCACATGTCAATATTATTGTTATTTATGTTATTTTCACTGTGATTTCATTTTGTATCATTCTTTTTGAAAAATCAATAAAAATAATTTGAAATAAAAAAAATCTAATTCTCTGTTTGCTAGAGAAATGCTATATCAAGAGACTACACAACACCAAGGTTATCCATAATATTAGTATGGTAGTTGAATTTTATTTATGTATTCTCCGCTGGGTTTATCACTTTCTCCACAAGCCAAATAACTTTTCATTCCTTCTGTATTTCCGTTATTCAAGGTCTATACCTGCATAGAACTGCAGTTCTATATAAAGGGCACTGGATTGTTTTTGCTGACTTCTGCCAATTATTCAGTATATAGTGGAATAAATAATAAGTGTGGTAGATCCTTAATTATGTAGAAAATACAGCTACCTCAGAATCACATAGTGCAGTGGTCCTTGCTATGTTCTTGAACATGCCAGCTATGAGAAAAGTAAAGCCCTCCACTGGCCTGAGGGAGTACCTGCCCACCAAATTAGAGATGCCCTCTGGCAAGCTGGCATCTTTTGCATTGGCAGGATTTACCGTCACAGTGGTTCCTGTTAATCCATTAAAAGTTTGAAGGATGGCTCTGTAAACATGACAATAAATGAACGCTATTAGATATTTTGCTGATTACATAAGCCTGGAGAGACCGATATTTTATTGATTATATACCCCTGGAGCGACGGATATTTTACTGATTACATAAGACAGAAGAGACAGCTAAATATGTCTCTTGCAATGATGTAAACTACACAGGCTTCTCTCAATCGCTGATTCCCTCCTCACCTAATTTCACATCAACTCACCCCCCTTCTCTCTTCTATTTAAAGCACTTTTATTTATTTTTCTAAAAATTGAGTTTTATATAGCGCGAACTAGACCCAAGAAATCAGGTATCAGAGCGCTTTACATGAGCACCAGTTTTGTTACAGAAGGACACATTCATTTTTGTTAGGCACGGGAAGATTAAGTGATTTGCCCTGAATCGCAGGATGTTTTAGTGTCGTTGCCGAGACTCTAATGCTTTAAAAATTGAGCTTTTCCTCATTCCTTGTTTTGTGCAAGTACACATAGAAAAAACCAGAGCAGGCCAGAGGTGCTTAATGTCAACCACACATGTGGTAGCATTAGTCCAACCCCAGGGGTTTACTCTGAGAGTGGGCATGTGTCCCTCTTCGTGCCCACCTACCGACAGAATGTTCTCTTGTCCTGTAGGGCAGTAGGTCAGTGTGCTATGATCATGATCCCCTTCTTAAGATAAGTCAGGGGAATATATGCACAAACCCTGCCCGCGATTACAGAGTTAACCATCAAAGGGGCATATTCTCAAGGACCTATCGCCGAGTTAGCGGCACTTTATCACATCCAAAGTGGCAATAGATTTATCGCACCATTCACAAGCTGGTGCTAACAGCCAATATCGCCAGTTTTCCTGCGATAGCAGCCGCAAAAAACATCGCCACGGATGACACCGGCAACTAACGCTAATGAGATGCAGAGTAGGCATTCCTGTGCAAAAAGCCGCGAAAACACCACTTCGCAATATTCACTACGACCAGCCATATCAGCGATAAGATCACAAAACAGGCGATAAGGCGCATTAGCAGCAGGGATTTAACACCTGCCCCTACCTGGTGTTAAGTCGGATGACAACCTGCACCACAAAAGGGAGCCCAGACCAGAGTCACACCTGAAGAACAACAGATGCCATGGAGCTATTGATCATGCAGCCGGACACCAAAGAGGAGCACAACACCCACCGCCACCCCCTCCCCAGGCCCCCATCCCCCGGGGCCCTACCCCGGACAAAGATATTTTACATCAACTTTACGAAATCATTAACAAAACAATTCGCCTGATGTCACACAAGTACAACGATTAACATTCATGTGTGGTCAGAAAAAGGAGAATCATTCATTCATCTCTGAATTCCCAAACAAATCATTACATTCAAATTTAACTCAAAACAACTATTTAGAAAAGTCATGGCGAGTCGTCTCTGGACAATCTGTAAGTCACAGCCTGCAAGACAAAATTCAAGATAAGAAGGTGTGTCATGCGCACATCAAAGGACAGAGAGAGAGAGAAAGAGAGAGAGAAATAAAGGGAGAGAGAGAGACAGTGAAAGGAAGGCCCTTGGCACATACATGCCAACTGTTGTGTGCGTATCGCTATTGGTGCACCATAAGCCTAAGGCCTAGCCCCAAATGCAGCGCGAAAGCCACATCACATTTCCAGAATGCAAGCAGTAGTCAGACGAACATCAGGGATCAAAGCTCCTTTGTCTCAATACATAAGACGGAAGGACATCTGCACCTCCGACCTTGGTCTTGCATGCGGCAGGCACCCCCTGAGCGAGATACTACAGCAGATGATGACGACTCCCACACTACGCATAGCCCGACGAAAGACCAACGCATACACACCCCACACACAGAAGTCCTTGCCCGAAGTTATCTTGCATGGAATGTCCTTCACACTTACTACCACATTAACCCAGGCGTACAACCGTTGCACACTAAAACAACTCATTGCTCCGAGCTGTGGCATTTCATCCACAGAACTGGCGCAGGTCAGAACAGTGCCACTTCAACCAGAGCCACCAACGCAATGGCAGAACATCCCGGGCACATGCACAACCCATGTCACGTGGAACTGTACCGTGCACGTATGCTGCATTTGTTGGGGGCACTGCCACTGGCAGTGTTGCGCATCAGTTACCGTCTGAGCTTCCGTCTAGCGTACGTCACCTGCGTCCAGCCCTGGTTCCACTGCCGATCATGCATATTCGAGTGGCCCATGGATGTTTGCCTATCCAACACAACGGTAGCTGAACTGGATTATGACTTGTGTGTGCGCCCCTTGTTGGCCCACGACCAGGAGTGTAATCGTGATACCGGTTCATGGGATGCCTTGATATTTGATGTATGTGCTGGCAGTTGTGCATCGGAGATTGCACAAGTCCTCGTGTGCAGGTACCACATCGAAGCGCTCCCCCATTGGGCTGTGTTGCACTTGATCATGCTTCCTGAGATTAGCAGACAACTGTATTAGGTCCCTTTTGTTCAGAATAGCTGTTGTTCGCCGTTCCCCTCACGGCTGATACAAAGGTGAGAGTGCTTCAGAATAGCAGCATAGACAGACCCCTTTCCCACACACACCCAAAAAACTGTAAATCAGAAAACTCTACAAAGATCATCACAGCTATTGCGCTACCCTTGCACAGAGCAGTAGAGATATGAAACAGGGCCCTGGCTGGTTATAGGCTAGCATTGCTTGGTAAAATCAAATTCTCTTTTTGCTAGAGATAGGCTATATCAAGAGACTACACAACATAAATGTTATCCATAATATTGGTGTGGTGGATGACATTTTGTTTGGGTATTCTCCTAGGGATTTAGCACTTTTTTCACAAGTCAATCTATTTTTCATTACTTCTGTATAGCTGTAATTCAGGCCCTAGCCTGCATTGAGGAGCATTTCTATATTCAGGGCACTGGATTGCTTTTGCTGACGCCTGCCAATTATTCAGTATATGGTGGATTAAGTAGTAAGCGTGGTAGATCTTTAATTATGTAGAAAATACAGCTAACTTAGAATCACATTGTGCAGTGGCCCTTCCTATGTTCATGAGCATGCCAGCTCTGACCAAAGTAAAGTACTCCACTGGTCTGAAGGAGTACCTGCCAGCTGAATTTAGAGATGCCCTCTGGCCAATGGGCATCTCTTGCATTGGCAGGATTCACCGTCACAGTGGTTCTTGTTAATTCATTGAAAGTTTGATGGATGGCTCTGTAAACATGACATAGCCTTCCTGTAAACTTTAATTGTTTTTTTCATTTTCAAACATTAAATCCTAAAGAAGGCTTTTGTTTTCAAAAATAAAAAAGCAATGACCCCATCACTATGGAAATTTTCTCCCACTGTGTATGGGGCACGGGGCATTTTGCGGTCTTCACTGCCTCTTACCACCAGGTTCTGCCTGGTGGTGACTGACAGAGAATTCTTGTTATTTTACTGCACACTGTAAATAGGGTGAATAGACAATTGGCAAAACCTCCCGATATCCCTTACTCTAAATGAGGTGAGCGGACTTTCAGTTTGGCGGAGAGGGTACTTCGTCACCTTTACGGCGGAGTACCTTCTCTGTCAAACTCTAAATTGAGCCCATAGTTTACACCATGGTTTTGGGTTCATTGTTGTACTCCTTTTTCATTATGACCTGATTTTACTTATTCTTTACATTCCATTTTAAATGACATAGGTTTTTCAATACAATAAATGAACTCTATGAGATTTTATACTAATTACATAAGCCTGGGGTGACAGATATTTATTTTACTGATTACATATGCCTGGGGAGACAGATATTTTACTGATTACATAAACCTGGAGAGACGGCTAAATATGTCTCTTGCCATGATGTAAACTGCACAGGCTTCTCTTAATCGCTGATTCCCTCCTCACCTAATTTAACATCAACTCACCCCCTTTCTCGCTTCTATTTAAAGGACTTGAGGCCTGATATAAAATGAGAGAGCAGTCTTCGTTTGTTGTGTAGATCCTACCTTGCAAATGCACACAATGGCACTGTGTGTCAGTGCTGTATATCTGGATTCAGGCCGCCTGCCTCTGGGTTGTACAGTGGGCATGCACCAACACCAAATCCCCAATGTGGACTACAGTTAAGGTAGGGTGATTGTATCGACCAACAAATATGGCTGAACACAACTGTGTACAATCATATCAAGGGAGGAGGGACGTAACAATAGCCCCGCAGCCCCCTCTGGCACTGTGCACGGGTGGAGGGCCCCTGACCTGAGTGCTCTTGACAGGCACCTGAGCATGGGGGGCCCCTCCTTGTACGTTGCAAGAAGAATCCTCAAATTACGTTACACCACTGCATACCAGCACACAAATCGCCCAAAGGCATGGTGTTAAATGCTTTGCTTCATAACATTCACTTCAATTGAACGTCTTTAGTGTGTATCATTGTTGGTGCAGTCAGTGCTCTGTATCTCTAGACACATTTTTCAGGATGCTTGTCCTTCAACAATGGTGAAAGCTGAAGATTTTAAACTCAAATGAGTGTAATCATATACTGCATTTACCACAATGAAGCTGGGTGAGTTGTGTGCTGGTATGCAAGGCCGTTTGCTCCCTTCCTCCCTCTGTGATTGGCTGCTTGGTAAGCTGTTGGGTCTGACCTACACTCTGTGAGTGGTGCGGAAACCTGAGAAGGGTGTGAGCAGCATTTCCAGTACCCCATATTTACTTGTCTGCTGAACTAGTATAACTATCCTGAAACATGTGTCGAGAGATAATCAACACTGTCAGCACCAGAAATGGTGAAAACTAAAGACTTTCAACTCAAGTGAGTGTTAGTATACACTGCATTTCCCATAATGCTCTGCGACAATTGTGTGCTGGTATGCCAGGCAGTGTGCCCCCTCCTCCTTCCACTACTGTGTACAGCATCAGCTTGCCGAACCAACTTATAGATATGCACTATAACGTCTACAAGTGCTAAATAAATATACTCAATCAGCTTTCAGAGACTCAATCCTGTCCAGAGCCTGTGCTTGTCGCTACTTAAAGTTCAGTCCTGGGACATCTTTAAAATTTACTTGGATTGATTTATGTACTGTATGCGGCACTTACCAGAGGGTTTAGGTGTTGAACCTATCAAAGTAAAGTAACATTATGTTGTTACTGCTTTGCACGAAAAGATAAATTATAACAGATGGCTCTCCATTGCAGACATTGCAATTATTATCCTGTGACTTTTTATACCTATGTAAAGATAACGGGGCATATTAGCAAGACCGGCGATAAAATTATCGCCGTTTTAGCGGCAGGAAACTGCCGCTAAAACGGCGATAATGGGCTTGCTAATATGCGTTATAGAATTCCAATAGAAGCCCAGGTTAGATGTCCTGCACATCTAACCTGGGCTTCTATTGGAATTCTATAACGCATATTAGCAAGCCCATTATCGCCGTTTTAGCGGCAGTTTCCTGCCGCTAAAACGGCGATAATTTTATCGCCGGTCTTGCTAATATGCCCCAACATTTTTAGTGTGGGTGAAATTGTCTAACACAAAACCCTGTCCGCTGGCCTCTTGTATTAGCAGGATTTACTGTCACAATGGTTCCTGTTAATGTATTGAACGTTCGGCAGATGGCTCCATCATGAGAGTGCCTTACAGCAAGATTTCAATGTTTTCATTCTATTTTTAAAAACGAAATCCAAGCGTAGGGTTTAGTTTTCAAAAGCAAAAAAGCAATGACCCTTCGTATGAGGTATTTTGCAGTTTTCATTGCCTCTCACTGGCGGTGACTGACAGTGAAATCTTGCCATTTCATCGCTCACTGTAAATAGGGTGGATGGACAATGGCAAAACCTCCAACAGCCCTTACACTGTCAGGCCATCTGAGGTGTATATCAGCAATGGAGATAGAGTGATCTCCGTTGCCAATATACTGAAGGCTTCTCTAAATGAGGTGAGCGGATCTTCAGTTTGGCAGCGAGGGTACTCCGTCACCTTTATTAAAGAGTTCCCTACCTGTCAAACTCTAAATCTGGCCCATAGTCTCTGCCACAGTTTTGGGTTAACTGTTGTCTTACACGTGGAAGAGATGGAGCAGCAGTATTTTTCCTTCTTAGGTAGTGAATACAGAGTACAAAGGAACACAGCACAATAACAAATCACAAAGAAAAATAACAATAGTAAAATAAATCAATTGTGCTCAACAAAATCAGTCCAAACAGAAGGCAGCACAGAAAGCACAGTAAAATTGTAGCACAACATAATAGCGCCTTGGATCTCTCTGTCTGGCACAGTTTTGAAAAATATATCTCTGTAACAGGCTTAAACTGTAATTGGCGAAAGGTTTCCTAAAAGGTTTGTCCTGCCTAAGAGGTCGGGAAAATATACTGATACTGACAATCTAAGTACAGATGTCCTTCACACCACTAGGCAATCCTGTGTCTCTGAACCTTTACTGCCCAATTCCCCATTGCTGCCCCCACAAAGAAAGTGACTAGATGCATTTATGCATTACTATTTCCACAATTAATGTGCTATAGAAAACATATATTTCCCTCTATTATACTAGCGATTAATGGCCAACAGAAAATACACATTGTCTACTACTGCATCAGCAATGAATATATGCATAATGGATGAGAGTCTTTCGGTGTTTATTCCAGAGAGTGTGTGCAATGCTACAGCTTTAGTAATGACGCTTAACACAGCTTTTAAACGTGTATTACGTTTTTTCCCTATGGTACAGACAGTATCCCAAAGGATTTTAGAGTCCTCAAGGTTATGAATATATACAACTCTATCATATTTCAGGTCCACATCTACATACAAAAAACATTTACATGATTGAAATCAGAGACACTCGTCAGTAAAGCTGTTCTGCACTGAGTTAGCATTGATAGAGTTTTAAATTGACATCTTAGGAAGAAGTAAAAAGTTACTAGATTCATGATGCAAAGTGATTTCAATGGGGTAGGGCAAAGTAATAAGGCAAGGATGTAGCTTGATGAAAACAACCACGAACCTCCTGATTACGAGTATAGGTGTTATTTATAGCACATGATAAATAACGATACTAAGGGTTACATTATTAATCGAATTTGATAAATAGCACCTCTTATGAGTTGTTGAGGAATAACATGCAGATTTTTTTGTTTAAAGCCCCAACATCCACACGATTTGGTTAATACTGTAAGGATTTCCTCTTTTAAATTTTGGCAGGTTTGACCTGCCGAAATTCAACTAAGAATTCGTGTTTTAACACATCTGATAATTATCAGATGTGTTAAACACCTAACAACTTATAATTCCAACCAGTGCGTAAAAAGGGGTTTATCCACGGGTTGGAACTGCCCAACTCATAATCAGGCCTAAGACATCAGCGTCTTGTATCACACACAGGGGCATGGCAACGTAATTTGCCGTCAGGGTGGCTTAGAATTTATTAAGGGGAATTTTAGTTTACAGCTTGTCTTGAAAGATGAGAAACACGGGCCCTGACTCATTTCTAGTTGTATTATTTCCAAAATGTGTGATAAAATCCTTAGAAAGAGTGGTTTAGTGTGGAGGTTTGTTCTAACAAGGGGTTTGCACTGCAGGTGAAGCTTTAAGGATGTCTATATCTCCTTGGGATCCTGCCTGTTTTCAGTATGCAGGGTGTGTTCTGTTTTACAGCCATAAAGAGTGTCCAATGGGATGTCTGTCTTCTTCTGCAGTTGATGCACAAGTGTCAGAGTTTTATCTAGTTGTCTCTTTATTTAGCTCACCAAAGCCTGTCCGCACATATCTTTATCTTTTCTCATCGTGCACTGTCCTAGAGTAAAAATTGCCTGTCCTCTGGAAGGGGGTCCTCATTGGGATCCTAGGGCATCATTACGATGGCGGGCGGACTTTGTCCGCCCGCCACTGTAATGGTGAATGGGACCGTCCGCCAGAGGTGCGGCGGTCCCGCCGTGGGCATTAGGATGCCACCGCCACGGTGGCGGTGGCATCCCCCATCCACAACATTGTGGCGGGCGGTGCACACAGCACCGCCCGCCACAATGCTGTGGATGCACGTTGTGCATTGGCATGCACAAGGTGACAGGCACCGCGCGGTGCCTACCACCTTGTCCACGCCAATGTTGGGGGTACCATAGGTACCCCCCATGTGCACCCCCACGCCCCCAACACTCCAGGGGCTCGCAACGGGCCCCCAATAGCAATTACCGTATGCCTTTCCATGGCGGCAACGCCGCCATGGAAAGGCATACCTCCGTCAGCATCATAATATGGATGGCGGTGTCTTGCAGACACCGCCACCATATTATGCCCCTTTTCCGCCGGTCGACGAGTCGACCGGCGGAAAACCGGCGGACGGTCTTTACGTCCGCCGCGGACCCCCCAGCCATCCTAATATGGCGGGGGGTCATTCAGGCAAGGTTGGCGGGTGGATCGCCCCCACCGGCCCGGCAGGGGCGATCCGCCCGCCATCATAATGACCCCCTAGTTTGGACCTTCCTTCCAAATACCAGGTCAGCTGGTCAGGTGCCTGTAGTGCTGTGTAGGGTTGTGCAGTATGCTCACCGTAGCTGGAACGATGTGGGGTCTATTGGTGCTCTCCTTGGTGTCCCCATGACCCCTCGATCATAGGACTGGCTAGTGGGCACAGCTGTGTTATCTTCATATACCAAATGTTCATTTAGTCCCTGAATATTTCAAATTCTTGGCTGTTGAATGCAGGTCCATTGTCTTTCTTGAGGATTTTGAGAATGCAACATGTAGAAAAGACATCCTGTAGTACCGGAATCACCTTGTTTGCAGTTGTTGATGTTACTCTCCGCACAGTGGGGAGCCGTGAACATTCTCCCTTTCCCGCAGTTCTTTTGTTTGAGCTACTATACCTCTGTGTCCTTCATGTGCCAGGTAAACCAGTTCTAGCTTCAGAGGCTTTGGAATGACTATGCTCCTAACCCTCAGTATGATTCTGTTGGGGACTTACAAAATGTTAACAGGTTCCATGGGATGGCACCAGGGAGTTAGCAGGTATGTATGCTGTGCCACACCAACTATGACTGTACAATGCAGCTACTAGTTTGCTTGAGCTGCAGCACACACTGGCATTGACTGTAATGTGACAGAATAAATACTTTAATTCTTGTCTTTTGTCTGTTTAACATAATCAGGGACATTGGAATTATGTGGCAGGAGTGGGGCATATTATGTGCAGGCTTGAGTCAATTATGCTGCACAACAAGGCAAACTATGCAGCATAATGAGGCACATTTTGTAACAGTAGAACTTCATTATTTTGTCATTGTTAAGCTTGGTGACACTGTCTGTGCATTGGTTGCACCTCATTTGTACCATTTTAATACCCAAATATAGCAATAAGCTATATGTCTGCTTCAGGGCCTTCAGTAACTAGTATGTATGGCACACCAAGGCAGGAGGCTATAAGGCTATATTTTCAACAGTCATGTCATGCAAAGGGGCGCTGTTGGAGATATAGTGTGATAATGTACAAGATATGCATTTATGCAAAAATATTAATTATGTCTTTGCACCAAACCATATACATTGTACTTTGATTATCGACAGGTAACTTTATTATTGGTAAAACACCATGAATACAGTAGAACATTGGAATGAAACATGAAGAGAAACTAATTATGAAACTATTATGACCTGACTGCCCAGACTTAAAACTACAAAAAAACTGCCCCTTAGAGGGGGAAGATATACAAATGTACATTGTCACACACCTAGTACACAAAAGTTGATTGGCTTACAGGGAGCATTTCAATAAATAAATAAATTCTTTGTTCTGCTTCCCCTGCTTGCTGTTTAGTGGAGACATTCCTTGGACAAAAAAAGGAGTAACAGACTTGAAGCATTTGTCGGATAACATAAAGAAGCATGCACACGAGAATGCATATGGAAAACCTGACATAACTGGGAATGTTGGGAGTCACACCTATTGAAGCCCACATAAGCGATGCATACCGCAAATCAATAAAGAAACACAATGAAGCAGTTGATAGGAATAGACACATACTGTCAAAAATAAGTGATTGTATTTGATTCTATGGTGCTTTTGAACTGGCTTTATGGGGACATGATGAATCTGAACGTTCTACAAATTTAGGTGTATTTAGAGGCCTTGTAGATTTAAGAGCAAGCATAGTCTGTTAAATGGAAGCACATTTAGCGAGTGCTACAGTTTTTAAGGGCACCTCTAAAGCAATACAAAATGAACTCCTTGAGTGTATGCTAGATTATAAGAAGCTCTATTGTCCAACAGTTGAAAAACACGGACTTTGTGGCTATTCAGGCTGATAACACCACTGGTGTGGCCACTAAAGCACAGTCCATATTAATCTTTCGGTGCCTTGACAATGACAGTAAAGTTGTGGAGAGGTCCTATGGTTTCACATATTAAAGAGACTGTAGTGCAGAAATAATAGTTTCAGCTATACTATGTGAACTGAACTTGATTTTTCCAGAGAAGCCTCAGAAACAAACACTTATTTCACAAAGCTATGACGATGCCTCAGTAATGAGTGGAATCTTTGGTGGAGTACAAAAAGAATTAGAGATGTGTACCCTAATGTCCATTATGTGCACTGTTATGCCCGCCAACGTAATCCTATTATGCAACAAGCAGTAGCAAAGATCTCCGAGGCACAGATTTTCTTTTTGGATGTAGGAGGCATGGCTTTATTCTTCTCACATTCCCCCAAAAGAATGGAAGTACTTCAGGACATTGTAGCCAGAAGGCCTGAAAAGGGATCCCCAACTTTGAACGTATATTCAACCTAATATTCCAATATAGTGTTGATCTTGAGAAATGTTTTGACGCCATAGAAGGCAATGGTGTGATTGAATCAAAAAGTTGGAATGAGGCCTGTGGCTTTGCTAGAACACTATAAGACAGAGAGTTTCAGTTCTTCCTGTTTTTGTTTCATGAAATAATGCCTCATGTCAACATTTATACATCCAGTTACAAAAACGCAAAATAGATAGTCTTTGTGCAAAGAGCTACCAGTCAGTTAGACACCAGCATGAACAAAGTCAGAGAAGGGCCTGTCAATTTAGACAGAAGACTGCCAAATGATTCTGGTTTCTCAACCTGCAGAAAACACATCAGAAGCCTTCTCTGAATTGCAAAGGAGATATGGGACACTATAGTTGTGCATGCAAACACATGTTTTTCTTTTACAAAGCACTTGGTGACTACCACATAACTGCAAAGTGATCAGTTTTCAAAATATGATACTTACTCCCCTGAACAAGCATCTGAATGAGGCTGTGGAAGCTTATCCTATGATCAAAAAAGAGGATCTAAGAACTGAATTAAATGTACTGTACGCAATGCATGTGTGTTGGGAGGCCACTGTTGACATTTTTTGCTCGCTTTAATTCAAAAACTTAATATGGAAAAGTCACTTATAGAGACAGTGGCTTTACTAAAAATAGTATTTACCACTTCTATGACAACAGCAGAGTCGGAACAATGTTTTTCCACTTTAAACAGAATCAAGGCATTTCTGAGGAACACCATGATTGAGAAAAGACTGAATGCTTTAGCAATTCTCTCTATAGGAAGAGACCTTATTAGGAGAATCCCAGACTTTAATGTTCAAGTCATTGAGACGCTTGCAGCCAATATAGACAGATGTGCTGATTTTGTATACAAAAAGTGAACAATATGTCAATCTTAACAATTCTTGAATGCTGATAGTTTGTGACCTGCTTAATTGTTTATCATCTGCTGTACGGATATTGGAGTCACTGAAATCAATGGTGTATGCCTGACTTCAATTTGCCTAATCTTTACTTTATGGTTGGTTGCTCTCAATGAGACGTACAGTGCCTTGTAGGGTGCCCTACCACTTTTCAATGTTTATTCCTTTCTGTCTTACTGTGTCCAGTCCGACAAATTTCTAAAGGTATATCAATAAATAAATAAATCTGTGAGGTGCTCAGCATTTTTATTTTGAAGTCTGTTATGAAGTCCTGTGATTATGCTGAATAAGCAGCTACCTGCGTTATTATCTTATGAAATCTCTTTATTGATGTCATAACTACACTTTCACAATTACTTTATTAACCTTCTTGCTTTCACAAACTTGCTTGAGAATGCACCATTTGGCCACTGTATTTTAAAACATTTTTCAGAGGGAGAAACCCCCTGACCTCCCCTTATGCTGGTACGGCGCACTTGTTATGCTAGCTCATTGCAGTGCACTCAGACACAGCTTTTACACCACACCACTGTCAAATGTTCACTTTCGGCCTTTTGCGTTTCCTTATTGTCGAAGTACATACAGAGAAAACCTCCCAGGCAGGAGGTGCTTAATGTTTACCACACATTGGGTAGCATTACTCCAAACGCAGGGGTTACTCTGGAGGGGCATGATGTGTCCCTCTTCATCCCCACCTACCCACAGACTGTTCTTTTGTCCTGTAGGGTAGGTAAGTGTGTAAGTGTGTTATGATCATGATCCCCTGCTAAAGTGAAGTCAGGGGAATATATGCACAAACCCTGCTTGTAATTCCAGGGCCAATCTAAAAGGTTTGCTCACACACAGACCATGCCCTGTGTCTGTGGAGTAGCTGAAGACCCCTACAAAGAAGACTACAGTCAGGAACCTCACTTGTCTATGTTCAAGTTTTTCTAATGGCCTGTCAAAATCAGAAGGCTTCTAGATTATGCACTCTACTCTTCTTATATTTGAGAACATAAATCTTGATATGATTTACTCTCTATGTGATGCACTTACCAGGAGTTTTGGCTGTCAGGGGTAGAGTACCTAGTAGGAGGAAAAATATTGCGTATTACTAACAATAATTATAAAAATCAAGAAAAATACAGTTCATCAACTAAATGTTCTCATCTTCCCTTTGTGCTACTATGTAATGTAATAGAGCCATTTTTCAGTTAAGGTCAAAATAAGATATTATATGAATCTCGCCAGTATGAAAGTGTAGTTAGGTAATTGATCATGATTGGTCTCTTTTGTTTGGAAAAGCAGCCTAAACAGACCCCGCCACACACACAAAGAAAAGAACTGTAAATTAGAATACTCTACAAATATGATCATGGCTATTGTGCTACCATTGTTCAGAACAGTAGAGATCTGAACCATAGCTGTGGCATGCTGTAGCACTGTATGGTGAAATCAAATCAAATGTTTGCTAGAAAGGCTATATCAAGAGACTACACAACATAAATGTTATCCATAATCTTGATATGGTAGAGGAAATTTTGTTTGGGTATTCTCCTCGGGATTTAGCACTTTCTTCACAAGTCAAATTATTTTTCATTCCTTCTGTATTTCCGTAATTAAGGCCCTATGCCTGCATCAAACAGCAGTTTTATATTCAGGGAACTAGATTGTTTTTGCTGACATCTGCAAATTATTCAGTATATGGTGGATTAAGTTGGCCTCTCTTGCATTGGCAGGGTTCATCGTCACAGTGGTTGTTCCTGTTAAATCATTAAAAGTGTGATGCATGGCTCTGTAAACATGACATAGCCTTCCTGCAAACTTTCATAATTTTTTTCATTTTCAAAAACTAAATCCTAAAATAGGCTTTTGTTTAAAAAAAAAAAAAAAGCAATGACCCCCTCACAATGGAAATGTTCAACCACAGCTTAAGGGGTATTTTGCAGCCTTCACTGCTTTTTATTGCCAGGCTTTACCTGGTGGTGACTGACAGTGAAATCTTACTATTTCATTGTATACTGTAAATTGGGTGGATAGACAATTGGCTAAACCTCTTATAGCCCTTACCATGTCAAGCCATCTGAGTTGCATGTCGGCAACAGAGATGGAGTGGTCTCCGTTGTCTACATATTGAAAGTCCTACTAAATGAGGCGAGAGAACCTTCAGTTTGGCAGAAAGGGTACTTTGTTACCTTTACAACAGAGTACTCTCACTGCTAAACTCTAAATTGGGCCCATAGTTTACACTACGCTTGTGGGTTCATTGTTGTACTCTATTTTCATTTTGGTCTGATATTACTTATTCTTTACATACTTTTCTAAATGATATAGGTTTTTCAGAACAATAAATGAACTAAATTACATATTTTACTGATTATATAATTGAGCGTCTTTAGTGTTCAATACTGCTGATGCAGTCAGTGCTGTGTATCTCAAGACACATTTTTCAGTATGCTTGACCTTCAACAATGGTGAAAGCTGAAGACTTTTAACTCAAGTGAGTGTAAACATATACTGAATTTACCACAATGCATCTGGGTGAGTTGTGTGCTGGTATGTCAGACAGTATGCTCCCTCCTCCTTCTGTGATTGGCTGCTTAGTGTGTTGTTTGTGCTGACCTATGCTTTGTGAATGGTGCAAAACCCAGAAAAGTGTGTGAGCAGCATTTCCAGCACCCCCAGTTTAATTTGTCTACTGAAGTAGGACAAATATTCTGAAACACGTATCGAGAGATACACGACACTGGCAGCACCAGGAATGGTGAAAACTAAAGACTTTCAACTCAAGTGAGTGTTAGCGTACACTGCATTTCCCATAATGCTTTTGGGCTAATTGTCTGTTGGTAAGCCAGGCAGTGTGCCCCCTACTCCTTCTACAATTGTGTACAATGTTAACTTGCCGAACCAAGTTATAGACATACACTATCATTTCGGCAAGTGCTAAATGATTATAACCAGTCAGATTTCAGAAACTCAATCCTGTCGACAGCCTGTGCTTCTCCTTACTTAAAGTTCAGTCCTGGGACATCTTTAAAATGTTATTCAACTGATTTATTCACTTTATTCAGCACTTACCAGAGGGTTTGAGCGTTGAACGTAACACACCTGTTAAGAAGTAAATTAACATTATATTGTTACTGCTTTGTATGAAAATATAAATTGCAACAGATGGCACTCCATTGCAGACATTGGCATTATTATCCTGTGACATGTTATAGCAGGTGCTCTTCCTTTGCAAAGATAACATTTTTAGTGTGGGGTGCAGTTTTCTATCACAAATCCCTTTCGTACAAACAAATGTGCATGTTCTCTTCTACGGAGAATGCATTACAAATAAGCTTTTCCTCCTTCTGAATGACTCATGTGACAACCTAAAGAAATGAGGAGCTTTCTTTTGGTCTTCTGGATTTCCTTATGGTGGAAGTAGTAAGTACAGCCAGACAAAACCAGAGCAGGTAGGAGGTGATTAATATCTACCACACATGGGGTAGCATTAGTCCAACTCCAGGGGGTTACTCTGAGAGTGGGCATGTGTCCCTCTTCCTGTCCACCTACTGACAGAGTGTTCTCTTGTCCTGTAGGTCAGGCAAGTGTGTTAGTGTGCTATGATTATGATCCCCTTCTTGCGCTAAGTCAGGGGAACATATGCACAAACTCTACCTGCAATTAAAGAAATAACCATCAAGGTTTTCTCATGCACAGACCACACCTTGTGTCTGGGGAGTATCTGACGACCCCTACAAAGTGGCTACAGGCAGGAACTTCACTTGTCTTCGTCCAAGTTTTTCTAATGGCCTGTCAAATCAGTATTCTAGATTATGCACTCAACTTTCCTTAGATTTAAGCCCAAAGAGAACTTACAGCTGTTCTTGATATAATTCATTCTCTAGGTGCTGCACTTACCAGTGGTTTTGGCTTTCGAGTGAAGAGTACCTATTAGGAGGGAAAGTATTACTTATTACTCCCATTGATCATAAAATCAAGATAAATGCAGTTCATCAACTAAATTCTCCTATCTTGCCTTTGTACTAGTTTGTTATGTAATAAAACCAATTGTAGATAAGAATGAATATCAAAACGAGATTTTATATGAATCACTACAATACGGAAGTACACTTATGCACTGGATCATGCTTACTGAGAGTAGCAGACAACTGTATTAGGTCCCTTTTGTTCAGAACAGCAGCATAGACAGACCCCCGTACCCCCGCAAAAGGATTGTAAATAAGAACCCTCTACAAACATAAACACTGCTATTGCGCTACCCTTGCACAGATTCGTAGAGCTTTTAAGCGGGCATGTGGCTGGTTATAGCATTGTAAGGTAAAATCCAAGATTTATAAAATGTTCAACTCGTTCCTATGGCAAGGTAAGAGACCCACAATTTCTCTGAATAAACTTCAATTGACCAAAGAAAAAGGAGGTCTGGGCCTTCCAAACTTCAGGAACTATCAAACTGCGTATCTTTAAAAGCAAGGAGTAAACTGGCTGCTCCCCCACTACGACTACACTCCAGTTTGGGTGGAGATAGAAAGATCACTCATTAACAATATCCCGTTATCTGCTCTCCTAACCATGGATATCTCTTCCATCTCCCATTCTAAATATATTATTCAAAACACCAAACGCGCCCTGCTATTCCTGGATCAATTATCTGCGGTTAAAATTAACTAATCCAATTTAACCACTCTGTGGTATAATCCTTACCTGAGGGTAGATGGTAAGATGTTTTTCTGGGAAAAATGGTCGCACAACGGCATAAACCTAGTCAAAGATCTTTTTACAGGGAAACTCCATTCGCCTTTCTCTGAGCTTCAAACACGATTTGATCGAGATTCCCTAGATTTTTATAAGTTTCTAAATCTTAAGTCACAACTCACGCTGCGTTCCATAAAACCTATTGACCCGTCGATCCTCACAAGGATGCTACAACTGATAAAGTCAGGACACACTGTTTCTAAAATCTACAAGCTCTTATCTCCTAAACCTCTTAAATCACACTTAAAGAGTGAGATAAAATGGGAATCCGAAACTAACACCAGAGAAATCCCCTTTGACTGGGACAAGATACATATAACTCCCTTCTCCAATAAAATTTCGCCAGTATTATCCCAAACAAAGCTTATGCTAATAAACAGCACATACTGGACCCCTGAAAGGATTTTTAAACTTAAACTCAGCCAGAGCCCTACATGCTGGAACTGTAACACACATATCGGCGACCTTTCGCATATGCTTTTCCATTGCCCCATCTTACAAACTTATTGGGACAAAATATATGAGTGTATAAACAAAACATTTAACATCAACCCCTCAAGGGAATTTTCCTATATCCTGCTGGGCTTTCTGGACCCAATGCTTCCAGATGTGAATGATTGCTATTTGCTAGACCTTATGCTTACACTGGCCTGCAAAATAGTGCTCAATAAGTGGAAGAACTCCAAAGAAGTCTCCTTCCGAATATGGCAGGAATGGTTGTCCTTCCTCAAAGGGGCGGATAACATCTCTCTGCATTCCTCTCCCTGGCGTACTCCACATAGAAAACTATGGAGTTCCCTTGATGCCTTTTCCTTTACATTTGACCCACCGTGAAACCTATCACACTGCACTCCTTTGCACAAACACGGCATCCAAGGTCTTCGTACTTTAAGAGGAGTCTTCCCACCTGTCCCCCCATTGCTAAAGATCGTATCTTATAGACTGTTCTCCGACTTTACTATAACGTATCGTTATGATTTTACTATGTCCTCTATGGTACGCCTGTAATGTATCATGGACCACACGTAGATTGTGATATTCATAGCCCTCCAAGGTACGCCTGTAATGTATTATAGCTCGTATGTAGAATGTGATATTCATAGTCCACCTGTACCTCTCCAACATAACTGCATTTCCTATTGCAACGCGCTTGGATAATTTGCTGTCTTTTTCTTCTTTTGTAATTTTCCTTGGTTTCATCACATGTCAATATTATTGTTATTTATGTTATTTTCACTGTGATTTCATTTTGTATCATTCTTTTTGAAAAATCAATAAAAATAATTTGAAATAAAAAAAATCTAATTCTCTGTTTGCTAGAGAAATGCTATATCAAGAGACTACACAACACCAAGGTTATCCATAATATTAGTATGGTAGTTGAATTTTATTTATGTATTCTCCGCTGGGTTTATCACTTTCTCCACAAGCCAAATAACTTTTCATTCCTTCTGTATTTCCGTTATTCAAGGTCTATACCTGCATAGAACTGCAGTTCTATATAAAGGGCACTGGATTGTTTTTGCTGACTTCTGCCAATTATTCAGTATATAGTGGAATAAATAATAAGTGTGGTAGATCCTTAATTATGTAGAAAATACAGCTACCTCAGAATCACATAGTGCAGTGGTCCTTGCTATGTTCTTGAACATGCCAGCTATGAGAAAAGTAAAGCCCTCCACTGGCCTGAGGGAGTACCTGCCCACCAAATTAGAGATGCCCTCTGGCAAGCTGGCATCTTTTGCATTGGCAGGATTTACCGTCACAGTGGTTCCTGTTAATCCATTAAAAGTTTGAAGGATGGCTCTGTAAACATGACAATAAATGAACGCTATTAGATATTTTGCTGATTACATAAGCCTGGAGAGACCGATATTTTATTGATTATATACCCCTGGAGCGACGGATATTTTACTGATTACATAAGACAGAAGAGACAGCTAAATATGTCTCTTGCAATGATGTAAACTACACAGGCTTCTCTCAATCGCTGATTCCCTCCTCACCTAATTTCACATCAACTCACCCCCCTTCTCTCTTCTATTTAAAGCACTTTTATTTATTTTTCTAAAAATTGAGTTTTATATAGCGCGAACTAGACCCAAGAAATCAGGTATCAGAGCGCTTTACATGAGCACCAGTTTTGTTACAGAAGGACACATTCATTTTTGTTAGGCACGGGAAGATTAAGTGATTTGCCCTGAATCGCAGGATGTTTTAGTGTCGTTGCCGAGACTCTAATGCTTTAAAAATTGAGCTTTTCCTCATTCCTTGTTTTGTGCAAGTACACATAGAAAAAACCAGAGCAGGCCAGAGGTGCTTAATGTCAACCACACATGTGGTAGCATTAGTCCAACCCCAGGGGTTTACTCTGAGAGTGGGCATGTGTCCCTCTTCGTGCCCACCTACCGACAGAATGTTCTCTTGTCCTGTAGGGCAGTAGGTCAGTGTGCTATGATCATGATCCCCTTCTTAAGATAAGTCAGGGGAATATATGCACAAACCCTGCCCGCGATTACAGAGTTAACCATCAAAGGGGCATATTCTCAAGGACCTATCGCCGAGTTAGCGGCACTTTATCACATCCAAAGTGGCAATAGATTTATCGCACCATTCACAAGCTGGTGCTAACAGCCAATATCGCCAGTTTTCCTGCGATAGCAGCCGCAAAAAACATCGCCACGGATGACACCGGCAACTAACGCTAATGAGATGCAGAGTAGGCATTCCTGTGCAAAAAGCCGCGAAAACACCACTTCGCAATATTCACTACGACCAGCCATATCAGCGATAAGATCACAAAACAGGCGATAAGGCGCATTAGCAGCAGGGATTTAACACCTGCCCCTACCTGGTGTTAAGTCGGATGACAACCTGCACCACAAAAGGGAGCCCAGACCAGAGTCACACCTGAAGAACAACAGATGCCATGGAGCTATTGATCATGCAGCCGGACACCAAAGAGGAGCACAACACCCACCGCCACCCCCCTCCCCAGGCCCCCATCCCCCCGGGGCCCTACCCCGGACAAAGATATTTTACATCAACTTTACGAAATCATTAACAAAACAATTCGCCTGATGTCACACAAGTACAACGATTAACATTCATGTGTGGTCAGAAAAAGGAGAATCATTCATTCATCTCTGAATTCCCAAACAAATCATTACATTCAAATTTAACTCAAAACAACTATTTAGAAAAGTCATGGCGAGTCGTCTCTGGACAATCTGTAAGTCACAGCCTGCAAGACAAAATTCAAGATAAGAAGGTGTGTCATGCGCACATCAAAGGACAGAGAGAGAGAGAAAGAGAGAGAGAAATAAAGGGAGAGAGAGAGACAGTGAAAGGAAGGCCCTTGGCACATACATGCCAACTGTTGTGTGCGTATCGCTATTGGTGCACCATAAGCCTAAGGCCTAGCCCCAAATGCAGCGCGAAAGCCACATCACATTTCCAGAATGCAAGCAGTAGTCAGACGAACATCAGGGATCAAAGCTCCTTTGTCTCAATACATAAGACGGAAGGACATCTGCACCTCCGACCTTGGTCTTGCATGCGGCAGGCACCCCCTGAGCGAGATACTACAGCAGATGATGACGACTCCCACACTACGCATAGCCCGACGAAAGACCAACGCATACACACCCCACACACAGAAGTCCTTGCCCGAAGTTATCTTGCATGGAATGTCCTTCACACTTACTACCACATTAACCCAGGCGTACAACCGTTGCACACTAAAACAACTCATTGCTCCGAGCTGTGGCATTTCATCCACAGAACTGGCGCAGGTCAGAACAGTGCCACTTCAACCAGAGCCACCAACGCAATGGCAGAACATCCCGGGCACATGCACAACCCATGTCACGTGGAACTGTACCGTGCACGTATGCTGCATTTGTTGGGGGCACTGCCACTGGCAGTGTTGCGCATCAGTTACCGTCTGAGCTTCCGTCTAGCGTACGTCACCTGCGTCCAGCCCTGGTTCCACTGCCGATCATGCATATTCGAGTGGCCCATGGATGTTTGCCTATCCAACACAACGGTAGCTGAACTGGATTATGACTTGTGTGTGCGCCCCTTGTTGGCCCACGACCAGGAGTGTAATCGTGATACCGGTTCATGGGATGCCTTGATATTTGATGTATGTGCTGGCAGTTGTGCATCGGAGATTGCACAAGTCCTCGTGTGCAGGTACCACATCGAAGCGCTCCCCCATTGGGCTGTGTTGCGGACTGGTGAAACGGCGTGGATGGAGCACATCTGTCCAGACCATTTAATGGATTGGCTCGCCCCCGTGTTCGTTGAGGCCGACAACGATGTACTCTTTGAACTGATTGCCCAGGAAGCTGCGCTCGCATTCATGGACGAGTAACTACATTCCTGCAGCCACAACTGCTTGTAACCCAGAGCACAGGTCCCAACACCTTCTTGCATCTTGGAGAAATGGTCACATATCCCACCACAACAGTGGACATGGCTGTATTCGCCTGGACTCAGAATGCATGTGCATGCACCTACGTGTGTTGACACACACCTGTGCAAGATGAGGCAGTCCCATGGGCGGAGCTGCACAGCATCGCTTGGCAAGGTTCCTTACTCTGACATACTGCTGGAGGGAGTGTTCACACATGGCAATGCAGTACTACATGTGACCTTGTTGGACCCTTTCACCTGCTCACTGTCAGCAGAGCAGACGGTCTGTGCAGTCCGGTGGTACAGCACAATGCAGATCCCATGGGCTGTGAGTCGTGTCCCCTGACACGGGGCAATGAGCATACGCCAAACATCACATGACTCGACAAGCAAGGCAAGGTGGGCTGAGACAGTTGCCATCCGTAATGATTGGTGTTCATTTTTGCCTCCCCAGTTCTTGCACCTCTACATGTTCCCGTGCTGCCTGTTAGTGTCTGAAGCATTGGTCTGTATGTTGTGGCCCTTGTCTTGCCCGTACTGACACGCACATGCAAATAAAGTCTACGCCACTTCACTAGTGTTCAACTGTGACGAGTGTTGATTATAATGACAAATCATGTGCCTCAATGAGCATTGTCCGTACACAGGGAGGGACTGACTGACGCATTTCACTTAGGGGTGAGTCCCTATTGCCAGCTCCACCTCTGTAAGCCAGACCTTGTGGTTGGGATAGTTGCTGGTGGACCGGTGCTCTTACGTGTCTTCAGCAATTGAGTATGGTGTCCAACATCTTGCCATGTGGATCAATGTGATCCATCAAAACAGACTGTGTCCACACAGTTGAGTGTGGGTAGGTATGCGAAGAGATGTTCTGTTGTCACATGTGATGGGGGACACTACTTTAGGCCTGCTACCGATTTAGACATTTTTACACACAGCCCCATTTAATACAGGGACGTGGGGGTACGTTGGGGGGTAGCGAGATTGTTGTTCATGGGCAATGAGGCCACAGCTAGTTCACACGTTCACAGTCATCTAATTGGCCATGTGGGTCAGGGTCAAACATGCGCATTGATGTGATTTCCCAGGGTGTACCTTTTAGTGCAATCAATGTCCCTACATTCATCCATACTCTTATACTTGATTGAACATAGACATGACACATCTGTGTGATTTGGAATGTTTTATTCACATTCTGTGGAGTGTCGGAGCTGGAGCAGTACATGGCCATGCAAACCCCACATAACATGGTTGCCCAGTGGAGGGCCAACAAGAGTCCTTTGGGGAATGATAATTTAATCGGAAGAGGAAGAGTTCAGTCCACAGCCTGATTGCTGTGTCATTGGTAACCAGTGCAGATATGGTAGTCCATGTCGGGGTCCAGGTGAATGTCGCAGAGTGTTTCGGGGGACAGTGGAAGGTGTTGTTCCCCGGCATGATGCAGAGGGCTGAACCAAGCAGGAACAGGCCATATGGCGGGGATGGATGCTACAACCTCCTTTCTCAAACAGAGTCATTGCCATCCAGATCTTAGTCCTCTGATATGTCTTCTGTGTCAGGTGTGTCAGGTGTGTGTGGTGGTGTTATGGCTGCATCACTGTGTGCCACTGACACATCAGGGGGCGGAGGTGGTATGGCTGCATCACTGTGTGCTACTGACACATCAGGTGGCGGAGGTGGTATGGCTGCATCACTGTGTGCCACTGACGCATCCGGGGGTGGAGGTGGTATGGCTGCATCACTGTGTGCCACTGACACATCAGGTGGCGGAGGTGGTATGGCTGCATCACTGTGTGCCACTGACACATCAGGGGGCAGAGGTGGTATGGCTGCATCACTGTGTGCCACTGACGCATCAGGGGGCGGAGATGTGTGTGTCGAAGTTCCTGCAGCAGTCATCTGGGACAGGCTCTGTGGCAGCAATGGCGAGATGATGTTCTGCAGGGTATGGTAGATTCCAGCTACATCTCACTGGTGTACAGCCGTGGCAGGCATCCTTCCAGGCTGCATCCGCTCCATGTTCTCCATTGTCCTCCGCATCTGTGCCAACTCTGTGCTGCCATCGCTGGAGCCTGTCTGACTAGACAGTTCTTGTATCCGAATAACGGCTCCAGCGTGGTCAGCCAGGGATTGTTGTAGAGCATGGAACGGACTGTGGGTGTCCGTTAGGGACTGTAAGTGGTCCCTGATGGGACTCATACACCCACGTATGGCATCAAGTTTGGCTGCCATGAGGTCGAAACCCACCCGCACCTGTTCAGCCAGCCCCCTCTGACAGTCTGACACATGGTGTTGGAGTGCCATGTGTCTTTCCGTGAGGTGCTGGGAGCCAGCCATGGTGGTTGGTGCTTCCTGCTGTGTGGGCTGTGCAGGGGGTGGGGTCACCTCGATGCAGCTGGGCTGCCCTGCTCCTGGAGGTGGGGTGCGGAGGCTGTCCACGAGCTGTTGGAGGGTGTCTGAGCAGATGGCCAGGGGTTCCTCCTCATCATCACTGAAGAGATGTCTGGTCTGCTCTGCAGGAGGTGTTGGTTGTCCCTCTGCAATGTAATGGGGAGATGCAGGTTAACAGTGTGTTCGATGTATGTTGACGCATTGTACATGTTTACATACAGACTGCATGACAATGTACATTGTGACTGTTTTGGATGAGCTGGCTATTTGATGGGGGACAGTGGACATTTCGACTACATGACAGATGTGAGGTTGTACTCGTACATTATCATCTCAGAGTTTCCTGCTATGCCAGATGTAATTGGCCAGTTTCTACGCACAAGCAGCACCAGTTGTGTCCTCTGTTCTGTAGTGAAGGTGTTGCACTCTGTACCACATTGTCGTCAATGTTGATGTGCTGTGATTGCTATGTGTGTGTGCTGCATTGTGGGGGAGTCGCCCCTGCAGCTCTGATTTGGCGGCCCCTTATCCCTTTGGGGTGGTGTGCCTTTGACATGTGTGCTTTTGAGGGGCTGAGATGTTGGCGACTTGGCTCATTTGTGCTCTTGGACTGTTTTTGTACTCTTGTGCATTGTTTGTCTGCAGATGTATTGTTGACGTCATGGGTTGTATGTGCACGTGGATGTGTCAGAGTGTGACCTGCTCCTTTGAGGATGTGATCCACACTGGACCACCTCAGTGTCGTGTCATGCACCATGTTATGTATTTTGACTGCAGCCATGCTATTGGTCATACAGTGTCACTTGCATTGTCAGTGTGGCTCACAGAGCCGCTGCTTTGCTGGATTCGGCACATGTGCATGGGTAGGTTGTGATATTGGTGATAGGGAGGGGGCCCCTTTGTGCACATAGTGGACGGGGGCCTACTTGGTGTTTCTATGTGTGTTGCAGTGTGCCAAGGGTATGAGGGACATGTTCCACAATCATTGTGGGTGTGCAGTGTGCTCCACATAATTGTGCATCTATGCCATTGTGCCCATCTCCACCCATCCCCCCAGGCCCTGGTCGTTACTCACCCTGGTGCTGTTGGGTCAGGTCATGTCGGGCTGTGTCCGGACCCCCAACTCCTTGCACCGTCTCCACACTGATGACTGTGGCCACCATTTCCTCCAGCTCATCCAGCTCCTCCTGTGGCACAGGACTCCCACCTTCAGTCGCCGTTGCTGCCTTCCGGTTGGCAGCGAGGTTCTGCTTGGTTTGGCTATTGACATCATGCCAGCGCCTCTTGACCTCCTCCATTGTCCTCCTCAACATTCCGACTGCATTCACGTTGTTCACGATCGACTGCCATATTTCCGTTTGTGTTGCCAATGACACAGTGGAGGTGATGAACAGTTGTTGGTAGTGTTCTATCACCTCCGTGACGATGATCCTGTTTTCCTGCGGACTGAACCGCGTCTTCCTCTTCTCCTTGCCCTTCCCCGATCCCCGAGGTTTCTTGCTGGTCGTCTGTGGGGCTTGTGGGGTTCGCGCTGTCCTCTGCACTCAATCCGGGTGCATCCATGGTGCTACACAGTTTATTTCTTTTTTTTCTGCTTTTATGGTGCATTTTCCCGCATGACGCATGGGAATTGCAGGCCTGTCGCTGGTTCCCACAGATTTTTTTATCGCGGATGGCCACATCGCAAGTTTTTTCGCGTTCGTGTTTCGCGTTTTTTTGCCGTCACAGTAATTTTATCGCGGTCATTTGAAGCGTTAGCGTGTGACTATCGCATGGTACCGCCGTGTTGAGAATAAGACGATAACACAGCGTTATTTTCCCGTGATGGACTGCGATGTGCAAAGTTGCGTTAAGCTAATTTTGCGATAATTATCACACGTTCTTGTGAATATCCCCCAAAGTTTTCTCATGCACAGATGTGTATGTCGAGTATCTGAAGACCCCTGCAAAGATGGCTTTGTTAAAGTTTTTCTAATGGCCTGTGAAAGCAGAATTCTAGATTATGTACTCTACTTTCGTTATATTTAAGTTCAAAGAAAACTTACATCTGTTCTTTACATGATTAATTCTCTAGGTGCTGCACTTACCAGGGGTTTTGGCTGTTGTATGCAGAGTACCTATTAGGAGGGAAAGTATTACTTATTACTGCCATTGATTATAAAATCAAGATAAATGCAGTTCCTCAACGAAATGCTCTTATTTTGCCTTTGTATTACTTTGAAATATAATTAACCCCTTCGCTGCTAGGCCTTTTCCCCCCCTGTGCTAAGCCTTTTTTTGGCTATTTGGGGTAGTTCGCGCTTAGGCCCCTGTAACGTTTTGACCACATAAGGTATCCATGTCAAATTTGCGTCCTTTTTTTCCAACATCATGGGGATTCTAAAGGTACCCAGGGTTTGTGTATTCCCCTGGAGGGGACCCAGAAATTAGCCAAAATACAGGTAATTTTTTTTTTTTGAAAAATGGGAAAAAAGGGCTACATGTGAAAGCGTCTGGTTTTTTCTATGCAAATGGTATCAAAAAAGGGGTTGTGGTGCTGAAATCACCATCTTCCCAGCTTTCAGGGACAAGCAGACTTTTGTCAGAAAACCAAACTTTTTTACACAGTTTTGGCATTTTTCTGGGACATAGCCTTCAACCTCTTTCCAGTTAATGGTAGAAATGGGTATGAAAGCAATAATGGATCCTGGAAAGCTATACATTTTAGAAAAGTAGTCAAAATTCTAAATTCAGCAAGGGGTCATTTGTGTAGATCCTTCAAGGTTTCTTTATAGAAACTAACCGTTGAATACAGGAAAAATTGAAATTAGTTGAAAAACCCATACTAGCATGAGAAGTATAGGTCATTTTTCAAAATGACTTCTTTTTTACACATTGTCTTTCATTTGGAAGGCAGAAATGCATCGAAAGTCAATTGGTAATAACAGCTGCTCTACAATTCTGTGTTATCCTAAGTCTCCCCATAAAAATGGTACCTCACTTGTGTGGGTAGGCCTAGAGCCCACGGCAGGAAATGGCTCAAAACGCAACGTGGACACACCACATTTTCACAATGAAAAATGATCCTTTTTTTTGCAAAGTGCCTAGCTGTAGTTTTTGAACCCTAGCTCTGCCGGCACCTAGGGAAACCAAGCAAACCTATACATTTTTTAAAACTAGACACCCAGGGGAATCCCTGATGGGGTGACTTGACTGGCTCTCATCAGGTTCTGTTACCCAGAACCACTTGCAAACCTAAAAAATCTTTTTAAAAACATATTTTCCTCACATTTCTGTGGTGGAAAGTTTTGGAATCTGTGTGGATCCACAAAATTCCATCCACCACGCGTTTCCCAAAGTCTTCCGAGAAAAATGACCCTTTTTTTGCAAAGTGCCTAGTTGTAGTTTTTTAACCCTAGCTCTGCCGGCACCTAGGGAAACCTAGAAAACCTATACATTTTTGAAAACTAGACACCCAGGGGAATTCAGGATGGGGTGACTTGACTGGCTCTCATCAGGTTCTGTTACCCAGAACCCCTTGCAAACCAAAGAAATTGTCAAAAAAAACAAATTTTCTTCACATTTCTGTGATGGAAAGTTCTGGAGTCTGCGTGGATCCACAAAAGTCCATGCACCCCACGTTCCCCAAAGTCTTCCGAGAAAAATGGTACCTCACTTGTGTGGGTAGGCCTAGTGCCCGCGACAGGAAACGGCCCAAAACGCAACGTGGACACACCCCATTTCCATAGTGAAAAATGACCCTATTTTTGCAAAGTGCCTAGTTGTAGTTTATGAACCCTAGCTGTGCCGGCACCTAAGGAAACCTAGCAAACCTATACATTTTTGAAAACTAGACACCAAGGGGAATCCAGTATGGGGTGACTTGACTGGCTCTCACCAGGTTCTGTTACCCAGAATCCCTTGTAAACCTAAAAAATTGTCCAAAAAAAACACATTTTCCTCACATTTCTGTGGTGGAAAGTTCTGTAATCTGCGTGGATCCACAAAATTCCACCCACCACGCGTTCCCCAAAGTCTTCAGAGAAAAATGGTACCTCACTTGTGTGGGTAGGCCTAGTGCCCGCAACAGGAAACGGCCCAAAACGCAATGTGGACACACCACATTTTCACAGTGAAAAATGACCATTTTTTTGCAAAGTGCCTAGCTGTAGTTTTTGAACCCTAGCTCTACCGGCACCTAGGGAAACCTAGCAAACCTATACATTTTTGAAAACTAGACACCCAGGGGAATCCAGGATGGGGTGACTTGACTGGCTCTCACCAGGTTCTGTTACCCAGAATCCCTTGCAAACCTAAAACACTGTCAAAAAAAACAAATTTTCCTCACATTTCTGTGGTGGAAAGTTCTGGAATCTGTGTGGATCCACAAAATTCGACCCACCCCGCGTCCCCCAAAGTATTCTGAGAAAAATGGTACCTCACTTGTGTGGGTAGGCCTAGTGCCCACAACAGGAAACGGTGCAAAACCCAACGTGGACACACCACATTTTCACAGTGAAAAATGACCCTTTTTTTGCAAAGTGCCTAGCTGTAGTTATTGAACCCTAGCTCTGCCGGCACCTAGGGAAACCTAGAAAACCTATACATTGTTTAAAACTAATCACCCAGGGAAATCCAGGATGGGGTGACTTGACTGGCTCTCACCAGGTTCTGTTACCCAGAATCTCTTGCAAACCTAAACAATTGTCAAAACAAACACATTTTCTTCACATTTCTGTGGTGGAAAGTTCTGGAATCTGCGTGGATCCACAAAATTCCACCCACCCCGCGTTCCCCAAAGTCTTCCGAGAAAAATGGTACCTCACTTGTGTGGGTAGGCCTATTGCCTGCGACAGGAAACGGTGCAAAGTGCAACATGGACACACCACATTTTCAAAGTGAAAAATGACTCTTTTTTTGCAAAGTGCCTAGCTGTAGTTTTTGAACCCTAGCTCTGCCGGCACCTAGGGAAACCTAGCAAACCTATACATTTTTGAAAACTAGACACCCAGGGGAATTCAGGATGGGGTGACTTGACTGGCTCTCATCAGGTTCTGTTACCCAGAACCCCTTGCAAACCTTAAAAATTGTCAAACAAAACACATTTTCCTCAAATTTCTGTGATGGAAAGTTCTGGAATCTGCGTGGATCCACAAAATTCCACCCACCCCACGTTCCCCAAAGTCTTCCGAGAAAAATGGTACCACACTTGTGTGGGTAGGCCTAGTGCTCGCGACAGGAAATGGCCCAAAACGCAACGTGGACACACCACATTTCCATAGTGAAAAATGACCCTATTTTTGCAAAGTGCCTAGTTGTAGATTATGAACCCTAGCTGTGCCGGCACCTAAGGAAACCTAGCAAACCTATACATTTTTGAAAACTAGACACCAAGGGGAATCCAGTATGGGGTGACTTGACTGGCTCTCACCAGGTTCTGTTACCCAGATTCCCTTGCAAACCTAAAAAATTGTCAAAAAAAACAAATTTTCCTCACATTTCTGTGGTGGAAAGTTCTGTAATCTGCGTGGATCCACAAAATTCCACCCACCCCGCGTTTCTTAAAGTCTTCCGAGAAAAATGGTACCTCACTTGTGTGGGTAGGCCTATTGCCCGCGACAGGAAACGGTGCAAAGTGCAACGTGGACACACCACATTGTCACAGTGAAAAATGACCCTTTTTTTGCAAAGTGCCTAGCTGTGTTTTTTTAACCCTAGCTGTGCCGGCACCTAGGGAAACCTAGCAAACCTATACATTTTTGAAAACTAGACACCCAGGGGAATTCAGGATGGGGTGACTTGACTGGCTCTCATCAGGTTCTGTTACCCAGAATCCCTTGCAAACCTAAACAATTGTCAAAAAAAACAAATTTTCCTCAAATTTCTGTGATGGAAAGTTCTGGAATCTGCGTGGATCCACAAAATTCCACCCCCCCCACGTTCACCAATGTCTTACGAGAAAAATGGTACCTCACTTGTGTGGGTAGCTCTGCCAGCACCTAGGGAAACCTAGCAAACCTATACATTTTTGAAAACTAGTCACCCAGGGAAATCCAGGATGGGGTGACTTGACTGGCTCTCACCAGGTTCTGTTACCCAGAATCCCTTGCAAACCTAAACAATTGTCAAAACAAACACATTTTCCTCACATTTCTGTGGTGGAAAGTTCTGGAATCTGCGTGGATCCACAAAATTCCACCCACCCCGCGTTTCTTAAAGTCTTCAGAGAAAAATGGTACCTCACTTGTGTGGGTAGGCCTATTGCCCGCGACAGGAAACGGTGCAAAGTGCAACGTGGACACACCACATTGTCACAGTGAAAAATGACCCTTTTTTTGCAAAGTGCCTAGCTGTAGTTTTTGAACCCTAGCTGTGCCGGCACCTAGGGAAACCTAGCAAACCTATACATTTTTGAAAACTAGACACCCAGGGGAATTCAGGATGGGGTGACTTGACTGGCTCTCATCAGGTTCTGTTACCCAGAATCCCTCGCAAACCTAAAAAATTGTCCAAAAAAACAAATTTTCCTCAAATTTCTGTGATGGAAAGTTCCGGAATCTGCGTGGATCCACAAAATTCCACCCCCCCCACGTTCACCAACGTCTTACGAGAAAAATGGTACCTCACTTGTGTGGGTAGGCCTAGTGCCCACGACAGGAAACGGCCCAAAACACAACGTGGACACACCACATTTCCATAGTGAAAAATGACCCTATTTTTGCAATGCCTAGTTGTTGTTTTTGAACCCTAGCTCTGCCGGCACCTAAGGAAACCTAGCAAACCTATACATTTTTTAAAACTAGACACCAAGGGGAATCCAGTATGGGGTGACTTGACTGGCTCTCACCAGGTTCTTTTACCCAGAATCCCTTGCAAACCTAAACAACTGTCCAAAAAAAACACATTTTCCTCACATTTCTGTGGTGGAAAGTCCTGGAATCTTTGTGGATCCACAAAATTCAACCCACCCCGCGTTCCCCAAATTCGTCCGAGAAAAATGGTACCTCACTTGTGTGGGTAGGCCTAGTGCCCGCGACAGGAAACGGCGCAAAACGCAACGTGGACACACCACATTTTCACAGTGAAAAATGACCCTTTTTTTGCAAAGAGCCTAGCTGTAGTTTTTGAACCAGCTCTGCCGGCACCTAGGGAAACCTGGCAAACCTATACATTTTTAAAAACTAGACATCCAGGGGAATCCAGGATGGGGTGACTTGACTGGCTCTCACCAGGTTCTGTAACCCAGAATCCCTTGCAAACCTAAAAAAGTGTAAAAAAAAAACCACATTTTCCTCACATTTCTGTGGTGGAAAGTTCTGAAATCTGCGTGGATCCACAAAATTCCACCCACCCCGCGTTCCCCAAAGTCTTACGAGAAAAATGGTACCTCACTTGTGTGGGTAGGAATAGTGCCCGCGACAGGAAACGGCGTAAAACGCAATGTGGACACACCACATTTTCACAGTGAAAAATGACCCTTTTTTTGCTAAGTGCCTAGCTGTAGTTTTTGAACCCTAGCTCTGCCGGCACCTAGGGAAACCTGGCAAACCTATACATTTTTGAAAGCTACACACCCAGGGGAATCCAGGATGGGGTGACTTGACTGGCTCTCACCAGGTTCTGTTACCCAGAATCCCCTGCAAACCTAAAAAAGTGTAAAAAAAAACACATTTTCGTCACATTTCTGTGGTGGAAAGTTCTGGAATCTGTGTGGATCCACAAAATTCCACCGACGCCACGTTCCCCAAAGTGTTTCGAGAAAAATGATACCTCACTCGAGGGGGTGGGGCAAGTACCCGCGACAGGCAAGGGCCCAAAACGTATTGAGAAGACATCAAAATGACATATCACAAAACAACCTAGTTTTGCAAGGTGGGTCACCTGGGTTTTTGGCCCCGGGTTCGGCGGCCATCTTGGAAACTATCAAACCTACGCATTTCTAAATACTAGACACCCGGGGGAGTCCAGTGAGGTATGGCTTGCGTGGGTCCCCCAACGTTTTCCTACCCAAAATGCCCTGCAAACCTCAAATTTAGCTGAAAAAATCGCTTTTTTCTCAAATTTCTGTGTGGGAAAGTTCTGGAATCTACGTGGATCCAAAAATGTCCTACCACCCAGCGTTCCCCCAAGTCTCCTGATAAAAATGATACCTCACTCACGTGGGTGGGTCAATTACCCGCGACAGGCAAGGGCCCAAAACATGTTGAGGAGACATCAAAATGACCTATCACAAAACAACCTGGTATTGCAAGAGGGGTCACCTGGGTTTTTGGCCCTGGGCTCCGCGGCCATCTTGGAAAACTACCAAATCCACACATCTCTGAAAACTAGACACCCGGGGGAGTCCAGCGAGGTATGGCTTGCGTGGATCCCCCAACGTTTTCCTACCCAGAATGCCCTGCAAACCTCAAATTTAGCTAAAAAAACAAATGTTCCACATATTTTTGAGTGGAATCACCGTGCTGGCACAAATGTCCTACCCCACAGCGTTCCCCTCAGTCTCCCGAGTAAAATGATACCTCACTTGTGTGGGTGGGGCAAGAGCCTGTGACTGGGAAGAGCCCAAAACATAGGGAATAAGGGTAATGCACCGGGAATTCTAAGCGCTACATTTAAAAAAAAATAAGTTTTTAGCCAATTCTGCATTGGACACCCACACAAGTGAGGTATCATTTTACTCAGGACACTAAGGAGAACGCTGTGGGGTAGGACATTTGTGCCACCATTGTGATTCTACACAAATATATGTGGAAAATGTGTTTTTTTCAGCTAAATTTGAGGTTTGCAGGGGATTCTGGGTAGGGAAACGTTGGGGGATCCACGCAAACCATACCTCATTGGACTCCCCAGGGTGTCTAGTTTTCAGAAATGTGTGGGTTTGGTAGGTTTCCCTAGATGGCGGCAAGCCCGGGGCCAAAACCCCAGGTGCCCCCCCCCCCCCAAAACCAGGTAGTTTTGTTATAGGTTATTTTGAAGTCTCCACAGTACGATTTGGGCCATTTCCTGTTGCAGCCACTATGCCTACCCACACAAGTGAGGTACTTTTTTTATCGGGAGACCTGGGGGAACGCTGGGTGGTAGGAACTTTGTGTCAGCCCGGTGAGCCTACAACTTTCCCACACAGAAATGTGAGAAAAAATAGATTTTTTTAACAAAATTTGAGGTTTGCAGGGGATTCTGGGTAGGGAAATGTTGGGGGACCAACGCAAGCCATACCTTGCTCGACTCCCCCGGGTGTCTAGTTTTCAGAAATGTGTGAGTTTGGTAGGTTTCCCTAGGTGGCCGCCGAGCCCGGGGTCAAAAACTCATGGGACCCCCCCTTGCAAAACCAGGTTGTTTTGTGATAGGTAATTTTGAAGTCGCCTCAATAGGTTTTGGGCCCTTGCCTGTCGCGGGTACTTGACCCACCCACACAAGTGAGGTACCATTTTTCTCGGAAGACTTTGGGGAATGCGGGCTGGGTGGAATTATGTGGATCTACACAGATTCCAGAACTTTCCACCACAGAAATGTGACGAAAATGTGATTTTTTGACAAATTTTGAGGTTTGCAAGGGATTCTGGGTAACAGAACCTGGTGAGAGCCAGACAAGTCACCCCATCCTGGATTCCCCTGGGTGTCTCGTTTTCAAAAATGTATAGGTTTGCTAGGTTTCCCTAGGTGCCGGCAGAGCTAGGGTTCAAAATCTACAGCTAGGCACTTTGCAAAAAAAGGGTCAGTTTTCACTGTGAAAATGTGTTGTGTCCACGTTGCGTTTTGGGCCGTTTCCTGTCGCGGGGACTAGGCCTACCCACACAAGCGAGGTACCATTTTTCTCGGAAGGCTTTGGGGAATGCGGGGTGTGTGGAATTTTGTGGATCCACGCAGATTCCAGAACTTTCCATCACAGAAATTTGAGGAAAATGTGGATTTTTTTACAAAGTTTGAGGTTTGCAAGGGATTCTGGGTAACAACCTGGCGAGATCCAGACAAGTCACCCCATCCTGGATTCCCCTGGGTGTCTAGTTTTCAAAAATGTATAGGTTTGCTAGGTTCCCTAGGTGCCGGCAGAGCTAGGGTTCAAAAGCTACAGCTAGGCACTTTGCAAAATAGTGTCAATTTTCACTGTAAAATGTGGTGTGTCCACGTTGTGTTTTGGGCCATTTCCTGTTGCGGGCACTAGGCCTACCCACACAAGTGAGGCACCATTTTTCTCAGACGACTTTGGGGAATGCGGGGTGTGTGGAATTTTGTGGATCCACGCAGATTCCAGAACTTGACACCACAGAAATGTGAGGTAAATGTGGTTTTTTGGACACATTTTGAGGTTTGCAAGGGATTCTGGGTAACAGAACCTGATGAGAGCCAGTCAAGTCACCCCATCCTGGATTACCCTGGGTGTCGAGTTTTCAAAAATGTATAGGTTTGCTAGGTTTTCCTAGGTGCCGGCAGAGCTAGGGTTCAAAATCTACAGCTAGGCACTTTGCAAAAAAAGGGTCAGTTTTCACTGTGAAAATGTGGTGTGTCCACGTTGTGTTTTGGGCAGTTTCCTGTCGCGGGAACTAGGTCTACCTATACAAGTGAGGTATCATTTTTCTCAGAAGACTTTGGGGAATGTGGGGTGGGTGGAATTTTGTGGATCCACACAGATCCCAGAACTTTCCATCACAGAAATGTGAGGAAAATGTGTTTTTTTAACTAAGTTTGAGGTTTGCAAGGGATTCTGGGAACAGAACCTGGTGAGACGCACACAAGTCACCCCATCCTGGATTCCCCTTGATGTGTAGTTAAAAAAAAAAATACAGGTTTGCTAGGTTTCCCTATGTGCCGGCTGCGCTAGGGCTCAAAATCCACAGGTAGGCACATTGCTAAAAACAAGTCTGTGCCTAGTGGGCTTTCTGCCGCCCTGGGGGGGAATCGGGGGGTGGGGTTGCCCCGATATGCACCCAAGGGGGGCATAAAGACTGTGGCTATGTTTTTGGGGGGTGGAGGAATTGGTATACCCATTCTGGGCAGCCCCCACCCCCACGCATAAAAAAGCCAGCGTAATCACTGGTGCTTAGTGGGCTTTCTGCCCCCCCGGGGGCAGATCAGGGGCCACTGCCCCCATCCGCCCATTGGGGGGGGGCAGAAAGAGTGTGGCATTTTTTGGGAGAGGTGTGGGCATTGGCATGCCCATTCTGGGCTGACCTCAAACCTGAATAAAAAAATAAAATCCTGAGGCCTAGAGGGCTTTCTCCCCCCCCGGGGGGGGGAAGATAAGGGGCTATTGCCCCAATATGCCTCCAGGGAGAGGCATAAAGACTGTGGTAATTGTTTTTGGGGTGGGGGCATTATCATGCCCATGCTGGGCAGCCCCCACCCCATTATAAAAAAAAATCCCTGGTGCCTTGTGGGCTATTGCCCCCATCTGCCCCTGGGGGGTGCAGAAAGACTGTTGAATTTTTTTTTGGGGGGGGTGTGGGGGCATTGCTATGCCCTTTTTGTGCAGCCCCCACCCCAATGTCAATAAAATAAAAATCCCTGGTTTCTAGTGGGCTTTCTGCCCCCCGGGGGGCAGATTGGGGGCTACTGCCCCCATCTGCCCCCTGAGGGGGCAGAAAGACTTACATTTCTCTGGGGTGGTGGGGGCATTTCCATGCCCTTTTTGGGCAGCCCCCACCCCAACGTCAATAAAAAAATATCCCTGGTTTCTTGTGGGCTTTCTGCCCCCCCGGGAGCAGATTGGGGGCTGCTGCCCCATCTGCCTCCCGGGGGGGCAGAAAGACTGACATTTCTCTGGGGGTGGGGGCATTGCCATGCCCTTTTTGGGCAGCCCCCACCCCAACGTCAATAAAAAAAATTAAAAAACATGTTCCTAGTGGGATTTCTGCCCCCCAGGGGGGCAGAAAGACTTACATTTCTCTGGGGGGGATGGGGGCATTGCCATGCCATTTTTGGGCAGCCCCAACCCCAACATCAATAAAAAAAATCCCTGGTTTCTAGTGGGCTTTTCCCCCCCAGAAAGACTGACATTTCTCTGGGGGGGGGGGAGTGGGGGCATTGCCATGCCCTTTTTGGGCAGCCCCCACCCCAAAATCAATAAAAAAAAAATCCCTGGTTCCTAGTGGGCTTTCTGCCCCCCCGGGGGGGGCATATTGGGGGCTACTGCCCCCATCTGCCACCCAGGGGGGGCAGAAAGACTTACATTTCTCTGGGGGGGTGGGGGCATTGCCATGCCGTTTTTGGGCAGCCCCAACCACAACGTCAATAAAAAAAATCCCTGGTTTCTAGTGGGCTTTCCGCCCCCGGGGGGGCATGTTGGGGGCTACTGCCCCCATCTGCCCCCGGGGGGGCAGAAAGACTTACTTTTCTCTGGGGGGGTGGGGGCATTGCCATGCCCTTTTTGGGCAGCCCCCACCCCAACGTCAATAAAAAAAAATAAAAAACTGGTTCCTAGTGGGATTTCTGCCCCCCTGGGGGGGCATATTGGGGGCTACTGCCCTCATCTGCCACCCAGGGGGGCAGAAAGACTTACATTTCTCTGGGGGGAGTGGGGGCATTGCCATGCCCTTTTTGGGCAGCACCCACCCCAATGTCAATAAAAAAAAAATCCCTGGTTCCTAGTGGGCTTTCTGCCCCCCGGGGAGGCAGAAAGACTTACATTTCTTGGGGGGGCATTGTCATGCCCTTTTTGGGCAGCCCCCACCACAACGTCAATAAAAAAAAAGAATCCCTGGTTTCTAGTGGGCTTTCTGCCCCCCCAGGGGGGCAGAAAAACTGACATTTCTCTGGGGGGGGTGGAGAGGGGGCATTGCCATGCCTTTTTTGGGCAGCCCCCACCCCAACGTCAATAATAAAAAAAAAATCCCTGGTTCCTAGTGGGCTTTCTGCCCCCCCAAGGGGGGCAGATTGGGGGCTACTGCCCCCATCTGCCCTCCAGGGGGGGCAGAAACACTTACATTTCTCATTGGGGGAGGGGCATTGCCATGCCCTTTTTGGCAGCCCCCACCCCAACGTCAATAAAAAAAATAATCCCTGGTTTCTAGTGGGCTTTCCGCCCCCCCGGGGTGGCAGAAAGTCTGTTGTGGCCAAACAAATGTGGGGGGAGCAAATGCCCTTGCCCAAGGGGCCGCTCCCCCCTCCCTGGCACTAGTGGGTGGATCCATGCTTGGGGATTGCCCTCCTGTGGTGATCCCCAAGCAGGGATCCACTAGGGAAGGGTACCATTAGAAAGGGGAGATTCTCCCCTTTCCAACGATACCTCTCCCATCTTTTTCGGTGCTCGGGGGGCTGAGATAGCCCCACAAGCACCGAAACTGAGAAACTGAAACTAAGTTTCAGTTTCGATTTTGTTGCAATGACGATCGCGTGCCATGCGCGCGATCGTCATTGCAATGAAATACAAAACTAGGCCTGGTTTCTAGTGGGCTTTCCGCCCCCCGGGGGGCAGAAAGACTGACATTTCTCTGGGGGGGGAGTGGGGGCATTGCCATGCCCTTTTTGGGCAGCCCCCATCTCAACGTCAATAAAAAAAAAATCCCTGGTTCCTAGTGGGCTTTCTGCCCCCCCCGGGGGGGGGCAGAAAGTCTGTTGTGGCCAAACAAATATCGGGGGAGCAAATGCCCTTGCCCAAGGGGCCGCTCCCCCTCCCAGGCGCTAGTGGGTGGATCCCTGCTTGGGGATCGCCCTCCTGGGGTGATCCCCAAGCAGGGATCCACTAGGGAAGGGTACCATTGGAAAGGGGAGATTCTCCCCTTTCCAACGATACCTCTCCCATCTTTTTCGGTGCTCGGGGGGCTGAGATAGCCCCACAAGCACCGAAACTGAGAAACTGAAACTAAGTTTCAGTTTCGATTTCGTTGCAATGACGATAGCGTGCCATGCGCGCGATCGTCATTGCAATGAAATACAAAACTAGGCCTGGGGAGGTTGGGGAAGCTCTTCCCCATCTTCCCAGGCAAAAAAAAAAAAGGGAAATCCCTCTGCTGTCTGCAGCAGAGGGATTTCCTGCGCATGTGCTCATGACGGAATGGTTCCGTCATGAGCACAGTAGAACTTGTGCTCATGACGGAACCATTCCGTCATGAGCACAGAAGGGGTTAAGCCAATTTTTAGATAAGCAAGAATGAACAACAAAACAAGATTTTATATGAATCACTGCAATATGGCCGTACACCTGTGCACTTGATCATGCTTGCTGAGAGTAGCAGACAACTGTATTAGAAACCCTTTGTTCAGAACAGCTGCCTAGACAGACCCCCGCCCCACTTGCAAAAGGACTGTAAATCTGAACCCTCTACAAAGATAGTCACGGCTATTGCGCTACCTGTGCACAGAACAGTAGAGATCTGAACCAGGGCTGTGTCTAGTTATCGCATTGTATGGTAATATAAAATTCTCTGTTTGCAGGAGAAAATGCTGTATCAACAGACTACACAGCATAAATGTTTTCTATAATATTGTTATGGTAGAGGAAGTTCTGTTTGTGTATTCTCCTTGAAATATAGCACTTTCTCCACAAGTCAAATGATTTTTCATTCCGTCTGTATTTCTGTAATTCAGACCCCATGCCTCCATAAAACAGCAGTGCTATATCCAGTGCACTGGATTTTTTTGCTGACATCTGCCAATTCAGTATATGGTGGATTAAGGTGAATACTTAATTATGTAAAAAAAGCAAATTGCGATGAATCACATTGTGCAGTGGCCCTGGCTATGTTCCAGAACATGGCAGCTATGAGCAAAGTAAAGTACTCCTTTGGCCTGATGGAGGTCATGCCCACCAAATTTACAGATGTCTGCTGGCCTCTTATATTGATAGGATTCACTGTCACAGCGGTTCCTGTAAATGTATTGAAAGTTTGATGATTGGCTCCATCAACATGACAGAGCCTTACAGCAAACTTTCCATGTTTTCTTTTTCTTTTCAAAAACTAAATCTCAGAGTAGACTTTTTTTCATAAATAACAAAGCAATGACCACTCGTGTGGGGCATTTTGCACTTTTCATTGCCCCTCACTGGCTGTGACCGACAGTGAAATCTTGCTATTTCATGGCTCACTGTAATAGGATGGATGGACAATTGCCAAAACCTCCAACAGCCCTTACTCTGTCAGGCCATCTGAGGTGTGTATTGGCAGCAGAGATGGAGTGATCTCTGTTGTCAATATACTGAAGGTGTCTCTAAATGAGGCGAGCAGATCTTCAGTTTGGCAGCGAGGGTACTCCGTCTCCTTTATGACAGAGTTACCTATCTGTCAAACTCTAAATCGGGCCCATAGTCTCTGCCACAGTTTTGGGTTAACTTTTGTCTTACACGGTGGAAGAGATGGAGATTGAAAACATTCCAAAGTGAATACAGAACACCAAGAAACACAACAGAATAACAAACCACAAAGCAAAATAACAACAGTAAAATAATATAACAGTGCATAACAAAAATCAGTCAAAACAGTAAGCAGCACAGGAAGCATAGTAAAATTGTAGCACAACATAATAGCATCATAGATCTCTCTGCCTGCCACAGTTTTGAAAAATATAGCTCTGCAACAGGCTTAACCTGGTAAAGGCAATAGATTTCCTAAAAAGTTTGTCCTGCCTAAGAGCTCGGGAAAATATACTGATACTGACAATCTAAGTACAGATAACTCCACACCACTAGGCAATCCTGTGTCTCTGAACTTTTACTGCCCAATTCCCCATTGCTGCCCCTACAAAGAAAGCGACTAGATGCCTTTATGCATTACTGTTTCCCCAGTTATATGCTTTAGAAAACATATATTTCCCCCTATTATACCAGCAATGAATGGTCAACAAAAAATACACATTCTCTACTACTGCATCAGCAATTAATGTATAATGCCCTATTACTTACCGGTAATTTTCTTTACTCCTGGTCCCGTTGTCCTCGTCCCATTCATAACAAAGTGAGAATACCCAAGCAAACACTGGCATTCATCAACAACAAACCACCAGGACAGAAACGGACAGCAAAACCCAGTGATTTATTGAAACAATCAGAACAAGAATTTAGGGGCACACAGCCCGCAGTACCCCCAAACCAAAATTAGCATAATCTCCCAGCAAATTCTGGATCTGATAATGCCTCACAAAAGTTTTTAAAGAAGCCAAGTAGCTGTCCTACAGATCTCGGACAGGGACACCCCCCGAATCCCAGCCCAGGAAGCCGCCACCTCCCAGGTAGAATGCCCTGAACACCTGCTGAAGGAGGGGCACCCGAAAGAGAGTAAGCCAACATAATGACCTGCTTCAGCCAGCGACCAATGGAAGAAGAAGAAGCCTCCCCCCACGAGAAGCCTCTCCAAAAGAGACCAACAGGGAATCCGACTTCCTAAACGAACATGTACGATCAAGATAGACACGAAAAGCCCTGCAGACATCAAGTAAAGTCCAAGGAGGATCATCGGCAAACTACTGATAAGCACACAAAGTAGGTAATACCAATTCCTGGGAACTATGGAACTGCGCAGAAACCTTGGGGGCCAAGGCCAATTTCAACCGGAGGAGCACCCCATTGTCTGAAAAAGACAAAAATGGCACCCGAGCCATTAGAGCCCCAACTCCCCAGGGCGCCAAGCTGAAGTAATGGCCACCAGAAAAACCACCTTTAAAGTCACAAATTTGATGTCCACCTCAGACAAAGGCTCAAATGGAGGAGCCACAAGAGCCCGCAACACCAGGGGAAGGTCCCAAAAGGGAAAGGACAGCTGTACCACAGGGCGGGATAAAGAGAAATTCTGCAACAATCGACAGACCAAATCCTCCACATCTGACAAATTCCCCTAAGGGGAACAGAAAGCCTTAATTGTGGCCCGCTGAGCCTGCAAAGTGGAAACAGACAACCGCTTCTCAAAGCCCTACCAGAGAAACTGAAGTCCCTCCGGCAAAGAGCAATCCAGAGGGGACGAATCCGGAGCCCGACACCAGGCCTGGAAATTCCCCCAATGACGCCCATGGGATTTCAAAATAGAAGGCTTACGAGACTGTTGCAGGGCCAAAGCTAAATGTTCAGGGAAACCTTTACGCCTCCACCCCTGCCTCTCAACTTCCACACCAACAGCCGCAGGTGAGACAACGTCAGAGATGATCACAGGGGAGACGGAAAGCAAGGGAGAAACCAGCCAACAGCTTCAGAGTGGGGAACCAAGACGGAAGAGGCTAAAACGGAACAACCACCTCCCGGGACTCCCGAACCAGTAGAGCCAAAAACAAGGGGATCAGTGTCAGTGAAGGAAAAGCATACAGCAGGTGCGATGGCCAAGGAATGGTCAAGAGCCCTCCTTTCGAACCCGGGAGCAGAACCAGGACAGCTGAGCATTGTGCCGGAAAGCTAAGAGGTCGAGATAGGGAAGACCAAACCTCCTGCACACAAGCCGATAAGCCGCTGGAGTCAGGGACAACTCGCGGGAGGTGGGGAAATAACGACGAAGGGCATCTGCCACACCATTGTCCACATCCCGAATGTGAACAGCCGAGAGAGAGATTAGATGCCCCTCCACCCAACAAAACAGTGGGATCACAACCGCATTCAGAGACTTGGACCTGGAGCCCCTTGATGATTCAGGTAGGCCATCGACACCATGTTGTCTGAACGGACCACCACATTGCGCCCCAACAACAGATAGCGGAAACCCATCACAGCCCATGACACCGCAGTCAACTCCCTCCAATTCGATGAATGCTGACCCTTCTGAAGGGCCCAAGGACCCTGAAGTGACCCGGACTCCAATGTCGCTCCCCAACCAAAAGCACTGCCATCTGTCGTTAGGACCGCTGGTGGAGAGGGCTGCAATGGCAGACCCTGAGAAAGATGGTCCAACACCATCCACCAGCGCAGGGCAGGGAGGATGGATGGAGATACCGGATCCAGAAGAACCAGATTGTGGGACAAAGTATTCCAACGGTGCCAACAGATACAAATACATAGACCTGAGATGAAACCGAGCCCATGCCACTGTAAACACTGTTGCAGGAATGAGATCCTGAAGCTGTAACCAGAGATGGACCAGAAAAGAGCCCCCTTCCAAGAACCTCCAGGCAAGTGAAAACAAGGTTACAGCCCGAGAAACAGGCAGGAACACTCTGTTCAGATCGATGCGAAAGCACACTCAATGAAATTCAAGTCCTGCGAGGGCTCCAGTTGACATTTGGGAAGATTCGGAAGAAACCCATGATCTCGCAACGCAGAAAATACCACTTCCCAATCCACCAACAACTGATCTCGAGGGAGAGTATGGATCAACCAATCGTCCAAGTATGGGTAAACGAGGATCCTGTGAAGATGCAAGGAAGCCACCAACGGTGCCACCACCTTGGTGAATACCCATGGGGCTGACCTCAGGCCAAAAGGCAGGACACGAAACTGGAAATGACAATCCTGAAGGCAAAACCTCATGAACTTATGAGAGCTGGGGTGAAGTGGGACATGATAGTATGCATCCTGGAGATCGAGGGTGCACAAGAAATATCCCGGGAGTACCAACGGGATCACTCGCTGAAGAGTCTCCATCCGGAAGGGCAGATGAACCACAAACTTGTTCAGAGCCTTCAAGTCGAGGACCAGTCGGAATGCCCCAGTCAATTTGGGAACCAGAAAATCAGGGAGTTAAACCCCCTCCCCACTTCCAGAGGTGGAACGGCCTGAATCGCCCCCTTCTTCAAGAGAGACTCGATCCTCAGAGACAGCTCTGACAGATTTGCCTGACAGGATGGCCAAGGAGTCAGACGAATCCCTGAATCCAGAGGAGGCTCTGAAAATTTGATTCGATACCCCTGATGCACAATGTCCAGAATCCACACTTCGGAACAGGACTGCAGCCATGCCAGTAGAAAGAACCGCAGCTGACCTCCTACCAAGAATCTGGGAGCCGCAGCCATATAGTCAGGAAGGAGGTTTTTGAGGAGGGTACTTGGCCTTCCCATCCTGACTCCATCCAGAAGATAACCTCCTGTGGCCTCTGGAAAACTGCCTATGAGAAGGAGGATTAAAAAAGACTTAGGTTTGGAAGAAATAGATGGAAGACGAGTGCTTTTTCTCCTTAAACAATTTATGCAATTTGCCCTCAAATTTCTCCCCAAACATCATAGTCCCTTGAAAAGGCAAATGCAAGGTTCAAGCCTTTTGAGCGGAATCAGTCTTCCAGTCCTTCAACACCAGATTGCGGCGGGCCACCTCACCTGCACCACCAGAAAGGGCCGAAGCCCTCACCACATCGAAGGACATATCCGAGAGAAACTCCACCTGCCGCTCAAAGTGATCCAAAAGCCCAGAGCAGTCAGATGTATCATTCATCGACTGATACAGAGCATTGATATCAGAGATCAGAGACTAAGCCATGTAAGTGCCATAAAAACCAGCCCGTGGAGCAAGATGAGACCCAGAGTACACCTTACGAAGCATCCACCTGTTTATCCACAGGATCTTTAATCACTGCATCCTCAGCCTAGACTGGCCGCAAAGAAATCAATCGGAATAGAATCCTGTGATTCCTTGGACATATCCTGAAGCAGGTAAAGTTTAGCAATAAACCTCAGAAGCATAATAAGATCAGGATCCTTCCATTCCCTCATCAGAACCTCACGGCTGTAAGGATGGATGGGCACATCTACCGCTGCCGTACTCTGAAACTGCCGCAGCAACGAACCAACAGACGTACTGGGTGCTTCATCATCCGGAAACCCCATGTTGGATTTGACATGTTTAAGTAAGTCAGATAACATATCCTTGTCAATATATTTTCCTTTATGATCTGCACATCACATCCAATCTTCCTCCGAATCAGAAGAATGAGAGGTATGAACATGAAGAGGACCCTTGGAACGCACCCCCATCTCACGCAGAGTTTCTTTTATTAATCTATTGATTCGAGCATCATCCCCTTCCCTGTAGCAATTAGACTGCTCCAGAGAAGGGGGGAAAGAAGATTCCAAAGATGAAGAAGAGGAGCGCTCCACATGCTTGCGCTTCCTGGAATGCTTCCCATGAGAGCACTAGGAAGTCTCGGGTGGACCCACCAACCAGGTACCAACCAGACCCTGCGCAAAGTTGTGAAGTTCCTCAGTCAGAGGGAAGACTGGCTGCAGGATAATCAAAAACACCTAGACAGAGAAACACCAGGACAACCCTCTGCCAAATGTAAAAGATCAGCTCGAGCTGATCTCAGCAGTGAGACCAGGCAGCCACCGGGACTGAGGGGGCACCAATCCAGCCCGACCCGCAGGATCCACAGGAATCATCAGATCAAAGTTCAGGTAGCAGGTAGCAAACAGCAATTAAATATTCAAAAAAACGTTATGTGGTACTTACTCATGCAGGCAGTTTTCATAGGCAGCGGCGTTGCCGACCGGCAAACCAGCGCCTGACTTCCAATACTTTTCAAATTGCCTTGATAGATCAGAAACAAGGGCCCTGAATCATCTCTTGTATTTTTTCCAAAATTTGCGAGAAAATCCTGAGAAAGAGCGGTCTAGTGTGGAGGTTTGTTGTAAGGCGTGGTTTGCACTGCAGGGGAAGCTATAAAGGTGTCTCTATCTCCTTGGGATCCTTTCTCTTTTATTTAGCTGTTTTTTTTCCAGTTTTAGAGCCGTAAAGAACAAACTTGCTGACGTGAAAATAGATCTGTGATGGAAGGGGAACAATTTTAGGGGCATATTATCAACGGCCAGCGATAATTATCGCTGGCCGTGATTAGCGACGTATTTCCTAACGCAGGCTATCTCTGGAATTTATCGCCCTGGTAGCGCGTTATTAACAACGCGTTTCTCCAGGGCGATAAGAATTCCAGAGATAGCGAGGTTATCGCTGGTTTGCAGGGAACATCGCTGGTTTTCCAGCGATGTTCCCTGCAAAACGGCGATAACCTTGCTGATACGACCCTGTGGTCGTATCAGCATAATCCACCTCCTATGTCTAACATAGGTAAGTCAGGATTGTAGCAGACGTTAGATTTTGGCGAAAACGGCCGTTTTTGCCAAAGTTTAACGTCTGCTATAATCCTGTGGGCTGCCTTGTAAATATCGCGATGTGAACATCGGCGATATTTACAACGTGGTCCATCCGGGGTACGCCCAGTAACGCCCACTTTGCATCTCATTAGAGATGCAAAGGGAGGCGTTGGGAAAAAGGGTGCTAACATGCGATTATGCATGTTAGCACCCTCTTGTTGATAGGGCGTTAGTTTTATCTCCGCTTTTTTGGCTTTTTAAGCCAAAAAAGCGGAGATAAAGCCCTTGTAGATATGCCCCTTAATTCGTTTATGACAGGCGTAATTTGGTCACACTTCTTCAAGTCTGTGGTAATTCTTGCAGCTGCACTGAGCGCTCGAATAGCAAGGAGGCCAGTGAGCAGCATATCCCACATTCCATACAGGAAAACACTAATGATCTAATGCCTTGTTTTAGATTCTCAGTCAGGATGAACCTATTTATTGATTTGAGAAGTAGCGACTGATAATGAGACTCGTTCACCAAAACATGTCCCGTGTGTTTCTCGGTTGAGGTTGTTCTCAATTAGGAAACATGGGGGCATATTAGCAAGACCGGGGATAAAATTATCGCCGTTTTAGCGGCAGGTAACTGCCGCTAAAACGGCGATAATGGGCTTGCTAATATGCGTTAAAGAATTCCAATAGAAGCCCAGGTTAGATGTCCTGCACATAATTTTATCGCCGGTCTTGCTAATATGCCTCAAAGTGATGTGGCCTTTTGGATCAAACTAGAGCAGCTTGCTGTAAATTACTTTTCCAACTGTTAGCATTACTGCTGTTTGCATCTTGACTGATAACGACAAAATCAGTTTTGTTTTGGCTTAGTTTTACAATCATCCAGTTTTTAATTTTGATCGACAATCATAGATGCATTCAGTGGCACATTTACTAAACTTTCTCGCAGGGCAGTAAGCGAAGTTGCTGTGCTGCATTGCATGGAAGGGGGAGAGCAGAAATGCTCCATATTTACAAAGATATGAAACATTTCTGCTCTCAAAATGTGCTGGTGCACTGTGTGCAGCGTAGAGCTAACGCAGACACTCTTGCACCATAGTGCAAAAATGTCTGAGTTACAGGCAGGATAGTTTTTGTGCAGGAAGAGACACCTTCCTGCACAAAAACAATTCCTTAGAGGTATGTTCCTCTTTCTGTGTATGCTGCAGAATGCTGCACAAGTGGAAAGAGAAAATAACAAGGAGAAATAAAGATATATCTCTGTTGCGCTTCACTTGGGAAGGCGGAGCATTCTGATGCATTCCTAGGTTTACACATGTTTATGAATCTGGGAATGTGTCAAAATCCAAAGCTGGATGCATGGGATTGGTCATGCTCCACCCATGGAACACCTACCAAGTTGATGTGTAAAGTAACGCAGATGAAGCAGCTGCCTTTCTTTACATTTCTTTGCAAAGCCACCCAAGGCCAAGCAAATTAGGCCTTGCATGGCTTTGTAATATCACTAAAGCCTTTGTGTCCTTGCACAAAGACTACATAAATATGGCCCTCAGTGTTTAGTTCATTCTTAAGTATTATTTATAGGCAGACGTCATAAGCATATTGGAGCTATCAGAGGTCAAAGGATGCTTGGAAATTTCGTAGCGGTTTCACACATAAATTGAAGAGAAAGGAGGCCAATACCTATCCTTAAGGGACACCATTAGGAGTTGTGAGTTGGCATTTTCTAACCTGAACTATGCACCACCTTCCTACCGATAGCAACCCAGGTAGATAGGGTGTTGGACAGCCCTTATCAAATTTGTCAGGATGTGGAATTCCCAGAGAAATGGGTATTCATAAAGGAATTAGTGTCACAGCTCCCAGTGTTTGTGTCACTGTTTCTTCTCAATTTCAGAGCTGGAGTTTTCAATAGCTTTACCTGATGAAATGTCTGTGGGGAAACATAAAGGGTGTGGCTTTTCTATGTGATTCATAATCCAGATTTGCACACACCACACGTGTGGGTCTCTGGGTGCTGGAGATATGTATGCTAAAGATGGAGTGCCAGTTGGGATACAGGGCGCACCATTGCATAGGAGGTTTCCTAATTACAAAGGTCCCTGTAACTGTGTAGCGGGATAGCCAACTAGGTGCTGTACCATTGGGCTCATATAATTATGGGTGAAAGGAAAAAATATCAAAATTATATACGGTGGTTGAACCTCTTCGGTGCTCATGACGAGACCAGCTCGTCATGAGTCACAGTGGAGCTGTGCTCATGACGAGCTGGTCTTGTCATAACGGCTGCGCTCCGCCCACGCGTGATTAACTCCCCGCCTGTGCGGGCGAATTAATCAGTGGGCGGGGTCGTGACGAGACCAGCTCGTCATGAGCACAGCTCCACCGTGACTCATGACGAGCTGGTCTCGTCACGAGCACCGCGGCGCCGCGCTCACCCCCCCAGCCCCCCGCACCCGTGGGGGAATTACCCCCGCAGGGAAGGGGTTAAAGATATGCATGTCAACAACACATGCATTGCCTTTTTTTAATGAAGTCCATCTATGTTACTGAAGTGGTTGTTGATAGGCTATACGTAAATTTGTAAACATAGGTATACAAAAAGTCTTCAACAAGCCACCTACGTCCTGTGGTGAGAAATGTAGCAGGGTCCTACTACAGCACTCCCTTGGTTGCAGGAGACCAGAATATAGGGGTAATGGTTCTAAACTCTGACTATAGTTCAGCAAAAGGGCATGGGCGTCGATTAAACTAAATGTCAGTGGTTGCAGAAGTGGCAAAATGTGCCCTTTGACCTTAATGACATCAAAGGAAGTGACATCATATGACATTTTACCTGACCTTAATGCTGATGACATCATAAAAAGTGACATTGCTAAAGTTCCATAATGACTGCATGATTTGAATAACAGCACAATACGGACACAAGTTTATTTTAGATACAATATATTTTATGATGATGACATGATCTTTGAAAGTGCAGGGATATAATACTAGCCCTAAATTGTAGTGAGTAAGTGAGCTTGACCTCTTCTAAGTTGTGGTTAGAGTGGTTCTCCCCCTGAGAAGTTTCCATATAGTAAATTTTATAGCACAACTTTCAAATAAATTAGCTAAAAAGCCATAGGCTTATAAATGGCTCTCCGAGGGGTTTACCCCATTTTTTCAAAATATGCTTTGGACACCCCCATGTGTTCACAATTCCCTCCATTGTCCTAGGGCCAGCATTTTGTCATGGTTGCCTGTCATATGCCATTGGTGGTCCCTTAGTTCAAAAAGTACATTCAGCATGAAAGTGCCAGGATTTTGCAATTAATGGCATCCGTATAACATGGATAAACCGAATGTTAAAAATTACCTCAGTATGTCAGTGCCATCAACTTGCCTTGGTTACTCTCCTCCCATATTCCACAGCTGTCCTCCCTCATTCAAACATTACCTCCAAGGACCTAGAGAAGAACCTGCTATATCAACTTGAGCAGGGTTTCACCTGACAGATAAAAAAGTGTTTATGGCTTTTCTTTACTTTCAACTTTGACTCCAGTTTAAAGCTAGAAACAGATGCTAATAATTACCACCAAGGAAAGAAGATAACATGACACATTTGAGTAGTGGGGGCTAGGGGTGGCACATGAACCAAACATGGTTACAAAGAGAAAGCAAAATGATAAAATTCCTAAAGAAAATGTGTGTTAGAGGCAAGTGGAGTGAGATCGCAAAAGAGTGGAGGAAAGAAGGATGCAAAGAAGGAAAGATGGAAGGGAAAAGACACAGAAGATTTTAAGGAATGAAAGAAAAATTGACTGTAGAAAAGAGAATGAGGGAAGAATTAAACTTCTCTTGGAGGAACAATTCCTGCAGGCCTTCCATGAAGGGTCTTACTCACTCAACGGCAGCCATGTAGTTCAAAGTGGGGGCTGATATATTTCTCTGGATATTCCCTTTAACTACACCTCACTCCAACCACTCATCCCTCCTCTTACCTGCTCTTTCTCTTTCTATATTTAAGTCCCACACACTTCAGTGGTTACCTTCTTACACACATTAACTGCTCAGCCTCATCTTGTTTGTCATTGTCACTAAATATTTTCCTCACCCCAATTTTACACTTAAACTCCTGCTCATAAATCGTATCCTGCACCCTAGTCAGATTTCACTTCTTTAACTCTCCCTTCTGTCCTGTACCCTTCTTACTTCAACTACCCCTCCAAGCTACCTGCCATCCCTACTCACATTTTTTCCCTCAGCAGGCTAGCCATAGTCTTCTCTTATAGCTTCCCAAGTTACACTTGTTTTTCCTCAATCCCATTCGATCATTTCCCCAGCATTACACTGGATCACCAGCCCTGTATCCTAATTTCTTCCCATTGTACTCCCCTTCTGTTCAATCTTCCTAATATATTTCCCATTCTTCTACCCTTCCCATTCTCGCTAACCCCACTATATATTACTCCTCATTTCTTCACAAACTTCTCCGTCCCTCCTTCTCTGTGACCTCTGCTCATCCATCTCTCCAACTTCTATATCCTTTTTTCCTCCTGTTACCTCTTACTCTAATATCCTTCCTTTCCTTTCACTACCGTTTCCTCCCTCACCTCATCTATACCTTACCTGTCCACCACTAACACCTCTTTACTTTTTCCAATATCTCTTTCTTCTAACTGTAACACTATTTCCCATCCTGCCTCAGGAACCCCTCCTCAGTCACCTTCTAACATCCATGCAGTCTTCTTCAGAATCACTGAAACTGCATGTCTTCTGATACTACCATCACTCATTCCCTTACTTCTTATCCTGGTCCCTTTTCTTTACCAATTCTTGACATGCTTTCCCCTCTACTAAAATGTAGTCACCATACTGACTTGCTACCCTCCTTTAGCCTACTAAAGTCCATACTCTGCCTCTTCCAGCAGCTAGAAGGGCCCCCTTCGTCCCTGAACTTATCACTTACGCAAACTCTGTTCCATTCTACTCTCCAAAACTCTTCACCACCCTTTCTATCACCCTTTCTATCTCTACCTTCTCTTTCTCATCTGCACCCCTCCTACTCCTTCCCCAGTTTTTGTCGATTGACAAAAACTGACTAAACTACTTCCACTCTGATTTCAGATACAAAACCAGTCCTACTCATGATTTTCAAACCTTGTTAGGAGAAAATGCATCACCAGTCGTGCATGAAGTCATTCTTCTTGGGTATAGAGTCCTGACATGAAATCATATGATGAAAGCCAGAGAAGGTCTAGTCCAGCCGCGGTCGGTGGTAGGAGTGCTGCCGGGCGGTGACATGGGGAGGGGGAGGGGCAGGGTGGGGGGTAGTAAACTATGGATTACGGAGGTTTACAGGTAAGTAAACATATAAATAAATAAAACGAATTTCGTTGCGCGCACTGCATTCCCAAATGCGATGCAGTGCACGCAACGAAATTCGTTTTATTTATTTATATGTTTACTTACCTGTAAACCTCCGTAATCCATAGTTTACTACCCCCCACCCTGCCCCTCCCCATGTCACCGCCCAGCAGCACTCCTACCACCGACCGCGGCTGGGCATGAGGAGCTAATCGCGTTAATTTGCCCTCAAAGGATAGTTTGGACTCAAAAAAGACTCCGAGATTTTTCCTGTGGCTGCCATTTGGGTCCCCAGGAAGAGGTATCGTTTCCAAAGAGAAGCACCTCGGTTTTACCTGTGTTCAATTTGAGGCAGTTTTGGGCCATCCACTGCCCAACCTTGCGCAGGCATTTTTGAAATCTTAGAGCGGTGTCCGTGTGGTCTCCAGCGAAAGACGCCATGATCTGTGTATCATCGGCGCATGACACTGGTTTGAATCCAAAGGATTTTATGAGCGAGCAGAGGGGGGCAAAGTATACGTTAAAAAGTGTTGGGCTCAGTGAGGCGCCCTGTGGTACTCCACAGGGCAGGCAGAACCAAGATGAGCTATGTCCATCGAGCTCCACCCGCTGTTCTATGTCAGTGAGAAAGGACTTTATAAGGGCCAGAGCCTTGCCTCTGACTACCATGGAAAAAAGGCGACTGACAAGCTGGTTGTGGTCAACCGTGTCGAAGGCCGCCGAGAGGTCCAATAGGATCAGTGCTGCCTTCCCGCCCTTATCCAGAACCTCTCTAATTTCCTCCGACACATTTATTAGGGCCAGCTCGGTGCCATGTTGACTTCTAAAGCTATACTGTGCACAATCCAATAACTTGTTATCCTCCAAAAACTTGGAGAGTTGTGTGTTCATGGCCTTCTCGATGATCTTAGTGGGCAGGGGAAGCCGCGAGATAGGCCTGTAGCTGTTTGCGTCTTGACAGTGCAGGCTAGGTTTCTTCAATAGCGGAAGAATAGATGCCTTCTTCCAAGCAGTCGGGAAGTATCCTGCGGAGAACATCTGATTGAAGATCCCCGTAAGGAACAGGGCCGTGGGCCCTGGAGCCAGATGGAGAATTTTAGGGGGGCAGGGATCCCAGGGTGAACCTGATCTCATCTGACTAAGCATAGACATCACCTGTGTTACCGAGATGTTACTAAAGTTGTAAAGGCAAGGGATTGAAACCTAGCCTTCCTCCAAGAAACTCTTGCTATCCCAAATCCACAATCTGGGCTAAGGACCTCGCAGCTTTCCATCTGCTGCTGTCTGGTACAACTATTCAAGAGTATCTAGCTCACAATGATTGCTACATATCCAGCTATGACCATTAACAACTACTTCATATCATGTCATAACCTTTCCCTCTGGTCTCAATGTAAACGCCACACGAGTAATCATCAAGATGGGTGTGTCAACTACAGGCCAATCTTGAATGCCCTGTTCTTATGCAAACTGATAGAGAAGCATTTTCTTAGGTCTGTAACATTTTGTAAGAAAACAAGCCACTTTTATAGAACAAATTTGGTTATGCCCAAAGAGGTAAGAAACTGCTCTGGTTGACCTAAAGACAACCATAGACAGCAATGGAGTTGCAGGAATACTACTGGACCTGTCTAATGCAATGTCTGCAATCAACCACCATTTTTCTCTAATGAGACTCGATAAACCTGGCACAAAGAAAAATATTCTTGACAGGATCTCATCTTGCCCCTCTGGCAGGCCCACCATCATTCTGAAGACCCATTCATATCACTTTGTCTTAGCATTGACATTAATGTACTTCAAGGCTAAATCACATCACCAGTACAATATCTACCTCAACCCATTACTGAGATTCATCACGCCTTTCATTTTAGCATGGTAATACTATGCGGACAACACTGGGAACATCTGAAAGGACCCAGAGAGCTTAGAAACATTACATTTGAGAGACCAACTAAAGAATGTTGAGAAATTATCTTAAACTCAATTTGTCAAAAACAAGGATCCTAACATTCAGAGAATGGAAGAAATAAACCCAAAGAGTATATTGACCCACACATCTGGGCACCACCAGTAATCACCACAGAAGTAAGAAATTTTGGACCAATCATAGTCTCCAAGCTATTCCTGGTGCTGCAAGTGAACTAAGGGTCCTTATTTAGAGTTTGGCGAATGGGTTACTCCCTCACAAACATGATGGATATCCCATCTGCCGCATTACAAGTGCCATTGGATATAATGCGCTTGTAATACGTCGGGCAGAATATTGTCACATTTGTGACGGAGTAACCTGTCCATTGAACTCTAAATCAGGCCCTACATAACAGGAAGTGCATTGTGCACCGAATAACTAATATGGTGGATCTCTCAACATCTAGGTTGCAAGCAGAATATCAGGCAACCATCTTCCTTATCCTGTTGTGATGACTGTGCAAATGGAGTCTACTTTGAGGCCCTTATCTCTCTACACTGAAAACTGCAAAGATTCTGAAACACAGCAGCAAGACAACTTCTACATATCCATCTATGTTATCATATCTCATCGGTCCTTCAAATGTGTCCTAACGTCAGATGCTAAGCCTTAAAACTCTGCATCACCTACAGATCCAAGAGCCTTTGTTTTACCCAGGCAAACAAAAATTATATGTGCAGAAGATAAACGTCTGCTTCAAATTGGCACCCCAGCAGACAATTCCTCCAATGAGAAAAAATACATCAGTGGAATCCCTTGGTCCCTACAATCAGCAACACTTAGGGGTTCCTTCTCTGCAAAGAAAACTAAACATCCAAGATTTTCTGAATGGGCAGTGAAGATTTGACTTTTCAAAAAATGATCCACTATGAGCCGACAGTTTCAGTCAGTCAATTGGTCTTTATTTCGATTATCAAATCATTAAAGACATAATACATCAATAATTAAAAATCTAGAAATTCATAATATAGACCATTTGATAAAACCATATATTAAAACTTGTAAGAAAATAGATTACAAAAGTAAAACACTTGACATTAAGATAATAAAAAACAAGATAATATCAATTTACATAAAACCACTGGTATACCACACAAGGGGGCTTTCACGATTAACGAACAGCAGGACTAACTTTAAAGTGGTGCAGGAATTCATGTACATAAACAAGGAAGATTAAGCAGTTATATACTCATAAATGCTAGATTTCTTAAGAAAAGTTATCACAACTATAGTGTCCTTGTCATTTTTGCTGGAATGACCCACATCCATCCCAGAAATTTAGAGACAGCAATCGCTATAGGCTCACATGTATCTGACTTTAGAATCCTTAATGCCTCTGCGCCCGACCTTGTGCCAAGATTTAAACATACTGGTTTAACCCATCTGTTTCTGGGAGGGTTGTAAGCAGGGCAAACAAACAGAACATGTGCTATTGTTTCCTTCAGTGATGGACATGCGGAACATTTATCTTCATTCAGAGGGTGCCATTTACATGTGAAAGATTTAATTGGGAGGGAACCCACTCTAAACTGGTGGTACAGTTTCCTATCATTGGGTACAGTAATAAAATCCCAATAACATTCATACTTGTACTCTTGTTTAAGCTCCAGAAAATCCCTCGTCAAGGTAGGCCTCATCAGAGATGAATATCGCTTCATCATAGTCATATTCCAGTAGGCTACCTTGAACTCTTTCTTTGAGGGAAAAGGGTTGCCTGCTGGGTTCTCCCATAAACTACTCATCCCCATATCACTCAGAGTATCTTTTGTCCTTCTTAGCCAGGAGATCTTCCATGAGCTATCAGCCTGCCTGGTTTCGAGAAGTGCTTGGGCATACAGGGTCAGTTCAGGAGTCACCCAAAGCCTTCTCCAATATGCCACAGGTCTAAAGAGAGCTATATCCTCGATTTTATTGCAGCCTAAATCTAAATAAAGAGGCATCAATGGTGCTGATTGTGGGAGACCTAGTAAGGCTCTCACAAACTTATTTTGGGCTGCAATCAGGGGTGCTAAATTTTTGAAGCCCCACAGCTCCGCCCCATATAATACCGAGCTACTAATTTTAGTTTTATATATCTTTATAACAGGTGCCACTGGCTTAGTATGGGAAAGTCTCTGTTCCTTCATAAGGACTCCTGTCAGTTGGGCATGTTTAAGAGTCAGGATACCAATCTGGGGTTTCCAATTTAATTTCCTTCCTAAAGTGATTCCCAGATACGTAAAAACATCAGTCTGCTCAAGTTGAACTTTGTTCATAAAGACACTCCCTTTAATGACCTTACGGTTGTGGAGAACCATAAACTTGGTCTTCTCCACATTTACCACAAGGTCATGATTGCGGCAAAACACCTCGAACCTGGTAAGGGCTGACTGCAGCCCCTTCTGGGTCTTAGATATTATCAGAGTGTCGTCCGCGAACATTAACAGGGGTATCTTCATGCCTGCTAGGGTGGGGGCATCTGTGGGGTAGTTAGAATAGTACTGCACAACCTTGTTAATAAATAAGGAAAACAAGGTTGGTGCAAGGACACACCCCTGGCGAACCCCCTTGGAAATGGGGAACTTGTTCGTAACTTCCCCATGTATACCCCAGCGAACCTGGGCAAAATTGGAATCGTGTAAGGTGATTAAAATGGCCAATATTTCAAATGGCATCCCCATATCCATGAAGACTCTCCACATTTTTGCGCAGGGCACCAGATCAAAAGCCGATTTAAGATCAATAAAAGCTGCGTTTAGTGTGCCTCCTCCTATAATAACCACCCGCCAGTAAATAATCACAAACCTAAAAACCTGGTCTATAGTGCCAGTATGTGGCCGGAACCCTGCCTGCAATGGTGACAAGATATCTGTTTCATCCATCCATGTCTGGATTCTGCATAATACCAGCCTGGCAATGATTTTTTTAATACAGTCAATGAGACTTATTGGCCTGTAATTGCCAGGTTTAGATCGAGCCCCCTTTTTAAAGATCGGGATGATCTCTGCTCCAGACCACGTTTCCGGGATGGAAGCGCCACTGGCTATAGCATTAGCAAGTAGCTGAATATAGGTCACCCAATTATCCTCATCATGCTTAAACAGATCCGCTGGTATACAATCTAGGCCAGGAGCCCTACCTTTCGGAATTAATTTAATGGCATTTTGGACCTCTTGCCTAGAAAAGTGAAGGGTGGTGGTTGGGTTAGGCATATTAAATTGATCTAAGCTGTCATCACTGACAGCAAACTGGGCCTCAAAATGTGAGGTCCACAGCTCGGGTGCAACATGGTTGACAGGGGCTGGGTTTAGTGCGCCTCTACCCCATTTAACGAGATGCCAAAAGTTAGCCATATTTTTTTCCTTACTGGCTCTAAGCAAATCTTGCCAATGGTTTTCATCCCAAACCCTTTTGGCTCGTAATAGGGTTTGCTTATACCCAGCCCTTGCCTTTTTAATGTCATCCATGTTCTTTAATCTAATGGCTCTTGATAATGTCCTATAGGCCTCTCTACATGATTTATTATACCACGAGACTGCCTTTGGACAAGATTCTTTCCTTGATTTTTTAAACTTTTTGGTAAAAAAGATTTTGAGTTTTAAGATCAGCTCCTTATGGACCTGCAAAATAATTAAATTTATATCCTCCTGAGTATCACAATTTTGAAGGGTGGCTATCGAACGTTCGACCAACACCTTCATCTGTTCTAAGTGCCCTTCATTAACAATAACCTTAGCCCATTTGACACTCCTGGAGTCATTGGTAAGCTCAACTTCTACATTGGCCTTCGCCGTTTCCTGGCAATCATAAATCGGAAGACCAGGAGCCTGCAGTGAGAGTACTAGAGGGTTATGGTCACTTTCAAGCCGATCCAGAACTACCATGTCCTGTAAAGAGAACCAGAATTCCATATTAAGGAAAATATAATCAATACTACTGCTTCTCAACCCATTATTAAAAGTGTGAGAGCCCCGCCTATCTGACTTGGACCTCCCGTTCACTGCCCTTACTCCCCGTACCAGGCATAACCCTTTCAGCTGTAATGCTGACTCAGTCCATCTTTTAATAGGTAGGAGGTCCAAGGACGGAATGTCCCATTGTGCGTCCTCCTCAATGCTGAGTTTGCCATCCTCATGGTCAAGGGGCTCGAAGGTGCAGTTGAAATCCCCTACAACTATCAAATTACTGCATCCCCTGTTCTGGTCTAAGAACCCGTCTAAAAGCACAACTGTGCTAGAACCTCTGCCCCCTGGGGTCCCTCTAGCATAGACATTAATGACCAATATATCCGGAACATTTCCCAACTGGAGTCTAATAACTAAAATATCCCTACTATCGATCTGGACTTCCTCCACTATGTAGCCTGCTTGCTGTCTGACCCAGATAACAAGTCCCCCTATGGGTCTACCCCTCTGTCCCCCCAAGGCCGGTTTGTGAAAATTTAGGAACCCTGGGTGATAAATTTGTTCTAATGCCCAGGTTTCCTGAAATGCCCAAATGTCGGGTTTATCAATGAATGCAGACCATTCAGATGAGGAGATTTTAGAAGAGAGACCGGCAATGTTCCAGCAGACTAGTGATAGATTTGGTTTATTGGACCCTTGGAAAGGATTGTTAGAAATAACCACGGTGTCAGTGGCAATGACGTTATCCATATCTACCTGTCTAAATCCATTATTGGACATGGGGAGCCCTACATTGGGAGGTGCGGAGAGATGGTCCTCCATCACTACACTACTCATGTCCACCCCACCATGTCCATTTTCCCCCAAATTGTGGATGCCTCCCTTGTGTCCTACCCCTACCAGTTTAAAATTCCTGTTTGGAGTTAATTCCTTTAGGAACGGAAGATTTGAATCTGAACCGTTCTTACAAATGCCCCTAAAATCATATAAGCCTACAAACGATGGATCAATATCAGACCCAAGTCAATCGATGTCATCTAAAGAGGCAAAAATATCAAAACGATTGTATGTAGGGACTGAATAGTTATATTTGCCACAATCTTGTGGTGCCACCCCCCATTTACTGCCCCTGTTGTCTGCAGTCGGTTGATAAAAAAAACCCAGGGGGAGAATGTTAATATCGTCCGTCTTGATTTGTCGATTACCTGCCCTGTCCAAAATATGTTGAACCAAACCCGGGGACCCAAAACTTAAAACCACACAGTCCCCAGATAGGGACTTGGGCGATTTACCGATCCATGGTATTCTTCGGACCATTTTAAAGTCGGGGAAAAGATCATACTTGGCACCTGTCCTAACAATCAGCACATGTAATGCCCTATTCCTCAGTGTAGACCAATGTTCCTGTGTTGCAGGTGTTAATACTGGGACATTGGCCAAAACAACTGTGAATGGTGTAGTGTCCGGAGGGAGGTGTAAGGACGTATGGGCATAAGAATTACTAGTAACACGTTGTAGGGGAACCTGAGTACAGGAATCACCTACTGTCGGGGCCGATGGGGGAGGTATACCACTATGAGTGAGATGCAAAGATTGATTAGCCATGGGTGCTGCTACGGCTGGAAGTGGGGGGCAGGGTGCAGTATTTGTAAGTGCCCTGGAGTAAATTCCACTCACCGACTGAGAGGCCATCCCTTCACCCTGCCGCACATTGGAATTAGTTAGCAGGGTGCTAGAAATAGACTGCTCTATTTTAGCCAACCTTCCTCTTATCAGAGTCAGTTTATCTAGAAGCGGGTTTATCAAAGCTAGGAGTTTGTCTTCTATCCGTGTAAAAAGTGCAACCTCAGGCAGATATGATGATGATGAGTTAGTTGTTGCGGTGGTGGTAGTGGTTGTGCATACATTATTAGGGGCAATATTGGTCTTTGAGCTATCTACGCTCCCATTTTCACCCGCCTTACGTTTGGTCACTCTGGATACCTGCTGATTGGGCTTTAAGAGCCCCCGAGCTTTCCTTTTTTTTAACGGTGGTTCCCCACTGCGGGCCAGACTTGTCTTCTGGCTCCTTGTGTGTACCATAGGGGTCTCGGAGGTATGGGCTGTAATCCCCATAACAGGGGATGGGGTGTATGATGGTGCAGGTGGTAACTGACTAGTCTGTGGAGTTGCATTGTTAGTATCATTAGTAGTGATGCACTCAGGGAGAGGCGTCAACGCTATCCTGGTCAGAGGTAATAAGGGTTCCAGCGACAATCTACGTTCAGTGAGCTGGATCTCATGAATCAATACAGATTCGGCTCTAGATAGAAACGCGTCTAATGTCCCAACAGCTCAAGAACCCACACCCACCTTACGCCTATTCATTTTGGCCACGACTTGAAATCAGCAACTCCAAGTGCTACCAATGTAATGCTTACAAATTGGACGTTAGCGGGTTGGCCCAGCCCAGTCTCTGCCAGTCTTGGACGGGCTCAGACGGGCCCGCCCTTGGTCCGGGCTTCATCCGCTCTTCGTCCCGCACGCGTCCCGCGTCACAGGTGTATAGGCAGCGCTTTATGTGCGGTCACCACGGCTCCCCCTCACTCGCGGCAGCTGCGGTGTTGGTGGTGCACCCTGGGGGTTGTAGTCTTCTCCCAGGGTGATAAAGCAGTTCCCAACTTGGTAGCAGCACAAGGACATCCCGCACAGCCGCCTGCCAGCAGGGTGTTGAAACCAGCAAACGAAAGTCTCCCGGCGATAAAAGCAGCAAGGTAACAGCTATGAGAAAGTCTCCCGCGTCGCGGGTGTAGAGGCAGCGCCTTATGCGCGGTCACCACGCCTCCCCCTCACTCGCGGCAGCTGCGGTGTTGGTGGTGCACCCTGGGGGTTGTAGTCTTCTCCCAGGGTGATAAAGCAGTTCCCAACTTGGTAGCAGCACAAGGACGTCCCGCACAGCCGCCTGCCAGCAGGGTGTTGAAACCAGCAAACAAAAGTCTCCCGGCGATAAAAGCAGCAAGGTAACAGCTATGAGAAAGTCTCCCGCGTCGCAGGTGTAGAGGCAGCGCTTTATGCGCGGTCACCTCGCCTCCCCTCATTCGCGGCAGCTGCGGTGTTGGTGGTGCACCCTGGGGGTTGTAGTCTTCTCCCAGGGTGACAAAGCAGTTCCCAACAGGGTAGCAGCACAAGGACGTCCCGCACAGCCGCCTGCCAGCAGGGTGTTGAAACCAGCAAACGAAAGTCTCCCGGCGATAAAAGCAGCAAGGGAACAGCTATGAGAAAGTCTCACCCTCAATATAAAGACAAAAAGACACAGAACCACACTGAACAAATCACAACCAAATGAGCAGGCTCCCTCATTGCTTCTTGCTCCACTTCATGCGAAAGTGCGGGTACATGCTAGTAGTTACACCAGATAAGGAAACTCATCCATAGACACACAACACCAACACACTTCCTACATCAGCCAAGCTACATTCCTGCAAGTACTATAAATCCATACTCTAACTTCAAGAAGCCTGTGTATTCTCTAGTTCCTCCTATCACCTCTGCAAATGCAAAGTTGCAATGACAAAAATAAGATCAGATCACAATTCTGGTTTTGATGATGGGCATCAGAACAATACTGAGCCTTTGTGAGAGACATAGGGGGATATTACCAAGGAATTGCGATAATTATCGCAAAGCGCGCTTAGCGCTGTTTTTTTTATCGCCGGCTATCGCTGGATTTCATCGCGGAGATAACGCGTTATTATCAACGCTTATCTCCAAGGCGATAAAAAATCCAGCGATAGCGGCGAAACCCAGCAATAGCGCAAGAAATCCAGCGATAAAATCCCTGCGCTAATGAAAAGATGGCTAATAGGCAGGTGGGGACGTAACCTTACAATCCACCTCCCATTGACTAGAATGGTTAAGTCAGGTTTTTAGCAGGTGTTAGATTCCAGCGATAATCGCGGTTAGCGCGAATTTTTTTATTGCTTCGCGGGCATTGCTAATAGGGGGAAGTTGTGTTTGCGACTGTTTTCAGTCGCATTTAGTTGGAAACGCCTACTTTGCATGTCATTAGCGATATATATCGCTGACATGCAAAGCGGCAACAAAACGGTCGCTTTCGCCATGAAGCTGTTGCTAACAGCTGTTAGCGACAGCATGCTAATAGGGCGATAGAAATATCGCCGCTTTAGCGGCAAAAAGTGCAGATAAAGCGGCGATAAGGCCCTTGCTAATATGCCCCGTAGAATCTTCCATCCGAGCACTCCCACACAGTATGGTGCTACCCTCAGCAAATATGCTTTGGCACTTCATCTGGGCTATGAAGTGCTATATATAAATTCAACCATCATACAATATAAATGCTGCCAAATGGCTCTAGTGACTAGATTAGAAATTATAATACCACCCTGTTGAGCTAAATGCATGGCCTGAGTCTGATTCCTCTATACAGTAGTGTGTCTTACTAACTAAAGAAAGACCTCAGCCTTGGAGCTAATGTCAACAGCAGTACCAATGGATGTTGTCATCAGTGACCTTATTAGTGATATCACTTGAGATGTTATGAGTGATTCCATCGGTGATGTCATTTAACTTGTCATGACTGAAGTTGATGGAGCAGAGAAAATAAAAAAAATGTAACCCCTAACAAATTTTATCAATAATTAATAAAAGTGTTCGTTTAAATGTATTAATCAACAATGTACGTGAGGGAAGGGTAACACGCAAGTATATGGGCCGAATAATCTATTTACAAATGTCTGTGTGTCTAATTATAACATAAAATAATTGCGTACTAAATAAATAATAAATGCATGATTTGTGCTTCATAGAATATAAACGTGACGTTGCAAAAACAATAGTGATGGTAAGTAAGGAACAGCTTAAATGTTGCTTTCTGCTAGGTAATAACTAATTGGGGTACGTAGATGACGGGAGGGAAACGAAAAGGCTATGTTTCTCTATTTTAATTATGTTTTGTTTATTTCTAAATAGTGCTTCTAAGTCTAATCGAGTGACGATATAAAATGGCTGCCGTTTATTAGAGTACGCATGCGCTGAGAAAACGCATGACAAGGGAGAAAAAGTTGGAGAAAGACTGACCACGTGATGGTGCTGAGAGGCTAGGATGCAAGAATGGTCAAGGCTGATGTGACCTAATTGAACTGATAGTGTGCCGTGGTGATCAGCAGAGAATCGTGGGAAACAGTTTTAAGAGAAAGGACAATGCCTGCAGAGTTCTCGAATGTATCGAAAGAAGTTACAAATGTACTGATCGAAGCGGATGGAAACATGTCTTGAACTGTGAGAAAGGAAATGAACATATGCATTCCAAAAGAACAAGCTGAATCCGGGAGAACTTGATTAAAAAAATGAATAGATGAAATGAGTGGACCAATGAAAGAAAAGCGCGTTATTAATGTTGCAACAATTTAGTTAGCAAAGTTAGAATTAGGGTATAAGAAGGCCTACTCTTAGTGGGAGGGGTAGTTGGTGTTGGAGTTGGTGGCTTCCAGTGCTTGGTGTTCCAGATCGATCCATTTTACTGAGCGGGAGATGCTGAAAGACTGTTAGATGAGACGGGTGGCGGTAGCTGATGCTGACGAGCTGAAGTTTCTGTTGCTGTCTTATTTTTCCAGTTGAGTATGAGAATCAGGTTATTTTTAATCTTAAACTTAGGTTAGAAATCATTAGGCTAAATTAGGAAGATAGGCAGGTAATTAGGGTTTTTCTTCATGACAAAATTTCCTTTCTGCAATAAAATTGATTTTGCTTAATAAATATTTGAATTAATTATGAATGAAAAATTGAATAAAAAGTCTAAATTCTTTTCCATGCTTTAAAATTATATAAAAATTGAGATTCTTAAATCAAACGACTCAGTGATTATTTACTAAATGATTGTGAAATTAGTAATTGGTTATTGTGATTTAGCTGGTCTTAATCACTATGAACTGATTTTTTACTAGATGATCCATCGACAAAACAATGAGCAGGAATATCTTAAGAAATAACTAAGAAAGCGATAGGTTAAGGTAATAAGGTATCCCGGCTCCTTCCAGCGGTACATCATGATGATTTTCATTTAGTTTTTCTTTTCTCCTAGGAGTATAGATTTCGTAAAGGTGTAGAGGAAATCCAGGTGTGTGTGTGTTTGATAGGCGATGTTATGGGCCCCATCGTCATGTGGATGTGAGAAAATATAAGTCGCCCCTGGATGACCGATAAGTGACCTAGGAGGAAAATAGTTTTCATTGTATCCGCTGCATCAGATTTCTTGGTAGCAGAGTTATGGTTTCTATAGATTAGTTTGGTGATTATTGATTATTGATTATTTTGATGACTAATACTATATGTTGAGTCGCGTTATGTTATATGTGAGTTTTCACGCTTCTGGGATGTAGGAAGTGGAACACGTGTGGCAAGAGAAGTCACATGGAATTTGGTACATGGTCTGAATTAAATTTTTAGTAATAACACAGGTTGTGTTATGTTAGGGATTTCTGTACGAAAGGTGTGTAACTGAGATAGCAAATCACGTCTTCTTGTGAAACTCTGGCCTTAATTCTCAGGAGCATAGTCTCCACATGTGTCTTATCCCCAGAGAAACGGGTTTACTGTTTGCTTGAAAGAAGGGTAAGGTAGAGGGAAGTGCTACTTTATCGGCGAAAGTTAATAATTCTGTGGTAGGGTAGAGGTAAGCGCTGCCTACTGGAAATACAGGATTCTTGTGTAAAAGGACAAAGCTGTCACTTTTGTTTAGCGAATCAGACTATGGAATTGTTTTAATTGTTGTAACTAACGAAGAAACAGTGAAAAGAAAAATTGCCGATAATTTTTGTAAAGGAGGGGTAAAAAGAGCAAGAGTGACATCGACAGTGCCGCGCTAGGATTGGATAGTGCGCTAGTCACGTGAACGCAGAGACAAGAGTGACGTAGAAAAGTGCCGCGCTAGGATTGGTTGGTCCGCGGACGAAGGGAATCGTTCTCATTGGCGTGTTGGTGTGAGTCGCGCTGTGATTGGTTGAAGTTACGTACACGGAACAGTGCTGGTTTGAAGAGAAAAACCAATCGAAAATATGCCGTATTATAAGTATGAAAGGGAGAGAACGTCATGTACGACAAAAATTAAGAATTTCTTTAAGAAAGACAAAAAGGTTGTGACTAGAGAGGGACAAGTAATTCCTCCACCGAAATCAGCAGCTTCACATATGATGCTGAAATATGGATATCATACATGCATATGGTTAGAAAATTGGGCAAAGTATACGAAGAATGATGGAGCATTAGCTTTCCCTGAGAATGGTTCATTTAGTGTAGCGGTTTTGCGGAATTTGAGAGAAAAGATGACAAATTTGGAACCTAGACCTAGACCGACACAGTTTGAAGCGTTGACGGAATGGGAAGATGAGATGTATGAGCGAGAGAGATTCAGAGGTTTAAGGGATCATGAGTTTATGCCTGGAAGAATGTGGGGAATAAATCATGAGGATAGAATAAAACGATGGAGATGTGCTAACATGACAGGAGGTTTGTTTCCGGCTTTTACAGTTGAGGAAGAGACTAAGAGAAAACGTACTGAGAAAAAGAAACATATGGAGAGGGAAAAATATATGCATGAGAGTGAAATGGATGATGAATTGCTGGAAGATATTCTAAATAGAAATCCCCCTCCGTATCAGCAGAGTTCTACAGTGGTGACACCTAATGCGCCGCCAATAGAGACTGTGCGAAATAAAAGTCCGTTAAAAGAATTGAAATAAATAGGTCACAAGATCAAATAAGAACTTCACAAAATGAAGGAGTAGAAAGTGACAATGCAACTGAATTAGCAAGAACAACAAAAGAACTGACTGAGAAAATTAGGGAATTAACGAAAAACATGGAAGCTGTGACTGTACCCGTAACAATAGGTCCAGTAATACCAGTTTTTGAGAATCAGAAAATTGATGAACGGTCTTTAGTGATTCCTATGAGTTCACAATTTCAGAGAGAAAAAGAAAGGATGGAACCAAGTGCAAGTACAAGTAATTTGGCTAGTACCTACAGACCAAGTCCACCTACAAATTTGACAGTGAATGAGTGTAATGGTAGGAAAATGCATATAGTAACAGAATCTGCAACAGTGACCCCTGAAAAGAGTGGTAATTGGATAGAACTAAATAATACGCCTATAGGTCCGACTCCTGATGAGTTAAATGAGTGGATGAAGGCATTTAAAATAAAAGAACCAGAAGAAAAACCATTAGATGTAATTAGGTTAAAGATTGACATGGAAGAATTAATTTTAGGGACGATTGGTACAGAAAAGCTAAAAAATTACCAGGATGATGAGATTATGTTTTTGTGTAAAAGTATTACATGGAGAGCTAAAAATGACAAACTGGAAGAGATAGCAAGTGAAATTTGAGTAGATTTTGCGAAAGTGAAAACATTGCAGAAACCGTACAGAGTAGACTTTTGTGAGAAAGATATTGAAAACTTGAACACAGCAGGAAGGCTGACACAGATAAAAGAGTTAATTGTTTTACTGAGAAAATGGGGTGATGTGGACAGGTGGAAAGTTAGATGGACAAAAAAGTATGAGAAAACTGCAGACAAAGCTTCTTTGGCTTTTATGATAACTGAAAAAGAACCTGTTGCAAGAGAATACCCTATGAGAGAAACTCCAGGTGGTAGTTATGTGCATGTTCCCTGGACTAGACAGGATATACTGTCATTTACAAATGAGTTCCCAAAGCTGAGAGAGAAACCAGTTGAATGGTACCGACAAGTGGAGAGGTTTGTGAAGGTTTCAAAAGTGTTGTGGATAGATTTAGATGGATTGTTTGACATAGTGGTGCCAACTGATTTGTGGTCTGAGTGTAAAATTACAGTTGACTGGCCAACTACAGAATATCCAAGAGATCCTAAGACAGGAGCTCCAGGTCCTGAGGTGATGAGGAAGGACGATAAGGTGATTACCTTTTTGAAAAATAAGATTCCTCCTAAAGAAACAGATTGGGTAAAAATCGATAGAATTACACAGGAAAGTAAGGAGTCTGTACATGCCTATTATGAGAGGTTGTTGTTGGTTTTCAAGCAGTATAGTGGATATGAGGAGTTGAGTGAAAAAGATATGAGTCATTTCGTATATAGATTTGTGTTTGGACTGAAACCAGAGATTAGTGAAATGATTAAACAACATATGATTAACTGGCAAAATGGCACTGTAGATGAGGTACTGAGGTATGCTAAGTATTGTAGTGATGATATTGAGAGTAGACAGCGTAAATTGAAAGAGAAGGCAATGTGGGCACAGGTGAAAGTGGCAGAGAAGCAAGAAGCTCAATTGGATAATAATAGTGGGAATGAAACAGGACAGAATAAATCCCGACCTAACATAGGTATAGGGAAAGGTCAAATGAGTCTAGAGGAGGCAAAGAAAAAGTGGCCATGTCATAATTGCGGAAAATTAGGGCATTGGAGAAACAAGTGTAAGTTCCCACCTAAACCTAATACGGAAAATCAATCATTAACTCCACAGGTGCAGAATGAGGTAGTTGTTCAACAAGGTCAGGTGCCACAACCACCACTTCCCAACACTGTTAACCAGCAAAGATACAGTACAGAAACAGGATTCTACGGAGGAGAGCAGGTAACACAGTTGCCGCGAGCAGCTAACATTTCTCAGTATTGGTTGCGACAGAGTGAGGATGAGTCGGATGAAAGTTTCTGACGGTGCCTAGGAGAGGGAAAAGAGTGCGTACTTGGCGCAACTCTAGAGGTAGATCAGTCTGGTCCCTTTGTGGATGGAGAAGTGAATGGTGCAAATGTAACATTCCTTGTCGATACTGGAGCTACCCGTTCTACTGTTAGATCAGTGGAAATTCCAAACCTTCCTCTCTCAGGTGAATACATCCAAGTAGTTGGAGTAGCGAATCAGCAGATTAAAACACCACTTACTGAATTAGTGGAAGTAAAAATTGGTTCTTTTACCAAAATGCATAGATTCGTAGTGTGCGATTGTAGTCCCGTAAATCTCTTAGGTCGTGACCTTTTGTGCAAAATGAATTGCACAATTTATTGTACGCCAGATGGAATTGGATTTCAGACCCCAGATGAAGATGTATTGTATAAAGTAACATTGATGAATCAGGAACCTGAAATGAATGGTTTGTTTCCTGCATTTGATGCAGAAAAACTTCCAAAAGAACTGAAAAATGCAGTGAAAGAAAATGTGTGGGATTTTACAGGAGAAGATATTGGATTGATGAAAGAAGTAGATCCCGTAAAAGTAACAGTAAAAGAAGGAACAACTTACCCAAATACGCCACAGTATAAATTGACTCCAGAAATAATTGAAGGAATAACTCCTGTAATAAATAAAATGATCGAACAGGGAATTCTAAAAGAAATAATGAGCAGTCCATGTAATTCACCTATTATGGGACTGAAAAAGCCAAACGGAACATATAGAATAGTACAGGATTTGAGAAAGGTCAACAAAATAGTTGTGCCTTGTTGTCCAATAGTGCCAAACCCTGCAGTAATTCTATACCAAATTCCACATGAAGCTGAGTGGTACACAGTGATAGATTTGTGTCACGCATTTTTCTCTATTCCTTTACATCCAGATAGCCAGCCATTATTGGCGTTCCGGTTCGGAGAGCGTATTTTGGCATGGTGCCGAATTCCTCAGGGGTATACAGAAAGCCCCTCAATCTTTAATCAGATTTTAAGGAAGTCCCTGGAAGATTTGAAAATGCCAGAAAAGTCAGTGATGGTGCAGTATATCGATGACCTATTGGTGGCATCGAAAACCAAAGAAGCATGTGTAAGCGATACAATTGCTTTACTGAACCATCTAGAGAAAAGAGGACATAAAGTGTCCCCTTCGAAATTGCAGTTTTGTCAAAAAGAAGTCCAATATTTAGGGTATAAAATTGAGAAAGGAGTGCGAAAGATAACGACAGAAAGAATAAAAATGATTCAAGGAATGAGAGCACCAATGACGCAAAGAGAGGTAAGAATGTTTCTGGGAATGGTTGGATATTGCCAACAATGGATAAGTGGTTTTTCCTTGATTGCTAAACCAATACAAAAACTGACCAAGAAGGATGTAAAAGACCCTTTTGAATTGAATGACGAAGAAATGAAATCTTTCAAAGAGTTGAAAAAGAAATTGTGTGAGGCCCCTGCTTTAGGAATGCCTGACTATGAGAAGGATTTCGAATTGTACTGTAGTGAAAGAGATGGATGTGCATTTTCAGTACTGGTACAAAAACATGGAACAATGAAGAGACCAATTGCTTATTTTTCAGCTGTTTTAGATCCTATAGCAAAAGCGTTGCCCGGATGTCTGAAAGCTGTTGCTGCTACTTGTGTAAGTCTGGAACAAAGTGAAGGTATAGTGATGGGGTATCCACTGAGAGTATATGTTCCCCATTCAGTAGAGATTCTTTTGACAAGAACAAAAACACAGTACATGACACATAGTCGGCTGACTAAGTACGAAAAAGTAATCTTGAGTGCAGAAAATGTGACCATAGATAGATGTATGAATGTGAATCCTGCTTGAGAACGAAAGAAGGAGTTCTAAGCGCAGCTTACGCAGTGTGCACAGTGGCAACTGTGATGGAAGCGTCTTGTCTGAAAGGAATAAGGTCTGCCCAAGTTGCAGAACTGATTGCTTTGATTCAAGCATGTAAGTTGGGAAGAAATGTACGAGTTACGATTGTGACCGATAGCCAGTACGGTTTCGGTATAGTGCATGATTTTGGTCAGATTTGGTCACAAAGAGGTTTCTTGACGTCTGCAGGAACACCTATCAGAAATGGAGATTTTGTTAAGAAACTGCTTGAGGCGATACAGCTGCCTAGGCAGATAGCTGTAGTGAAATGCAAAGCACATAAGAAAAATGAAGATTACATAGCTGTCGGTAATAATTACGCGGACGAGATAGCCAAATATTGTGCAGAGAACATGGTATCCCTGAATAAGAATCGCGAAAGGGAGCATATCTCTTCTCCTTTGCTTTTTACTAACACTGTCGAGACATGGGATGAGGTGAGACAGTTACAGGAAGTTGCAAATGATGAGGAAAAAGATTACTGGATAAAAGCAGGGTGTAGAAGACAAGAAAACAATGGTGTGTGGGTTTACAGAGATGAAAGACCAGTTATGCCTGATAGCATGATTGCAGACATGGCACGGATGTACCATGGACAAGCTCATACTGGGAGAGATGCAATGATCAGAATTTTTAGACAAACATGGTATAACCCAAAATTCAGAGCCATAGCTGAAAGTCTTTGTCAAAGATGTCTTATTTGTCAGCAGTTTAATCCAGGAAGAAAGACAATAGTGAGTCTAGGAACAATAGGACGAGAAGGAGGTCCGTTCACTAGAATGCAATTAGACTTCATCGAAATACCCCCTTGTAACAGACTAAAATATGTTCTAGTGGTCGTCTGTTTGTTTTCTCGTTGGGTGGAGGCATACCCCACTAGAAGGAATGATGGAATAACGGTAGCAAAACTTATGCTGCGAGAGTTCATTCCAAGGTATGGTTTTCCAGTCACGGTTGAGACAGATAGAGGAACACATTTTCAAAATGAGTTGATTCAATTAATTTGTGAAGCATTAAGTAGTAAACAAAAACTGCATTGTGCATACAGACCAGAGGCTTCTGGGGTAGTAGAGCAAATAAATGGAACAATTAAGAACAGGTTAGGAAAAATGTGTCAAGCTACAGGACTCAAATGGCCCGATGCACTGCCCCTTGTCCTGATGACCATCAGAAGCATTCCTGAAAAGAAAACTGGACTTAGTCCTCATGAAGTGATCATGGGACGAGCAATGAGACAAGCACAAGTACCTGTCAACAAGTTATTGACTATAACTGATGATCTAGTACTGGATTATTGCAAAGGACTGGCTGATGTGGTGCGTTCTGTGTTTCATCAGGTTGGACCGGATGCGACCACTCTTGAAAGAAAACCAGCCCACGACTTGAATCCAGGAGACTGGGTCCGCATAAAAATCCACAGGAGAAGAAACTGTCTAGTTCCTCGCTGGGACGAGCCACGACAGGTAATCCTAGTGACAACAACTGCAGTCAAGTGTGCAGGAGTGAAAAACTGGGTCCATGCCAGCCACACAATCAGAGTTCCAGAACCTGCAGATCGACATGTGAGTCGACGTCTGGAAGTGTGGGATAAGAGTTCAGCGACTGAGACAGAAAGAATAAGAGAAAAGGTGCCAGAACTTGAAGATCGACCTGAAAGTCGACATCTGGAAACCCCAACTGCAAGCACCTCTAAAGAGGAAGAGGAAGAAGAAGAAGAAAAAGGAAAAATTACAGAAATTCCAGAACTTGAAGATCGACCTGTAAGTCGACATCTGGAAATATCTGACACGAGTTCAGGATCTGATGATTCAGTTGAAAACTGTGAAGAATTTTGAAGGAGAACTTGGGGATTTAAACCAATTAGAGAAGAGAATGAACAAGAAAATGATCTAAATGAGCAACCAAGTACAAGTTATGGTGGAAATCCTTCAAAAGTAATATTAATAGACAAAGAAGGGAAAGAGACAAATAAAAAGTTAGAAAATCGAGAAGAACCCCGAGGAGCAATAGGGACAGATAGTGAAACAAAAGAACAGGGAAAATTATAAGCAGAGAGTGAGATAAATACCAATTCGGAAGAACATCGAGGAGGGACAGTAATAAGGGAACACAAGAAGGAGAAAACAGATCCACCAGTAAAAGAAGATGAGATCATAAGTTTCAAAATAAGAGACAATTGTGAAAAAATTGAAACAGAATCTGAAGAAAGCAGAGAAGAAGAGAAAACAAGAACTGAATCAAGAAAAAGAAACTGGAAATCAGAAAGAGGAGAAAAAGAAGGTGAAGCCAAAAGGCCAAGAAAAGGAGACAATTGGCCCAGCAACTATATAAGAAAATTGAGATACAGAATAATCAGAACAGGAGAAAAAAGTGCTGAACAGGTGAATGAAATAACAAGTCAAAAGGAACAAGAAAAGCCAAGTGGAAAACGATTGCAAAAGTCTAAAAGAACAAAGAAAGTGAATTCGAAATACAAGTCACCTGAGTGGTTGTACATCGCTCTAACTGATTACAAAGAAGAAGGAAACACTCACGAGAACCCGAGACTAAGAAACCGAATGGGTAAAGGTGAGATGCAACAAACCTGAAGTGAAGACTTAAAGTGCTTCTGCCGGATGTGACAATTTTACTGGATATGACAAATCACCGGATGTGACAACGAAAGAATTCTGAAAAGAATTAAAAGAAAGTACCAAGCAAAGACTTTTGAAAGCAGAGTGGCATCTAAGTCATTTCTGAGGTGTAGTGACACAATTTTCTGAGATTTAACAAAAGATAAAAGTAAAATGGAGAATACTAGAGATAGAAGAGATAAATGTGAGTTTGTAAAAAGATGGTGTAAAATGTGCTGCTTTTGTACAGGATTATTAATGACAGTATGGATAGTTTTAGCAATCACAATTCCTATTAGTATAGCTGTAATAGAAGCAAAGAATGATACTAAACCAGAAAAAGAAACTAATATTAAAGAACCAGTTATTTTAAGAAGTAGTGCAGAATTACATAAGGATAAGTCAGTAACAGACTTTTCCAAAAATGTTTTTACAAAATTGTTGTACGAATATGTAGAGACAATGGATGTGAGAGATTGTTATGTTTGTATGCAGTTGCCTGCATCAGTGTCAGAAGGTGTGACTTATCATCACCTACCTCTAACTTATGGAATAACATGTAGTGTTATAGCAAGTTTATTTTATAAAACAGGTAGATTAGAGTTTTATTACACTGATATAGATAAGATTTTTGCAAATGTTCCTGTAGTTCCAGAACTTAACAAAGTAAAACAAGCAAAAGTTTTAGGAGAATTTTTTTTAGAAAATAGAATCTTAACATTAGAAGAAATAGCTAAAAACAACCTTACCTGTGAGTTAAAGAAAGAAGGAAAGGTATTTTTAGAAATGGTTGAAGAAAGGAGAATGACATTTCAAAGAGAAGCAATAAAAGAGAAAAGAACACATCTATGGACGTTTGAGGAAGAAAATCATGAAGGGAAAAAGATAAATGCAGCAATGACATTAGATTGGCCGCAAACAGGAAAGTTATGTATTAGGAGAAATAAGACAGTCTATGACAATTATTTTGTAGGTTCCAGTATCTGCCATGACAATTATCAAATTTTGGGAGGTTGGGGATTCAAAGGTGGAAAAGATCCAATATTTCCAGGTATCTATTATATTTGTGGGAATAGAGCTTATTACAGGTTACCGGACCATTGGTATGGAACTTGTTATGTAGGCCTGGTCTTTCCAAAAATCTTTCATATGGACAGAGAAGAAAAAGGAACATACAAGATGATTAATAGCTTTACACGTAGAAAGAGGGAGAGTTTTTCAGAAATTGTAGGTGATATTTTTGGAGCATTAATACCAGCAGTGGGAATATCTTTGAATGCATTTAAAATTCGGAAGTTATCCACAGTAGTAGATCGTTTGTCTACAGATACTGCAGGAGGGTTCTTGATGGTAAATACCGAAATGGTTGCCATGAGAGCTATGGTGATGCAAAATCGGCTTGCCCTTGATATTCTTTTGGCAAAAGAGGGTGGAGTTTGTGGAATGCTGAAAGTCCAACATTGTTGCACTTACATTCCTGATAAAAGTGAAAATATACAAAAGTATATTACAAATATTACAAATTTGCACAAAGAACTAATTCCACTGGAGGTTGAAAGTGTCCTTGGGAAACTTGGTAGAGGGTTTTCTTCAGTAGCAAATTGGTTAACAAGAATGAGTAGACTAATGATAGGGAAAGTTATAATAATAGCAACTGTAGCCATATTGTTAGCCATGGTGTTGAAAATTGTAATAACGTGTATAAAAAGAAAAATAAGACAAAATAAGATAAAAAGAAATAACAGAATAATGAAAGAGAGAGAGAAATGGGTGAAATTGAGTTAGAGAAAATGAAAGAAAGCATGTATAAAGAGACAAGAAGACAAGATGAAATGGAAACAGATGTATAACTAACAAAAAGCAAAAGGATGAAAGACATATGCTGCCTGAAAAAGAAGTATAACTTGGGTTTTATGTGGTGATTTAAAAATCACCAAAGGGGGAGTTGATGGAGCAGAGAAAATAAACATTTTTTAACCCCTAACAAATTTTATAAATAATTAATAAAAGTGTTCGTTTAAATGTATTAATCAACAATGTACGTGAGGGAAGGGTAACACGCAAGTATATGGGCCGAATAATCTATTTACAAATGTCTGTGTGTCTAATTATAACATAAAATAATTGCGTACTAAATAAATAATAAATGCATGATTTGTGCTTCATAGAATATAAACGTGACGTTGCAAAAACAATAGTGATGGTAAGTAAGGAACAGCTTAAATGTTGCTTTCTGCTAGGTAATAACTAATTGGGGTACGTAGATGACGGGAGGGAAACGAAAAGGCTATGTTTCTCTATTTTAATTATGTTTTGTTTATTTCTAAATAGTGCTTCTAAGTCTAATCGAATGACGATTTAAAATGGCTGCCGTTTATTAGAGTACGCATGCGCTGAGAAAACGCATGACAAGGGAGAAAAAGTTGGAGAAAGACTGACCACGTGATGGTGCTGAGAGGCTAGGATGCAAGAATGGTCAAGGCTGATGTGACCTAATTGAACTGATAGTGTGCCGTGGTGATCAGCAGAGAATCGTGGGAAACAGTTTTAAGAGAAAGGACAATGCCTGCAGAGTTCTCGAATGTATCGAAAGAAGTTACAAATGTACTGATCGAAGCGGATGGAAACATGTCTTGAACTGTGAGAAAGGAAATGAACATATGCATTCCAAAAGAACAAGCTGAATCCGGGAGAACTTGATTAAAAAAATGAATAGATGAAATGAGTGGACCAATGAAAGAAAAGCGCGTTATTAATGTTGCAACAATTTAGTTAGCAAAGTTAGAATTAGGGTATAAGAAGGCCTACTCTTAGTGGGAGGGGTAGTTGGTGTTGGAGTTGGTGGCTTCCAGTGCTTGGTGTTCCAGATCGATCCATTTTACTGAGCGGAAGATGCTGAAAGACTGTTAGATGAGACGGGTGGCGGTAGCTGATGCTGACGAGCTGAAGTTTCTGTTGCTGTCTTATTTTTCCAGTTGAGTATGAGAATCAGGTTATTTTTAATCTTAAACTTAGGTTAGAAATCATTAGGCTAAATTAGGAAGATAGGCAGGTAATTAGGGTTTTTCTTCATGACAAAATTTCCTTTCTGCAATAAAATTGATTTTGCTTAATAAATATTTGAATTAATTATGAATGAATAATTGAATAAAAAGTCTAAATTCTTTTCCATGCTTTAAAATTATATAAAAATTGAGATTCTTAAATCAAACGACTCAGTGATTATTTACTAAACGATTGTGAAATTAGTAATTGGTTATTGTGATTTAGCTGGTCTTAATCACTATGAACTGATTTTTTACTAGATGATCCATCGACAAAACAATGAGCAGGAATATCTTAAGAAATAACTAAGAAAGCGATAGGTTAAGGTAATAAGGTATCCCGGCTCCTTCCAGTGGTACATCATGATGATTTTCATTTAGTTTTTCTTTTCTCCAAGGAGTATAGATTTCGTAAAGGTGTAGAGGAAATCCAGGTGTGTGTGTGTTTGATAGGCGATGTTATGGGCCCCATCCTCATGTGGATGTGAGAAAATATAAGTCTCCCCTGGATGACCGATAAGTGACCTAGGAGGAAAATAGTTTTCATTGTATCCGCTGCATCTATGTCATACATAAAATCACAAGCAACGCATGCCAGGGATGCAAATTATGGTCAGTTCACTTAACTAGAACTATGCTTGGGTGGAATTATTAATTCCGACAGCAGAATCAGAGGAATGGGGTAATTCAGTGTTACTAATGTAACATGGAATTACTTATAAATTCTGCTGCTCCGCTGGTGGAATTATGCAGTAATTCAGTTGTTTCCAAAGAGGGCTGGAAGACGGAGCAGGCCCTCTCTGTTTAAAAATCACTGCATATTAAAGTTTAATCTGCAGTGGTTTTTTGACATAGAGGGGTTGCACCATCCTGCCGTCCTGTTTAGAAACCACTGCAGTGCATACGTCTCGACACCCTTACATACTTGGCAGTAATTACTGCCGAGTATGTAAGAGTGCCAAGGTGCATGCACTACAGATTGATATGCAGTGGTTCCTAAAATCTAGAAACCTCTGCATTGCTCAGTGGCGGTGCCTTTACATACCCTGCAGGAAACACTGCAGAGTATGTAAGGGTGCCAAAGGATGTTTGGCTGCTCTATTTTCTTAGAGCAAAATGCATCCTCGCATCCATTTTTGAAAGCGAGGGTGCATTTTCCTTTAAGAAAATAAATAGCTCCAAATGCCCGCTCCACCCCATTCTGAAATTCTGCGCACATTTTGTCAATTCTGACAACCCCTAACTATAACTGGAGAATTTCAGTGTTTTTGTCAGTTACAGGGTGTTATTCAGTACCATGATGCCCTTATATATTCGAAAAATTTGTCAAATATGCATATGTTTTCCTTTCATTAAGAAAACTCTTTGTAGGCGTACATCTTTAATCCATCTGGATGGCTTACGCTATGAAGATGCTTTAATCAGATCTGATATATCATATTATTGCTAGCACTTTAAAATCCCATTATTTGTCTTTTGTATAACTATGGCCAGCCTTTTTAAATTTGTAAGTTATATGTTTTAGCGAATATTGTTTGTTTGCCCGATCTCCTAACACACTGCTCAGTACATTTGGTTTCACGTGATAGTGTGTGGATATTTCATGTAAATCAATTTTTACTCTTTTTTATTTCCCTAATTGTCTAACTTTGATCAGTTTGATCAGTCTGACCTAGACCTAGACTTATATTCGATTTTAAAATGCACTGTTTAGAATATATGGTTTTATTTGATAGTGTGTGGACATTACATGTAAACCAAATTGTAATCTATTTTATCACTGTATTCTTATTCTTTTATGCATTTGCATATAAATCCGAATAAAGATTTTTCTATTCGAAACAAGGTTTTTGGGTTTTGTTTTGTAACTATGAATTCACGTTAACTGTGGTTTTATAATGAATTAGATAGTTTAAAAATTATATATATGTTTATGTTATAACCATAACTTCATTTTAACCATTCATTTTCAGAATAATTTTGGCTTTTTGATCATATGCCACATTCAGCTGTTCAATTCAATTATCCACTATTTTCAGCCAACCCTCACCTGCGCATGGCTATGTTTAGCAGGGTGTGGTCAACGGGGCTGGCTAAAGGGGTTGGCCTAAGCAGCTAGTCCATCATGCCCTGCACCCAACCCTCTGTGGGTGGCCCAGCCTATTTTCTTAATAAATGTTGTGCCTTTTGGGACCATCCTCCTGAGCCAAAGGGTCAGGAATGTGATTCCTGCCCCCTTTTGGCTCTTTTGAATCAACTTCTTTTCAGGACTTGGGACAGATGCACCCAGTCCTGTAATAGGGGCAGCAACATGTTTCTCTGTACTTCCAGTCAATAAGAGAGCTTCAGGTCAATGAAATGTTCTTTGAATTTCATTGTACTAAAATGGCTGGCAGTAGAAAACGCTCCCTTGTCCAATCAAGTTTGAATGTTTTTAAAATTTTGGGTAAGGAGATGCAAGAACAAGAGTTTGCTGAGCTGCCTGGATTAACGGTCCAGATATCTATGATTCAACCGATTCATCTCTAGACGGACCCATTTTTGACCTCTAATTTCTTGAAAACTACTGAAGGGTGTTGGACCTGGCCATCTCTGCAGGGTCACACCCAAATATTTTGCCTTCACACCTCATGTATTTTTAAAAATAAAATTTATTTGCCATTCGGACTCTAGGCACTTTGCCACTGCTAACCAGTGCTTGTACTTTCTCCATAAAATCACAGTAAAATTGGTGTACACCTGATCGGCACATTTACTTTACATAAAAGTCCCTGGTATATGGACCTACAATTACCCATGGCTTGTAAACTGAATGCTATTAGTGAGTCTGCAGAACTCACTGCCCCCCAACTTAAATAGCACTTTAAAACATGTCTCAGGCCTGCCAATGCAGTCCCTAGTACAGATTTAAACAGCCAATTCGACCTGAAAAAGTAAACCTTTTGCCAGGCCCAAACCTTCCTTTTTAAAACATATGCATCACCCTTAATGAAGACTCTTGATGGCCCATAGGGAAGGGTGCATTGTATTTAAAAAGTAGGACATATGTTTTTGAGCTTTACATGTGCTGGTAGTCAAAAACTCCTAAATTCATTTTTCACTACTGTATCGCATACCTATCACATAGAATAACATTCCAATGCCTTATTAGTAAGTGCTAACTTTTGATTGGGAACAGGTAGCAATTTCATGTTTGGACTCAAATTAATTGTAATTTAAAATCCTCTTTAATAATAAAAGTCAGATTTTAAGTCACAATTTTGAAAAGACCCCTTTTAGAAAGTTGACATTTTCTTGTCCTAGCCATTTGGTTCCTGCTGCCGGTGTCCTGGGTCACATGACCCTGAAGTTAGAATTCTAGTATGGTAGGGGCGGAACTGTTCTCTGCCCCTCTTGCAATTCAAGGGGCTTTCCTACAGCACACAGAAAGAAACCTAACACTAATATTCTGTGACCCTCTACTTCTTAGAACCTTGGCAGGGGAGGTAAGAACTTTCCAGAACCAGATTTGGAGGTAGCCTAGAAGATTCCCCCACTTCAAAGGCTGGCACAATGGTATAAATATTGAACCCTCAGAAAACTTTTTCACTACACTCATTGACTGGTGGGTACTACAGAAGAAGGACTGTTCTGCTCCCCAGAGGACTGCCCTCCTGCTTGAGGCCTGCTTTGTTCCCCAGAGGAAAGTCCTGCTGCTTGAGACCTCCCCTGCACTCTAAAAAGGAAGACTGGACCTGCAACATTCATCCAAGCTAACCTGGTGACTCCAAGGGTCAGTTGGCTGACCTGTTCTTAGTAACAGGGACACTGCAAGCTCCAGGGGCCTTCCTGTAACTGCCCAGCCGATCGTCAGAAGCTGAACCTGGAAACTGACCTGCCTGAGCCCTGCTGGTCTAAGCTAGAGTGGTTTCCTGATCCCCAAGAGATATCTCACCAGGTCCTGGACCATTGACTGGCATCAAAGTGCACTCCTCTACAAAGAAAGGTGCAATTCTGAAGTTTTCAGCTCCTCATGACCTCCCCTACCTCAAACTGGACTGTCGCACCAGACTTTGAGAAGGTAACTTTTTCAGTGGGGCTAACCTGGTCCCTGTAACTGGCCCAAGCTCCATCATGGTTAGCCTGAACCTATGACTTTCCCTCGTCTAGCATGACCAGATGACTGCGAGTGGTGCTTTGTGCTTCTGGCACAATTTTAACTTAAAACTTTAAAATTGCATATGTCCGGCACAACTGATTGGATTTTTGCCATTCTGGTATCATTTTATTTATTAACATGTATTCTCTTTTTCTAAATTCATTTGGGATTTTTCTGTGTGGTATATTTACTTTATTACTGTTTGTGTGCTGCATGCATGCATACATAGTGCCTCTAGTCTAAATCAAGCCTGACTTCTTTTGGGCCAAGCTACTAGAGGGTTAAGCATAGACTAATTTAGTGACTTTTGTGGTTTGAGGATTGTGGTTGTTGCTTGGGAAGGGTTTACACCTCCCTCTATCAATAACTCAATTTCTTACAGATCCATTAGAGGGAGTGACACTTAGAGACAATATTCAATGTGTCCAGCCCCAAGCCTCTCTGTTATAGTCACTGTGCTTTGATACTTGAGTTCAATGATTTGCTTACTGTAAACCAAGTGTGGACATCCCATTAAACATGAGGCTGATGACATGAAACCATGTGTCTCCAGTGATATGGCGGCATCCAGGATTCATATACTTGAGGAACAGAATTTGTTGCTGAAACAAGGAGACAACAGAACCACTGACAGTAAATGCCTGAAACCAACTGCCAATACAATCCCCACATGTTACATAGAAACCTCACACTCATAAACAAAAACATTCACTCCTGGCGGATAAATACCACATAATTCAATGTAATGCTATTTTAGACTAAAAAAAGGAATATTAGCCTATTCCTCTGTCCAAAAGTCTAGTGATTCTGCATGCCCAAAAGGTGAAGGGACATTTTTGAACTTCATAGCGGATGTCTATAGCTAACATAGGTTTCCTACTTTTCACACATCTAAAGAGACAAAAGGATGTGAGAATCTGCAGAAATGAACTGACATCAAAGATGATCTAAAATAACATTATTCACAGGGGTGGCTCCTTTGTTATTGCAACATAGTTTTGCCCCACTGCTGATAGCCAGCAGAGGCAAACAGGAAACATAAAATGATAATAAAACAATGTTATTATCATTCTAATATTCACTGAGCGCAGAGCCAGCTGAGTCATTGGCGGGGCCATCCTCAGCTTCAGGGAGGAGTGATGGGCACTGTAAGTGCGCATGCCGGTTTGGACGGCTGTCTTAGGACAGCCAAACCGGCATGCATACTTAGGGCCTGATTTCGATGTCAATCGGAAAGCCTCCGACCAACAGTCGGATTCCCCTAGACCGTGTCAGAACCCATTGTAATAGGTTGGTTGGAATTGTTTCCGACCGACAGATTACGATGTTCGCGGTCGGAAGGGGAATCGTTTGGTCATTCCGAATCGGTTCCGACAGGCAATCGGAGAACCTGAGTCGGTCAGAGCCAATTCGTACAGCTCTACGGACCACGTTTCAGACTGACCGATTTTGATGTCGGATTCTGGCAGCCTTTCTGACTCGATCTGTCCTACACGAAAAGGTTGTCGGAAACTGACTTTGGGGGCCCTAGAAGGCCCCCCTTCATCCTGGGTCCCCTGGTTTGGGGTCGAGGATGTACCATGCAAAGTGTGGCAGGCACCATGGGGTGCCCGCGACGGGGTGCAAGGTTTTCTGCAGACACCCATTTTCCCCATAGGAGCCTGTGTTGTCGGTTGGAACACAGGCTCCCATTGAAGTCAATGGGAGTCCTTCCGTACAGTGTTTGGAAGCATCATAATCAGTCAGGCGGAACTGCCCACCGCGAGTCGGTTGGAACCAAATCTGACAAGAATTCAAGTGGTTTAGTTTCCGACCGACATTTTATTCAGGCCCTTAGCATTTCTCAAAACAGAGCTCTGTTGCACAGCCAGAATGAGAACAGACACAGGGTCTCCGGCCCTGTCTGTGCGCCAAACCAGGCCGCTGAGACCGATCCCAGCACTTCACTCATGCTGGGTAATAGTATTCCTGGATTCGTCTAGATTGGCATCTGGGATGCCATGCAGTGTGCACCAGCCTGTGGACTTCCGAGAGATGAGGATTAGGAGAGGAGCAAGGTGGCAACTGCAGTGACAGGTAAGTACTATTTAATATATTTTTTAATTATATCGTCTGTGCTTTTTTATATTTCCCTCACGCTTTCCCACTACTTGTCATAACGAGCAGTCGCCACTGATCATTAACTCATTCACTCCAGTGGCAGGGGCTTAGTAACTCTGGACGTGGTGTCTAGAGAAAAGATGCCGCCACATTAAATGATCACATAAATCAGATGTCGCTTATATTCTAGTCATAAACATCTGCTTGAGTCCATAGATCTTGTTCTGAAACACATGAATACACATCTCTCAGAATACAAACAGAAGACATTGACTGACAAAGCAACATGGAATTTACAGTTTATGTGCTTCCTCTCCCTCAGATGCTACCTTCGCAAGAAATCAGATGGCAATGAACATCTCAACAATGGCTCAATTTTTTAATTCAAATTTTTGTGTAGCACTGCAAGCCAATGATGGTAGCCTCATAGTGTTTTGGGTCAGACATGTTGATCTAATAAAGAAAATGTTACATCAAGAGACAAATAAATAACAATATATGATGATCACAAGATGGAAACATTAAACATGATTTCAGTCTGAGAACTGACCTTGGAGGTTAAAAAATGGTTTTAAGGGATTTACCAGCAGGCCCCATCTCAACCTCATACAGGTAAATATCCCCATCAATGCCCTAGCCCCTGTGGGTGCAGTCATGACGTCAAGGGTATGTCCTCAGGATAACGTGTTGCATGGTCCACCAAGACCAGCAGGAACCTGTTTCTTAAGACAGTCTTGGGGTCCTAAGGCCTAACAACATTAATGCCATCCTTTCAAATAGTGTTGTCAATACACGGAAGGGAAGCCAGTGGGTCTTCTGCTTTACCCTGAGTAGGTGGCCACTTGGTCAAAGGTTTAACGTTTTGGCCTGCCCCAGTTGTCCTACCAAGGGGATATTGTTAGCAAACTCCATTAGAAAAGGCCAGTACCACCAACACACAGGTTGACCCAGACTTAGGGACCTTAGGTTCACTATACAAGCGACCATTTCCCTGTAAATTAAGCAAACCACAGGTGTCACCAGCTGCCTAGGCCTCAGCCCACCACACTAGGTCCTCAAGAGTAGGACACATCCTCTTCCTTTTGTAAAACTCTGTCTGTGATGACCTCCCTTCAGTTTGTCACCCAGCTAACTCAGGGAGTTCTCCTAGAGAAACAATTACTCCCCTGTAGGTTCTGGAGCATCACCCTCTGGATCAGCCTCCGCCCAGCATATCGGATCTTCTGGAGTAGGTTTCTCATGCCCCATGCACTTCCTCTTCTTTGCGGGCACCAAGACCTTTTTTCAAGACTCCAGGTCCTTCTCACTCCCCTGTCAGGCAGCCATAGACAGTGTGGTCAGACACACTCACTCAGGCCATCCCAACATATCCAAGTGAGACTTTATCTCCAACAGACAGTCAACAGACATGGCTGTACTCACAGCTACCATTAAGGAACCTGAGACCCCCCCCCATGGGATTAGAGCCACTGGAACATGGTAGACTACATCAGGGACTGCCTTCTCTGAGAACACCAGGTGACAGCAAACAGTAGTCATACTGGCTTCTGTGTCACTCAGAGCATCCACCCTCTTCCCATTGATGGTTACCCAGTGCTAATTCTTTTAGTATTGTCAAGCATGTGAGCCTTTGCCACCATCTCCTTGTCACCCAGAGGCACTAGGGCATTAGCTTAACCTCTGCTCTACCCCCAAGAGCTGACTGGGCCATTTCCAAAGAGGGGCCCACCAGTGGGGGGCTATTTCCTGTAGAGACATAAAACATCCCTCTTAAAGTGCACATACTGGTGAGAGGCAATGCACTTGGGCCGGAGGTAGCCTGGGGACGTCTTCCCATTAAAATCACCCATCTTCTGCTCAAGATTCGACTGGGATTCCTTCCCCTGAGAACTCTTTTGGAGACATTTAGAGAACTCCCTTTCATTTTCCCTATTTCCCTCTTCCTTCTGTTGGTGAGGATCCTGTTCACCTTTCCAGGGGTTCCCAAGGACCTTCTTTGAAAATCTGGTACTAATACAGAGGTCAATCTCCTTTGTAAGCTATCTGGGCACAGTGATCTTTGAATTGGTCAGATGTTGATGCAGCTCTGCAAAGCAATAACTGAACATGTGCACTCTCATGATCAGATTGTACAGCACATCATAGTCACTCACTTTGCAGCCCTTCACCCAACCATCTAGTGATTTACCGGAGTTGTCCATTAAAACTACCCAAGACTGGTGAGACAGTTTCTGGATCTCCCTAAACTCTAAGCAGTACTTTAGCAACAAGGGATTCCTTCATGAGGGTATACTTTACCCTGTCACCCTTACCTAAGGCCAGTAGGGTATCCATCAAAGAAGTGGGCATATGCTTCCAGAGACTCACCCCCAATGTTTCATTGGCCTTAAACCACTTGTCAATATCATCACTCACCACAAATCTGGACATGGGTTCTTAGGGGATGTGCACCCATTTACCTCCTCTAATCTTCTCTGTATCACTGCCACAACATTTACTGACCACTGTGACCCTCCTGACTTTCAGGTCAAGTTCCTCCTGGCTTAACGCATGTACTGGCAGGAATTTCCTCTCTTCTAGAGTCAGCCTTTTTTCTTCTAAGGCTCTGTCTTTTTCTCTTCCAGGGCCCTAGATGCAGTTTATTTTCTCTCCCAAGCAACACTGGCAATTGTTCATTGCAGTCTCTACATATGTTTGCTAATTTCACCATTAAGAGATTCATTTGTAGTTGAGCTAGTAGTCTGCCATGGTGCTGGGCTTCTGCTGCACTCTGGAAGATAGCCCACAGTATAGACGTTTCCCACTGTGTGGTTAATTTTCACTGAAAATCTCCTTCAGACATAGCAGGAGCCATTTCATCAAAGAAATATTACAAGGTGAGCCATCTTTTCATTGTACTTGAGTGAGCAAAGTGGTGGTCTAACATAGTAAAAGGAATTGTCCCTGTACTACAGGGAGTTCTCTTTGCACATGTAGGGGGAACATTTGTTGTTCTTTGCCCTCTACCACCAAGCACTGGCATTCCCAAGAACCTATGTCCTGTGCCAAATGGGCCACAAACTAATGATTTTCTATGGAAGAGTCATCTGAAACTCTGTCATGGTAAATCTGGCAGGTCACCTACCACTAAATGATGTGCGGTAATTGTGAAATTTGAAGAGGGTGAAACCTGTTGGCAGCTGTAACTCGCACTACCTCCTTTGAGTCTGTCATTATCATACCTGTTAAATGAGAAGCCAAAAAACTGAATTCAATGTGCCAGTGGATTTACACATGAATGAAAAATAATTTTGAAAAGAACTGAACTCTGGGGAACACCACATAGGAGTGAGAGGAAAACAATAGTTGATATGCTACCTGCTTGGCCAAAATATATATATAAAAAAATATGATCAATTAGAAGTCAAAATTAAATGGCAATCTAAAGCTTATCTCTTATATTCACTGTGCTCTGATAATTGTCTTCAATGATTTCCTTACTGTGAATCAAGACTAAAAGTTTCATAAAGCTTGAGGTTCTTAAAGTAAAAAGTCCATGACTTGAAAACAGGTGTCTCCAGTAGTACCTAATTTGTTGACAAATTGTTGCTGAAACAAGAAGACAGCAGGACAACTGGGAGTAAATGCCTGAAACGGCCTGCTAATGAAATCCCCGCATGATACAGGAAAATTTCAACTCATAAATACAATCACTCCTTTATATACCAGAAACATCCCTTTAATGCTTCTACTCATCACTATGGTGGCAGGGACTGGGGGGCATATCATCAAGGCCCCGCGATAAAATTATCGCCGGTTTAGCATCCGTTTTCGGGCAAAAAAGCGTCGATAATTTTATCGCACTATCAGCATGGACACGCTAACGCGTGTTCCCATGCCTCAGCGCTGGTTTTCCTAACGCCCATCTTTGCATCGCCAATGAGATGCAAAGTGGGCGTACCCTGCCAAACTTACGTGGAGAATGTCGCTAACCGACATATCTCCAATTATCAATGTAATCGCTAACCGGCTTAGCGATCATGAAAGTAGCGCTAACCGCGCATAACGAAGGTTTCTTTACGCCTGCTTATAACCTGACTTAGCCATAATATCCAATGGAAGGTGGATATTATGGCTAAGTCTGCCCTGCCCTATCATCAAGCTATCGCCGTTCCCTGTGCGATTATCGCTAGATTTCCAGCCATAATCGCACATTCAGCATCTATCGCTTGGATTTTAATCGTTTTGGAGATAAGCGTCTCTGATAGCGCGCTATCCCAGCGATAAAATCCAGCGATAGCCGGCAATAATTATCCTCGCGCTAAGCGCGCTTAGCGATAATTATCGCCGGCTGTTGCTGATATGCCCCTTAGAAACTTTGGACGTGGCGTCCAGAGAAAAGATGTTGCCCTGTGAAATGATAAAATAATTAGATGTATCTTATATCTTAGTCCACAACATATACAAACATAAAGCTGATAACATAATGAAAAATCTTAGTAATGAGTTCAGTCTGAAAATGTACCTTGGCGGTTAAAAAACTGGTTTTAGGCATTCAGCCAGCAGGCCAATGGCAAACAAGCAGGCAGTGGGGCAGCTATTTGGGAGGCTAACCATACATTTGACTGAATCTGTGGAATTTTCACTCCCTTCTACATCTGAGAAATGTATTTTCATGTCTTGTATTCAATGCAAAGGAGTTCTATTAAGACAATGCTTATACGTGGAGAAACCTACTTCCAAAATTCACAAAGCCAGATAAACAACAATCAGCATACATACCTACCAACCAAATCTATATACCCTACCATTTGTACCCTAACATATTTAATGTTGGAAATTGAGTTACTGTTTGAAGGGGGTGACACCGTACTCAAGCAGCAAACACAATGTGTGCCTGTGTGAAACGCAAGCAAACCTCACATTAACCTGTACTTAACCGTTTGGCAGCTTGCCGCAAAAGCAGTCAGGCTTAACTTAGAGGCAATGTGCAAAGTATTTATGGAACTCTTCAAACAGTAATAAAGTGAAAACACCACACACAAAAAATCCCAGACCAATTTAGAAAAAAAGAATAAAATGTAACAAATTAATTGAAACCAAGACGATAAAAATTCAATCTGGTGAACCGGAGATATGCAAGTTCAAAGTTTTAAGTAAAAATAGTGCCTAGAACCACAAGACACCAACTGTGGTTGTCTGGTCGAGATGTACCGGGACAAAGGTATAATTTCAGGCCGAGCATGATGGAGTGCGGGCGGGATACAGAGACCAAGTTAGGCTTGCTGAAGAAAAGTACCTTAAATACTTTTTTGCGAGATCCTGCATCAAGGATGCTTCACCTAGCAGCAGCTCTGAGGAGCTGTGGGACGGCATTATCGAGTCCTGTGTCATTGTTCAGGATGCTGTCAACGAGGGGCTTGCGATGTGAAGTCCTGCATCAAAGATGAATCGTACACTAAGGATCGAAAGAAGATGCTGGGCTGCGATGTGAAGGCCTGCGTCAAGGATCTATCATGCAGTAGGGTTTCTGCTTACAGGACCACCGCTGGGCTGGCAGACCACCTTTAAGTCTACTTTGAAGGGTCCAGGACTGGGCTGGCACCACTTCTGGGTCAAGACTCACAACAAGATGAGTCCAGGAGGTGGGTTCAAGATGGTTGGAGCCTCTTATGTCCCTGAGGCTCTGATCAGGAGGCCAGACAACCAGCCCTTGGAGTCACTCTGGTGGTCCTTGGTTCCTACACTCAGGCAGGAGGGTAGCCGTCAGCAGGGCAACAGAGTAGCAGTCCTTCTTGAAGAGCAGGACAGCAGACCTTCTGAGTCTTCCACAGGTCCAGATGTGTACTGAAGAGTTGAGTGCTATCTATGAAGTAGGAGACGGTTCTGGAGGTTTCCACTCCCAGATGTGTTTGGAATTTTCACCATCCCTGCCCGGGACCCAGCTTGTCTGGGGTCCCAAAGTACTAGTATCAAACCCTTTGTGAGTGTTCTCTGGCACAGACTTTGTGACGTGCATTTGTGGTAGGTGGCAGGTCCTCCCCCTATTCAAGTCAGAGATGGCCCATCCTGCCAACACCTATTGCCCTTTGTCTCACTATCTGTGAGTAATACACAAAGACCGACTACCAGCGACACCTTGTCATGTAACCAAGGATAAAGGCAGCAGGCACCAAATGGTCAGGACATTTTTGTTTTCTAAAAATTCATTTTTAGAATTGTGACATAAAATATGACTTTACCATTAAAGAGGCTTTTAAATTACACTTCATTAGACACCAAACTTGACTTTCCTATCTCCTTCAAATTGAAATTGATCACTTATTAAATGCAGTATGTTAACCTAGAATCCTATGGGAGAGGAAGGCTTTGCCGTTATGAAAAAGAAATGTATGATGTTTTCATTATCAGGACATGTAAAAGTAAAAAGTGCATGTCCAACTTTTTAAATACACTGCACATTGCCCTAAGGGCTCTTTGGATGTGGGTTGACACATGTATTAAAAATGAAGGTTTAGGCCTGGCAACAGGATTTCTTGCTGGGTTGAAATGGCAGTTTAAAACTGCACACACAAGCTGCAGTCGCAGGCCTGACATTTTTAAAAGGGTTACTTAAGTGGGTGGCACAGTCAGTGCTGGGGGCCCACTAGTAGCATTTAATTTACAGGCCCTGGGTACATTTAGTACCACTTTGCTACAGATTTATGAGCAAATTAAATGTGAAGCATGAGTGTAAGCCATTTTCTCCATGTTTGAAGGAGAAAGTTACACACATTAGCACTGGTAGCTGTGGTAAAGCGCACAGAGTGCTAAGGCCAACACAAATAAGATCATGAAAAATGGAGGAGTAAGACAAATGGGGGCAGATTTACAAGCCCCTTGTGCCACTTTTGCGTCATTTTTAACATAGGAAAAGTGACGTAAGGGTGGCGCAAGGGGCTTGTAAATAAGCCCGCTGGTTTGGGGGGAAGCCCACCCTAAGGCCCCTCTATAGATAACCACACAGGAAGATTCCAACACAAGGAACCGGTCCACGATTCCCCCTCAAACTACATACATGGCTCAACTACACCTCCCTCACCCGCAGTCCATCCATTAACTATGACAATTTGCACTCCAGACCCCAGACTAGACGAGATATTACTATCACTCCAACAAGTCAAAGCTGACATCCAAGCTCTACATGATCTGATTCTTCAACAACCCAAGCTCGTGCGACCTGAACCAGAATCCAGAACATACCCACACATCAAATTTCCAAATACACCCAACAACTACACGTAAGCTCCCAGAATCATGAGCCCCCAAGAAGGAGAACAGTGCCCTACCCCAACGCCTTATCCCGTCCAGTCAGGATGAAAAACACCCTATCATCTAAAGATTTAATCACCCTACTCAGTTCTTATGAGCTACCGTACCTCCCACCTAATTCTGGGCACCCAGATAATTTACTTATACATTCCCTAATCCAAGCTATCCCTATCAACACCCACAGAAGTACAAGACACAATTCCAGAGGCATAGTTGAGAACAACTTCACGAGAATCCCCCTCACACTCGTACCCAACACAGCACCCAATAAGACGCGGCTAAAATGTATACTCCTAAATTGTAGGTCGGCATCGAGACATGCAACCGATATAGCTGACCTTATACTCGCTAATGAACCTGACATACTAATCCTGACGGAAACATGGCTAAATGAATCATCTACGTCCATCCTGGACATACTAGTTACCTCAAACTATGACATCACAAGACTAGACAGAATTGATAGGCCAGGTGGTGGTATCGCTTGCATACATCAGAGCAATCTAACAGTGACCAGCTCCAATGCCCCTGCACTATCCTCCAATGAATACCTTTGTTTAAACATCTCTAGCAATAACAAATCAATATGTTCACTACACACATTCTACCACCCTCCAGTGTGGGTTGACAAACGTATTAAAAATGAAGGTTTAGGCCTGGCAACAGGATTTCTTGCTGGGTTGAAATGGCAGTTTAAAACTGCACACACAAGCTGCAGTCGCAGGGCTGACATTTTTAAAAGGGTTACTTAAGTGGGTGGCACAGTCAGTGCTGGGGGCCCACTAGTAGCATTTAATTCACAGGCCCTGGGTACATTTAGTACCACTTTGCTACAGACTTATGAGTAAATTAATTGTGAAGCATGAGTGTAAGCCATTTTCTCCATGTTTGAAGAAGAAAGTTACACACACAGTGCTAAGGCCAACAAAAATGAGATCATAAAAAATGGAGGAGTAAGACAAATGGGGCAGATTTACAAGCCCCTTGCGCCACTTTTGCGTCATTTTTAACATGGGAAAAGTGACGTAAGGGTGGCGCAAGGGGCTTGCAAATAAGCCCCCTGGTTTGGGGGGAAGCCCACCCTAAGGCTGACAGGTCTTACCTCTCCTATATTACCCACCTACCCTACCGATCCTATCTACCTTACCTACCATGCTTCACATACCTCCTCTTTTTTAATTAATTTACTACACCTTAGCTTCCATAGCTCACTATACCTAGCCTACTTTACCTGCCTCTATGATACTTACCTATGACATCTGACATTCATACCTACCACATTGCCTTACTTGCATATTGACTTTATTGACCTGAACTAATACTTATGTAGCTAGTCAATCATGTAAAAATGCTTCTCAATTCACCTTCAAAGTGTGTTAAAAGTACTAAATAAACCAAAACACAAAATTCACAATTATTCCATACAACGTAAAAAACAAGCCAGGCCTATACGCTGTAATATTGAGGAAGATGGTGAATTACTGATTTTATAGGCAAATTTCCATCTTTTTAAGATTCATGAAAAACTTAGTATTGACTTAGGTTCATATACGCTTGAAGTACAGATGTGAAAGTTGTGTAAGGAAGTTTATTATGTTTGAAGATGTATGATTTTGCATCAGTCTTGGCTGACCGAGGAATTATTTTTTTTTAGGTGTATTTCTATTATGCAAGTCAAGTTCTGCATGAATCTCGAATATTGACTTATCAATAGAACACCAAGTTACATACGTGTCTTTTCCTTTATCTTGGACCACTCTTACTTATTCAATGCAAAGTGCCCATATTTCCTAAAAAGTATTGGAATTATTCACAGGAAATACAGGAACTTTGTAAAATTTCTCAAAATTCTATTCCAAATTAGTCTTAATGGGGCACATGCATCAAGGTAGGCTTTGCGATTCCTTAATTGCGATTATTAAGGAATCGCAATTAAGGAATCGCAAAAGCCTATGCATGTAGGAATCGCTATAAAAATAGCGATTCCTAAACATTCCTTAATTGCGACTCGCTAATTGCGAGTCGCAATTAAGGAATACCTCCCATTAATTCCTATGGGCCTAGAGGCCCATAGGAATGAATGGGAAGACATTCTCAATTAGCGATTCGCAATTAGAGAATCGCAAATTGAGAATGCAATTTCAAGGGTGCCAGGGTGTCAAAATGACACCCTGTTGCACCCTGAAATTGTGATGTGCACCCATGTTGCGCACACACATGCCCCAAGGGCATGTGTGTGTGTAACCTAAAACTTAAAAAAATGCATTTTAGAGCATTTTTCGAAGGTTTTGCAAATTACAGACAAGTTTGATTTGTCTGTAATTTGCGGTCCCAAATAGCGAAATCGCTATTTGAAAGTGCTTCTAGCATTGCATTTAAGGAATCGCAAATTGCGATTCCTTAAATGCAATCGTAATTTAGGAATTCGCAATTAATTGCGAATTCTTAAATTGCGCATAGAAACACTTTCATGCATCTCCAAAGGCCAATTTGCGATCGCAAACGGCCGATTTTTGCGATTCGCACCGTTTGCGATCGCAAAAACCTTTGATGCATGTGCCCCAATGTGTATAATAAGGCACAAGCGTCATGCTGTGATCAGAAAACGAGAGAATGGACATAATGCTATCACTAAAAACTTCATTTTATTCAGTGAGATAAGTCTTTAAGGGCAAATGGCTTTGTTACCTTCCTCAGGTTTAACAATACTTGTAATGGTTTTTGCAAGATGTTCCATTCCCTAAATACTCCAGATAGTAGCTGGCTATTGTGTATTGGGCAGATCTGGTGAGATCTGAGACATGATGTATAAAATCCCAAAACATGCGTCATGTTTATACTATAAACATAACACACTTTTCAAAGACAGTATCGAAACTGAAAAGAGGAGCACTGGTTAGGTAGTTTGAGGAAGTCTTGATAATTTTAAAAGAGCCACCAATCAGTTAAATTAATTAGGAGGTGAATCCTCTATGAGTTAGGTCACCTGGGCTGCTGAGATGTTAGTGCAACACTAAAACAACAATGAAGAAGACATGATTTTACCATTCTCCTCACCTATATGGGCAATTAAGCCTTCATGAACACAGTTAATACAGAACACAAAGCCTGCATTCCTGTATTTAAAAAAGGGCTAGTGCAAGGTTATCACAAATACAACATAGAACAGATAAATCACAGAATGCATTCAGTAATAACCAGTAGGTTTGCTTGTCACTTTTGGCACAGAAAAACAAAATAAATCCAGCGTAGATTACTGACCTACTACGATTTATGGACTTTCCTCGAGCTGGGCGCAGCATCAAAGTGATATACAATTATAAGCACAAATCGTTTAGTTGGTTCGTTTTTAGATTGTGGAATGGTCATTTATGCAAAAGTCTACCCTGAGTTACTACAATGGCTGCAGATAGTGCAGAATGGGGTCTCCCAGTTCTAATAAAGAAGAAAACGACAATGGGACCCTTTTAAAATAATGAGTATATCTATAAGTGTCACTATTTTCATAACTGAACTAATTTTTGGAAATCTAAACTATCACCTGGAAAAGAAGTAAAAGATATAAAAATTGTAGACTAGTAGTCTTATGTCTTCTTCACCTAGTCATGCTTCTAAAGAACGCAGATGGGACATCTGCATGTATTTTGGCACCCCATGCTAAGGACATTTTATGTGCCTTCCTCATTTGTATACTCAATTGGTGAATTTAGAAGCCTTAAACTCCCTTCCTATTACACATATGTCACCCCTAAAGAAGGCCCAAGGTAGCACTAAGGGCAGGGTGCTGTGTATCTGAAAGGCAGGACATGTACTTTCATGTTTTCCATGTTCTGGTAGTGACAACCAGTTAAGTTAGTTTTTTCCTACTGTGAGGCCTACTCCTCTCATAGGCTAGCATTGAGAATTCCTTAAACACTTTAAAGCTGTAATTCCTGATTAGAAAGGAGTGGGTACATCATGTTTCACATCTTTGGAATGGTAATGATAAATCCTCTCTGCTGGTAAAATTGGATTTAACATTACTGGTTTAGAAATGCCACTTTTAGAAAGTTGACATTTCTGTGCTATTACTGCTCTGTCTGCCTGGCAGGCTGTCTCCAATACATGTCTGGGATGGGTGACAGCTACATTTTGTCCATTCCCTCTAGACCGCCACAAACACAGGATCGGTGGATGTGACAGAGAACACATCTGCATTTATCTAAATTCTGATAGCTCTTCCTAAGCAGGAAGAGGTAGGGGGGACTGACAATTACACATGGATAGGTGAATATCCCCCACAGATAGCATGCCAGATAGGGCTGGGATGAAAGGCAACCTGCGTACTTCAAGGGCCTGCTTTGAGGTCACCCCCACTTCAAAGGCTCATTTGGATAAAAGAAGTTGGGCTCTGACCCTACCAAGACATTACACTACTGCGCCTGTGAAGAACTCTGCAAAGAGTAAAGACTGCAGTACTACAAGGATTACCACTTTGCCTGATTGCTGCTCTGAAGGAACTGCTTTCTGCTTTGCTGAGCTGCTCTGCTTACTGCTTACATCTGCCCTGCTGAGGACAAGGACTGAACCCATCTTAGTTGAACCCAGAGTGACTCCAATGGGCTTGCTGGCTTGTCCCCCCTTTCTGTAGTCTCAGGGCCATCAAAACCCTGCTGCTGCTGGACTCTGCCATTTGTAAATCTTGCACTGCCTGAGGTGTCAACTTGGGAAGGTGGTAAGCTCCGTTCCACCGGTGGAGTGTGCAGATGTTTGCCACAACCCGCTCTGCTTGGAGTGCGGAGTTCGGAAAAACTCTGCATACAGTCACGTGGCAGAGTTTGCCAGTGCACACCGCTTTAAACTTTTTTGAACTGAGCACTTACACAACTTGAAAAAAATGCCCTAATATCACTTAACATGCACAGCCATGGGATTTCAGTGAGGCTTGCATTTGGTACATGAATTGCATTTTTAGACTGGGTAACAGCGCATCTTCTTTTCTTTTTAACTTGGACGGTAGGGCCTAGCCACAAATTCTCTTGTGATATGTCAGACCAAGTTCAAACTAGACTGGCACTTGTGTGATGAGAAGCGGCTGGCTGCACTTACTGCACCCTCGGCTGTGTGTACTGTGTTTTTGCAGAAAGGGGAGGGGTCACGAGGCAGCCTTAGGCTGCCGGAGGAGGATTGTGTGATATTTGAGTGTTTTAGGCTCTGCTGTCTGCACAGTGCACAGAGTCCCCATTGTACCTGAGAGTTTCCACCCTCTGCCCCTGGTTGGACACCCACTGGAGTGCCCTTTTGCTTCACCAGCACCCACATCTTCTCACCATCATCGGAGAAGCATTGCCTACCCTGGGGTGCTCCTGGTCCTCACCCTTTCGGGGATCCTGGTCCCTGCGGTGCTGACAGGTAAATACCACAATAATATTTTCTACTAGTGCCTCGTGCTCGATACATTGGGGCAGATTTATGAGCCCCTTGCGCCACTTTTGCGCCGCCGTTGCGTCACTTCTGTGACGCAGCGGCTGCGTAAACCATGCACCACGTTGCGCCCTATTTACAACGTGACGCATCTAGGGAGATGTGTCACATTGTAAAGCCCTGCGCCACATGAAACCTGCGTCAGGTTTCATGTGGGCGTTCCGGCGCAGGGGGGGGGGCGTTCCGGCGCAGTAAAGCCTCGGAAAAGTGCCTGAGTGAAATCTACAAGATTCCACTCAGTCACTTTTCCGCTGCCGCTGCGTCAAAACCTTGTGCCTGCTTGAAGCAGGCGTAAGGCGTGACGCACCACGTTATGTATGGGCAGGCCACGAGCATTGCTGGAGTTGCGTCGCGCTTGCGACACGACTCCAGCAATGCGCCACCCTTCCGACGGGAGATGCGTCACGCATCTGTGTATCCTTGCGCCATGATGCGCTGCATTGTAAATGCAGCGCATCTGTGGTGGCGCAAGGGTAAACTTGCGTGACGCATCTTACCTGGCGCATCCCTGCTGATTTGCAGGGATGCGCCAGTGGTCATAAATCTGCCCCAAAGTGCTTCTGCATTTGGGGGTAATGCCATTTGACACTGTTTCCTAACTCAATATCACTCATTTCTTTGACCTCAGGTGAAACGGTGAGTCGTCCCTGTGGACATTTAAACCCGGAGCCAGCAGGCTGTTCTCAGATCTGGAGAGCAGATTGGAAAGCTCACTGGAGTGCATTATGTCTCATAATGTCTGGCTAAATCCTGTGCACAAATACAAGGTAAATCAAGTCAAATACAATTATTAATGCAAGCAATCTGTACAGAGTTCTTGAGTATTGTTGAAAGTTCTTTATTGTGATGAAAAACGCAACCAGCCGACACGTGTTTCGTCAGGGAAGAGTAGTCCCTCGACTCTTCAGGGCTGGGAATGATACAAATAATAGCGTAAAACCATGGCAAAGGGTAACTTTAACGGGAGAGCATAGACTCTCTGATCGCATGCGTGGAGGTCACCAAGACATGCGTGCAACCCTAAAGACCAAAACCAAATTAAGGTGGATGCGGTGAGCTAAAACAAACATCACGTCATTGTGTGGGCATAAACAAGATAACAGTCTAAAAAGATTAAACTAAAACGTATACTGTTGAAACGTGACTGAGTCTCATAGAATTACTTGAGTAGTCATGTGACGCCCGTAAAAAAAAATGTTTCTTAAGGTGAAAGAAATTGAAGCTAACAATATGGTGCAGCGCAAACGGAAAGGTTTCAAATGAGGAGCTTAAAAAGTGGTAAGAAAGAGAAAGGCAAAGAAAGAGGGTAAAATGGGAGAGGGGGTAGCAAGAGTGTATCGCAGAGAATATGAGGGTGAAACCTAACGGACAAAAGACGTCATACAGGTACCTGTAAAAAGTTGCGTGCACACTGTATCGTCTACAAAGTAAAAGGACTACAACAAAGTGTGCAAATGTCAGTGTGCTATTGATCCAAGTGGAGACATGCTGAAAGGATCAAAAAACAAGGAAAGGCTAAAAGAATATATAAAGGGATTCTTACCCCGTAGCCGGTGATAATTCCAACCCGGCGGGGCACGCTTGTTACAGGGTAGAAAATTCAAAACATCAAAGATTTAAAGCGTCTAAAGAATGTGGAAGAAAAACACAGTCACAAGGGAATCAGCTAAAGGTATAAGTAATAAGTACCAAGAACCAAAAGGAAGGCGTCAACACAATACCTGTCATGGGTCGTAGTAATGCAATAAGTGCTGTGAACAAAAGGAGGAGGGATAAAATGTTTGGATGGAGCTTAATACTAAAAAGGAAAGTGTAGCGCAAAGAGAAGAAAAAGTGTATAGAAGGTAGCCTCTCACCAGGAAGCCGGTGATAATTCCAACCCGGCTATCCTGATGCGTATTCCAGGATATAATATGGAGAAAGATATTCTGTGGGAGACGAAGAAGAAAAAAGAGAAAACCCAACACAGAGCGTCAGTAGCCTTGAAATCACAAGTGCTGTGAAAAATAAGTGATATATGGCACGCTCGAAAAACTAGGTCCAGATCTCACCTTAGTTAAATTATAACAATATAAAGGTGCCGCGAGTACGGGATACGTAAAAATCCAATTCCAATATGATTACAATGAATCCAAGTGCTTGAGTACAACGTGTACAGTCTGTATCCAAATAAGGTGTGGCCTAAGCACGTGTGTGTGCTGCCAATGTCCCTGTAAGTGAAAAACAAAAAACAACCCGGCTAAGCGAAAATAACAAAGGCCAGAACAATGTTTAGAACAATCATGACCAAAATACGGTACTAAGGTAGAGTTACAGATGTAAAAGGTGGAAATCGCATTTACTTAGTAGAGAGAATTATCGCGCGTACTAGCGGCACCGGTTACGAGGTGGGTGTGTGCTCGAGAGAGGAGACCCGGAAGTGCTTAAATAGTCACGACCCCGAAAAACAACTAGACCGTAGAATACAGGTCAAAAGGTTCCCAATAAGGTAACGCGAGAATGGAAACCAGAGCACGTGAAGTGCGTGCAACTGACGTGGAAAGGGCAGATTGTAATGCCGCCATCAACAAGCTTGATACGGAGACCGAGAGAAAGGTCAATAATCCTAGTTCGAGTGACAAGTGCTGCAGAAGGTGCAATGAGAGTAAGACGTCAGGACTCATAAAATATTTAAAAAACCAAAGTATTAGAAAAACCTATTAAAAGAACCCAAAACCGGGTATGGGAAGGCCCAAAAGAGAAAGAACCACCGTACTAATAGCAGAAAAAGGTAATCATCTTAGGGGGGTATGTGTGCTGAACATATAAAAAAAGAAAATAGTAAAGTCGGGAACGTATGGAAACCTGTCCGGTAAAGCGCCAAAAACAAGTGATGGTGACTCACACAAGATAATTAAGTGACAGGTAGTAAACACATACAATGATTAATACAATGGTATACACATTATGTTATGAGCAATAAATCATACATGGATACAACTCTCTGTCGCATTTCATGTGGGCTGTACGCAGGATGTGCTAGAAACATCACCTTCTTATTAAGTTTTTAGAGAAATACAGATATCAATGTCAATGTTACTGATGTTGAGATTGAATGATCATTAAAGAAATTTCTTAGTTGATAATGCCTGAAATTTAGACTCTTCAGTCATGGGCCAAAATGTACATATTGCACATAGTGGAGATCTCAACTAACACTACGTAGTACACACAGTATGTGAGTGACCAGATGTACTATAACAGTTTCATACTACTATTTCAAGTTCAAAGAACAGATAATAAAGTGTGCATTGAAAACTAGACAGGACATCCTGGATAATTTTTTCTGACATACATTCGTATTCATAATCTTATATCAAGATCGAAGTATGCATCTGTGCTATAAACACTTTGTTCGAGTAACAAGATAACACAAATCGGTGTGGGTGTACATTTAGCAGACAGAGCATGAAAGTTATTCACCCCAAAAAATATTGCATCTCTGAATCGCAATTAAGACCATGTTCCACCGTGTGTAGGCGCTTGATCCATGTGGCCTCAGTTCGCCTCAGTCGCAGTTCCCTGTTACCCCCACGTGGACTAAGGTCAATTGTTTCTATTCCATAAAATAAGAAGCACTTGTGTAGGCCCTGTGTGGGGAACATTGCTGCATGTATCGCTACAGGATATCTCGCATCCTGTTGATGCAATGCCCTGATGTGTTCTCCAATTCGATCTTTAAGGGGTCTGATTGTGCTGCTAACGTACTGTTTCCCACATGTGCATTCAATTATGTAGATAACGAATCTGGTGGTACAGTTGATATTAGATCTGATCTCATAGTGTCTGTTATCATGTCCGTGGAATTTCTTTGTTTTATGTTTGGCCCATTTGCAAACCCCACAGCAACCACATTTGTAGAAACCCACAGTATGTGTAGTTAGCCAGGTCTGTGTACTGTTTATTTTAGGCACCGTAGGACTTAATCTGGTGCGTAAAGTTTTGCCACGTTTGAAGGTGATTTGTGGGTGATTAGTAATCACATCGATCAAGGAAATGTCAGTCTGTAGAATACCCCAATGTTTGTTGAGGCTGGTCCTCAAAGTATGACTAAGTTCATTAAAGTCTGTGACCATGCGAACCTTGTGATCACCAGCGGGTTTCTTACTCTTGATTAGTAAAGTATCATCCCGCTTTACGTGGGAGATTCTATTTACAGCTCGTTTAAGGTTTTGGTCGGAATAACCTCTCTTCTTAAATCTCTGTTTCATGTCTCTGATACAATTCTGGAACTCTGGTTCCTCACTGCAATTCCTTCTGGCCCTTATAAACTCACCATAAGGAATGGCACTGATTTGGTGAGAGGGGTGGTAACTATCCGCATGTAATAAAGAATTACAGGAAGTGCTTTTACGGAAAAGACGGCTGCACAGTTCCTCATTCTTGAAATATAATTCAATATCTAGAAAGGTAACGCTGGTGGTGCTGTGTTCCATTGTGAATTGCATACCAAACTTATTGGTGTTAAGGTAAACACTGAACTGTTCCAATTGGGTCTGTGTACCAGACCAAAGTAAAAGACAATCGTCAATGTAGCGACCCCAAAAGATGATATACTCAGTCCATGGTGCCCCATTGGTCCCCCAGATGCAATCATCTTCTAAGCAGCCCATAAACAGATTCGCAAATGATGGGGAAAATTTAGAGCCCATTGCCACTCCTCTGATCTGTTTGTACCATTTATTCTCAAACATAAAGAAATTATTGTTAAGAATAAGGTGCATCATGGCGATCAACATTTCATTGTGTAACCTGGTTGGATACTGGTGTAAAGAGATACCACATCTAAGGTGGCAAGGATCATATCAGGTTGCCACTGTACGTCTGAGAGTATACTAAGGATATGCTTGGTGTCCTGTATATATGAAGCTAAATTTCTTACTAGAGGACCTAAAAAAAGATCAACATATTCAGCCAGTTTTTCTGTGGGGCCCCGATTCCTGACACAATACGTCTACCGGGGGGAAAAGGAAGATGCTTATGAATCTTGGGTAGCATGTATAAGCATGGGAAGGTAGGTCTAAATACCTTCATGTATGTGTGTTCGTCATCATCTAGAAGGCCCTGGGTGTGCCATTCGGAAAGGTGTTTATTGATTAAGGTAGTAAGGGGCCCTATTGGATTGTAAGTCACAGGTTCATAACATGTATCATCATTAGGTTGGGACATGATCTCGTTCTTGTAGTCCACCCAGTTCATGACCACCACATTACCTCCCTTATCTGCCTCCCTGATAAGTATGTCATTGTCATTCACTAATGCGTTTAGTGCTAGTCGTTCACCCTGTCTGAGGTTGTCCTGATATTTGTTCCTGGATGTAGTTCTTTTAGAGTCAAACTTGTTTAGATCTTCAAGCACCCGTTTATAAAAGGTGTCAATCGCATTGCCACCTGGGAGAGTGGGCGTCCATTTAGATTTATTTCTTAGACCACTTGATATGGTGGTATCATTATCTATATCCAATTCCTCCAGTAACCTGATCATAGTGTATGGAGATTCTTCTATATCAGTTAGGGAAAGTAAAAGTTTAGTAGCCTGCACATCTTGAATACTGGGAACACCAAACACATTATCACAGGGAATGTTTGTAACTGATTTATTGACAATAGGGTTGCAAGCAAAGAACTTCTTGAGCTTTAAACCTCTAATGAATTTGAATAGATCAATCTTTAGTTTACAGATGTCACCTGATTCACGTGGATTGAAGCTCAAGCCTTTGCTCAATAATGATTCCATATCTTTAGAAAGATCTTTAGAGGAAAGGTTCACCACTTGTACATTCATTCCTGCCTCCTCTACTTATTCCTCTCGTTGCCTGACCTCAGTCTCTTTTTGTAATCCTCTTTGTCTGCCTCTTTTACGTCTACGGGTTTTGTGTCTGGTCCCCCCCGTGTGCCCTGGGTTCTGTTCCCCCTTCCTATGGTTCTGACATCCCGTAAAAAAGAAGATTCCATGCGTCTTGTACCTGAGTTGTTCTCAGCCTCGCTGTCACTAGACACTGGTGCACTCAATGAGGTGGAGCTTGAGGAAATGGATATCGTATCTACTCTAGATAATCTGTCCTGTTGTGAGCCTGTTTGTACTAAAGAGTCATATTTTCTAGCATAGGTAAAAACTCTGCCTACCTTATAGTCAATTTCATCACGTTTTAATTGTCTAGCTTTCCTGTCTTTAATTTCATTTTGGTGGGTCGATAATATGTCTTTTAGAATAGAATAGTTTTTCTCAGTGGCCTCTTTGAGGTTGAGGTCTCTGATTTCCTTCTCTAGGATGTCAATTTCTGCTTGTAGTTTAACGACCTTTCTCTCAGCACTTTCAACTAAAATCTGTATCAGTGTGTTAGAGTTGACGGTTAAAGCCTCTTCCCATTTGGCCAAGAGGTCCTCATCTAGATCGTCATAGGTAGGGAAGATCTGGGATCGCAAACCCCTTTGGACTCTATTGAGTCTAAGATATTGCTTTAAGGTGGCTCCATCCCACCATCTGGCATTCTCCAATTTTCTGAGCTTTTCTAATTTGAGAAATTTTTCTCTGAGACCCTCCGTGCGTGTGGGGTTACCAATCGTAGAGGGAGTGTTAGAGTTAGTGCATTTCGCCAAATTGCCAAAAAACTCTTCCGCTTCCTTGTCTCTGTCCATCTTCGAAACTAACAATGAAATTTAAAGAATATATATACGTAGCGGCAGCCCTTCCTAATCCAATGGGTAAACAACTAGACAGAGGGTTTTAGTGCATAAGAAGTCATGGCGCTCAGCAAATTTACGTTACCGTGTGTCTGGGTGAACTGATAAGTATGGTGCTGACCAGGAAGGGGAGACCCTTAAAACCCCTCAATGTGTATAGGGAGAACCCTACAGCAAAACAGTCTGGCTAAATCCTGTGCACACATACAAGGTAAATCAAGTCAAATACAATTATTAATGCAAGCAATCTGTACAGAGTTCTTGAGTATTGTTGAAAGTTCTTTATTGTGATGAAAAACGCAACCAGCCGACACGTGTTTCGTCAGGGAAGAGTAGTCCCTTGACTCTTCAGAGCTGGGAATGATACAAATAATAGCGTAAAACCATGGCAATGGGTAACTTTAACGGGAGAGCATAGACTCTCTGATCGCATGCGTGGAGGTCACCAAGACACGCGTGCCACCCTAAAGACCAAAACCAAATTAAGGTGGATGCAGTGAGCTAAAACAAACATCACGTCATTGTGTGGGCATAAACAAGATAACAGTCTAAAAAGATTAAACTAAAACGTATACTGTTGAAACGTGACTGAGTCACATAGAATTACTTGAGTAGTCATGTGACGCCCGTAAAAAAAAAAAATTCTTAAGGTGATAGAAATTGAAGCTAACAATATGGTGCAGCGCAAACGGAAAGGTTTCAAATGAGGAGCTTAAAAAGTGGTAAGAAAGAGAAAGGCAAAGAAAGAGGGTAAAATGGGAGAGGGGGTAGCAAGAGTGTATCGCAGAGAATATGAGGGAGAAACCTAACGGACAAAAGACGTCATACAGGTACCTGTAAAAAGTTGCGTGCACACTGTATCGTCTACAAAGTAAAAGGACAACAACAAAGTGTGCAAATGTCAGTGTGCTATTGATCCAAGTGGAGACATGCTGAAAGGATCAAAAAACAAGGAAAGGCTAAAAGAATATATAAAGGGATTCTTACCCCGTAGCCGGTGATAATTCCAACCCAGCGGGGCACGCTTGTTACAGGGTAGAAAATTAAAAACATCAAAGATTTAAAGCGTCTAAAGAATGTGGAAGAAAAACACAGTCACAAGGGAATCAGCTAAAGGTATAAGTAATAAGTACCAAGAACCAAAAGGAAGGCGTCAACACAATACCTGTCATGGGTCGTAGTAATGCAATAAGTGCTGTGAACAAAAGGAGGAGGGATAAAATGTTTAGGATGGAGCTTAATACTAAAAAGGAAAGTGTAGCGCAAAGAGAAGAAAAAGTGTATAGAAGGTAGCCTCTCACCGGGAAGCCGGTGATAATTCCAACCCGGCTATCCTGATGCGTATTCCAGGATATAATATGGAGAAAGATATTCTGTGGGAGACGAAGAAGAAAAAAGAGAAAACCCAACACAGAGCGTCAGTAGCCTTGAAATCACAAGTGCTGTGAAAAATAAGTGATATATGGCATGCTCGAAAAACTAGGTCCAGATCTCACCTTAGTTAAATTATAACAATATAAAGGTGCCGCGAGTACGGGATACGTAAAAATCCAATTCCAATATGATTACAATGAATCCAAGTGCTTGAGTACAACGTGTACAGTCTGTATCCAAATAAGGTGTGGCCTAAGCACGTGTGTGTGCTGCCAATGTCCCTGTAAATGAAAAACAAAAAACAACCCGGCTAAGCGAAAATAACAAAGGCCAGAACAATGTTTAGAACAATCATGACCAAAATACGGTACTAAGGTAGAGTTACAGATGTAAAAGGTGGAAATCGCACTTACTTAGTAGAGAGAATTATCACAAGTAATTCTGTGAGACTCAGTCACGTTTCAACAGTATACGTTTTAGTTTAATCTTTTTAGACTGTTATCTTGTTTATGCACACGCAATGACGTAATGTTTGTTTTAGCTCACCGCATCCACCTTAATTTGGTTTTGGTCTTTAGGGTTGCACGCGTGTCTTGGTGACCTCCACGCATGCGATCAGAGAGTCTATGCTCTCTTGTTAAAGTTGCCCTTTGCCATGGTTTTACGCTATTATTTGTATCATTCCCAGCCCTGAAGAGTCGAGGTACTACTCTTCCCTGACGAAACACGTGTCGGCTGGTTGCGTTTTTCATCACAATAAAGAACTTTCAACAATACTCAAGAACTCTGTACAGATTGCTTGCATTAATAATTGTATTTGACTTGATTTACCTTGTATGTGTGCACAGGATTTAGCCAGACTGTTTTGCTGTAGGGTTCTCCCTATACACATTGAGGGGTTTTAAGGGTCTCCCCTTCTTGGTCAGCACCATACTTATCAGTTCACCCAGACACACGGTAACGTAAATTTGCTGAGCGCCATGACTTCCCATGCACTAAAACCCTCTGTCTAGTTGTTTACCCATTGGATTAGGAAGGGCTGCCGCTACGTATATATATTCTTTAAATTTCATTGTTAGTTTCGAAGATGGACAGAGACAAGGAAGCGGAAGAGCTTTTTGGCAATTTGGCGAAAGGCACTAACTCTAACACTCCCTCTACGAGTGGTAACCCCACACGCAAGGAGGGTCTCAGAGAAAAATTTCTCAAATTAGAAAAGCTCAGAAAATTGGAGAATGCCAGATGGTGGGATGGAGCCACCTTAAAGCAATATCTTAGACTCAATAGAGTCCCAAGGGGTTTGCGATCCCAGATCTTCCCTACCTATGACTATCTAGATGAGGACCTCTTGGCCAAATGGGAAGAGGCTTTAACCGTCAACTCTAACACACTGATACAGATTTTAGTTGAAAGTGCTGAGAGAAAGGTTGTTAAACTACAAGCAGAAATTGACATCCTAGAGAAGGAAATCAGAGACCTCAACCTCAAAGAGGCCACTGAGAAAAACTATTCTATTCTAAAAGACATATTATCGACCCACCAAAATGAAATTAAAGACAGGAAAGCTAGACAATTAAAACGTGATGAAATTGACTATAAGGTAGGCAGTGTTTTTACCTATGCTAGAAAATATGACTCTTTAGTACAAACAGGCTCACAACAGGACAGATTATCTAGAGTAGATACGATATCCATTTCCTCAAGCTCCACCTCATTGAGTGCACCAGTGTCTAGTGACAGCGAGGCTGAGAACAACTCAGGTACAAGACGCATGGAATCTTCTTTTTTACGGGAGGTCAGAACCATAAGAAGGGGGAACAGAACCCAGGGCACACGGGGGGGACCAGACACAAAACCCGTAGAGGTAAAAGAGGCAGACAAAGAGGATTACAAAAAGAGACTGAGGTCAGGCAACGAGAGGAACAAGTAGAGGAGGCAGGAATGAATGTACAAGTGGTGAACCTTTCCTCTAAAGATCTTTCTAAAGATATGGAATCATTATTGAGCAAAGGCTTGAGCTTCAATCCACGTGAATCAGGTGACATCTGTAAACTAAAGATTGATCTATTCAAATTCATTAGAGATTTAAAGCTCAAGAAGTTCTTTGCTTGCAACCCTATTGTCAATAAATCAGTTACAAACATTCCCTGTGATAATGTGTTTGGTGTTCCCAGTATTCAAGATGTGCAGGCTACTAAACTTTTACTTTCCCTAACTGATATAGAAGAATCTCCATACACTATGATCAGGTTACTGGAGGAATTGGATATAGATAATGATACCACCATATCAAGTGGTCTAAGAAATAAATCCAAATGGACGCCCACTCTCCCAGGTGGCAATGCGATTGACACCTTTTATAAACGGGTGCTTGAAGATCTAAACAAGTTTGACTCTAAAAGAACTACATCCAGGAACAAATATCAGGACAACCTCAGACAGGGTGAACGACTAGCACTAAAGGCATTAGTGAATGACAATGACATACTTATCAGGGAGGCAGATAAGGGAGGTAATGTGGTGGTCATGAACCGGGTGGACTACAACAACGATATCATGTCCCAACTGAATGATGACACATGTCATGAACCTGTGACTTACAATCCAATAGGGCCCCTTACTACCTTAATCAATAAACACCTTTCCGAATGGCACACCCAGGGCCTTCTAGATGATGACGAACACACATACATGAAGGTATTTAGACCTACCTTCCCATGCTTATACACGCTACCCAAGATTCATAAGCATCTTCCTTTTCCCCCCGGTAGACCTATTGTGTCAGGAATCGGGGGCCCCACAGAAAAACTGGCTGAATATGTTGATCTTTTTTTAGGTCCTCTAGTAAGAAATTTAGCTTCATATATACAGGACACCAAGCATATCCTTAGTATACTCTCAGACGTACAGTGGCAACCTGATATGATCCTTGCCACCTTAGATGTGGTATCTCTTTACACCAGTATCCAACCAGGACTGGGTTTACAAGCTGTACCACGACTACTTAATAGGAGACCAGCAACACAGTGGTTACACAATGAAATGTTGATCGCCATGATGCACCTTATTCTTAACAATAATTTCTTTATGTTTGAGAATAAATGGTACAAACAGATCAGAGGAGTGGCAATGGGCTCTAAATTTTCCCCATCATTTGCGACTCTGTTTATGGGCTGCTTAGAAGATGATTGCATCTGGGGACCAATGGGGCACCATGGACTGAGTATATCATCTTTTGGGGTCGCTACATTGATGATTGTCTTTTACTTTGGTCTGGTACACAGACCCAATTGGAACAGTTCAGTGTTTACCTTAACACCAATACGTTTGGTATGCAATTCACAATGGAACACAGCACCACCAGCGTTACCTTTCTAGATATTGAATTATATATCAAGAATGAGGAACTGTGCAGCCGTCTTTTCCGTAAAATCACTTCCTGTAATTCTTTATTACATGCGGATAGTTACCACCCCTCTCACCAAATCAGTGCCATTCCTTATGGTGAGTTTATAAGGGCCAGAAGGAATTGCAGTGAGGAACCAGAGTTCCAGAATTGTATCAGAGACATGAAACAGAGATTTAAGAAGAGAGGTTATTCCGACCAAAACCTTAAACGAGCTGTAAATAGAATCTCCCACGTAAAGCGGGATGATACTTTACTAATCAAGAGTAAGAAACCCGCTGGTGATTACAAGGTTCGCATGGTCACAGACTTTAATGATCTTAGTCATACTTTGAGGACCAGCCTCAACAAACATTGGGGTATTCTACAGACTGACATTTCCTTGATCGATGTGATTACTAATCACCCACAAATCACCTTCAGACGTGGCAAAACTTTACGCACCAGATTAAGTCTTACGGTGCCTAAAATAAACAGTACACAGACCTGGCTAACTAAACATACTGTGGGTTTCTACAAATGTGGTTGCTGTGGGGTTTGCAAATGGGCCAAACATAAAACGAAGAAATTCCACGAACATGATAACAGACACTATGAGATCAGATCTAATATCAACTGTACCACCAGAGTCGTTATCTACATAATTGAATGCACATGTGGGAAACAGTACGTGGGTAGCACAATCAGACCCCTTAAAGATCGAATTGGAGAACACATCAGGGCATTGCATCAACAGGATGCGAGATATCCTGTAGCGACACATGTAGCAATGTGCCCCACACAGGGCCTACACAAGTGCTTCTTATTTTATGGAATAGAAACAATTGACCTTAGTCCACGTGGGGGTAACAGGGAACTGCGACTGAGGCGAACTGAGGCCACATGGATCATGCGCCTACACACGGTGGAACATGGTCTTAATTGCGATTCAGAGATGCAATATTTTTTGGGGTGAATAACTTTCATGCTCTGTCTGCTAAATGTACACCCACACCGATTTGTGTTATCTTGTTACTCGAACAAAGTGTTTATAGCACAGATGCATACTTCGATCTTGATATAAGATTATGAATACGAATGTATGTCAGAAAAAATTATCCAGGATGTCCTGTCTAGTTTTCAATGCACACTTTATTATCTGTTCTTTGAACTTGAAATAGTAGTATGAAACTGTTATAGTACATCTGGTCACTCACATACTGTGTGTACTACGTAGTGTTAGTTGATATCTCCTCTATGTGCAATATGTACATTTTGGCCCATGACTGAAGAGTCTAAATTTCAGGCATTATCAACTAAGAAATTTCTTTAATGATCATTCAATCTCAACATCAGTAACATTGACATTGATATCTGTATTTCTCTAAAAACTTAATAAGAAGGTGATGTTTCTAGCACATCCTACGTACAGCCCACATGAAATGCGACAGAGTTGTATCCATGTATGATTTATTGCTCATAAGATAATGTGTATACCATTGTATTAATCATTGTATGTGTTTACTACCTGTCACTTCATTATCTTGTGTGAGTCACTATCACTTGTTTTTGGCACTTTACCGGACAGGTTTCCATACGTTCCCGACTTTACTATTTTCTTTTTTTATATGTTCAGCACACATACTCCCCTAAGATGATTACCTTTTTCCGCTATTAGTACGGTGGTTCTTTCTCTTTTGGGCCTTCCCATACCCGGTTTTGGGTTCTTTTAATAGGTTTTTCTAATAGTTTAAAAATATATATATTTTATGAGTCCTGACGTCTTACTCTCATTGCACCTTCTCCAGCACTTGTCACTCGAACTAGGATTATTGACCTTTCTCTCGGTCTCCGTATCAAGCTTGTTGATGGCAGCATTACATTCTGCCCTTTCCACGTCAGTTGCACGCACTTGACGTGCTCTGGTTTCCAGTCTCGCGTTACCTTATTGGGAACCTTTTGACCTGTATTCTACGGTCTAGTTGTTTTTCGGGGTCGTGACTATTTAAGCACTTCCGGGTCTCCTCTGTCGAGCACACACCCACCTTGTAACCGGTGCCGCTAGTACGCGCGATAATTCTCTCTACTAAGTAAGTGCGATTTCCACCTTTTACATCTGTAACTCTACCTTAGTACCGTATTTTGGTCATGATTGTTCTAAACATTGTTCTGGCCTTTGTTATTTTCGCTTAGCCGGGTTGTTTTTTGTTTTTCATTTACAGGGACATTGGCAGCACACACACGTGCTTAGGCCACACCTTATTTGGATACAGACTGTACACGTTGTACTCAAGCACTTGGATTCATTGTAATCATATTGGAATTGGATTTTTACGTATCCCGTACTCGCGGCACCTTTATATTGTTATAATTTAATTAAGGTGAGATCTGGACCTAGTTTTTCGAGCGTGCAATGGCATCACTTATTTTTCACAGCACTTGTGATTTCAAGGCTACTGACGCTCTGTGTTGGGTTTTCTCTTTTTCTTCTTCGTCTCCCACAGAATATCTTTCTCCATATTATATCCTGGAATACGCATCAGGATAGCCGGGTTGGAATTATCACCGGCTTCCCGGTGAGAGGCTACCTTCTATACACTTTTTCTTCTCTTTGCGCTACACTTTCCTTTTTAGTATTAAGCTCCATCCTAAACATTTTATCCCTCCTCCTTTTGTTCACAGCACTTATTGCATTACTACGACCCATGACAGGTATTGTGTTGACGCCTTCCTTTTGGTTCTTGGTACTTATTACTTATACCTTTAGCTGATTCCCTTGTGACTGTGTTTTTCTTCCACATTCTTTAGACGCTTTAAATCTTTGATGTTTTGAATTTTCTACCCTGTAACAAGCGTGCCCCGCCGGGTTGGAATTATCACCGGCTACGGGGTAAGAATCCCTTTATATATTCTTTTAGCCTTTCCTTGTTTTTTGATCCTTTCAGCATGTCTCCACTTGGATCAATAGCACACTGACATTTGCACACTTTGTTGTTGTCCTTTTACTTTGTAGACGATACAGTGTGCACGCAACTTTACAGGTACCTGTATGACGTCTTTTGTCCGTTAGGTTTCTCCCTCATATTCTCTGCGATACACTCTTGCTACCCCTCTCCCATTTTACCCTCTTTCTTTGCCTTTCTCTTTCTTACCACTTTTTAAGCTCCTCATTTGAAACCTTTCCGTTTGCGCTGCACCATATTGTTAGCTTCAATTTCTTTCACCTTAAGAATTTTTTTTTTTTATGGGCGTCACATGACTACTCAAGTAATTCTATGGGACTCAGTCACGTTTCAACAGTATACATTTTGCGTTTAATCTTTTTAGGCTGTTATCTTGTTTATGCCCACACAATGATGTGATGTTTGTTTTAGCTCACCGCATCCACCTTAATTTGGTTTTGGTCTTTAGGGTTGCACGCGTGTCTTGGTGACCTCCACGCATGCGATCAGAGAGTCTATGCTCTCCTGTTAAAGTTACCCTTTGCCATGGTTTTACGCTATTATTTGTATCATTCCCAGCCCTGAAGAGTCGAGGGACTACTCTTCCCTGATGAAATACGTGTCGGCTGGTTGCGTTTTTCATCACAATAAAGAACTTTCAACAATACTCAAGAACTCTGTACAGATTGCTTGCATTAATAATTGTATTTGACTTGATTTACCTTGTATGTGTGCACAGGATTTAGCCAGACTGTTTTGCTGTAGGGTTCTCCCTATACACATTGAGGGGTTTTAAGGGTCTCCCCTTCCTGGTCAGCACCATACTTATCAGTTCACCCAGACACACAGTAACGTAAATTTGCTGAGCGCCATGACTTCCTATGCACTAAAACCCTCTGTCTAGTTGATGTCTCATAATGTCTCAGTGCACACAGATTCGTTCTACAGGTACACACAGAACTGAGATATCTTAGAAGTCATGACATCTTACCGAAGTTAAATATTGTGACCTGCAGGTTGTGCTCTATGTACTGTTGGCTTGAGAGTTTTAGTTATAGAGTTTGAAGTTAAGGGAAGAGATCAAGTTTTTATTTTTCATTTTAGAAGTTTTGTATAGAGTGAACCAGGCCCACTGGTCATCAGAGTGCTATACAATAATTCGGCAGGCACAAGTTTAGCAGAAAATATCCGACATTTGCAACACATAGTTACATAGGTTCAGATTGTGTAAATGTACATGTAATAGAATGTTTTTAGTCATAAAATGAATAATCTTGCTTGAGCAAGAAAACACCATCGGAGGATGTTTCACATTCAAACACTTTTAATAATCCTCTGCCACTCTTACTCTACGTCGGTTCCCTAATGTAACGGGGCTGCGTCTAGATGCGAGTCAGCTCATAGCAGTGCTCCAAAAAAAACTGCTAGTTTGAACTAGTCCGTACTATGTAGGTTGAGGTCGCAGTTCTACACTGGCACACTTTGTCATCGCCATTTATTATTGCCTGATATGATATTTTTGTTATCAGTTCAAGAAGACAGCGATTTGAGAATAAAAATTTAAGAAACTGCCTGAATGCATGGTTTGATGTTATGTTAGCTGATAATATAGAAACTCTGAGATGATTCCCACACCTCAACCTCTGCTCTAGATCCACATGAAAAGGAGCACAGCCCCTCACCACCCAGTGAAGGCTTTATTCAGTGCTCTACATGGCCTTATAAGTTGTACTGTCATATTAATGGGATGTGAAAGGCTGGGCAGGGAGAAGGAAATAGTCTATTCTAAATTCCACGCATGATTGTGCTGGGAGATGGGTAAAGAGGAAGGTCCCTGAAGACAGGCTTTGATGGAAAAGAAATGTGGCCTCAAGGAATACTAATGCACACCATGCTGGCAACAATCATAGGGCAAGGGAGGTAAAAACATTTGTTCTTTAAGTATGGAAAATCATTCTTAGATAACCTACTCTTGTGATTCCCAGAATTAAACGGTTTATGCCCTCAGCTGTGTGACTATTACCTAAAATGCACACATTAAAACACTGAAACAATAACGCTGATGGCTTCTGCTAAATATAATTCGTAGGAGCGAGCTGCACTTGCAGGTTAAAGTATCATGAACTTTCTTTCGATAACAGCCTATGTAGAGGTAGAAGCAGCGCAGGAATGATGTCAGTGTGATCATTCGATTGGTGAAGTGTGCGTTCTTCACACTTTTAATGAATGTGTGTCTTAGGTGTTCATATATGCTCATATTCTTGGAGAGAGGATGTGCTTCAAGTGAAGCACAGCACAGGAAGGCGAGGCAATGGAAAAAGCCACACTCTCTGCTCACTGCTAGCATACTCATACTCATACTCTCCATCAGCATCGTCATCAGCACCTCATGCTATTCACTGGCTCCCAAGGGGGGCGGGGGCTCCATGTAATCTCGCAGAGTTTTAATGTAACTCTGCGGAATTCCGCAGGGTAAAACTCAGTGATTTCCACCCACCGCTAGTGTCAACCCAGTCATGGGCCTTAGAAGCAGCTGAATCGATGCAGTGACGGCTTTGAACCGATCGGAACCGACACAGTGTCCTTCGACACAGATGAAGCTCCTATGCAACAACATCCCTGCATGGCTTGATGACTATGCAGGACCCGACAGCGAGATTCTACAATGACACAGTGACTGTATCATAAGGGGATCGACGTTGAAGCCTTCTCCGTTAGAGTGGATCAGAACAGATGCATCACCTGTATCTCTGCTCCCCACATCGAGCCTTTGACTTCGACGCTTGCTCCATCCAAAGTACTTTGTCAACGGGACCTGTGTGAGTCCTGTAGCCAGCCTGCCCTCCATCGCCGTCGGCCTCAACTTTGTATTCACCCCGGTCTATCACGACCTCAAGTAACCCGCTATTGTCTACTAAGCAGTATTTTTGGTTTGTTCTTTAAAAAATACTGGTTCTACTTGTTGAATTTTGGTTGTTTTGTACTTGTTTTTCTCATAAAATTATTCTCTGTTTTCCTAAACTTGTGTGAAGTAGTTTTGTGGTGTTTTTATTGCGGTACTGTGTATGTGTATTTTGCACAAATACTTTACACATTGCCTCTTTAGATACACCTGATTGCTCTGTGCTAAGCTACCACAGGTTGAGCAGAGGTTATCTTTTATTATTTATCTTACTTACCATGACAAGGATTGTGATCTCTGTTTGGACAGGGTGCATACCTCTGCCAAATAGACACCCAATTTCAAACAAAATGGAAAATAATGTATTCATTCTGAGGAACTGCATATTGTTTTTTTTAGGGAATTATCCACATTGTTCACTTACTACAACCATTTTAAAGTGGATGTGCAAGTGCTTTTAAAGTGAGGAAACACATACGAAAAATTACTGATTACCTTCAAATGTCCAAATTAATGAATGTGACAAACATTTTCAATGAAAAACTGCCTCTGAAAACTCCCATTTTCCTACCCCTTTCCAGAACTGATGACAGATTAATATCACCCCAACTTGTGTTTGTCCTACTGGTGCCAATTTAATCTGCTATTGTAAATAGCCAGCTGAAGCCACAATTAGGCATTTTCAGCTTCATGTAACTCATTTAGTACACCTCTGTTTTTAATCAAACACAAGGATCATTTTAGTGAGACATATCCATGTGTGTAAGGCGGCACCAGGAGCATTTATCGAATCTCTTTGTCCCTTTGAATAACAATCACCGAAGACATCCTATCAAGACACAAAACCACTGCCACAGAAATTTAGATTTTAATGTCCAAGTATCTTGAATTCAAAACTGCGTAAAATGTCAATGCGAGCCAGAAATCAAAGCACTAATGCAGTATTCAGAGTTCAAGAGGGTGGCAAATCTAAACACCATGCTATGAAAATTGGAGTAAATATAAGATAGAGATCACAAATTAAGAATTTACAATAATTGGCATTCCATCACCCTATCTATATACTGTGTGCCAATTTCTGATCAGGTCTATATGAGCAATTAGAATATTGGAAAGTTGGGAGCTCCATTGAAGACAATGGAGTAGCTCCGTGCTTCTAATGCTTGGTAGAAGTCTGGAGCAGCAACATTCCAATGTTTGTTCACAGCTGTTGCTGTGAAGAAAGGCCTCACGGAGCCCGAGGGGATTTCAACCACCTAGGGCTCTGTGAGGCCTTTGTTTTACAAATTAGAACATTCTGACCTCTAGGGGAGGAATGTTCTATTAGCCTTAGAGCCCTCCGTAGCATGCTCTACCAGCCATTAAAAGGCCAGCTCCCTAGTTAAAGGTTCTCAATTTTGCCTCAGACATTTAACACTGGAGAGGGCTTGATGGTCGCTAGATCCTGCTACGTCGGGCTCTAAGGCTATATTAGCAATTGAAAAGTAAAGGTCAATAAGTATTGCTCAATCACACATAGGCCCTCAAAGAGCATTTCATGGTCATACATTCAGGATGTCTGGTTTGCAAATTTGACTATAAACTATTACTAGGGTCGGAGTTACAAACCTGTCATTTTGGCTGCATCGAAGAACTGAACATCCAACACATATCCTACACACTTCAAAAGACTAAAGGTGAGATAAGTTACAGACTGAAAGTGGATAAGCATGTTTCTAGATCTACAGTTGAATGCAAATTCTATATCAGGCGTGAAAAATTGTGCTCTTCATCAGCGGAGGGTCATTTATCAAGAGCATAACATCAAACATATAATGAGTTTCTATTAGACTATGAGCTTTCATGTGAGGAATGAAGCACAATGTTTTCAGCCTACCCAATCATTAGTGCACAACAGCCAAGTCAGTTTTCCAGAGACACCAAACTGTTAATAATTCTCAGAATCTGCAAATGACCAGCCCAAATGCAATATACATTGTAAAAGTATTATTATGGATATAATATTGTAGCAATGTTTTACAAGTAGGTTCTAAAAGAGACAACAGGTTCCCCATTAGGATTTAGGTGAAGAATAATATGAATTCATTATTGTTTGGACTCTAATAGCGCATGCACAGTCTAATTCAGGCCAGTGGATCATAGTTCTCCTGTGCTGCTGTACTGCTCTTCTTCCTCCTTGATTTCTGAGTGCTTTCTCCTGCTTTTGGCTTGTTTTTTTACTGCTTTGTCCTTCCTTTTCGCTGTTGTTTTTAAGGGCTTTCTCCTGCTTTTACCTCCTTTTTCACTGCTTTCTCCTTCCTTACCCCCATTTTTCTGAGTACTTTCTGCTGCGTTTGCCTCATTTTTCACTGCTTTATCCTTCCTTTCCCCCGTTTTTCTGAGTGCATTCTCCTGCTTTGGCCCCGTTTTTTACTGTTTTCTCCTTCCTTTCCCCCCATTTTTCTGAGTGCTTTCTCCTGCTTTTGCCTCGATTTTTACTGCTTTCTCCTACTTTTCCCTGTTTTTCTGAGTCCTTTCTCCTGTTTTTGCCTCGTATTTTACTGTTTCCTCTTTCCTTGCCCCCATTTTTCTGAGTGCTTTCTCCTGTTTTTGCCTCATTTTTTACTGCTTTCTCCTGCCATTCCCCCTATTTTTCTGAGTGCTTTCTCCTGCTTTTCCCTCATTTTTCACTGCTTCTTCTTGTATTTCCCTCATTTCAGAGGGACCCATGACATGGTTGTTCGAATGAACAGAGCATCGCGAAGCAGCTAACAACTCCAGCGCATTGAGACCCTTACTGGTGATTTTTTTCACACTTTATAAATCCTGATTGCTTGATAATCCCTCAATCGTGGCCTTCCAAGTTGGAAAGCGGTTAGTACCAGACCCAAAAGTACATAGAACACTTCCTTTATGCATTCAGCTGCATAGGTTTTGAGGCCAGTGTGTCCAGTACCAACAAACAATCATTACTGACATGCCCATACACAAGGGTTTCCGCTCAAGGCACATGCAGCACTTACCGGGGTGTTTTGTAGTTGAAGATACAGCAACAGCTAGAGAGATAAATACAATAAATGTTAGCTTGACTCACTAAGCAGAGATCTACTTAATGTAAACGTTCCATAGCAAAGTAAGCACACTGTGTGGTTTCTTTTTTCATTTGCAAATGATTAATTTATATCCTTTTACATTATGAGAAGAAAAAAAGAAACAAAATTGCAATATCAGTAGCACGTTGTTCATATAGAGACATCATTGCTTACATCAAAGTGCCTGTCGCTCTCCAATTAGAATAACAACAACAACCTGGAACTGAAACATTAATTTGTGTTGTTGATCACTGGGCTAGCAATCAAAAGAGTTCGTAGTAACCAGTGTTGGCCCCTGAATAAAGTCTGGGGAGAACTACTGGTCGCATTTTTTTAGTGAATGTTACATTTTTTCCAAACAGAATATACATGCCTGAGTGGTTGGAAGACTCAACCCCTAGTTGTGCAAGCGGTCAGGCCAGGCCAGTAGTCATGTTGCAATGACCCCATTTCTGATTTAAAAGTTGGGTGAGCAGTCTAACTGTATATTTGTCTCTTTTCATGTCTCTAATTTTTCTGACTGCACGTCTCTGTTGTCCCAAGTTTGGGTAGTCGCTGAAAGCTATTTTACTTAATGCATATTTTCATCACCACTATCTTTATCTTTATCCACAACATTTCTCAAACCATTCACCTCACAGCTATATACATACACATATATACACTTATATGTATATATGCACACACACATATACAGACACACACAAATATATACAGATACACACACACATATATATATAAACACACACACATATATATACACACACACATATATATATATGTATATGTGTGTATATATATATATATATCTATACGGCCTCCTCCCGGTACAATTTTAGCCCCGGGGATCCCATCCATGGGGCCCGGCGGTGTGTTAAAAGTGGAGACGGGGGCACACAGCCCCCCTCCCTGGGCCGATTTAGGCCTCATGATCCCATTTCCGGTGCCTGACCACACATTCAAAAGGGAGGGGGGCTGCACGTCCCCCGTCCCATAGCCATTAATGGCCCCGGGGACCCATACCCTAGGGCCATCTCCAGCTATGTCCTGGGACGCCCACTGCCAGGACATCGTGGTTTCTCTGCCAGCACTTGCGCAGGCAGGGAAACCTGTGTTTGCCCTCACTTTGTGGGAGCAATTTCAAAGCTCCAGCCAAGCAAGAGCAAACACTAAGCCCGCTCCCAGTGGGGAGGAGTAAAACCAATGCTCCCACCCCTGGGAGCCTACTTTTCATCTATTTCCCTGCCTGCTTTGAAGCAGGCAGGGAAGCAGATGAAAATATTGTTCCCGCCCACAGGGAGTGGCATTTGAGAAACGCCAGCCTCCTGCTGGAGGCGGGGAGCCAGCTGGGGTTGCGGGGCACTAGACAACAATGATCGTGTCAAGCCTGCCTACGATCTTCCATCGAGCCAAATAAGGCTCTGCTTAAAGGTACAAGGGAATTGCAATGGATTTGCATACGTCTCATGTGCATGCTTCTGCTTGCTAGGTCTTCGTTTCTCCTCATGGTCTGCAGTACATTTACTTGGCCACAAAAATAGACAACTATACAATCTGTTGATGTTTCCCACTTTACAATACATATTATTTTCTGTTTCCTTTCTTCGGTGAGCCAGATGCTCACTGGCCTAACTTTGCTAATGATCCAGCAAAACTTTATTGCAAAATATGTCCTACATTTTAATGTGTGGATAATTTCTAGAACTACAGGCAAAGTTTTCATTTTCGTCATCTCTTTTATTTACCAGGATGCTTGTGGTTGAAGGTTGAGGTCCTCAATATGGTTCTTGCAGCTGTGATCTGTACTTAGGGTGGTTTGTATCATTTTTGTCTTGGCTACTTGATATTGCTCCTGTAGTCTGTCAATTTCCTTACTCTAATGCTCTACCAAAGCCACCAGACCATCATATAATGGCAAAACGTAGATTAACATAAGCAGGAGTTGCATTTCCAGATTTTATGTTTACATTTGGGACCTTGCTACCAAGAGAGAAGTGGAACCTACAGCAACCGTACGTAAGATTTCACGCTGGACTGAGCTTTTTGTCTTGACTTAAATGCTGCTTAACACTAGCACAACTCCTTTCTGTAGCCATGGTGCCAATTAAGCAGCGACGACCCTGAAGGGAAAGAACCTCAAGAAGCAAATGGAAGAAGTTGTTCAGAGAAGCAGATTTAGTGTAGATGCAAAGATAAGGCCATCAAAGGATGAACTGCAGCACCTATTGTGGCCTCTACTACACTGACAATACATGCGTCTACCCTGTGTACTGCAACAGTGTAAAAACTGCAAATCAAGCTATCAAAATAAAACCTTTTGACAGGTCAAAACCTCTCTTTTAAATATCAATAAGTCGGGGGCACCAGAGAACCTGGCAGCAAGATGTTCATCACTCAGTGAGGCTCTGCCAGTCGATTTTTTAATCCTGCATTGCCAGCAAGAGTTGCACTGCTAAATCATCTCTGAATGCAGCATTTGAGCCTGAGTGGCAGTTGAGCCCAAAATGTACCCGATTGCTTGCCTTTGTGGGGGATCTGGCACTGTGGGGCCTGCGTCTTGTGTCAGGACCGGGCCACGTGGCTGGTGTGGCCTCCTTGGTTGGGGTTTCTGGTGGCGCCTGAGGCATTGCCTTGACATGCCTGGGTAGGTGGTGCCCCCCCAGAGGGGTTTGTGGATCGGTTGTGGACCCCAAGCGGAGGCTGTTGGGCCAGGCTTAGGTGCACCTAGTGTTAGCAGGGCGGTCCGTGATCAAGTCCCTGATGTGCCTGCGAGGAACCCGACTGTGGAAAAGGTAGCAGGATGGCTAGGGCAGGATCCTGTGTGCTGCTTTGCTGTATGCTGCCCTTTGGAATGCTGGTGGTCCGGGCTGCATGTCTCCGGTTGTGGCCCGGGGGGGATGCTTGCCCTCTGTGGGAGTCATGGATTGAGAGATGGCTTGGGCCCCGTCCTGTACTGTGAGAACCTGCCCTTGGGGACAGACCACTGCAAAGACGAGTGGGGCCTAACTTTAACCTCCTCCTTCTACTGGAAGTGAGTCTGCTCGTGCTTCTTGACTCTGAAGTTGGGGGGAGTACCAGGGTGAGACAGGACCCGGAGAGTTTAGGCCTATCAGAGCTTCCTGAGAGACAGTGTCACTTGACCTCTGACTCCTAGAGTACAGCATCTACCGTACAGGGCTGACCCTTTCCGTGGGTCCGTAGATGAGCTGGAGGTCATCTGCACATGGCGTGTGGATAGCCCTTTGCCCCTGGCCACTGACTGTTCTGGAGTCTGCTCATGCCCCCCTGGTCCCTCGGGACACAGATACAGGAGTGAGGGGGGACTCTATGGTCAGACACCCACAGCAGACTTTCAACATGGGCACGCCTGACGCCAGATAATCCAAGCTGGCCTTTGATGGCAAGCGTCAAACGTATGCCATGGACCCCAACTAGTGCCCTGCCCTCCTGCCATCTCAGCGCCTTGAGAGGGCATACACAATCTCAACATAAAAGAGATGTTTGTTGACATAAAAAAAGCTAGCGCACTATTGACGCAAAAATCAATTTGCTGATTGATCGTATCAAAGAGAGGGTTCACAAACATGACAATTGCCTAGATCACCTCTAAACCCACACCTCCGATGTTAAGATTCTCATGCCACCACCAATGAACAGCTTCTCCATATGGAAAGAGTACTCGAGGAGGTCAACCTCAAGAATTTGGAACTTGAAACGCATTCTAGGTGAAATAACCTCTGCATCCTAGGGGTTCCGGAATCAACAAACATGGAAAAAATGGAATCCTATGTTGAGCACATGCTCTGCTCACTGTTCAGAGAGGCGCTTTTACTGGTCTTTATTGTTGAGCGTGCCCATCATGCCCTGGGCCTGCATCCTCCGCCTGGAGCACTTGTGAGGCCCAGTGTGGCCCGCCTTCTCAATTATAGAGACAGGGACGTCATTTTGCGCTTAACCAGAGAACGTCAAACTGTCCATCACCAGGGAAATCTTCATCATCGTGGTGCAAGCTGCAAGCTAAGAATTTGTTCCTGTGAAACGCCCCCTCCAAAAATCTGCGGGCAACTACACTCTCCTGCCAAGCTGTGATTCTGGATCGATGGCAAGCAATACTACTTCACCAATCCAAAGGCTGCCATGAAGTTCTCCAAGAGGTTGACACGTGCGGAGGAACCCCCTGGCCCATTGGCCACTGCGGATGGCCACCTAAGTGACAATGACTAGCTGCCATTCTGTTGCTGCACCGAAAGTCCTCAATTCCTCATTCTGCTGGCACAGGGAAAATTCCTCCCCTGCTCAGATCCTGCCCCAATGTGGGTGCCCGACCTCTGCCTTTGCTGTTGACATCCTCCACCACGCATGACTATCTTACTGACCAACCCCTGAATGGAGTTCTTTTCTGTCCTCCTTGGCCACCTGGTCTATGTATGACTGGAGCATCTGCCTGGTTCTCTGATGCCTCTAGGGATGATTCCTATTGAGCTGCATTGTTTTTGGGTTTGGGATTGGGGTGGAGGGATTCGGGTATTTCAACCAGTTGTGAAGGTTAGAGTGGGAGGGGGTGGACTCTGTGATGTTGCTGTTTTTGTTTTTCCCCTTCATGCTTTTCGCTTTATGTTGGAGACTATTCCTCCAGTGCAATCCTGCACTCCCATCACATGTCCTCCATATCAGCGATGTGAATACCGCCCTTTCCTCTGGATGCTGATGGCTTCAGTTAAATGCTTAAACTGGAAAGTTTGTAGTTTCAATGATAGACGCAAGGCAAGCTTGGTACAGACGTACCTTAACAGATGGATCACTGACAGAATATCGAGGAGCAAAATATCGACCTGCCAAAATATCGAGGCAAAAATATAGAATGCCAGAATATCGAATTCCTATCTACAAACAGGTAAGTACAAAAATATTGAATCCAAAATATCGTTGTAAAAAATATAATTAGTCAAAATATCAAATTTTTTAAATGTCTTAAAAGTAATGTAAAATTTATAGAATTATAAATATAATTAACTAAAACATACTTAAAAATACTTAAATAACCTTAATATTAATAAATAATTAATGTAAGTTAAAAAAAGAAACATGCATTTTTATTTTTTAATACATATATATATTAACGTAATATTAATAACAAATATTCAATATTTTTAGCGTAGGATAGCGGGAGGGTAAAATTTACTATTCCCACTCCAGTGAGTGCAACAGTAGGGAAAGCGTTGGATAGCGGGAGGGTAAAATTTACTATTCCCACTCCAGTGAGTGCAACAGTAGGGAAAGCGTTGGATAGCGGGAGGGTAAAAATTACTATTCTCACTCCAGTGAGTGCAACAGTAGGGAAAGCGTTGGATAGCGTAGGGGTAAAAATTACTATTCCCACTCCAGAGAGTGCAACAGTAGGGAAAGCGTTGGATAGCGTAGGGGTAAAAATTACTATTCCCACTCCAGTGAGTGCAACAGTAGGGAAAGCGTTGGATAGCGTAGGGTAAAAATTACTATTCCCACTCCAGTGAGTACAACAGTAGGGAAAGTAATAATTTAATATTTAAATTAAAAAAAAAAATTATCAATACCAATAAAAAATTAATTACAATTAATTACCAATTACAACATATTTAATAATTAATTCATTATAAATACCAATAAATATTATTTATTAAAAATCAATTACCTATTAATAATTAATTAACAACTCATTAATTTTCAATACCAAAAATTAATAAGTAATAAAAAAATACCAATTAATAATTAATTAACAGTAAATTAATTATCAATACACAAAAATAATTTCAATAATTACTTAATTACAATTAAATTACTTCCCACCCTATTCCCCTATAAACACACAACCCGCTACAGAACTAAAACGCAAAATTAAATTAAAAATAATTAATAATTCCTAAAAATTAATATTTAATTTACTATAATTAAATTACTTCCCACCCTATTCCCCTATAAACCCACAACCCGCTACGGAATTAAATTACGCAAAATTTAAATAACATAAAATTCTTTACTTTAAAAAAATTCAAACATACATTACAAAAATAATACATACTTTTAACACATATACTAACACTTAAAACACTATAAAAAAAATCGATATTTTTAACAACTATATTATGACTGTCGATATTACTAACTTCGATATTATTAAAATCGATATTTCTTACCTGAATTTCGATATTCTGCACCATTATATTTTTGCAATTCGATATTCTGTCCATTCTATATAAAAAACTCGATATTCTGTCCACCTTAACAGATATCATTTAGACATCTGTTGCCTCCAAGAACTTCACTTAACTTCGTCCATTGCCCTTCACCTATGAGTGTGGTGGATCACCGAAACACACACCTCTTTATATGCAAACTATTCCTGAGGCACTGCTATCCTTCTTAATAAGGGGCTGCGCTGGCACACTCTTCAATCCATCTGCAACAGAGTTAGCAGGTCTGTTATTGTACATGGCGAGCTCTACAAAGTTTCAGTGACCCAATCATCAGTTTATGACCCAAATAGCGACTGCCCCAATTTTTTTGCCAAGGTCTGGTGCCTAATTAGCATGATGAACCCTGACCTGGTTCTCTCGGGGGAAACTTCAATACTGTCCTTGACCATGCAGTCGACAGATCTGGTGACACTAGATTGCTTCATCCGGCTGCTGCTGCACAGCTACACACCCTTATGCATGATAATAGCCTTCTGGGCATCTGGCGTTTATGACATGCTGACTGCACAGAGGGCACTTGTATCCCTTGTACACACTACACCAGGTCTTAAATCGATTAATGGCTGATCATGCAAGACGCCCTTACATAAACCACAAATGATGACTACCTTCCTTGCTGTATTCCACAAAAAATCAGGGTGACGATTGATGATTTTGTTGCCCATAATGAGGCATCAGTCGCCTCTAAGTCCACATTATGGGAGGCTTTCAAGATAGTCACCCGGGGAGCTTTCATTGTAAAACAATCTGGTATACTCAAGGCGATCAACACGCAACTTGGCATCCTTAGCAACTTTAAACTGACATCTGTACATTAGAGTTAGAATTCTTTGACTCCAATAACTCGTGAGAGCTTGCAGCACTCAGAGAGTAGCTTGCTGCATACAAGGTGGAAGCAGAGAGAGAAACCCATTCCCTGCACAAGGAGACAGTGGGGTGATGTTATGGAGACAGTGATAGATCTGGCAGGACACTGACTGGCTTGCTCCGCTTATGTTACAGAGCTTATCCATGATCAACAAGTTGCCCATGCAGCCCGATGAGTTACTGGGAGTTATGATGACTTTCTATTCGGACCTATATCGTACCACCATGCCCCAGACACTGGTGCCCTGGATGCTTTTTCGATACCCTCCAGCTTTTATGGGTAGGTACCACTCATCTTCTGTACCTTGATGTCCCCTTTACGGTGGAGGAAATCATCTTGGTGATACAAAGCTTGCCTGGGGATAAGGTGTAGGGCTAGGACAGACTCAGTACTTTCTATTATAAGGATTAGGCTTCCATCCTAGCTCCTCATTTATTAGCAATGTATAATGACTCGCTGTCCCGGGCTGTTTCAGTCCTGAAGCCTGGGAAGTGTGCCAACCGTTGTGACTCCTAAAGACTATTGTCCATGATTAATGTAGATAACAAAATTTTGGCCAAATGAATTGATACCCACGTCTTTCCCCTTCTGCCTGCAATTGTTCAGTCAGACCAATCTGAGTTTGTCCCAGGGCATTCCACAGTCCACAATCTCCAACCAATGTTTGCTCTTATGCATACCTTAGACCCTCAACTGGAAGCAGCCACGGCCCTCCGAGATGCCATGAAGGCATTTGATTCTTTCGAGTTGTCATACCTCTTCCGCCTTACTCTGCGTCTCGGATTTACCTCACGCTTTCTGCTCCTGATTAGTCTTTACACCGCCCCCACAGTGCGACTGTACCTCAATGGCACCGCCTCTGCCCCATTTGTTGTGTTCAGGGGCATTAGGTAGGGATGCCCATTGTCTCCCATCCTATTTGAAATAGTGACGGAGCCCCTGGCCTCTTGACTGTGTCAGCATCATGCTGATAGGGGCCTCAACTTTTCAGCTAGGAGAATGTAGGTGTCCATGTATGCAGATGACATTACACTGTATGTTCTCAAGCCCCGGACAACCTTTCTTCCATCATTTGGGAAGTAATCCGGTTTAGGGGACACTCATTAATTGGTCAAAATCCATCTTAATACCCCTCATTGCAGCCACAGAACAGTTTGAGCTGAATTCCAATTGCAGTGGGCGACGGAACCGACTCAGTATTTAGGCTTATGGCTCAGCAGAGATTTTGATGAGCTGTGGAACGCAACCTACAGGTGAGCTATGACCTGACTTGAGAAGACAGTCTAGATAGACGCTCTGCAGTTAAGGGTAGGATCACTATTGCCAAAATGATGGTGCTCCCTAAGTTTCTAAACTCATTCGTCAACACACCACTCCTACTTACCGAACAGTTCTTGGAGCAACTCCGCTCCAACCTAGTGGCTCTGGCTTGGGCGGGCAGGTATCCTCTGGAACGGCCCTTCCAACAGTTCAGCCTCAACGCCCCAGATATTCATCTCTACTTTTATTGCATGCAAGCTCAATTTATACACTCTCCTCCAGCCGCACACAGTGGTAGAGACTGATCAGGCAGCCCCATGCCCTTTGGCCACTGCCATCTATCAGACCTGCAGACCGCCACGTACTGAAATAGACACTGTAGCGTGCGCAAGATGAGCATGAGAGGGCCTGAGGAAGCACGCCTGCCTCACCTGTCTTTGTGCTCCTAATAGGGCCCGGGGGGGTCTATGAGGCCCCACAATTATTATTTACATGAGCCCCAGGGAGGTGGTGGTCACCAGGGCATAAATAAGTCCGTGGAGGGGGGCCATATTCTCCCCCCGCCATTTTGTTTTTATGAATACCTGCATGCCCCCAGGACCTGACCCACCTGGGGGCAACATTAAAAACAAGTGCAAAAAACCGTGCTTGTTTTTTTTTAAATACGTGGCGTTATTTGTGAATATTTGTGAAAATTACAGTGAATTAAAAAAAATATGTTTTTTTGCCCTACCAGGGTCCCTCTGGGACACCAGGACGAAGGATAGAGGGCTAGGGTATTCGTACCATGCCCTCTTTACATTTGTTTTGTGTTTTGCTTTTGGGACTCGGCTAAAGCTGGGTCCCAAGATGAGCGTCAACACTTTCAGGAAAACTACTGAATGGATTTACACCAAATATCTGAAAGCGTGATCTGCGAACCAAAAGCTACATTTCTGCCAAATTTTATGTAATTCCGTCCAGCAGTTTGGGCTGCAGGCGTGTCTAAAGACACTATGGGAATTAACATGGGAAACGCCCCTATTTCACCCTTTCCTTTTTCTCATCCCCCGTTTCATAGATCACCCCGAAACTTTCCATGCACAACCAGAATTACTGGCATACTTTTAAAAAAATCTTTTGTGAAGATTCGTAAACTGGCAAGTCAGAAAACACTTTTCATGTGGAAACACGATCCTAACTATAACTACCTACTGGTGACCGACAGGATGTAACTGTGGGGGTTTTAGAAGGCTGGGTCCCAGGTAAATGCAAGGAGGCTGTTTTGATGGCTAAATGATGTCTGTTTATTGATATTTATAGATATTGAAATGTTTATACATTTGTAAGGGAAACTTCTTATTCATACAGATACTACGTCCTTCTTGGGCTAATCAGGATCTTCTTTTCCTTCCTGGTTACTCGGCACCAGTAGAGGTCCCTGGAGTCAGATGAAAAGAAACAAAAAGAAAAGGTATGCGAGCAGTGAGTATGGGTTTGAACTGCTTATCTGTTTTCTTTCCCACATCAGAAGTGATCACCAGGTGTGTTTCTTTCCCCGTTAGGAATTGTTGTGCCCATCTGTTTACTATCTGGGACAGGTGTACCCTTGTGCTGCCTTTGTTTGCTTGCTTTAACACACAAAAAATATACATATTTTGTGCCCCAAAGAAAAGAAAAAGGAAAAGAAATAATTACGTATAAAGAGAAAAAAAAAAAAAGCTTCAGGGGAAACTCTTTTTTTCGTGTTTCCTTCCTTATTTTATTATGGCTCCTGACCTTTCACCCGTTAAAGTAGGTAAACATGCAGGATTTAGCACATTGGGTTGGCGGTAACGTTCTCTCACCACAAAGCACCATTTAAGCTATGCCTGTGATATCCCCGCTTCCTCCTCCCTCTCGATTCCCGCTTTCGCCACTCACACCACTCAGCCACAACTCTCCTGAGTTGCTGTGGTCATTGGGCGTCCTCCGCGGCCAACCACCCCTCCTCTGGTCCAGTCTCGCCATCCTCTTGCTCTACTCGGGGCTGACAGTCGTCGTTTGGCTCGCGGGAACCTTCAGTGGTCTCCAGCGGTCCTACACCTGTTCTCCGCATTCCCGACAGTGCTACTCTTCCCGGTCCTTCCTGATTCGGTCCCGTCCCCTCACTCTCGGCGTCCGCGATGATGCCCGTCTTCCTTTTGTCCGTCTTCTTCACGCCCTTCTCCTGCTCCTTGACTTCATCCTTCCTCCAACCTGTGGCTTCTGATTGGGTCATCATCTACCTCAGATCTGCCTGTTTAAAGGGACAGGCTGGTTTTAGTGCGGCGTCCACGCTATGACGGGTATTTTCGTCCGGCGGCTCTCTGATGACAACACTTCCTCCTTGGACATGACCAGCTGGAGGTTACCTTCAGGGCTGAATTGGCCTAAGCGGGCACCGGGCATTCCCCCGGTGGGCCGCAAGGGTGGGGGACGGTTTTGGGCCCTTGGGGGGCCGTTTTTGTTACAGGACCGTTTTTGCTGCAAAATCGGCCCCTGTAACAAAATCGGCCCTGGCAAACAGCTCTGCCGTCCCCCCAACCCCTCCGGGGGGGCCGGCCGAGCACTTTGCCAGGGCCGGTTTTGGATCCCAGTCCGGCCCTGGTTTCCTTCTCAGACATTTTTCCTCAAAGTGCCTTTTAAGTCTGAAGGTAAGTGGAGTCCAGGCCTACTTTGTGTATCTGAACCTAGCTCCATCGTGGTAATCCATAACTTTTGACTTTATCCCGTCTTGCGCGATAGAAGTCCGCTGTTGGCTCTTTGATCTTTTAGGTGTTCGTTTTCAATCGAAACTTTAAAAATTCAAAACTCCAGTTCTACCCTTCACATTTTTGTCATTTTGTGTCAAATAGTTTATTAAATTTTACTGTATTTTTCTAAATTTGGTTTGGGTTTTTGATTGAGTTGTGTTTTCACTTTATTACTGTTGATGTGCTGCATAAATACTTTACACATTACCTCTAAGTTAAGACGGACTGCTTTTGTGCCAAGCTATCAGAGGGTTAAATTTAGGCTAATCTACTGACCTTTTGTGGTTCACCCTGACAGGGATTGTGGCATTTACTTGAGAAGGGCTCACACCCGCTTCAACCAACAACCCAATTTCTCACACATGCTACCATGTTATCAGCTTTAGAGTGGTTACATATGAGTCATACTTTCCCTAGAAAGCTTAGTATCATTTTGGGCTGTCATATGTTTTGACTTATATGTCTTTTGTAAGCCTCTCATATATCTTTGCTTAGTCCATAGACCGTATAAGTTGTTATAGATTGGGACATATTGTTATTACTTTGCAACAGTGTTTATTTACATTTATTATGCATTTAACAGTACACTTCTAGTTAATTTAATGTATTCATGTATTCATATACTCATTTGAATAGCTGATGCTTGGGCAAAATCATAATTGCTTTAGGCTTTAACACAAGCGTGCAAGATAATTCCCATGTTATTTTTTTGTCTGGCATTAGCCAAGACCTTTTGATTTTACTAAACATGTATGTATAATATGCTTACTTAAAGGTTTCAGCCAGCTCTCTTCATACATTGGGCTGTTGTTGCATCATTGATATTTTGCTTCCACCATCTACCACATACAGAATTGGGAAATGGGTCAACATACTCAAGACACTTTCTAACTTCACTTTGAGTGACTATATTTTGCTCGTTCATAGGGAGCACATCCACAAACTAAGGAGTTTTTGTTTTAACTTTACTATTACATTAGTTATGCGTTTATTGTTTGAATCTTTGTATTAACCTTCAATACACATACCATCGCCTATAACTCACTGGCCAGTGAAGAACAGTAGGATATAATTATATCTTTTTAAGCAAGAGGAGCCCCTTCTCCTCCCCCTCAATAACATTTGAAAGAAGCAGCAAAGGGGAATGGGGTGACATAGCATTCTTTGCATTGGATGGTGAATAAACCTGCAATGTAAATACACTGCAAGATGCATCCTGTGGCTTCTCAAGGTGATGACTGTGGGTACGAGATGTTTGCCTTTAAATATTTGGGTAATGTAAATTCACTGCATTCTCTGAGGAGAATTGAGATTGGTGGGGCACAGTAGGCTTCATATGTTTTGTGTTTGTGTTATATAGAAAACTCAAACTTTTCCTTGGCAAGTATTTCCCATAATCTGCCCAGCCAATTTCCCAGGACAGGGGTCCTCTGTTTTCCCCAAAGGTCCAGGATTGCTCTTATTGCTGTGGCTATCATTGTTGTGGTCTGCTTTCCCCTTAGTGATTTGTGGGATCTACCCCGCTGATACTGTAAACCCTAGAAGACCACCCCTGTGTCCCAGGGTATTTGTACTCCAACGACTTGGTCCAGTTTGACTATAGTCACATTCCAGTATCTTTGGAGCTTAGGGCACGTCCATAAAACATGTAGCAGCTTGTCTGTAGGTCCTCACCCCTCCAGGATAGGTCCGACATCAATATGTCCCATTTCTCTATTTTTGGGGGGGATCCATAGCAATGTGTGAGGATTTTGTGTTGTGTGTCTCTGGTTAATACATTATGGGCTGAGTTGTGAGCTCTATCATAAAGGTGTTCCCAATTCCTAGAAGATATGGTCACCCCAAGGTCCACTTACCAACGTCTCTGGCCCGGGGTGTTTTCGGTCACACTAGGTCCGCGCAAATATTGGTAATGGTAAATATTAAATGTCTTTCATGAGGGGCCATCTTTGAGCCATTTTTCTGAACGGCGTCAGAGGTCCTGTGGCTCCTTGCTTGTAAGAACCAGAGGCGAACCTGCATGTATGGATATCTATCCGATTCAAATAGGTTGCACTGGCTTTCAATATCTTCAAAGGATTTTATCTGTCTATTGCCAACTAGAGGGCCTGTCTTGAAACACCTATTTGATCTCCAGTTTTTAGAAAAATGTCTGGCAGTATGAGGTGTACAGTCTGAGATGATGTCATTAGAATGTAGGGGGAAGAATAAGAAGATAATCCCAACCTTCCAGTCACTCTGTCCCATTCTGCTAGTGTCACCCATGTTATTGCGAAGGAAAACAAGCCCTGGCTCTTCTGAGTTTGGCACAGCCAATGAACCTGCCACATTGGGGTTGCAGCAAATAAGGGGCATATTATCAAGGGCGGGGTTAAAATTATCGCCGGTTTAGCGGCAGAAAACTGCTGCTAAAGCGGCGATAATGGGCTTGATAATATGCCCTGGAGAATTCCAATAGAAGCCCATGTTCACACCAGAACATGGACTTCTATTGGAATTCTCAAGGGCATATTATCAAGCCCATTATCGCCGCTTTAGCGGCAGTTTTCTGCCGCTAAACCGGCGATAATTTTTAACGCCGTTCTTGATAATATGCCCCTAAGTGATTATTATAGCACCGTTGTATAGTGGCTTTTGAATGGTCCCCGCCCACCAGGTATCGTAGATGAGCAGCTCAGTAATAAAATATGCGGGATCCTCAAGCACCCCAGTTGGATCGAGTAATACAACTTTTCTCATAAACTTCCCCTGCCCAAAAAATGATTGATTTTGGATTGAATAAGTTTTAGTATTTTGGCTGGCACATCTGGAGGAATGATCTGGAGTAGGCATAAGATTTCAGCAATACTATTCATATGGATGGCTGCAGCCCTGACCAGATAGGAGACATGTTTATTATGCCAAGCTGTAGGTCCCGTTTTATCTCTGTCAGTAAATGATTACGGAATTAGAAAAACAGACAAGGTTCAGGGCCTGTATCATGATGAGCATTTCAGGCACTGAGCAGATGATTATATAATGTGCTGGCAGGTAGCAAAGTGAATTAATTTTACCTAATATTTCTCTGAGGTAGTGTTTTGTTTTTAGATAATAGAGTGGCTAAGGTTTGAAGCTCTGTTTCTGACCAGTTTCTTAAAATTCGGCACAAATTCAGTAAAATATTGGGTTGAAGGAATTCACTATTCGCCCTGCAGGCATAACAACAGACACTCTGGTCTGCTGTGTGCCAGAAAAGCCCATCTTAATATGGCTCTTACCATGCATGTGTATTGACTTGCTCGAAATATTAAATCTTTATTGTGAGAAATTGGGTTGTTGGTTGACTGGGGTGTGTGCCCCGGTCAAACAGCAGCCACAATCCTTGTCAGGATTAGGCACAAGCCAAGCCCAAATTAACCTATGCTCAGAACAATCAGGCATTTGTAAAGTATTTGTGCAACACTTCAAACAGTTATAAAGTGAAAGCACCACACAAAAATGATCCTACATCATGTTAGAAAAATAATACTTTCTTTAATAAATAAATCAAGACCAAAATGACAACTCTAATCAGTAGAACCAGAGAGATTGCATTTTAAAATGTTTGTGAACATAGTGCCAAAAAGCACAAAACATCAACTGTGGGAATCTGGTTGGGCTGGGCAAGGACAAAGTCACAAGTTCGAGCTGACCACGATGGTACACGGGCAGTCTAGAGGGGCCTACTTAGGATCGCTGAACAAAGTACCTTAACTCCTGGTTTGCGGAGCATTGCAAGGATACGCGGCCAAGATGTGTCGTGCATCTGAAGCGATGAGTTGGTTCTGAGATGCAGCGAGGCTGAGATGCAAAAGCCTGTGTTGTTGTCAAGGGTCCCATCGAAGGCGCTTGTTGTGATGCAATATCCAGTATCGAGGATGCAGCACGCAGTTGAGGCGATGCATCAGTTCCAAAGAACTGTAAGGCTGCGATGCGGAGTCCATTGTCGTCGTCAAGGCTGCCGTCAACGGAGGATGAGCGGGCCTGCACTAAGGATGTGGCACTCAGTCAGGGCAATGCAGTGGTTGCGTAGAGCTGTGATGCAATGTGGGTCTTTGCGACTTATCCAATCAATGCAGCAGCAGTCTATTTTGCTATGTTTTAAGGACAGATCACAAGCACTTTGTCACTGGTTAGCAGTGGTGAAGTCTGCAGAGTCCTAAGGCCAACAGAACCGAAGTCAGCAAAAACAGGAGGCCTAAAAGCAAAATGTTAGGGGAAACCACACCAAGGGTGCCAGGTCTAACACTTATGGCACAACTTTGATGCTAAAAATTAGGCATGTAGGCAATCTTTAAAAATGCACTGTCTAATAATGTTATTCACCATCATATTATTTCAATTCTGTGTGTTCATGTTCACTACAATGTTAATTATTTCTGCAATTATACTTTTGCATTTATTCTGCACTAAAAGTTGATTTGAAATAATGCCTTTAAAATGCCTGATAGCCCCTGGCAGGTTGTTACGTTCTCAATATGCCTGGGGCGGCTTCTCTGCTAAGGTGGACGAGCGTCGCCCCATTGCTTTATGAGCAGGAAAAATAAAATGATAATACCATAGTTATTATCATTTTATTTTTGGCAGGTTCGGAGCTGGGTTAGGGCGGGGCTGGAGGCACAGGGGGTGGAGTGGTTTGCACACTCCAAGTGTGCATGACTGCTGGACCAGCCAAACATTCATGCGCACTTTGCATGTCCCCACCAGGTTGCGTTACACAGCCTGGTGGGGAACATGCCCAGGCCCCCAGTCCCCATCTGAGCGCCGATGCACGGCGCTCAATAAATCACAGCGCTGCATTGCAACATTTTCATTGGCTTAGGGGAGCCAATCATAACGCTGCATTGCAGCATTGTCATTGGCTATGGGGAGCCTGGGTGCTTCCTGCTTACGGACTCGCCGGGAGGCAGCGAAAAGACACTGCCGGTGGAGGAGCTAAGTGTTTTTTTTTATTTTTTATTTTGTCCCGCCACCCCCGTGAAATCCCCCCTGCCCCTCCACCCACCCCTCCACCCTCATCAACTGCCTGCCGCTACTGCAATATGCATTGATCCCAGGTAAGGTGAGGGAGATGCGTGAGTCACTGGGTGGCCACTGCATTCTAAGAACACTGTCTGATACTGATAAACGCACATCCACACAATTATCACTATAGTACAAAGGTAAAACCCCATGATATTTCAACAGTGCAGTCAAATTGGAATGAGAAAACACTGTTTACTTCCTCAACTGCAGAATACAATGGCATTTGTAAAGAAACAACTCTGCTAATAGTCAGGAAATAAATGTTCATTCTAAAGAAAATGCATTTAAAAAAGACTTCATGGCATAAACCATATAGACAGATGTGCAGACTGTAATGTTCTATTTTTGCTATGTCGAGGAATGGGAGGGGCGGCACATATTTTAAACCACTGTTTATTCATGTACAGGAGTTGCAAACAAGGGTATTTAGCCATAAGCAGAGCACACGTTTGCATTTCTGGAGTGATTTATAATCACAATATCTACTTTATGAGGATGGCACCAGGTGTTTAATTATATAAACCAATTTTAGTACGGAACTTGTGAGAATGTAGGTATTGTTTTTCCGAGTCAATGACACTGTATAGTTGTAATAGCAAGGTATTTCGACATTCTAATAGACTGTGGGGCATATTAGCAACAGCTTGCGATAATTATCGCAAACAGTGCTTAGCTCGATTTTTTTTATCGCCGCCTATCGCTGGATTTTATCGTGGAGATAACGCAGTATTAACAACCTTTGTCTCCACAGCGATAAACAATCCAGCGATAGCGGCAAATCCCATCATTAACGTGAGATTTCCAGCGATAAAAATCCTATCGCTAAGGGGAATCTCGCTAATAGGCAGGTGGGGACTTAGCCGTAGAATCCACCTCCCATTGACTATAATGGGTAAGTCATGTTTTTACCAGTTCTAAAAAACCAGCGCTAATCGCGGTTAGCGCACGTTTTTATCGCTCGCGGTTATTGCTAATAGGCGATAGCGATGTTAGCGACTGCTTTCAGTCGCTGTTAGGTTAGGAACGCCTCCTTTGCATGTCATTAGCAATAAATATCGCTGACATGCAAAGCGGCACCCAAACCAGTCGCTATCGCCTAAAAGCTGTCGCTAACACCTGTTAGCGACAGCTTGCTGATAGGGCGATAGAAATATCGCCGCTTTAGCGGCAAAAAGTGCCGCTAAAGCGGCGATAGAGCCCTTGCTAATATGCCCCCGTGTTTTTTAGTACAGATCTATTTAGTTCTAAATATAACGCAGCGTTTCAAATTAAAACATAACAGGTCAATAAAGTGCAATCATTATTTGAACCATATGTGCATTGTTTCACCGTTTTTCCATAATTATCACATCATCTCAAACAGTCTCACGAACACTGAGCAGTGATACCTCATGTTGTTGATTAATAGCTGTGACATTGTTAATGGACTACATCGCGGGCAGCCTTAATTTATAGATCCCCTTTCATCTTCACACAGCTGGTATCCAACTGATCAATCAGCTACAGAACACAGTATCGCTTGGCCATGCACAGAAAGCTATGTAAAATATTTGTTAGCCAAGCAAAGACATAAAATCAGTATCCTTCAAATACCATTCCATTCTTAATGCATGTCTATTATCGAACTAATTAGGTATTTAGGTCCCCTTGCCAGGATATTGTTCTACAAACCGTCTTAAACGTTAATAAAAGGCGTATTTCTTATCCTAAAATAAATATTGAGCATCTTCATGCCCGATAACAGGACCCCAAAAGTATGCCCGCCGTACAATCAAAGGCACTGACAGTAGAACTACATTCTTCATACGTAGCTGAGCTTTAAACCACAACATGCCTTTCCGAAAGAGCAAAAATAGCACCCCATTACCTTAGGCAAGTCTTACAAAAGAAGATTTCTGGCCTCAGAAGACAAACTTTATAAATCAAAAGTAGTGTTTGGACTGAGGTGTACCTGAAGCGTCCCAGTGCCCTGGAGGTAAGTTTCATTTAAAATCCTACATAATATTTGAGAGTATATCCCTCACATCTGTCCTTAATGCTCCTTCCTGCCATAAATTATCAAGGAAAAATGTGAATGAGGTGGTGGCTAAGATCGAAGTCCATAACGTCTGATTTCGATATATATAAAAATAACAAACACAGAAAAACAATGAGCAAATACAGTGACACAACCTAGAGCTGTTGAAAAACAGAAAGATATGGCGCAGATTTGGACACGTAGAAAGGGAGAGGGGTACTAAACAAAGGAAAACAGTCAACAAGTGTGTGGTCAGTGACCACAGGCATTGAAACAAGCACAGCCAGAGCTGGGAGTTCCACACATAAGCAGATAATTATCATGGCAGTAGGTTCAGGACCGGAACCGTGAAGACTGAAAGAGTATCGGGAAGATCCGGCATTCAAACCAGGCCCGATTCTAGTGGGTGGGCCAGGCCCACCCAATATTGACCCATGGCCCACCCAAGGCCCATTCACAAGCAGAAAAACATCTTCTGTTCTTTTTCTTAATGAAAAAAATCACACGGGCCTGCAGACTAGCAATGAAAGTGTAATTGTGCAACTTATATTCATAATGCCAATGCCTTGGGCTACTTTAAGTGCCTGGGGACAGGGAAGAGGACATGGTAGATGACCGCTATTCCTATCTTATGGCCAGGGCCACTAGAATTATGCGACTTGGGAAAACCAAATTATGAGGCAGGGTTGACTAAATTATGTGGCAAAGAAAGAAAAATTACTCAGCGTAATGCAGCACATTTTGTGATAGTAGTACTTAAATTATTTTTACATGTCATCTTTGTCTTGGAAAAGTTTACATTTACTTATTAACACTTTAACATCGAAATACAGCATAGGCAACTGAAAGGTGACCAGTGAACATTTGCAGCAACACATTTTGCGGCGTTACTGTTTTTGCGTAACTTTTGATCTGTTTGAGCTGGAAGCAACATTTTGTTTTGTGTGCAAATCTGCAGATTATGCAGCAGACAATGGATTAAATGACAAATCCAACATTTTGAGGAATACGCTCGCAGAATCACACATTCCAGCGGCCCTGCTTGTAGCACTATTTTAAGCAAAAAACTTTGAATATGGCAAAGTTTTGATTTTTCTTTAGTGAAAAGACTCAAAATTCACTAATACAACACAAACACAGAATGAGAAGGAGGAGTGAATGTTCCTACTACACAAAGAAAAGCCATGGCAACGATTCCATGGCAGCACTGGCAACATGTCCTGCCACTGTCCTGCCTACTCTCAATTTCCTGAGGTACTTGCAGAAGGCGAACCTTGCTAATATAATTAGAAGGAACTTAAAAAAGAGACACCCCATTTTCAGGCACCGGTGGCTGTGCATTTGTTCTTTCCCAACAAAGTCTCTCATTTTGTCGCATGAATAGACCAAAATGGATTATAGTCAGGGCCAATATAATTATGCGATTCTGCACATGCAGCGTTTTATGCATAATTATGGATTTGTCAAGAGGGAAGATGGAGGGAATGCCATCATCGGTTGCATAATTTGCAGATTTTAACAAAAAACCATTGTAAATTAATCAAAAGTTACTAAAAACGCTTGAGTGTTGCTGCACAGTGAAAGGACTTTTACAAAGGTTTACTGGTTACATTACAGGTGCTACTACATGGTAGTAGCATTTTAAACTGGTGCTAATGAGATTAAACTTTGTTCTAGACTGTGTTAATATATGTAAAAAGTGACAACATAATAAAGTAATACTACTCCGCATTATGCTGCATAATTTGGTCAGCCCTCCTGCATAATTTGGTCCGCCCCAATTGCATAAATCCAGGGGCCTTGATTATAGTGTGGCTGTTACTACTCAGGTCCGAAACTGCTAAGATGATGTACTTAGCTAATGCACTTGATGTGGAGATCTTCCAACAATATGTGGCTTCACAAGGTCAAACCTTGCTACTCAGCTTTCCATTTCTGAAAAAAAAGAGTGACAGTGTAGAAAATCTACCTTTCTGCATGGTCAACCCCAGATTTTTGCACCTTTTTCTGGAAACTATTATTCTGGGTTTGGAACTCTGGTCACTTTACCCCTGCTGCTGAAAATGCCCCTAGGACTGTGACGTTTACTGTCACTTATGGGCTGCAGAACCCATTGTGCGATCCACAAAGTGGGCATGCAAAACATGGCTTCAGGCCTACCATTGTAACCTGACTGCTGCAGTGTAAAACCTGCAATGTAACGTGTTAAAATACCATTTTGTGACAGGCAAATACCTCTCGTTTAAATATGAAAACGTCACCCATAAGTAGGCCTTGTTGTAGCCCACAATGTAGGGTGCATGGTATTTTGAAAGGGGGCACATAGAAAATTAATTTTACCATGTTCCTACAGTGACAAAGCCCCAAAGCTATTTTCACTGCAGCAAGCTTGGCTGTCCTGTACAGAAAACTAGAGCACAGATAAGCATATTAACACTGCTATCTTGTGTTTGGGATCAGCAAGGAAAATATTGAAACCCCTATTTTAATAGTTATTAAAATACAATGTACCGTAAAGGTGGAATTGTAATAAGTATTAAAGAAAGGTAACTTAAAAAAAAAATACCTTTACTCTGTCTGAGGCTCTTGGAGGCTAATTCGCAGCTACCCAGCTGGTACTCAGCCTTTAAAGAGGTGTGAAATTCCTTCCAGGAGCCACACAATGGACCATTTTGGTAGACAGTTTCACCTGAATGTGCTGTTATGACTCCTATGAGTTCAGCTGGACATTCAGGGCAAAGGCTACTGTTTCTTATGTTGGCACATAGTGTCAAATCCTGCCTGTGAGGCATATCTGAGGCACATGCAAACACGCCGCGACTTTGAAAGGGATCAAACAAGATCAGACCATAATTCTTGTGTGTCCTCTATCTGATTGCTGAAAGACCATTCTTTGTCTTACCAGACTTCTGTCTCATTTTGTGTTGTGGGTCCAGGGCCTGCCTCAAAATGCATATTAATGTTAGATGTGGATAACACTAGTCATTTCCATGCTTTGCATGCTTGCCTACAACCCCTGGCTATCAGTGTCCAAGCTTAATGAGCTGAAGACTTTGACCATCTTGGAATTACCTTGACGCTATTTCAGGCCTGTTTGTACTACAGAAAACAGGAACTACTGAAAAAAGTAGATAGGCCATGGCCTGGCACCTTTTCCCTCACCCAGGAATTGCCTCCAACCACTAGCTAGAGCCAGTCATAAACTTGGCACCTCCAAGGCACCCTCCTCAGAACACTGTATTGATCTGTAGAAGATCAGAAGAGGACTGAACCTGCTGCCTATGAACTTAGAGGTGTATAAGGAAACAAGGGCTACCCTACTCACATGGAACCAGGGTATATATTATGTAACCAGAAACAATGGTTCCTGTGGACAAATGCGTATAATAAACAATAATAAACAGCACATAGTTGGGATACACCAGGTCTCCCATTGATCACAGAATAGCACGAGACTCATGCACTTCGCAACTATCCGAAGTGATGCCTGCCACGCTGCGCCACACTTAGCCGGTAGTGCGCGCCTCAACTTTATAAATCATCAGTTCGGTTGTTGCAGCACACTTGTCATTCTACAAGCGGAGACGGACTCACGCGGATCTCCAATATCCTACTCCATCCCTTTGATTTACGGTGAAGCTGACGAATGCGGCTTCAATCATAGAATAGTGATGAGTCATCCTTGACTCTCCTGTACCGGTAAGACCATCTGGGGATCTTTTCTTTTTCCTACAGCAGGCCAAAAAATCGGCAATAGCACAATACTCAATCTACTTTGTATTATCACCTCTTTCTTAGACAATCATCCCTTATCACGGACTGTCATGGCTCACACGTTTATGGATGCATAGAGCCAGAACAAGCCAGCAGCTTGCAGTAACCGAAGCAGGTTACTATTAGCTCTTAAGCACCCCGAGGAAGCCCAGCACACCAATTAACCCTTTCCGTGCTTATGACGGAACCACGCCGTCATGAGCCACGGGCGCCGTGTGCTCATGACGGCGTGGTTCTGTCATGCGGCTGCCGCTCCGCCCACGCGGCATTAATTCCCCGCCTGTGCGGGCGGAGTGATGAGCGGGCGGAGCCGTGACGGAACCACGCCGTCACGAGCACACGCCGCCCGTGGCTCATGACGGCGTGGTTCCGTCACAAGCATGGCGGCGCCGCGCTCACCCCCCACCGCCCCAGCGCCACGGCGGAATTACCGCCGCAGCCAAGTGGTTAAAAGGTACAGATACTACTGATCTGACCACGAACAATTTGAGTGGTAAATTGACCACCAATATAGGAGCCACAATACGCTCACTATCACAAACCGGTCCTGACGAAAGCCTATAGAATTATCACTAGGCTGAAACATGTTGACCACCAGACCATGAATAGTGCGGTAGATTAGTAACACGATCTACTCACGCACCACACTGTTTTTAACTTCCCACATCACAAATTCTTGCAATAAATATTCTCTGACACTGTGATGTAAGGTATTTTAATTGCACCACCTCAAAGAGCACACGCACGCCCTTCTTTTTCATCTCTGGACCCTACTGATAAACTAGTTGGTCTCCCTCCAGGTGGAGGACAGCATATGTGCAAAAATAAAACCCGATGATGATGCTGTAACAGTACACTAAGGCGGAGAACCAAGATATACCGCCAACCCCTGTGTACATATATGAGGGTTTTTAAGGGGACTACAAAACGCTACCGAGACCCTAGTTACACAGGACAAGTGGTCCATTCTCCCCCTCCCTGATTTTTTGTGCAGCAAATAACTGCCAGTGCGCATAAAAGAATGTCAGTTTTTTTAACCCCGCCCTCACTGGGATAAGTCTTAGACTATATTAGTTCCTTTTCAATTACTTTATGTAGCACCGTAATGAGGCTCATTTATTCTAATTTTTCAATTTCCCCCTTCAACTAGTGCCCAGCAAGGCCCCATGTGAGTACCTTTCGTTTTAACTCACTTCCTTGTGGTGTACACTAGTCACCCTGACAGTGAATTCTTAATTTCAGGTACGATAACCAGTGACCATTTGGCTACCTTTTGCTTTTTGAACTTCTCCTTGGGCCTATACTGATCCCGCGAATATAATTTTTTCAGGTGTCCCTTCATTGTTAGGTCCTGAAGAGACCCCCCTATTGTTAGCGGGGTCAAAACGTCGTCGACAACCCCAAGGGAACCATTTTACAGCCCCTACCACTGTACTAGAAGGCTGTGATCATTTATCTGATACTCTTGTCATGGTCGCCTTTGTATTTTTTTGAAACCTTATTTTTATGTCACAAAATGTCACAAAAATGATATGTAGGTTCTATGTTCACTTTGGACACTATGCACTTGATTTTTGAACAATGTGAAAACGTATTTACATAAATAACTTGAATTGATAAGTATCTTGTAGTATTTGGTCTTTTTCTCTCTCTGATATCCAGTTGCCTCAGATTATTGCCATTGTGCTGTTTATTATTATTTTTTATACGCATTTGTCCACAGGAACCATTGTTTCTGGTTACATATGCACTTAGAGGAGCACTGACTGACTAGAGCTGCTCCCTTTTTTACTGAGGACAAAGAAGTGGACTTCAAAGGTCAGGTGACTGACTTCTCTGTGGCTACAGGGATACAAGATACTGCTAGAGGCCTTTTTTCCTAAATGATCCACTGACCAAAGGCAACTGTACCTGAACTGAACTTGGCAATTGGTCTCTCCCTGACACTCTGAGAGTCTCTATGTGCCTTCCACTGAGTTCCATGCAGCCTTACAAGTGTACTCCTTTGGTTGTGTGGGCACTAGAACAATTGCAAATGTTTGAAAGCTTTTCCTTCAGCGCTCCTGAGATTCAGTTGGACCCCCCCCCCCATGGGACGTATCTGACTGGCACTTCCACAACTTCAGGTTTATCAGCTTCATCCATTGCAGAGATTGCAGCGCCTCAGGAAAAACAACAAGCTCCCATTCTGAGATGGGACTTTCAAACTTTTGAGATTTCTTGCTGAAAAGTTTTGAGAGGCAATGCGGTCAATCTGCTTTAGATATCCAGGATTCAGTTCCATGACAGCAGCTGTACTTTCAGAGATGCCCACATGGAGAGCGTGTTTCTTCCCAAAAAGTGACAAAGTCCCTCTCTGAACTGAGACTCAGAAATTTATATGAGCTTTTCGACTTCTAAACTTTCCCCAGGACCAATCCACTTGATGCATCCAACCCAAGCTCCACCCCAGTTGGCCTCAAATCGTGTCCAGGTCCCAGTCTACTGTGACCCTTGACTACCATTTGCGCTTGGTGCATTTAAAAACTGAACAAGTCATATCTATGGTCCTGCTTATTAGATTTTTGTCCTTTTGGTGTCATTTTGTTTATTAAATTTGACTCTATTTTTGTAATTTTGGGATTTCTATTACTTGTTTTTTTTTACTTTATTACTGTTTTGGTGCTGCATAAACACTTTACACATTTCCGTATGTTAAGCCTGTCTGCTCTATACCATCGTTAACAGGGGGTTGAGCTCAAGTTAATTTAGTGACTTTGAGGGCTCACCCTGACAGTGGACAGTCACCCATCCCAAATATTAATCAACTTTCTTATAGGCAGCAAACACTATAAGAAAAAAAACTTTGATGCCCCACAATCAATAAGAAAATTCAGTACTGTTAGGTGTCCCTGCTGTGGATAAACAACTCACTTATTTAAGCCCCAAATAAATGTGATTTTTTAGGGCATTTTGAAAGGTAGAGTCCAAAGTCACTAATGATATTAGCTAAAGATTTACTCACAGCTGTTGAAGCGGTTGTGTTTTAATGTAAGTAACAAGGACCCCCTGCAGGTACTTTAGATTCCTACGGCAGGGCAATAGTGCTTCTAAGGTTAAATCCCTAGGCAATCAAAAGGTCAGAAAACACTCAACGACTCATATCAAGGACATACATGATATAGTAAACTCAGTGTCACTACCTAAATAATTTAAAATTTTATATTTTTATTCTTGTCTTTTTAAAAACATTTCTGAACATGTATACGACAAACAGTAAATATAAAACATGATGAACACAATATTTGAAATCACAAGCACAAAAGGATACGGACTAACAAACTACATTAAATACATCAATAAACACAATGAAACAATATATAAGACAAAATAATTGTTTGTTATCACAAGGAAAATGATAAAAAGAGAGACAAAAACAGTGGCTGTACGATGGGTCTTCATCGTAGTCCGTATCCTTTTGTGCTTGTGATATCAAATATTGTGTTCATCATGTTTTATATTTACTGTTTGTCGTATACATGTTCAGAAATGTTTTTAAAAAGACAAGAATAAAAATATGAAATTTTAAATTATTTAGGTAGTGACACTGAGTTTACTATATCATGTATGTCCTTGATATGAGTCGTTGAGTGTTTTCTGACCTTTTGATTGCCTAGGGATTTAACCTTAGAAGAAGCGGTGGTGTCCTTACATCAGAGGAAGTCCTGATAAACCCACGGCCACCTTCAGAACTTTGGCTCAAATGGGTAGCAAACACAATTAAAGACTCAGGAATCTTAACAAGTGGAAAAGGTACAGAGATGGAGGCTAAATAGAGGTGAGTGTGAGAATAGAAAAGATGAGAAAAAAAGGAAGGATAAGACAAAAGAATGGTAATGAAATAAGTAGATGAAACAAAAGTAAAGAAAAGATTAAAGGAAAAGAAGAAATATGACAGAGCGGGTTGATTAGTGAGAAGTAGGGGTTAATGAGCGTCATACAGCAGAGAAGGTGAAGAAGATGGCGTGAGGCAGATGACGGAGGGTGAAAAAGGTGTCTGTGGAAGTAGCATTGATGGAGCAGGGTATTGATGAGCAAAATGAGTGATGCAAGTAGGGGGATGGCTAACCATGTACTAAGTTTGGGGCACTAGGAGGTGAGCAGAGGGACAGGAATACAGAAGGGTGAAGGGGAGGATGACGCTTGTGAGGGATTGGGATCAGGGTTGGATTCTCCATTAGGGCTCTGGGGCTTCGCCCCCTGAAATTCCTTCACATTCCTGTACAAATATTAAATAGATCTATTTATTTAGAGATACGATTGTATCTCTAAAGAAATCGATGTATTTAAGTCTGGGCTGTCTGCCCCATGCTGCCTGCTCCGCCTCGCTCTGAAGCAGGAGGCAGAAGCCAGGCAGCAGATCAACTTTTTGCACTGTGATGTTCGACACAGGGCTCACTGTTCTAAAGCCATTCATTGCCATTGTAGTCTATGGCAGTATCCAATATAGGTCAGTGACACTTTCAGGGTCATGGTTTTGGGCGCTGGAGTCTCTGTCCCTATATGAGAGCAGCCGTCGGTCATTCACATGCATAGATCCCACCCTTTCCCATTCGTCACACGTAGGAGTGTATGCAAGTACATGTCTTTTGGTGCCTTGTTCTCTGTAATGGTAAGTGTTGAAATGCTAATCTTCTGTTATGTATATTGTGCTGAGACCCCTCGCCACGCGAACCTCCCTTACTGTGACACCCCAGGCTCTGGTTGCAAGTCACTGCCCCTGTTAGAAGTGGATCTGCTGCATTTGTTCCCCCACAAAATTGATCCAAAAGACGAGCAGGCCAGGGTTCTTGTTCACTTGTGAAGTTGATCCAAATATCTGAGTCAAGAGCAAAGCGAGAGATATGTGCTTACAGTAGATAGCTATTTGCTATATGACATTAAAACTAGCCCTATCTTCATGCCCTTAATAACATCAATGCCGAAAACATGGATTGATTTATGAACAATGAGTGTTAAAAATGTTTAGGCAATGCATATCAGTTATTTATTTCTTCTCTTTTTCAAGTTTTATTTAATCTTGCCTTACTCAAGCGCTATCTAATCATGTTGTGTTTCTGTATTTTTTTTCTGTGCATACTTTGAGCCGTGCCAGGTGTTTATGAGGGGCTTTGATTGAGAGCTCTGACGCTGATGCTGAAGCCAAGGCAAAGTGCCTGTCAGTAGGTTGGTCTTGCTGCAGAGCACACATAACAATGGTCATGTATTCCAGTTGCAATTGCAATTCTGTTAAAATGTGTGTGAAGGGGATGCACAAATGACAACATATTTACATGGCAAAAGAAAATATATTGCTTAAATGTAGTGAGTGCAGTGTATGTTTGGAAGTGGTGAAGTGAGGGAGATGAGAGGAAGTGCATTTGGGGTAGAGTGAAAAGAGGGTGCTGAATAGGAAAGAGAGGTGGTTGAAGATGTGCAGATGGACGAGATGAGCAGAGAACAAGGACATATATATCTAACATAAAGCGCACATAACCGAAGGCCAAAACTTCTTCCACAGGCCTCAGAACTATAGAAATCTCAGAATTGAAACATTTTTAAGGTTACTTATTTATAACAAATCCTTGTTGTTACTCATTTATCTTAGACAGCTAACAACCATTGACAAAGCCAATCATACTGACAGGTTTTAGATGTAGGTCAGTTGCTGTGTTATACATCTGGATGCAATTACATCTCAAAGAGAAACCAAAATATTGGTCATTTAGCACACTATGGGAATCACAGAAATGTATTTTACATGTTCCCTGTTAGAGATCCCCACATTTTTAATCCCACTTCAAGACCTGTCTTCACATATTTCTATATGACTGATTGCAATCCACAGTTGTGGGTCCTTCGCAAAGCCTAGCTAGAGCATTTTCTTCAAAAGTTGATGCCGCATGCATTGCAAGACACTGGACAAGCACACACTTTAAAAGGCTGAAGTTGTTGCGTTGTATAATGTGGATATTACAGTAGCTGTTGATCATATTGATGCAGTAAGATATAGGGCAGTTTTTAGTATTTAAAGACTATACGTTCCCACCGCTTTATAAGCCTTGCTTTATCACTAAATTAATTTGCTTTAAAATGCACCATTTGCCAATCTCTTTTTTAATTTGTTTCTCTGGAGGAGGACCCAGCCTGAACCACATGTTTCTCCATTAAGCTTGCTCGTGTCGCTAACTACATAAAAGTCATAGCAAACATTTACGCCTTACCACTTTCAAATATCACCAGCCGCCACTGATGGGGGTGATGAGAAAAGAAGGTGGTCACATAGGAAGGTCATGAGCAATTGATAAGTGGTGGAGGAGGGGGTCAGAGAAAAGTGTGAAGAGACTTGATCAAAGTGGTAGAAGAGGAAAGAGGGGAGATTGATGGACAGGGAGGATAATGGCTAAAGAGAGTGTGGTGGGAATGGGAGAGACTAGTGAGAGACAAGAGAATGGGAATGAAGAGAAAGCATGCCAGTCATTATTTATGGTAGACAGTACATTTTTGAGGCACTCAAATGAGCTTTACATTTCCTCTTTGTTCCCCTTAAGATACATTCTGCTCAAAAGACTGACAACAAAATGTGGTTGAGAAAGTAGCCATCAAATTACAAGCCCAGTCGTCAACCTTGGAAGACATACTCTTGGCACAGCAGTAAGATAGTGGTAGACAATAGTGGTAGAAACAGGCCCTCAATTGATGCCTGGTATGGTTTTCTTGCTCAAGTTTTGAATACTCTTCCAATTGTTACCTTGAATATTTAGTTAAAATATGCATAACCCCAAGTCTTTGCACATCTCTTGTGTGCTCATGCGTATGCACTATATTATCCAGTCCTTAGTGCTGCCACAGTTTAGAATTTAGAGAGCTACCAGTGAAGAACAGATCCAGTGACAGAGAACTGCCATGCCTAATTGCACACACTCATGCACCCACAGAAGCACATGCACACCCCTCATTCCTTTATATACACAAAAGCATTACCCCATAGGCAGCAGCACTGAAGATGAGGCTGACAGAAGAGGGTGAGTTGGAGAGTAGAGGGTGAGGTGGAATAGAAAGGTAAGGTGAAGAGAGGAGAATGTGAAGCAGAGAGATAGGGAGGAGTCTGAGGCAGGTGGTGAGAAAAAAGGAGAATGGTAACAGGGAGAGAAGAAGGCAAGTCAGTAAGACACAGGAGGGTGAGCAAGAGGAAGAGGAGGCCAAAGGAGATAGAAAAGGGCAAGGAAAAAAGAGAAAAGGGTGAGATGGAAAGATGGAGAGAGAAGAATGACATGCAGAGAGAAGGGTGAGATGGAAAGAATGGTGAAGTGGAGTGAGAGTAAGTTGACTCACAGTGAGAGGATGGTGAGGTCAAGAGAGAGTGAAACTAGGATAAAGCAGAAATAGAGGAGGGTGAGGTGAGGTGCTGAGGTGAGAGAAATGTGAGGTAAAGTGGAGAAAGGCTAAGGCACAATAGAGAAACAGGTGGATAAGGTGGAAATAGACTAGTGTGAGGTGAAGAGAGACGAGAGTGAGGTTGGAGGATGTAGAGGGTGAGGTGAGTGGGACAGAAGGGTGAAGTCAGGAGGGAGAGACAGCGAGAAAGGATAGTGAGGTGCAGAGAGTAGAAGAGATCAGGTCCATGGGTTTAAACCTTTAGAAGTACACCGTTAAAACTAGCAGACAGAACCTGGCTGTAGGTATGGTGTGCAGCTCACATTTATTCCTTACCAGCCCATCCGGCATGCCAAGACCCAGCTCTCAGACACCTGGGAGACTCTGGCCCACCCATGCTTCTTCCTGCCCCTCCCAGATCCCAAATCCTGGAGCTGGGCCTGATTCAACCAGGGGCATCTAGCAGACATGAACGGTGACCCCAAGAGATAGAGCATCGGACGCTGCCAATCACGGGTAGAACAAAACACCATCAGCTATCGCACATATTCAGTAACATAAAGCGACATAGAATTGAATGCGCCCATCATTAAATTGCCTGTAGTACGTTATTCGGTGCATTTTAATGCGAAAATCATGCTTTGTAGAGCGACCTCATTGAACAGACACAAAAAGACTATCTGCCGCCCAGACGTACCTGCCCCGTGTAGGAGGTCCGCACACAAAAGCACACACAGAAGGACACAGGCTCGCTCCATGTTCACTTCAAGTCAAAGTGCAATCTGAGGTGTAGGAGCAATAGCGAACTTTATATGCTCCATATGGGAGGTACGGTCAATTCTATTTTTAGTCTGAATCCCAGGCCATGAACCTTCCAATGCCTTCTTTTGTGCTATAAGGTAATTGAGTATATCCTTCACCAGTTTAGCACCTGGGAACGAAAGCCTGTTCAGTAAAGTAATAATAGACACGTTTCCTGTGGTATCGCTTTACGATTCTGTCAGGCGGTGAATAGACGGGGAGCTATATTATCCACACACCTCTGGTCACAGAGAGCCCTTTCGTGGTTCTCACGGCTTGACGCCTCTTCTGCTACCTGTTTCAGGTGTCATATTTTTCCTTTCACGAAGTTACCTCTGAGGTCACCGCCCTGTGAGACAGAAACTTGGACCCGTTTCGACAGAGAGAAGAAATGTTTCTATTCATATGGCTGTTCACTATAAACGCCACAATACATCTGTACCTGAAACCACTTCTATTTATATAACAGCACAAAGCACCACGAGAGACCGCAAGGAAACTATACATCTGGGCCTGGCACTGTGATCCAACCCTTACATACTAACATCGAGCACCAGGACACACTGCAGTAATAACTACACATCTCGGCATGGCACATACCAACATCAAGCACCACAGCGGGCAGCAAGAATAACTACACATCTTGGCCTGGCACTGTGCTTCCAGCCTTTGTATACTAGTCAAATCAAACACAATGATAGACTACAAGAATAAATAAACAACTGGGCTTGGCACTGTGTTTCCAGTCTTTAAAACCTACACACATTGACTACATCGTACTTTTAAATAACACATCCCACGTCTAGCTTCACTTCTCTAGGTTGACCCAAGTTCTGGGCCCATGATCTTCCCTCTATTACTAGAATTGTTAGCAGTGTTCATTATAGAGGGACCGAAATATTTAGTTGTGATTAGTTCAGGTGCAACCTCAGCATACTTTCCTGACTGGTCCTCCTTTACACAAGAATGCACGCTAATGACAATATCATCAAGAATCCAGTTCTGGTACATTGATCATACCACGCTGCACCAAAGATGCTGCATGTGCTAACAGCATATCAGATTGGTGCTCAGTATGGAAGGTGTTAAGACTATGGAACTGACTGTCTGAAAAAAGTTCACAATGATGATGATGAAGCTGCAAGTCATGGCTGGGGAAATCGATGACTGGTTGGTGCACCGTCATTTTCTCTTGGAGTGCAATTTCAGATGAATCTGTTAGGATAACACAGGCTTCTCTGCAAAACCTTGCTTGAAGATGTGGCTGGGAGGTTGAAGTTGTGCAGCAGTGTTTATTCACTTCTTTAGCCAGGTGAACTTTATGTAGTGCTAGATGATTCGTTCGACTATTCTGCTCTAGTGTTATGGGGGGAAGGGAGGCTGAGGAGACTGGAGCTATCTGCAAATGGGTGCCAGAGTATTAACCGATGTGCAAACCTGATATACACTGGTTGAAGCATTAATATGTGAAACCGAGCTCTATTTTTATTTATAAAAAATAATTGATTTGGGTATGTATGCGAAACATGGTGAGAAACGTGTAGAGCAGATTTCAGACACACTCATCGTCTGATACATAAAAATAATTTAGTTACTTACTGTCTATGTCGCATTAAGAAAGGGTTTTTTATGACACGTACATTGTCCTACAACATAGATGCAATGATTTACTCATCTGTCGCTTCCTTGTGTCCTGCAGCAAACAACTTTCTGGTGCTGTACCAGTGTCGGCTGCCACAAAGAAAAAGCGGTGGGTGGGGTTGCGGTGGGGTTGGGAGCGGTTGGGGGGCTTGGGAGGTGGAGCATGGAGGGGGAGTTTAATAATAATAATTGTTTTTAAAAGGAAAGCTTATCTGTACCTGCTTGCCGCCTCCCATGTTGCGCCTCGGTCTTCCTGGTCCCAGCAGACACTGGGACTATGTCACAACCTGCCTTTGACAGCTGGCCAAACACACATGTGCACTTATAAGTGCACATAGCACTCCTCCTACCCCCTCCCAAGACCCCATTCCCACCCCTCCCTCCTGCACACTTGCTCAGCCAGCAACAGAAAATAAAACAATAAATTATATTGTTTTATTTTTCCGGTGCTGGCTCTGAGCCAGTGAAACAAAGCTTCTTCCATTACGGAGGAGCCGCCCCCCGGTTTAATTAAATGCAGTGGGCAGGAGAGCAGCAACAGAGTCTTGTCTGAAGACTGTCTCGATGTACAGAGGTTTTGGCCGGCATTATAAACAGTTATTGAAGTACAATAAACCAAGTACACCTTCTTGTAGAACACGTAAATGTGGGCCTAGTCATAAACCATAAATTAAACCATCTAATAAGTGGGCACAGGAGGCTCTCGACTTTGTGGACATCAAACGTGGACCAGTGTGTATGTGTCCAAATGTCCATCATGGGGAGAGCGTGATCACTGTGTGTAGTGTGTATGCTGTGTTCTGATTGGCTGAACCTTCCTAACTTCATGTGGCTTCCTATTTTGTGGTATTATGGGAACACGTGCCCCTTTGGTCAAACGTGTTTTATTGGGGCCAATCTCCTTGGACCTTTTCTGGAGTAGCTGCTTATCTGTGGGACTGATCTGGATTTTCCCTGTTCGCGCGTTTGTCTTTGGGCTAAGTGTAACCCCACATGTGACCTATCAATCAGTAGGCTTGGGTTTGGGTCGCAGGTCCTGTCTGACCACATATCTTTGACTCGGGGTTGATGAGCAGGTCATCTCGGGTGGATTCAACAGCAATGATAAAAGTTAGTTATTACATGTACATATAACATGGCGGTCATTGATATTGTATTTACCGATATTCTCATATTATGTGTATATTTGTCATGGTGTATATCGACATTATATTTACCGGTATTGACATTGTTATTTGTACATATATTATGGCGTACATTGACATCATATTTACCGTTATTGTCTTTGTTATGTTATGTGTACATATATTTTGGCTTACATTGACATCGCATTCAAGGGTATTAACATTCCCCCCTCTAGTTGAATTTTCAACTACATAATTTTTCTCATGTGTCATGACAGCCACATTATTCAAGGCTGGGTGTGTTTCTATTGTGTCTGCTGTCCTTTCTTTAGCTATTTGCATACTACCTAATTTGAGGACGGCGTTTTTACAGCAGGAAACTGCTACTTGTTGGAAACCACGCAATAGTAGTAAAAAAATGAGAACCAGAAGCAATGATGTGCACAGTTTGGTCACACACATGGGGAGAGAGGAAAAATAAATATGAATTCAGTCCTGCTTAGGGGCACCTCTCTCCTTCTTCATGTAGACATTGCAGTGCTTGATGGCAAAAGCAAGAAGTTTGTTTTTGAGATCATTTCTAGGACTAAACCTGCAACAAGAAGCACCAATCTTGGCACAGACCCCACCCTCCATTGCGGTCATCAAGTCCAACACATACTGATGTTGCATCACCATGAGGCAGATGGCTCTTAGTTCTTCCCTGATAGTATTTAGGCCAAGTTCAGTGTCGTTAATCATCTTCAGTAGTTCCCACCTGGTTATCTGTAACCAGCGGGTGTTTGCCTTTGTTTGCACGGTGAAGAAGTTATAGACCCTCCTGCATTCATCTGAGTGTCAGAAAACAGTCTGAATGCTTCCGGAAAGTCCTTGTACTGAGCCCAGCCAAAACAGTCAGTAGTTCTTCTTCTTCAAACCCAATGCAACAGAGTTGTTTTCTCTGCAGCAGATGTTAGAACAACTCAGACAGATCTTCTCCAGGAATGACCAGGGTTGTGGTGTGTATGGTCATGAGGGTGCAGAGGCCTCGCCATCCAGGAATGAGCTATGCATAAGCAAATTCTCAGCATTGCCAGTAGTAATCCATCACTTTGGAGGTGCCACATTGCAGGTCTGGTATGTGCAGTATTGCTACACAGTGTTCATTGGTACCAAGCGGTATTGTTCCTTTGTCTCTGAAACACAAAGAATACAGTGTAAGTTTCCGTACAATTAGGGGTTGCCCCTTCTCTTCCAACCATGTGTACCTTTTTATCTCAGTATCCCAGATTTCCTGGCATGGGGTACCTGTGCTTGTGTTTGACCCCTCCCATGGCACTCATTTCCCCTAGCGTCATCGAGATGAATGGCTGTGCACTGGAATTCCATATCAGGGGTCCATTTGCCATTTAAAAAAGGCTGCCCCAAATATGTTAAGGGCCACCCTGGGACCACAGACAGAGGTGGGAGCGGACATATTTGTGCACTTGTCTGGTGGTTTTGCTACCTCTAGGAACCTCTTTTCTACGAAGTCTTGAATGTCCTCTCTTATAGTGCTCCTTCTGTGCAAACTGTCTATCTCAGTGTGAATGTCTCAAGGTTCGGTAAAAAGGTATAGTGCTGTGGCGATGTTTACTACTGCTCTATGGGGTTCTACTTTATTGGGTTGTATCTTGGCCCTAATCCTACATAGGCACAAGTGGATGAGAAATTTTGCTTTTTTGTAAGCTATCTCTTTAAGTAAGTAACACCTGTCTGTGCCTACGGTGTGGGGTATCAGTGAACATATGTAACATGACCTGTTCGTGGTTTGGGTGCCCATGGAGGTCATGTGGAGATACCATGTGTTGCTGTGTAGTGCATGAGGAATGCTAGTGTTTGGTTCTGTGTAACATTAGTGCGGTGTGAGAGATCCCTACACAAGCGCTGCAAGAATATTGAGGTAGGCTCCATGAAACTAGGCAGATTTCTGGCTTAGGAGGGGTGCAAGAGCACCCATGCTTGACAGAGAGTGTACAAAAATACATAACTTTTGGAACCTTTGTAGGTCCTGGGCTAGTCTCCAGGGGACATGTATGTTGTCTAGGAGTAGGTCTGGGCGGTGAACTCCGCTCCGCTCATGGAGTTTGCGGAGTTTTCCGCACTCCGCGTTACGTGGAGCTCGCGGAGTTCCGAAAAACTCCGCTTCGTGCAGTGGAGCGGAGTTTTTTTCCTCACTCGCGTTCGTCAACGTCAAGTTGGTGAGCGCGAGCAACGATAATCCACCTCCCGGCGAGATTTTTCCTAGTTCGCGATCGTCAGCATCAAGTTGGCGATCGCGAGCGTGCAAAATCAACCTCCCGGCGAGATTTCTCAACGTGGGCAGTCAGATTTGTCATTGCGAGTGGTTGCATATGCCTGCGACCGCTCGCGTTGGGAAACTGTCCGTTCGCGTTGAGAAAGCTGCCGCTCAAGTAAAAATATACTCAAGTGGCAGAAAAGGAAGCAGCGGCCACTTGTGCTGTGCATGGTGCCATTCGCGATGATTGCACAGTGCGGACAAGCATCTGGCACTGAAAATCATTAGGAACAGCATTTATCTAACGCACTCCGCCACTCGCAGAGCTTCACGTAGTGAGGCAGAGTTTTTTTTGCACTTCGCAGAGTTTCGCCAAGCAGAACTCCGCCCAGGCTTATCTAGGAGCCCAGGGGTGTCTTGGATTGGCGCAGTGCAAAAAAGAGTGTGTTTGTAAAAAAGTGTTCATACAGGCCACTTGCAGGTTGTGACCTTGAGCAATCGGGGCTTGTTGAAGTCCTTTTGGGAGCTTTGGCTGAAGGGGTGGTGCACATGTGGCTCGACTGCAGGCCTGTCGGATAAGAGCTGTGGGTTGTAGGTTAGCTTGGAAAAAACACATATTGTTATATAGTTTCAGGAAATTCCTGTGCCTTCTTTTTAGGGGTATATTCTGTAGCTTCACTATGCAGAAAACATTTTAGTGGGGTACTGGAAGGAGGTGGCAGTACTTTTGGGGAATGGCCAGGTTAGGTCACCTTAGTGTTATTTTGTGGGTACTTTGCCCTCCCCTCGCTATGGCAGCGGAGAGTACTTTACATTGCAGACTGCTTCCTTTAAATGTATGTGTGTGTGTCATATTATCGGTGTGGGTGTTATCCTTTTGACCTGTACGTGCGTCATGCAATGTGAAAAGAAGCGGATGGGTAATATTTTAGCCACAAGTCAGAGAGGTGCACCCAGGCCTCTCATCCTTCCATCTCGAGGGCACTAGGAGTTGAAAATATTACCTGTAGTGCCCTTCAAACTTGGCTTGCTTCCATTTCCACTCAAAGTTGGGGATGTAGAACTCTTGCCCAGGTTGAGGTGCCTTTTAGGGTAGCTTGGTGTTGGTGCACTTAGAAATCGGGTGGTGGACCTGTTTGGATAGGAACTTGGCAGTTTTTGTTAATTCAGAGAGGTACACATGCAATTCCTCCCCTAATGCCTGAGAACTTGCTTCCAGTACAAAAAGGGAGTGGTCCCAGTCTAACAGTTCGAAAAAATACGTAATTTAATGCCAGCCGGCATTAGTTCAAATTACACAACAATAAAGTAAAGCGTTCAATATTATTTAATCATATTGAGCATCAGAATAAATCTGGAACAGCGTATTATATCAAGTGCCCCACGAAGTGGGGGAAAGAGGGGGGAAATAGTAAGGTGCGCTTTGTGAGGATTGGGGAAGTGAAAGAGATAGGTAGTGACATCAAATACATTACAAATAGAGCCGGCATCACTCGGCTTCACTCGGCTATACAATAATCATGGAGACATTTAAAAAGCCATTGTTTTCAATACACTATCACAGTGAAGCAAGCACTGTTGATCAAACTGGCATAGGGCAGTGATGTAGTCGACGTTTCGACCCCAAAAGGTAAGTAGGCTGTTTGGGTCCTTACGCCGGGGT